>OY821792.1:5853050-7077400 GCA_963682175.1 Triglochin maritima
TGGGACACTATTTGAACATTTGCATGGTAAGGACACATTTACCTTTGTATGATGGAAATGGCATCATATGCATTTTAAAATCATATTTCAAAAACCATCATGTGGCATTATTATGGTCTTTTGTTCTGCTTGTTATCTTATGCTTCTTATGGTACTTGCTTGTTCGACCTTTGTGAAAGATATTTATTTCATTTTTCATTTCCACGTGATTTTATACATCTAATGTCTTAATAACATTGATATGCAGATCTAATTGAACATGACATGTTAAGAGTATGAATACACTCACACACACCTAGTCTCAATTGACAACACCTTACCTCCCTACATAATAGACGCAGTATCCTTTCAACATACTAGTGTTCCAGCTGTCCAAAACTCCCGGATCCGGTTGGTCATGACCGGAATTGTGCAGTATAATGCTTAGGAATCACTAGCTTTATCTATGAACAATTGGAAACCAAAACACTGAAATGGTGACTAAATGAGGCATCAGTCAGACGTTAGCTTGTTTGTCAGGGCCATTTATATAACCTTTTGTTATGTTGTGATTTTTTTTTGCAGCTAAAGATGCAGATCATTTGAACTGGGTTGAACGATTGAGAGTTGCAATGGGAGTAGCGTACTGTCTCGATCACATGCACCAACTGGACCCTCCTCTTGTCCTCAGGGCACTGGACTCTCATTCCGTTCTTTTAACCGACGACTTTGCAGCCAAGATTGCAGATTTTGATCTATGGAGCGAGACCAGATGCGGTGAAGAGAAAGCCAAGACCTCGGATCCGCTCACCTATCAAATGCCAGACCAGGAAAGCATCGTTCACAAGTTCGGGATTTTATTGTTGGAACTGATATCCGGGAGACCGCCTTTCTCTGAAGAAAGTGGTGGTTTAGTGAGCTGGGCTTCTGATTATCTGAAAGGCGATAAACCTCTGGAAGCCTTGATTGATCCCACTCTCAAGTCCTTTAGTAGGGACAATTACGTCACAATTTGTCGTGTGGTGCGAGACTGCTTGAATCCCAACCCGCACGAGAGGCCGAATATGAATGATGTCGTCAGACAACTACGACAGATTACGGGATTAACACCAGAGAGTGCAGCTCCGAAACTGTCCCCCCTGTGGTGGGCTGAGCTTGAGATAATTTCTCCAGCCATGGAGTAGTTGCGAAATTAGTACGACTTTGTATACAAAAGTTGTCTACTCGAAAATGAGCATGATGGAATTTTTTGGTCGGTTTTTTTCTGGAATTTGTACAGGGCTTATGTATGTATCGCGATCGTGTTTTGTGTATATTTTGGACAGAAGGTGAAGCTTCTTGGCCTGTTGGTTTAGCAGAGGTTTGAGGGGGTGTTTTTGCTTGTTTGTTTATTGGTTATGAATAAGCAGAAATGCTGTTTTATGATTGTTGTGAAACGAATAAATGGGAATAACTTGTTCCTAATTTGTTTTCTTTCGCTTTTTTTGAATGTAATAACTGTCACATGCTTTAATAAAACCGCAAAATCTGAACATTTTGTGATTATTATTGATCCTTCGGCATCCATTGCGTATCCCATTGCTCCTCATACCAAATGGGTCCACGTGGGACGTGAGTTTGATTCTTACCTCTATACCCGTGATTAGAACTTTAGAAGGATGCCCATCCGTAATCTATTTTAATATTGAAATTAAAACCTTCCACTTACGAAAAAACATTGTTGATCGTCTAACGGGTTTGTGTTTGGACGAACAGTTCGGCTGTACCAATAAACACACATATTTGAAGCTTCATTTAGTCAGAATGTATTTCAACAAGAAAATGCTGTCAAAGAGCCGAGGGAATAATAAACAAAGGAAAATGATACACGACCGCTCTTGAGGACGCGGTTTAGTTGACACACTCCATGTCAGCAGAGAAAATAGTTTTTTTTTTATTTTATCCCTCAATTCTTTGGTTGCCCCTACAAATGTCCTGAGCAATCACTCTCTCTCCATCCCTCCCTCCATCCCTCATTAATGCGTCTCAAATCGCTCCATTCCTCATTTTGGCGCTCCTACACAGCAGAAGACTTTTCATCTTCATCTCAAGACATGTCTTCATTTTTCTTCCCTTCTCTTATGTGGGTCTTCCTCTGTACTTCAATGGAAATCGTTAATGTGCTTTCCCAAGTGGAGCAGCCGGCAAACGTTCCTAAGGAGGATATGTTTTTTTTCTTCTTTCGAAGAAGCCAAAACATTTTACGTGGCCTATGCCGATTCTTGTGGTTTTGGTGTTAAGACAAGACAATCTTATTACGATCGTGATGTTGTTATACGGGCCACGCCGACTTGCTCCAAGGAGGGCACGACACCAACAAACCAAGGGCAAGGGAAATTGAAGCCTATGTTATCCAGTAGAGTCCAATGCACTGCTCGGATAAGGGTCTCCGGAAACCCAGCAAGGGATTACCACATTAACTTTGTGGATCTTAAACATAACCATGTCATGTTTGAACATGAGCAAATGTGTTTTCTCAGACAAAAATGGACCGTCCCTGAGGCCGCCAAAGCACGCATATCGTGCAATGATACTGTTGGGATATCGGTTGCTAAGACCACACAATCTTTTGTGGTCGAGGCTGGAGGTCATGGCAAATTGACTTTCAACGAAAGAGATTTAAGGTTTGTGTTCTTTCTGCCTAACATAATTGAAGTTCAACATTTTGCGCCTGGCCTTAGTGGTTTCTGTGTGCAGGAACGTTATAAACGAAGTTAGAAATTTGAAGATAGGACCTGGTGATGCACAAGCTCTTCAAAACTATTTCATTAGGATGCAGAAGATTGATTCCATATTTTTCTATGTAATGGATATGGATGACGAAGGAAGACTACAGAACGTGTTTTGGGCTGACTGTCGTTCTAGAGCTGCATATTCATATTTTGGAGACGCAATATGTTTCGACGCCACCTACATTACAAACAAATACGACATGCCCTTTGCCCCATTTGTAGGAGTTAATCACCATTTCGAGTCAATTTTGCTCGGTTGCGCTTTGCTGTCTTCTGAGACTACTGAAAATTACATATGGTTGTTCCAAACATGGTTGTCGTGCATGAACGATAATGTGTGGCTATGTCCAGTTAAAGGTCTGTGACTGTTCAGTTTAAGGTGTGTATGTGTTCGGTTTAAGTGGTGGAACTGTTCGGTTTTAGTGGTGTGACAGTTCGGTTTAAGAATTGGATCCGTTCGGTTTAAGTTTTGTGTCTGTTCGGTTTAACGTGTGGATCTGTTCGGATTAAGTTGTGTGTATGTTCAGTTTATGGTGTGCATCTATTCGGTTTAAGTTGTGTGACTGTTCGGTTTAAGGTGTGCATCTGTTCGGTTTAAGTTGTGTGTCTGTTCGGTTTAAGGTGTGGATCCCTTCGTTTCAAGTTGTGTGTCTGTTCGGTTTAAGATTTGGATCCGTTCGGTTTAAGGTGTGGATCGGTTTGGTTTAAGGTGTGTGACTCTTAAGTTTAAGGTATGGATATGTTCGGATTAAGTTGTGTGACTGTTCGGTTTAAGGTGTGAATCCGTTCGGTTTAAGTTGTGTGTCTGTTTGGTTTTAGGTGTGGATCCGTTCGGTTTAAGTTGTGTGTCTGTTCGGTTTAAGTTGTGTGACTGTTCGGTTAAAGTTTTCAAAGTAGGATTTTGTACCTTTCAATATATGACTCACTCCTTTTAAATTGCCTCCATTATGCAGATATAACTCCCCCAGCCACCATAACAGATCAATGTGGCGCCATTACTGCTGCTGTAAGGAATGTCTTCCCAGATTCAAGACGCAGATTCTGTATATGACACATAATGAACAAAGCTCCCGTGAAGTTGCCGACGCAGTATCGGAAGTACATGTTATTTGATCTGAAATTGATTGTATATGATTCCAAAACCCCACCAGAATTTGATCGTAATTGGCAGGGTTTCCTTCTTGATTTTGACCCGCAGAACCATAGCTGGCTCAAATCGATTTATGCAATCCGAGAGTCTTGGATACCTGCATTTGTTGGTGATAGTTTTTTCATGGGAATGACATCTACTCAGAGAAGCGAGAGTATGAACGCCTTTTACGACAAGTATCTTACTTCGAAGACCACCCTTAAGCAGTTTGTTCAACAATACGAACTTGTTGGCTTTTTAGCCTTAATCTATGTTTTGATGATTTAATCAACCTAATCCTAATTATAATCATGTAGAGTAGCACACATATTGCATCGCATATATATTGCTTTGTGCTAACCTCTACAGGTGATCAAGACTCAAGAAAGAAAGGAAATCAAGTCAAGACATGTAATCAAGCTCATTCGAAGACATGTATTTTCTATTTCTTTGAGTCTTTAGGAACCTTGTGTAATTGAGCATACTTGAGCTAAAAACTACTCAACCACACACTAGGTTCCCTATAGAAGTCACACACAAAATTTCACATAATTTGGACTTAAGATCATCCAAACTAAAACCGGAAAACACCTAAACAATACTTGAACAGCCTGGACCAAAACGGTCGACCGTTTAAACCTTTTTCTTTGACCGTTCACACGTGTCACATGACGGTTTGTTTTGTCGTATTATACCCAACGGTCGTGTTCGTATTATTCCCAAATACCCCAAAATTACCAAACATCCGGTCGACCGAAACTTTCCTAGTGGTCGACCGAACCAACACAATTTGGTCTCCCAGAAGTGCCTGGACTTATTCGGTCGACCTATCCCTTGAGCCCGTTTGACCGTTAACTTAAGTGAACTCAAGTTAAAGATGAATTTTGACCAAACGGTCGAACGACATACCCGTTTCGGTCGACCGTTTTTAGGCAAAATTGGGTCCTGCTTTTTTCTGTTTTGTGCATCTTACACCAACTCATACCCAATCAATCCCAACGACTTTATTCTCTCTATTGCCTATATAAAGAGTTGTAAAACATATTTTAACACAACTCTCCTACTACTATTTGTCCCCAACATTAGAGAGAAGCTCCACACACTCAAAAGCCCAAAACCTTCCACACTTAGTAATCGATTCCATATTCTACTCAAGTGTGCTCAAGTTTAGAGAGTGTTCTTCCACTCATTGTTTGGAAAGAAAGCAAGGGTCTTGGTGAAAGCCCAAGACATCTAGTATAGACTTCGGTGAGAGCCCGAAGTGATCCTCTCGGATTGTGAAAGGAGGAGCCGAGCTCAGCGAGGGTTGTTCGCGAGCTTGAAGACTTGTAAATGCGTTCTCTCCTGGCCCAGAACGGGGAGTGGTTAGTGAAGTCGTGAGCGAAGCTCGAGGGAGATCGAGCGGAGCTTGCAAGAGAGGACTAGGACCCGGGTGGGGTGCCGAACCTCTATAAAAATCCCCTATCTCATTGTGGTTTGCTTTTCTATTCTTTACTTGCTTGTTTGTTTGTTTAATTCCGTTGTATATCTTTGATAGTTCACACAAGTAGGTAATTAGGATTAATTGTGATTAGTATTGTGGACCTATAACCCACACGATCCTACAGAACTTGCACTCCGCCATAAGTACGAGAAGGAAGCTCAATCAGATTTTGATTGTTTTCATAAGAGACCCCAATTGGTTTCAATGTATCCCTTCGAGAGACAGATGAGCGAGTTGTATACGGTAAGGGTCTCAAGAAAGTGCAGTTAGAAATTGGGAAGATGATATACTACGATATAACGGAGGAGTTCAATACGAATGACACATTTCATTACAAGGTATCTGAACGTGTTTTGGCTGGTGAGCAGCTACTGTCAAAACGTTTCTTAGTACAAAACATATCTATGAACTTCACATGTGATTGTAGAATGTTTCAACACGTTGACCTTTTATGCTGCCACGTTTTTGTTGTACTTGGACGCTCAAATCCTAATGCATTGCTCCCAGACTCTTACATCGTTAATCGATGGCGGAAGGATATTTGAAGGAACTATCGAGATAAGATGTACCCAAACGATGGCGTAATGGAGAAGGATGCGCTTCGTCGTCACGACGACATCATGGGTCGTGCCGTTTGGATCGCACAGGAAACCTTCATTTCCCACGAAAGGTATCTTGAGGCCGTAAAGTGTATTGAATTGCTTAAGGCACGTATGCACACTACCCAGTTCTTGGTTCGACTTAATGAACCTGAGTCTGCGGGTACATCGGTCTTAATCCAGATAAGGTCAGACGTATGCACACTAGACGTCGGGTGTCTTTAGCGGAGAAGATAATTAAAAAAGCCATAAAAAGCACGCCCAACAAGAGAAGAGAAAGTTCAAGATGAATGTTACATCGTCGCTGCACGAAGTCGCACCGAAACCCAGGGATCCTGATTTCTCTAATTGGGACATGAATTTGTATTACGATGAACTTCCTCCTTAATTTAATATTTCTTGTTTTTTTCAGTTCTTGTAAAACCAAGAAACTTCTAATTGTTGATCTGTTTGGATCTGTAAATGGCTGTTATACACGGTCAGTTCGGATTAAGTTGTGTCCTTGTTCAGTTTAAGTTGTGTGATTGTTCGGTTTAAGTTTTGGGTACGTTCGGTTTAAGGTGTGGATATGTTCGGTTTAAGGTGTGCATCTGTTCGGTTTAAGTTGTGTGTCTGTTCGGTTTAAGGTGTGCATCTATTCGGTTTAAGTTGCGTGTCTGTTCGGTTTAAGGGGTGGATCTGTTCGGTTTAAGTTGTGTGACTGTTCGGTTTAAGGTGTGGATCTGTTTGGTTTATCGTGTGCATCTGTTCGGTTTAAGATGTGTGACTGTTCGGTTTAAGGTGTGCATCTATTCGGTTTAAGTTGTGTGACTGTTCGGTTTAAGTTGTGTGTCTGTTCGGTTTAAGTTGTGTGACTGTTCGGTTTAAGGTGTGCATCTGTTTGGTTTAAGTTGTGTGACTGTTCGGGTTAAGGTGTGCATCTGTTCGATTTAAGTTGTGTGACTGTTCAGTTTAAGTTGTGTGATTGTTCGGTTTAAGGTGTGGATCTGTTCGGTTTAAGTTGTGTGTTTGTTCGGTTTAAGGTGTGAATCCGTTCGGTTTAAGTTGTGTGTCTGTACGGTTTAAGGTGTATCTGTCCAAATTAGGTTGGTTGTCTGTCCAGATTAAGTTGTGTGACTGTTTGGTTTAAGGTGTGCATATGTTCGGTTTAATTTGTGTGGTTGTTCGATTTAAGGTGTGGATCTGTTCGGTTTAAGTTGAGTGTATGTTCGGTTTATGGTGTGCATCTGTTCGGTTTAAGTTGTATAATTGTTCGGTTTAAGGTGTGGATCTGTTCGGTTTAAGTTTTGTGATTGTTCGGTTTAAGGTGTGGATCTGCTCGGTTTAAGGTGTGTGACTCTTCAGTTTAAGGTGTGGATATGTTCAGATTAAGTTGTGTGTCTGTTCGGTTTAAGGTGTGGATCTGTTCGGTTTAAGGTGTGTGTCTGTTCGGTTTAAGATGTGTGACTGTTCGGTTTAAGTTGTGTGTTTGGTTTAAGGTGTGGATCTGTTGAAAACGAAAGGAAAGAGTTTGTAATTTGTACATTTAAAAAACACAACACTAAAAAAAATAACGAAAAAAAGAGTTTGTAATTTGTACATGTAAAAAATAAACACTAAAAAAATTAGACTTCAGATCTACACACACGATCGGCGATCCCTAAGTACCATGACCGCCAATTCACCCCTGATACAGTGGATGTTCTTGGGGTCCTTCTCCTTCGTTGGGTCAAGTTTTACCATTAGGCACCTTATCCAGTATAAAATATAGGCTCCGCAATCGTTGCTCCCCGGTTGTTGTCGTTGGCTATTTTTCCTGAGGATACTCAAGGATCAGTCCACCTTTAGTAGGTCCCTCCAGTATTCAGCCACATCCGCTGCTGCGCATTCATGTACGCCTATGGTCTGCTCTGGATCTTCACCTCACTCTAGCTCCCTAGAGATATTGTTGAACGCCAAGATCTCCTTGGACGGGTCGTGGACAACCACCAGAGTCCAATGACCTGTAGACCAGCATGGTTGTGCGATTACGGTCTCTGTTGGAGACACATTTTATTTTAGGGAGGATAAAATCATCAATTGCTCTGTCTTGGCCACCCACAATTCGCTCGGACTCGAATGTTGATATGCATATAATTCTCCTCTCTTTTTTCCCTTTTTTCTTCAGGCTCCTTTGAGCCGCTCTGTCTTTTCTCTTTTGCTCTTCTTCCACCTTCTTCTTCTTGCCCCGCTCTTCATCTTCCTTCATCTGCTGCTCCACGATGGTCGTCGAGCGTTGTCTTTTCACGCCACAGTTTGGTTTCCTTGCCTTGCTCTCTTGTTCCTTTTCCTTTTCCTCTTCTTTATTCTTCTCTTCATTCTTCCTCCCCTCCTCCCTCTTCTTCTCTTCCTCCTTCTCCACTCTCTTTCTCTCTTCTTCCTTCTCCTCTTCTTCCTTCTTCCTCTCCTCCTCCCTCTTCTTCTCTTCCTCCTTCTACACTCTCTTTCTCTCTTCCTCCTTCTTCACTCTCTTTCTCTCTTCTTCCTTCTTCCTCTCCTCCTTCCTCTTTCTCGCTTCCTCCTTCTCCTCCTCTCTCTTTCTCTCTTCTTCCTTCTCCTCCTCCCTCTTTCTCGCTTCCTCCTTCTCCTCCTCTCTCTTTCTCTCTTCTTCCTTCTCCTCCTCCCTCTTCCTCTCTTCTTCTTCCTTGTCCTGTCTTATCCTCTCTTCTTTCTTCTTCTCTTCCTTTTTCCTTTCTTCTTCCTTCTCCTCCTCTTTATTTAGATCTTCGTTTTTCTCCCCACAAGTATTTTTACTTGTCCCTGTCCCTCGAAGATATACATTTTTTCCCTCAGCCTCCCACACTCTTCCTTCAAGTCGTTAACCTCTTATGTCGCCTTCTTAAGGGCAGCTTCAGCTTGTAGCAATTTTGTCTTCACCTCACTCAGCTCCAACTCTTGGAGCAGCGGGTCACATGGAATGTTGCAGACTGTCAGTTGGAGCCTTAGCAAACTGCATGTTGAAGCTGAGCCCTTTCGAACAGGAGTTCGAACAGAACTAATAAGTTTCAGCTCCCTTTCACTTAGTGATGGAGCCCCCATCAGGTCGAACTTGCCGTTGTAAATCTGAGGTAAGGTAATTCCACCTTCCACCCATTTCCTCAGGGTTAAACGTTTCCCAAACATTTCCGTCGAACTTTTCATTCGTGGATATGCTCCAGTTCTGGGCTCCCCCAATCTGAATTTCTCACAAAGCCACACCTTCAAATGGAAAAGTTCAACTATTTAGAACGACTGAACAAACATACATTCATATTCTAAACATACACACAACATATTCCGAACAGACACACAACATATTCCGAACAGACAAACAATTTAATCCGAACAGACACACAACTTAATCCGAACAGACACACAACATATTCCGAACAGACAAACAATTTGATCCGAACAGACAACTTATTCCGAACAGACACAACTTATTCCGAACAGACACACAACATATTCCGAAAAGATACACAATTTCATCCGAACAGATAAACAATTTAATCCGAACAGACACACAACTTAATCCGAACAGACACAATTTAAACGGAACAAACACATAACTTAAAGAGCGAAAAACACTTACTTGTAGTATTGCCACACAACCGTCGACGTTCCGCTGCCTCATAATGAAGTTCCTTGCCTTTCTCCTCTCCTGTATTTCTAAGCTGGCTTTCTCCAGACCCCCAACCAGGGCTCCGTGAACTGCATGTGTCCATGTGTATCTGTTTATGCCTATGATGTCCCTCAAATGGTACATGAACCATTGCTTCGGTCGAAGTGTTCCATCAAAGAACAAAAAATGGTTGAAGATGAAAGAAATCAGGAGACGAACGTACTCCTCCATCTCGCCCATGACACTAGTTGCCGTCAGATGACCTAACAGTTGTGTGTTGTCAAGGTTCACCCCTTCTCACCTCTGTACACCCAATGGTTCCATCACAACGGTCTTCCCATGCATATTTAAGCCCAAAATTAGGGCAGCGTCTTCAGGTGTAAGGGGAACTACCCCTAATCATATTCTCAGCCCCACCTCATTCGCATCGTAGTGTTCGACGAACCAACCGACTATTTTGTTGTCCGTTGTAATGTTAGGAAGGTCTAGGAAGTGACCGAAAGGAGTGCTCCGGAAAACCTCCTTCTCAACCTTCTTCATCCTGTCAAATTGCTTTCGGATGGCTGTCCAGGAGCACCGGGATTCCCGGAAGTAGTATGTGGTTCCCTAAAACAAAAAATTGAAGAAACGAAAGTTCCTCAAAAAAAGAACGACGAATGGGAAAAACTAAATAGACCCACCGGTTCTGGCACATGTTCGCTATCGATGGCAGGAGTCGAAGAATCCATTATCGTTTAGAGGGGAAGAAAGAAAGCGGAATAGGTTCACAAGTTCGTTTCCCCGTTCACAGGTGATCCAACGAGAAAGAAAGCGGGATTTTCCATTTCGATCTGGATATTTTTAATCTTCCTCGGTATCCGAACTGTCGTTCGTAGGGTGTCTGACGCTGTCTTATCTGGGTTTTGGAAAGCAATCGTCGTACTTGGAAAACCGTCAAAAAAAATTAAAACCCCATTAAAAGCACGTTTGAAAAGGATGACATGTTAATTCGACTAGACGTTGACTCGTCAACTTTTGAGTGTCACGGACGTAAACATAGTCCAGCCGAACCCTGTCTATGTTACTCGAACATTAGTGGGTCAGAAAATATCTTACATGTCACTGGGATAGAAGTGACACACAAATTAAAGCAACCATACTGTCATCACCATTCACCAGCTCTGTGAAAACTTTAATTAATTTATTAATTCACTAATAAAGCACTATAATACATCAGTTGATAGATACAAAATACATTATGCTTCAATCAAATGCTATATACAAGAGAAGCATAATGTTGGGTTTCAATTTAATTACAGATACAGTACTGTCAAGCTAAATTACATTTGATAAACAGCATATAAACAGTTAATTACTGTACAGTGCCTGTCAAGCAATTCTATTCAAAAATTCCAAAAGAAGTAGGGCTGCTGAATCTTTGGCTTTCTTCACACTGGGCATCGGCTGCCCAACACATTCTTCTGTCCAGCCGTGGTTTGTTGTTTTCACGCGTACAGAGTACACAAAACGCTTCGCATGTGCCGGCCCACCCTCATTGATGCATCTGTATTGGGGCATCGGCCACTGCCGTCTCAAACAGATGTCGTTGAGGGTTTGTCTTGTGAACACTTGGTCGTTTGACTTCTCGTTTTCTGCAACTTTTTTTGTAGTGGACTCCTTTTCTTTCAAAGCTACAAGAGCATTTCTCGCCGCCAATTTCTGCGCCATCTTTCTCTGTGGGTTTTGAGCAACCCCAATTTGCACACCGTCCACGAATACCTCAACGGTTGCCGTATTCCCAGCCCGTGTCGCTTTGTACTCCAAACATTCAGCCTGTTGCTGGCACCGCTCTTGCAGCTCCCTAACAGGATGCACAGGAAGGGTTTCCGGAGTCACAAGAGGATGCAAAAGCGGTTGAAAAACCTACAAAGTGGTCATAAACAAAATTAGAGAATGCCTTCTCCGTACATAACAAAAATACTTAAGGAAGTCAGACTGCACAAAATTTTCCCACTTAAATAACAAATTTAATTTACAATAAGAAACCAAACAACTACAAAGTCTTTAATCTCAAACTAGTTGGGATAGACTAGAAATGAACTCAAAAGAATCACAGTTGATGTACACGAACAATAGGAAATCAGACTGCACAAAAAAAAAATATCACTAAAAATCTTACCTTCCAAACAACTGTTGTATCACGATCACTGTCAAGAAAAATAGCTCCAGCAATTGACTCCACAATGTCCCCAAGTACTTTAGGAGCCTTGCAATCCCCCAAGCCGAAGGAATTGAAGGATGGTTTGGAGAGCTCGTGTTGGATGTCTTTCACAAACTCCCGAATCTGGTGGAAGCAAAGTGTCAGAAACAATAATATCAACTTAGGCTGTATGAGGACAAAAGAAAAGAAAAGAAAAGAGGGGAAAGGAGCCAACCTGCGCCTCTAAGGCAGTTGATCCATGTCGAAGGTGCATATGCAGTTTGTGCTTAACCGCCACACAAGCAAAATTTTCATTGTTCACTGCAGCAGCTCGTAGGTCAGTTAGGCGGCCAGGTGGTAAATCAGTATACGTGAAGAAGAGGTGCCTTGTGATGAGATGATCTAGGACTGCATCACCAATGAATTCCAACCGTTGGTAGCAGGAGACACCAGACGATGGCCTTGAAGCATGAGTCATGGCTTCCAAGAGCAGTCCACGATCTCTAAACTTGACATTTAGAGTACCTTCCAATTCCACAAAGTCAACACTCCGCAATACACATTCTGGTATGTTAAACGACTTGTTTGCACTTTGAAACTCCTGTGGGTCCAACTCCACTTGAATCCCAACCCAATCCATGAAATGGTTTGCAGCATTTTTACCACCTTCAACATAATACCCCCCAATTAGTGCTTCTACAACATCTGCAAGTGTTTTGCTAGAAAGAACCCTGTACGAGCTTGAATCACTTTCTACTTCACCATCTTCCCGGTCATTTTCTAGGCAGTCACCATCATCAAAAGCATTTTGTGCATCATGCCCCTTCACAGTACAATGGTCGACATCTAAGGACTGCGATTCACAGGCATCTTCATCGAAGACTGGCAGAACACCAGGAGCAGCCCATCTTGACGGAGCAAATCTATCAGATTGGATGTATGACTGGAGCCCTTTATTTAGTGCGTACTGATACAGTACCATGTTATTCACCATCTGTTGCCTCATTCTCGTAAGCTGACCCTCATGTTTCTGTGGGTATTTGAGGAAAAGGAATTTGCTAACCACCCACTTTAGATATGCATCCCCAAGAAGCTCAGCCCTCTCATAACAAAATGTTTCTTGACAAGAGGCAGCTGTCAAGGCTTCCAAAACCTACACGAAAAGAGATAGCATCGTTGTCAGAGACGAAGCACCAAAAGTAGCAAGGCCACTCGTGAGAATAGAATACCTTGACAGCAGGAACAGGATAATTGATCATATCTTTGAGCTCAACGGCAAGTAACATGCTTTCAACCCTCCTCATTATTGAGGGCAACCTTTGTGCACCACGTACAAGGGGCCCAGGAAGTGGATGAATAAAACATAATTCAGGGGGAAGATATACATAATACGTTCTATCAGGAGAATCTTCAGATTCATTTTCTCGTTCTACAATGCAAAAAGATGGGACGGCCAGGAAAAATAAAAATCATGATTCATTACTATAACAAAGTAACCAAATAAAAAGAAAGAGTGGTCACATACCATCAGAATGTTCAAATCTCGGGGAAAGGAAATTTTTGCAATAAGAAACACCCCTTCCTCGTATAAGAGGCTGCTTTTTCCTGATTAATTCCACTCCATATCTACAAAATAAACAAAATAATACATGCAATCAGATCCATCAACATCTTGCACCAAGAAATTAATGTTTCTCATCTTCAAAAGACCAACAAGCTGTGAAGACTCTGGATATATTGACAAGATCACCTTTAAATCCTGATATATTAATCAAACCGATTGACAAGTGCTGTTGGAGAGCATTTAACCTAATATAAAAGTCTACAGTGCTGCATTATAAATATTGATTTGTCGAACTATCCAAACCAGAATTAGAAAAGAGTAAACAAGTTTATGTTAAATAGAAATAGACATACTTTTTCTTGTAGTAATCAGCATAGGACCCGTACTCCAGAGGTCCTAAATAGCCCTCTTTCCTAGGGAATGAAGTTTCTGCATCCATGTCATAACAAATAGAATCCACATAGAAACGTTTCCCAGAGTGAGCAGCAGTGACAATCTTCCCAGCAAGATCTTCAGCATCAACTAAAGAATCGGCCATCAACAATTTCCTCTGGGTCAATCCGTTGTTTATGCCTTCCATTGCATCTCTGCTGGGAACCAAGCCGTACGCTTTAACCACATCAAACTGTGCAATGGCTCCTCTTATACCATAAGTTGGATGTATTTTTTGTCCAACCTGCATACCCTGACGTAGTTTTCCGAAGCCATACTCTCTTCGATCCCCTCCTAAAGTCCGTTCATTAGTTCCAAGGAACACATCAGGGCGAGCTCTCTGAAGAGGATTAGTCCAAGCATCAGTCTTTGTAATGTTCTCCACTAGATTCCAGTCAAGCTGCTCCAAAGGATCCACCCAGTTTTTAGACACAATGGGGACGAATAAATATGCTTTTGCAGCATCCCATGGAGTAGTTGACGGCTCCACATCAACATCAAGCACAATGCTCATAAGCCTCACATGGAAGCTTTTAAGAGAAACTAGCTGCAAGGGGAAAAAAGGATATTACATATGTTATCAACAACTTCAATTGCAAGAACCCATCTAACAATTTATGTGAAGTGAACCATGTTATGTTACCTGTGACTGAGTAACTTTAATGGGTCCTTGAAAGACAAGAGATGCCTTTGTGGTAATTGTTCTTGCCACAAAAAGATCCATTGCCATTGATAACACCTAAAACATTACATAGTTTAGAGAATACCATTTTGATATCAAACAGTGAAAAGTTTATGACACACCTCTGAGTCCAGCTCTTTTCCATAGAGCACCGCGAAGTCTGTAACTTGTGTAAGGAATGAATCTTTTGAGGTGCCGGAGTTGACACATTTTACTTTATACATGTACAACGTGAGGAATTCAGGGGCAGAACAACCATCTCCAGTAGACAAAATCCATTCACCCTAAAATATAGAACAATGTAACCGCATTTTAGATAATGGAAAGATTCAACATTGAATGTCAATATGTCATAAGTTGGCTATCTCATTAAACACAGGATTATAAAATGTTATCGTTACCATCCACACAACTACATGAGCCCATGTTAGACTCATGGGAAAAGATAATAATTAACTAAGATGTCAAGTCACGCTTACTAAAATCCCAAGAATTGAATCAAATGATTCTAGAGATGAGATACATCCAGAAAGTAGCACCAGAAAATCACAACAGCAAACAATGGGAGATTCAGGTTAGACATACCCGAAGAATGTTAGCAACACCTTCAGGGTAGAATTCTCTATGTCGTGAAGTACCAGGGAGATTATCTTCTCCATCATTGATATCAGATTTGTCACCTTCTTCACCACTACCTTTCTCAGGCAAAAGCATATCAGTAAATGCTCCCATCTCATGTAGTTTCCTACATGCAGCTAAACAGACAGCCTGAATGGAACATATGACAAGGTAAGAATCCTGTAATAAAAAATAATGTAGTAGACCAGAAAATTGCAACATCTCAATAAAGGAAATATATATTTGCCTGTTGTGCAAGACGCATGGAGGCACAAACTGGACCATCAAGCTTTTCAAATGCAGCATTGCAAGGAAGTTGAAGCTTGCACGAATATTCAATGGAACCTCCTGGCTTTTCATGCTGCTCCATTATAAACTCCGGGCGCAGTATAGAATACCTATATCCCATATTCACGTCATACATCATGGATACTAAAGACCAAAAAAAGTTGCATGATAAAAATATATGACTGTACACCTGTCACTTGGTAACTGAGAACAATAAAAATGGATAAGTCCAACAGCTGAATTTAAGCTCACAACGGCACCAGTTGATTCCACTTGATACATTGAATCAGGTAAAAGATCACATGAAGTGATCTTTGGAACCTCTTTAAGATGGCTAAGATCGGTTCTCTCTATAGCCTCTTTTCGCAACGTTTCCTCGCTGTTCCGGGCATTCCTTAGGAATGTTTCATGCGTAAGATTCCCCCTAGCATTGATAAGGGTATAAGTTAGGCACCCATAATACTTTTGTGATTGCATATATTAAATATAACTATGATAAACCACAGCACAGTACCTCTCGAGCATCAAAATATAATCAGATCCAGGTTTCCGGGCACGACCTCTTGACTGAATGTACGCTAACACAGTCTTTGCCAAGTCGAAGCGGATGACAACATTGCATTGCCTTATATCAAGTCCTTCTTCAGCAACACTAGTAGCGACCAACAAGGTAACCTAAAAATAATCACAGATATTACACTATTGTCACCTTCTAAACATGAAAAAGGAGCTAGTGCATATCTTCAAGGCAATGTCACATTTTATTACCCGGCCATCACGAAACCTAGCAATGGTATCTTGCATTTGAGAAGTCCGCATCTCCTGATTATTGTTGTGCCCAATCAAGCTGGCACACTTGATGAAACTTAGAGAGGGAAGCTCTGAGAATATCTACGAACAAAATAAACCACCAAATTAGGAAACAATTAAAGAATTGCTTGATTTCTTAGTTCAAAAAACAATCAACCTTTGGGAGAACTAAGGCAGCAACAACTCTCTCCACAAAGATAATAGCACGAAATTCTTCTGTGTGCTGATACTTCAGAAGTAGTTTGATAAGTGCTTGCACTTTAGGGGTTACTTTTCCATCTGCAACAGCTCCCCCTATAGTTGCATCTACATGCTCACCCCCCGAGACAACTACAACAAACCGTGAAATATGTTTCAGTGGATGAAATTACAGACGCATGTAGATTTATGTCAAATAGCTGCTAAAGTAGAAGCAAAAGGTCATATCCAAGCACCCTGCCACAATAATATTTTGATCCACGAAGACGCCTACAAAGAACTTCATTGAAAGAAAAAATGATGAGACGACCAGAAACCTGTGAGTGTTACGACAGTCGACAGAATGTTAATTTCAAAGTTTTGGTTTTCTAAACACATGAAAGGAGGAAAGTTTGTTATCAATGAAACTGTTTTTGATTTGTGACATGGCAAATCATTTGAAGAACTGAGGCCGTAATTTGAGTAAAAAGCCATGTAGTATGTGGCATTTATTTCTGGGTGGGGGCATAGATTTCTTAATTCCAAAAGTGATATTTACTTTAATGAAATCAGAAACGGTGTCCTGATTAAAGGGGGGATTAATGACGAACTGTATAAAGATTTAAATGCTCAACTTCACCACCATTACAAAGGGAATGCCACGTTGTAATGCGTCATCAAACACATTGCCAACACATTTCCAAAATAATAGAAGAATCACATATTGATATAGGTGAAGATTGAGATCAATAGGTTCTACCCACCACAACTATCCGAGAGCTCCCCCTCTTCAACTTCTTCGGTATTCTGGCCACCAACCTTTTCAGATTCATGGCCATCATTATCTTGTGATACACTCACGTTTGGGCCAGAAGCAGCTCCCTCAGACAACTGGCAGTGCAACAGATCCACCAACTTCTTCAAATATGACTCTTGAAACTTAACATCAAGATGATAATTTACCCTTTCATCATTCTGTAATGCTGACAAAAAAGAAAGTGCAACCTGAACCAATTGGGTGACAAAATCATAAGTAACATCATTGATCACAAAATACATGTATCATCTGGAAAGCAAAAGTAAATGATCAACAATACAGTGACAAGAAATGATATATTTTCAGAGATGAAACTACCTTATAGGCACACCACTGGCCCAAATCACCCAATGCATAATCTACTGCCCTCAACTTCTGGATTAAGTTGGCGGCACCATCACTTTCAGTTCTTTCAGAGACACCATAGACAAGACGCAACTCTTCCTTAGATCCAGCATCTCTAGCACCCATGAACTGCCATCTACTTTTTCTTGAGCTAGTACGTGAAGCTTGTTCGACTTCCAATTCCATCTTCTTTATCTGCTCATGAAGAGACCACATTGTAGCCGCTTTATCGTACTCAACCAGGAACTCAGAGGGCATAGGTACATGCTTCTCTAGATCTTTTCGATCCTTTATCGTACAAACAACAGAATCCAGTTTGGTTTCCAGATTTCGGATTTTAATAGCACAATCCTCTTGACTTGAAACTCCTGTGGTAAAAAGAGGAACAAGCATTACAAAATCAAGCAAAGACAGGAAACAAACACATCAACATCAAAAAAGAAAACATAAATTGATAAAAGGGCCACTGATAAAGAACCCATTAATTAGTGAAATGTCTGGCAAAGCTGCAGGTAAGTAAGCTGTAAGTATGGTAGTAATACCCTTCAAATTAACAGGAGAAGCTGTCATTCCAAAAACGGACGGTCTCTTCTCCTTGGGAGTCGTATGGTAGAATTCAGACATGACGAGGGAGTAGGGATGCTTCTTGACAGCATGATGGCACTCATCGAGAACAAGCAAATCGATGGCTTCCATCTTGATGATGCTGTGCCTGAGAATGTTCAGCAGAATCTGGGCAGTCATAACGAGCACCTAAATGACAAATGGAGTAAGAAAGTAAGAGTTGCACAAATCTGTGGGTTTGAGGAATCAATCAATGAAAAAGCAAGAAAAGAAAAGAAAGAGCTTGCCTGTTTGGTTTGGAACTCGTGTTGCCATCTGCGCGAGTCCCAAAAATCCTGACCCATCTCCCCACAGAAGTGGCCGACGTTGAAGCCGGTTCTTTCACGGATTACCTCAGCTTGCTGCAAAACCAAGAAAATGTCTCTAAACTCTTTGCCTTTTGTATCGTTTTCGAATTTTGTTATTTAAACCTCAATTTTCCGACTTACTTACACATTTACACAAATCAAAACGTAATTATACTACACAAATTAAATTAAAAAAGGGTGAGATCTCTCTTCGGAATCTTTTCTTAATGAGAAGAAAAGAAAAGAATAAATGACTCTAAAATCTATATCAAAACGCAAACTCTTTACAATTTGAATCGATTTCGTGTTCAGTTACTCATACCTTGACCTTTTGACTTATTAACACATTTTCAGACATAAAATGTAATCGGTTTAGTAGCCAAGAAAAGGTGAGCGAGATCTTTCACGGAATCTTTTCTTGATGAGAAGAAAAGCTAAGAACAGGTGACTCTAAAATCTACATCAAAACGCTAAACTCTTTAGTTTTTGTACCATTCTCGTGTTTAGTTATCTGTACCATAACCTTTGGACTTACTAATGCATTTATAGAATTTAAAATGTTATCCAGTTTAAACAAAAAAAAAGGTGAGTGAGATCTTTCTTTGGAATCTTTTCTTGATGAGAAGAAAACCTAAGAATAGGTGACTCTAAAATCTATATCCAAACACTAAACTCGTTTTTGTGTTTAGTTATTTATACGTTAACCTTCAGACTAACACATTTACAGCAATTAAAATGCATTCATTTCAGTAAACAAGAAAAGGCAAGTGAGATATTTCTTTGGAAACTTTTCTTGACGAGAAGAAAATCTGAGAATATATGACTCTAAAATCTATATCCAAGCACTAAACTCATTTTCACGGTTAGTTATCCGTACCTTAACATTCTGACTAACTTACTAACACATTTACAGAAATTAGAATGCAATCATTTGAGTAACCATTGAAACGCAAGAGAGATCTTTCCTCGGAATCCTTTTTTGATGAGAAGAAAACATAAGAATAGATGACTCTAAAATCTATATCCAAAAGCGAAACTCGTTTTTGTGTTAAGTCATTCTTACCTTAACCTTCCGAATTACTAAAACATTTACAGATACTAAAACGCAATCATATCGGTAACCAAGAAGAAGTGAATGAGATCTTTGTTGGGAATCTTTTAATGATAAGAAGAAAAGCTAAGGACAGATGACTCTAAAATAGTTAGTTATTTAACCTTCCGACTTCCTAACACACTTACAGGAATTAAAATGAAATCATTTCAGTAACCAAGAAAAGGCAAGTGAGATCTTTCTTCAGTATATTTTCTCGATGAGTATTGAAATCAAGATTTTATCTTGGACTAACTAACACATTCACAAAACCCAAAATGCAATCATTTCAGTAACCAACAAAAAACGCAATCTTTCTTCGGAATCTTTTCTCGAAAGCAAGCATCTTTTCCGTTACCTGGTAGACGAGGGGGACTTTGGGGACGAGGAAGACGGCGAGGATCTTCCTGGACTTCCTCTCCTGAATCCGGCGGTGGATGGCGTCGATGAGGAGGACTGCAATGAGAGTTTTTCCGGCGCCGGTGTCGAGGAAGGCGATGGTGTTGCGGGACTTGGCTTGCTCCAGCACCTCCAGCTGGTACTCCCGGGCCACCACCTCATGGTGGTTACGCGCCGGAGAAGGTTCCGGTGGTGGTGGGACTGAACACGTGGCGGTGGTGGTGCGGCGGCGTTTGGAAGGATTGGTAAGAGAAGAAGAAGATGAAGAGACCCTCTTCGCCATGGAATCGAGAGAGAGAGAGAGAGATTGTGAGGATTAGGGGTTCGTTCGAGGGTTTAAGTAAAAGTGATTAGGGAGGGATTCCGTTGGGGGAGTTGCTGGAGGTGGATTGGATCCGTTTAGCTTTTTCGGATTCTTTTTTGTTTTTTGGGGGCGATTTTTTTGCATCATTGCGGCTGTTGAGAAAAATGTGTTTTGCCCAATGTTTTAAAAATCGAACCGAAGAGTGAATCGAAAATAGTTCGGTTTGGTTCAAAGTGGTTCAACTGACGGTTCAACATGGTCGAACCGATGATGACGTCAGTATGACATCAGCATTTTGTGAACCGATGGTTGAACCGAACCGACTTCATAGGGACGGTTCGACCGATTGAACCGGTTTTAAGATAAACACATAATAATTTTTCAATAAATATTCAACATTTTCGAACCAAGAACGCTTGGTTTCTATTTAGATGAAAAAGAGAAGAATAAAAAATAATCAATAAATGATGTAAAACTGAAACCACATTGCTCCGAACGTAGAAATAACTATAAGAATATTTTAATACCCTAATTACCATCATTTCAGTGACCAATCCGGTTAACCACATATACTAAGCATTCAACAAAATTAACCACACATGCTAAGCATTAAAAAAACAAGTTTGAATTTTGATGAGTTAGGACTAAGTACGGGAGACGAGGTGGACTAGTGGAGTCGGGACTGAGGAGGCGTAGGTGGAGTCGGGACTGAGGAGAGAGGAGGTGGGGATGGAGTTGGGAGTGAGGAGGTGGGGGTGGAGTCGGGACCGGAGGAGGCGGAGGTGGAAACTAAAAAATTAGGAAAATTATTGATTTTGTAATTTTTGTTTAATAAAAGAAAACTGGTCAAACCCGGTCCGACCAAACCAAAAAAAACGACCGGTTCGATCGGTTTTTTTGGGTTTTTTTCGGTTCGCTCCGGTTCAGGTGGGGAGTGGTTTTTTCCATGGACCGAACCGATCTAGCTCCGGTTCTCGGTCCAACCGTCGGTTCGGTCCGGTTTTTAAAACAGAGGTTTTACCTCAATTGGAACACATTTTTTTGCTTATCTAATCTTTGTATCTATTGGTCAACCAAAGATTACATAACTAACATAAGCATAAAACAAGTGTTTCAATTGTCACCGGAGTGGTGCGAAAATCACCTTTTATATGGTATAAGGGCCATGTTTCCTTCTTAACGAAGAACATCGTAGGAAAAATTGTTGAACTAATTATCAAAAATAAAATAATTTGAAGAATATAATGTTGGGAAAGTTATTTGTCAAAATACGAAGCAAATACACGACACCTTTATTCTTATTTTTATTACAGGAAAAACGACATCACAAATGTCATTTTTATTATACATGTTTAATGAAAATGACATCGCAGATACCATTTTCATGAAAGAGAAAATGGTATCCGAGATACCCTTTTTATTAAAGTGAAATAGAGATTGACGACTATTTCTTCTCCACTTCTCCCACCTCCTCCTCCAACATGCATGTTCACGTATTTAGATTATTAAGTTCTTTTAATAGGTCATTAGCTTATATTGTAATGGAATGGTAGGAACTGTGCAAAATATTGATGTTTTGTTGTTTATGTTTTGTATGTATTTGAAGTTTTTGATTGTTCATTAACTTATTTTCATTTCATGTATGATAAATACATTTTGTAGATTCCTGGTAATGAGTTTCGGTACCGGTTTTCTACTAGTTTTTTGATGGAGTTGTCCAATTCACAGACGACAATCCAAAATATGAAGATGGTTACATACGGATGATGAATGTTACTCGTGAAATGTGATATGATGATTTATGTGAGAAAGTGTGTGTAGTTTGTGGTTTTCCAAATGAAGTGTTTGATTTGACGTTACCATGCAAGTGGTCACCATGTGAAAACTATAATTATGTTGATGTATTTGATGATCAAAAGACGAAAATGATGTTATCATCATTTGATAGCATGAAGTCTGTTGTATTGTTTGTTCAGAAACAACCTAAACATTATCAGACAAATCAGTTGATTGAGGATTCTCTAGGCAAAAACAGTATCTCGGATATCATTTTCTTTTTCATGAAAATGGTATCCGTGATGTTGTTTTTAGGGTTAATTGCTTGCATGTTATTACAAAAGGTTATAATTCCCAACGGCCACCACTCTACACCTATTATCCGATATGTCATCCGAAAACACACTTAATGTACGGGTTGCCATTAAAAACTATCAGAAATGCCACTCCGTTATTTAGTTACCTAACGGTCCATTATAGAATAACACATGTCTTACAGTCATTCGTCTGTCTTATTATTAAAATGTTTTGTTATTTTTTGTTGTTAATCACACTACATTAGGAAAAATTAAACCCAAATTAACCCAAACCCAAATCCCTAAATCGCACCCCAACCACCTAACCCGTCCAGCCCTAACCCGAACACTCGTCCACACGCAAGCCTCACTTGTCCACCCCTAAACCCCAAAATCCCTAACCCAAGACCCTAAATCCCCTACCAATTGCCCCATTCTTGCGACATTATCTCCGGTGGTTGTGAAAGTGTTATTGGAGGACTCGATATACTGCAATGCGGCCTCTCAAAAATTCCACTCTTAAAGCGCAAAATCGAAAGGTATGTCGACCGTTTCCCCATGCATGTTAATATGTGGGCTTTTTATTGGTATGCATCTTACGATTGTTTGGTTTGGAATGTTTATTTACATTCTTGGGGTGTAGGGGTGTATGGTTCGCCAATTTGGGTTTCAGTTTGATTTCTGGGGTTTAGGTTTTTTGGATTAGGGTTTAGGGTTTCATGTCTGCCATCTATGATATTTTTGTGTGTGATTTAGTGTATTTTTGTATGCACGCTTCGATTTAGGGTTTAATATATGCAACTTGTATTTTACTGTGTGTTGCATATTATACCTTATTAACATACTACACTTTATGAATGAATTGTCTTAAACCACATTTTGACTATATTTTTGCAGCAAAGTGCCCCCACAACACTTCACTTTCGTATTTTTAGATGTGGGAAATGATCTGTAGTAATGGTAGGGTATTCTCTCAGAAATTGAAAGAGGTTGATGAGGTTTCTATAATTGATGACTTGAATTTTGAGGTTTTGAGGTCCTGTATTACAAGTAACATGAGGTGGGGTTTAGATGAGGGATTGGTTTCACTTATAAGGTTCCTGGAAAAGTGAAGGTTGAGTTTAAGAGAGTCAAATGTGATAATGATGTATTTGAAGCCATTAGTTACCCAAACCCAAAAAAGAAATTGGATATTTATGTAAGCGGTGATGTCCCAGCCATCCCAATCACCATTGTCTTCCCCGACCCTCCCTCACCCACTCCTAGCATCATACCAACCCCAAACTCTATGAGTTCTCCAAAAACTAAGGCAAAGCATAAGCCCCCCCCCCCCCCCCCCCCACCCCACACACACACACACAAAAGAAAGGTTTGTGCAAAGAAGAGGACGTACACCAAAAAAAGTGAAGACACAAAATATGCAGGGGGTCTGGGCTTTGTGCATGCCCTACCACCAGATCAGGGAATACAAATTCACACTATAATAAAACACCCAGTGAGGGCTCTCTTGGTCTTCTAGAAGCCCACCACCTACTAGGCCCCCACCACCTACTACTTCCCCACGACCTAGTACTAAGGTGTCTGATATTGGAGGTGATCAGTCTGATTAAGATCCCTACTACTCCTTAGGATCAGATGAGAATGAGTATCATCCTAGAGTAGAGGATAGCAGTGGAGATAAACATTCTGAAAGTGGGCTTGAGGAGGACCTAGATGTTGTGGTTAGGGGGGATGGGTTCGGTTCAGGGGGTGTATTTGCTTAGACCAGAATTCTGCATAGGGAAGAAGTTCCCCAATAGAGAATTGTTCAAGTTCGCACTCAAACAGTACGCAGTCATTAAGGAAAATGCTATTAAGTTCTACAAATGTGATCCAAGTAGAGTCATAGCAATGTGTGAGGACAACAAGTGCAAGTGGAGGTGCCATTCATCCAGGATTGATGATGGTACAATGTTTCAAATTAAAACTTTGAAAAACAAGTATACATGTTCTAGTGTCAATAAGGTGTCATCTAAAAAGGGTAATAAATCTTGGATTGCACATCACTCCTACCAATGGTTGCTAAGAGATGACACCTTGACAGTGAAGCACATTAGGAACAAACTTGTAGAGTTATACCACATTGAGTTACCCTACTGTAGAGTCTAGAGAGGGAGAGAGTTGGCAATGAAGAAGTTGCATGGGTCAGAGGAGCAACAATATGAGTTGCTGCCTAACTTGGAGTCAAAAATGTTTACAATAAATCTTGGGTTTGCTATTAAGCTAGATGTGGATGCAGATGATAAGTTCCTCAGGTGCTTTGTTTGCCTAGTTGCATGTAGGACTGGGTTTCTCCAAGGATGCAGACATGTGATAGGGTTGGATGGTTGTCACATGAAGAACAAGTACAAGGGTGCTTGTTTGGCAGCAGTTAGTACAGATGAAAATAATGGATTTTTTTCCAGTAGCTTTTGCCTTAGTAAAGGTTGACAATGAAGACAATTGGCAGTGGTTTTGAGCTTTACTGAAGGGGCAATTGGAAGTGTACAAGGGTTGGTCTTGATTAGTGATAGATGTAAGAGATTAGATGGAGTAATTGCCCAACATTTCCCTAAGTCTTAGCACAAAACTTGCATGAGACACTTGTACAAGAATTTTAGAAGGAAGGTTGGGGGGACAACTTGATTGATATTGTTTGGGGAGCTGCTAGAGCATATATAGAAGAAGAATTCAGTGGGCTAATGAGTAATCTGTAGTTGTCTGATTGATATCATTTCATGCTCATATTTGTATCTTATATCCATTATCTTACACCTAAGCAATGCTACGTGATGAGTTTTATGTTTAGTTTTCAGGAATAAAGAGATTTGAAGAGAAGAGTCATGAAAGGACCCAAAAGCAGGAAAAAAAGGACTTAATTGTGAGACCTAGGGACTGAGATGCAATGGAGAAGGACCTGATCATAAGACCAAAGGACCTAAGAGCAAAACATGAAACTCTACACCATCATGGGGAGTATTTTGGCAATTCGATTCGGGTCGGAGCTCCAACAGACCGAGTAGATGCATCCAAGACCAAGACACACTTCAAGAAAAGCCCACAAACAAATCCAGACGGATCTGGATCCTATAGGCCGCCAATTGGCGGTCTGGATCATTCCAGATCCGATGTCTTCTCCTGGACGTGTATTATGGTTTGTTTAGGCTATTTTTGGTATTGGTTTAGTCCCACATCGGGGGATTGTCCCGGATTAGCTTTTTCCATGCTTATAAATAGAACTCTTCACCTCCCATTGTATCCATCTCTCTCTTTGGTGGCATCTTCCCTACTAAGAGTGAAGCCTTGAAGCAAAACTCTGGTGGAGAAAGAGCTGCTTGTAATTTGAGTGAGTTAATAATAGATGTTTTCTTTAGTTTGTTAATTCTTGCTTAGTTGATTTCCTTTTATGTGTTTGCTTTGTTGCTTGTTTTGTTTTATGCTTCTTTAATAATTCTTGCTTGATTAGTATAGTTTCATTTCAGTATTATGCTTGCTTTTGTTAATATAGTTAGTGTAATGAGTAGTGAGTAGTTCCATCCCCATTTGGGGGGTGGAGAAATATGTGATATAATCATGTAGTGTATTAAGTGTGTGTTATCTTAATCCCTTGAGCTTTAAATGATTTCCATAACCATCTAATGGGTCTCCACTCTTATCTTTGATATGCTAATGCTCTTGAATGAAGCTTAGCTTATGCTTTGATTAGTGGATCTATTTTATAGGGAATGATAAGGTTAGGATATGGATAGGAATTAATATTGGAAACACAAGTTGTAGTGTATGAACTCTTGTTGCCTTTACCTTAGCTAATGTCTTGTATGTTTTAATGATGTAGTCTTATCTTAATTCATGTGGAGGCATAGTAGGGTCTAGTCTTTATACTTGAGTTCATTTAGCTTTATTCCAATTATTGCCTTGTATGTTTTAATGATGTAGTGAAATCTTAATTCATGCGGAGGCAAAGTTGGATGTAGTTTTATGATTTCATGCACTACATGTTGTGAGGAGCTTAATTACACACACACACCACACACACATCTTTATATTCACATCATTTCTCTACCCCCTTTGGGGTTTAGTTTTTCTTGCTTCTTTTCCATTCCCATTTGCATCTTAGTGTAGTTTAGTGTAATCAAACCAACCTTTCTTCCCTTTCTTTACCTCTCGCCTTCGCACAAACCAAGTGTCGACACACCTCCCAGTGGACGACCCGTATTTGCCACCGCTTCAACGCGGACGTGCACTTGCAGTTAAATATAAAATGATCAATCAAGTTTTTGGCACCGTTGCCGGGGAGGTCCTCTGTCCAGACCTTGGTTTGGACGATTCGAGGGGTTTTTGATTTTTTGTTTCCAGTTTTTCTTAGTTTCAGGGAACCATCGGAGCAAGGGGAGGCTACTGGACAAGTTTGAGGACCAGAAGCTCAAAAAGGACCGCCAATTGGCGGCCTGGTGAGGGTTTCCTGCTTCAAAATTTGTTCTGGTAGTTAGTGCTTTAATTTGTGTTATCTGGGAGCCATATTTTACATGTTGTGACTTCTCGTTTGCTCCCAGATCATTAATCACTCCCCCATTAATCAACTTGGACCATAAAACTCAAAGCAAAAGATTAGACTCCTTGCCATCTAGGTCATGCATCATGTGTAGACCTTGCATGCATTAGTCTTTTCTTTTCTTTACATTTTGTTGTTGATTGCTGGCATGAGGTACGTGCACCCAAATCTCTCATTAATGCATGTTTCGATCATGCATTAGTTAGTAAGGTGCATCGGGACAAGAGTGAGAGAGTGTTTGATTGGAGTGATTGATTGCTAGATCTAGGATTAAATCGCTACTAAGGAGGGGTTGTCCCATAAAAGATAAGGTAGGGGATTTCATCACCCTTCTCTTAGCCCCAAAAACCACTCTTAATAAAGCCTTAACTAAAAGCAAGTAGACATTGGCCCTAGGATTGCGGGCGCACTAGGAGAGTAATCTAGTTGAGACCGTCATGACCTGATCGGCGTTGCCTACCTTGTCGATAGTAGGAGGTACTGGATCTCCGGATCTGGTATCACTTGCTGGGCATTGTGGTCCTCGTTGTAGGGAGGTGAGACGTGTCGAGGCTAGTGACCTCGAAGTTAGGCGCCGTCTAGCCTAAGGACCCATTGTCTTACATTGTTTGAGTCGTGCTTGCTAGTTAGGCTTCTTCCTGATCCCTCTACCCACGCTAGCTCTAGGGATTCTTCCCTCCTCACCTGAGTCCTCTCCTCATATATTCTCTACATATAGTCTCCTCCTCTAGTACACCTTCTGTTGTGTGTCGTTTAGAGTCGAGTCGAGCATTTTATGCGAGGTTGGGCTCGTTCTGGTGAGAGCGCTCGACTCGAGAGAGTGCATTCTTCTGAGATGGACGGTCTTGGTGATCGACCATCTCCGCCTCGTGCTCCTTTGGAGCAAGAGGCCGAGTCGTCTCGTGGTGGCGAGGGAGACCGGGTTCCATACATGGAGTACCTCGGTCCGTTACCACCACGTAGACCTCCTTCTACTCCTCCTCTGTCTCGAGAGGAAGGGAGATTCGGTCAGGATCGAGTTCTTGGTGCACCACCACCTTTAGCTCGACATGATAGACCGATGACTTTGTGGGAGCGGACCCATCATGTTCGGGCCGCGCAACCTTCTTGCATAGTTGTTCCCCCTACTCGCGGGAACAACTATGAGCTGAAACCTCAATATGTGAGCATGCTTCCAACCTTTACTGCCAATATGGAGGATCCGTATATCTTTATACGCGAATTCGAGGAAGTATGCTCCATGTTCAAGCTTCAACAACTTGACGAGGATTCAGTCCGGTTGAGGATGATTTCTTTCGCATTGAAGGATAATGCGAAGAAATGGATGTATAGCCTACCGGCGAGCTCGATTCGGCCATGGGATGACTTTGTGACCGTCTTTCTGAAGAGATTTTTCCCTCAAAGGAAAACTCAACAGATACGGCACCAGATACATCAAATGTATCAGACCGAGACCAAATCGTTTCATGGTTTCTTTGAGAGGTTCAAGGACCTTCTCCAGCAATGCCCTTATCATGGACTTGAGCTATGGCAGTTGTGCCAGATTGTTTATGAGGGCATCAACTATAACACCCGCACATTGTTGGAGTCAATGTGTCAGGGTGACTTCCAAATGAAACCCATCGAGGAGGCATGTGACACTTTTAAGTCTATGGCTGAGCGTACCTTCGAGTGGGACACCATGAGAGAGCCACCAGCCGCCAGGTCTTCTGGTCGAGCTGGATCATATCATGTTGAGTCGACTATCGCGTCTGACTATAGAGAGTTTGGAGATGGACCGAGCTCCTGTAGCTCAGGTCGCTACTCCCGGGTGTACTAGGTGTGGACTGTCGGGACATGATGACTTGGAGTGCGCTTACGCTCCAAGGGATACTGAGCATGCAAATGCGATGTATCAACAAAGGCCCCGGAACGACCCGTACAGTCATTCCTACAACCCAGGATGGCGTAACCATCCTAACTTCTCTTGGGGGTCTAGTGGAGGCCACGGTCAGAGCATGCACGCTCAACCTCAACCTCCACCTTATCAACCTCCACGCCCATCGGCGACCTACCAACCCCCACATCAAAGGTCTCAGCACCAAAATTACCAACCTGGTCAGGCCTCTTCGTCGGATTATTCTTACCAGACTCCACCACCTCAGCGGGTTGACCCCAAGGACCCTTCTAGTGATCCGACCCTTCAAGCGTTCATGCAGAGCATGCAAAGTACAGTCAAGGCTTTGGAAATGCAAGTTAGCCAGTTGGCTCATCAATTCCATGAACGCGAGAAGGGTCAGTTCCCGAGTCAACCTGTCGTTAATCCCAGGGGTCAGTCTGCTCATACCAGGTAAAATGTACACAATGTTGAAAGTGACCCTTCCCAACATTCCAATGTTGTTCATACCTTGCCCAACATGCCAATGTTGTTCATACCTTGAGATCGGGAAGGGTCGTTGACAACAATGTGAAAATGCCAGACGCCAACCCTGTTCGCGAGACTTCCGAGGAGAGTCTTGAGCCTGTCAAGGAACCTAATTCTGAGACTCCTCCTCGTGATTCTTATGTCCCCAAGGCACCATTCCCTCATCGGTTGACTAAAAAACGTGATGAGCATTGGGATAAGATCGTTGAGGTACTTAGGCAAGTAAAAGTGAACATTCCGTTGTTGGACGTTGTTCAACAAATGACACCGTATGCCAAGTTCCTCAAGGATCTTTGCACCACTAAGAGAAAAACAAATGTGCCCAAAAAGGCCTTTTTGGCCGCCAATGTGAGCTCCATATTGACACATCCCATGCACGTCAAGTACAAGGACCCAGGTTGTCCAACTATCTCTTACATGATTGGGAATGTGACAATCTCTCAAGCTTTATTGGCTTTGGGGGCATCTGTGAATCTCCTTCCTTACTCAGTCTATGTCAACCTTGGAATAGGCGATCTTAAACCAATGAGGACAACCATCCAGTTGGCTGATAGATCCGTCAAAATTCCACGAGGGAGTGTGGAGGATGTCCTTATCAAAGTGGGTGAGTTCGTATTTCCAGTTGATTTCATCATCTTGGATACCGAACCCGTGTCCAACCCACAAGGACAGATTCCTGTGATCCTTGGGAGGTCATTTCTTGCGACATCTAATGCTTTGATCAATTGTCGCAATGGCTTGATGAGGTTGTCTTTTGGAAACCTCACGGCGGATTTCAACATCTTCACTCTTGGTAAGCAACCTGGGCTCTTCGACGACACTGTCGGAGCCAATTTCATCCAGGACACGGATGAGCCTGATTCATTAGGCATGTTCGACTCACATCGACATATTATTGAGGTGCCTAATGATCAGGTTGCGAGTGAAGAGGATCTTGAGGAATCTGACAACATATCTCTGGACGAGGAGGCACATCTGGGTGCTTGCTCCTCTTACCCCATGGCCCTTGATCCACTTGAAAGTAACTCTGAATCCGACAAGGACCCACCTCTGGTCGAGCTTAAACCTCTCCCCGATAACCTAAAGTACATCTTTTTAGGGGATAATGAGACCTTGCCACTCATTATTGCTTCTGATCTTGAAAAAGAGCAAGAGCTTGCCCTCAAAAGAGTACTCTTTGAAAACAAAGAGGCGATCGGGTGGTCCTTGAAGGATATCAAGGGAACTAGTCCTGGTATTGTTCAGCATCGGATCCACATGGAAGAGGATTCTAGGCCCCGCAGGGACCCACAACGAAGATTGAATCCTGTACTGAAAGAAGTCGTCCGAAAGGAGGTTCTTAAGTGCTTGGATCATGGCATAATCTATCCTATCTCTGATAGTTCGTGGGTGAGTCTTGTCCATGTGGTTCCCAAGAAGTCAGGCGTGACGATTGTGGAGAATGAGCATAATGAGCTTATCCCGACACGCCTGCAAACTGGCTGGCGAGTTTGCGTTGATTATCGCAAGCTCAATGCGGCAACGCGGAAAGATCATTTCCCGTTGCCATTCATTGACCAGATGTTGGAAAGGTTGGTCGGACATGAGTATTATTGTTTTCTTGATGGATACTCCGGTTACAACCAAATTCCCATCGCCCCCGAGGATCAAGAGAAAACCACATTTACTTGTCCCTTTGGCACGTTTGCCTACCGTCGCATGCCCTTTGGGTTATGTAATGCGCCGGCAACGTTTCAAAGGTGTATGATCAGCATCTTCTCCGATATGGTTGAGCCTTTCCTTGAGATCTTCATGGACGACTTTTCCATATTTGGCGCTTCCTTTGATGACTGCCTTCATCACTTGAGCCTTGTCCTCAAGCGATGCCGTGAGAAGAACCTCGCTCTCAATTGGGAGAAATGTCACTTCATGGTGAAGCGAGGGATTGTACTTGGACACGTGGTCTCAAGTAGGGGAATTGAGGTCGATCCCGCCAAAGTGGGTATCATTGCTAATCTCCCACCGCAACGTAATGTGAAGGATATTCGTGCCTTTTTGGGGCATGCTGGATTCTATAGGTGGTTCATTCGGGATTTTAGCAAAATTGCTCGACCTCTCACCGCCTTGTTGGCTAAGGATGCCATTTGTGAGTTCACACCGGATTGCCACCATGCCTTTTTGACCTTGAAGAAAGAGTTGACTTCAACTCCCATTATTAAGGCACCGGTGTGGACTGAACCCTTTGAGTTAATATGTGATGCATCTGACTTCGCTGTGGGAGCAGTGCTTGGGCAACGATTGGACAAATTGCCTCATGTGATCTACTATGCCAGTAGAACACTCAATGATGCCCAATTGAACTACACTGTGACCGAGAATGAATTCTTACCAATCATATTTGCTTTGGAGAAATTCCGGTCGTACTTGATTGGCTCCCACATGATTATCTATTATGACCACACAACCATCAAGCACCTCATGGCGAAGAAAGATGCAAAATCCCGACTCTTGAGATGGATCATGTTGTTACAAGAATTCGATCTCGAGATTCAGGATAAAAAAATGGTGTGAAAATGTTGTAGCTGACCACTTGTCTAGTCTAGAGACGACCAACCCACAGGACCAAATCATTGATGACAAATTTCATGACGAGCAGTTGTTCACGATCGAAGATAACCCTTGGTTTGCCGACATCGTGAACTATCTCGTGACCGAGCAACTTCCTGTGGGTTGGTCAAAATCTGACCAATCCAAATTTAGATCTTATGTCAGATTCTTCCACTGGGACGACCCCTACCTATTCAAATACTGCTCTGACCAAATTTTCAGGCGGTGTGATGAGAATTAAATTTATACCGCAAGTGCATGACGTCAATGAAGACGTGGCAAATACGGGTCGAACACAAGGAGGGAGAGTTCTTGTTATTTGTGTGATTTTCGATTAAGGGGAAGAAGGAGAGAAGAAATAAATTGGGTTTTGAGATTTTTAATTTTTAATTTCCTAAAGCATGAAAATGAACAAATAAAACTAAAGCAAGAACAAAGATGGTGAATTCCGTTGGGTGGAGGTTTAGGTATTGGGTTTAGATTAGAGAATTCAGAAACTTATAATAAATCATATTAGTTATAAAGCATTACATGATAAATGATTTAACATAAACTCAAGTAATCAAAATATACTAACACGAAATTAAAATAATAACTTTTATTCTTCTTCTCTTCACCCTAAATCCGTCACCTCCACCCTTTGGAAAGAGTTAGAAACTCATGGATGGAAAGGAGGAGAAGGGGTCCTAGAGGAATTACAAAAGAAAACTAAAAACAAGAAATAAAACAATAGAAATTTATTAAACTAAGGAATAAAAACTAGAACATAAGCTAAGGACTCTCAGAACATCATTTCAAGGCTACTTATAGCCGATACAAGGGACTTAGGTATAAAATAGGAAAGTACACGCGTCAACACGCAACCGGTAAAAATTTTAGAGCATGAATCTAATTTAGTGCGGCGGATTCACCACCTTTTTAGCTCCGATTTAATCCGGATTTTTCCTGTGTGTTTATGGTATGATTTCAATATTCTTTGCGCATCTGGATTGATTCTTTCCTTTCGTTTGAGCTCCGACTTTATTTCTTTATATATTTGGAGATCCACATTGATTTTTCTTTAGATTTTCTCCATAATAATAAAAGCTACTCGTAATTTGCAATTAGGTCCTTGACCTTTTGCAATTAAGTCATTGTCTACTTTTGTGCTTAAGTCCTTGTCCTTTTTGTAATTATGTCTTGAATCCTTTTATGTTTGGATGCATTTCCATTTGAAACCTGATAATCTTGATCTTGGTCTTTATGCCAGGAATGAGTCTCTTGCACACATTTATGCTCGGGATATGGGTAATTTGCATTCAGGTCCCTGTATTCTGTAAATAAGACTAAACACATACCTTAGTAGCATTTATTGATATAAAAGTAATCTAAATGAAAGACATATGATGCAATGTATGCAATGCATCAAATATCCCCACACCTAGATTTTGCTAGTCCCTAGCAAAACAAAATATAAGAAAAATGAAAACAGGGAAATCCTAACTCACTTTCGTAGGAATCACGGTTGCACTTAGCATGTGCAACAAGCCTTTAAACCCCTGAGTTTCCTTAGAGGACGAGTTTTGTCTCGTGAGGGTTTTCAGTTGACACACCCACAAAGTCTTAATTCAACATTCCATTAATAACTCTCAATATCTCCACCTCAACCTTATACATCTCACTGAGAATTCTTGCATGCTCATTATACAAATCTAACTTATAAAAAGTCTGACTTGGTCTTTGTTCCTCCAACATTCACACCACTAACCCTTCTACACATGTTATTATTTAAATTATTTTGCACACCTCCTTTGGTGGTGAAGTATTATTCGGATCAACCATGACATGGATCATTCTTTTAGCTTTGAGTCTTGAGTATCTTAAAGTTTTTTTTCTTTTTTTTCCGTGATTTAACACATTTGCCTTTTCTGACACTTTTACCCTTTTTGCATTCGTATAGCGAGTTTGGTCGATAATCCCGAGCTGATAGACTCAAGTTACCGGGTTTCAAGATACCCGTACGGACCAGTGACTCAAAGGCTTGGGCTTTTGTAATCATTTTGCAAAATGTGTTTTCCTCACTTTTATTCCGCTTTTATTTTCCTCAAGGCTTAATTGCTATTAGAAGTCCACACTTCCCGGTATATTTTCCTCAACCTCTGCTTTTTATCAACCACTTCAAAGATTTGATTCATCCAATTTAAGTGCATACATGGCTTAAAGGGTAATGAGTTATTTCTTTGGAACTTAGATTTATGTCATAGTTTCTACAAGCAGAACTATATAATAAAGAACAAAAAACTCAATGCAATTTGTACATAGGTTTTGGTGGTTCAAGCTTAAGCTATGTCATGAAACATTGAATTTTTTTTTATTTTTTTTAACAGAAAAATAAAACAGATAGATAGACACCCCCACACCTAAATCATGCATTGTCCTCAATGTATGCAAAGAAAAAGCAAATGCACTTATTACCTGAGTCAAATTGCGGTAGAGGGGTTGAATTTGCTCAGAGTCAACCATAGTCAGAACTGGATTGAATGACACCATGTTGGTGCATGTATCCAGTTGAATTGTTCCACATGTTGCACTGAGGCACAGATTCCACACCCCTCACATGTATTGGTTCTCTTATTTGCTCGAGTGATGGTGGGTGTGTCGCAGAATTACTCCTCCTTTTCTCACTTCCTTTTTGATTTTGTGATGATTTATTTGATTCAAAAATCTTATAGATACGTGCTCTCATCACAACATCACTTTGATTGCATATTATTTCTGGCTCACTATCAACATGAAAGATATTAAATTCAGCTTTTAAGTTCCCAAAAGATAATTGCATGAGCCCATTTCGACAGTTTATCAATGCTTCAGAAGTGGCTAAAAAGGGTCTGCCTAGTATTACAGGGATTTGTCTCTTAGGATCGACAACAAGTTCAATATCTAGAACGACAAAATCCACTGGGTAAATAAAGTCACCAACCTTAATCAAAACATCCTCGACTACACCTCTTGGTTTCTTAATAGAGCAATCAGCAAATTGAAGGGTTTTCTTAGAGGGTTTTAGTGGACCAAGGTTGAGTTGCTCGTAGACAGAGAACGGGAGTAGGTTAACACTAGCACCAAGGTCTAGAAGGGCTTTGTTGATAAAAGTATCTCCTATTGAACATGAAATTGTGGCACACCCAGGATCCTTATATTTTATAGGAGATGAGTTGGATAGAATAGAGCTTATGTTTGCAGTTAAGAAAGCCTTCTTTGGTACGTTTGTTTTTCTCTTTTTAGTGCACAGATCTTTTCAGAATTTAGCATAAGCAGGTATTTGTTGAATCATATCTAAGAGTGGAATATTCACCTTAACTTGCTTAAATACTTCCAAGATTTTCTCCATTTGTGCACTTGAGTTCTTCTTGAGTCTATTGGGGAATGGGGTTTTAGGAACATAGACTCGCTCAGGTTCAGGTTGAGTAGGTGGGTTGGGCGTTTCAGATTGGACGTCAGGTTCAATGGTTAGATCATATGTGGGTGCTTGATGGCTAGATTGATTAGACATTCTAGGATTTACCACATTGTTATCAACTTGTCTTCCGGACCGTAATGATACTACAACATTTATTTGTTGGAACGGTCCTTCCTCATTTACCATTTGAACCGGTCTAGGGTTGTTATTTCCTGAAGGTGGTTGATAGGGCTGATATTGATTATTAGATCTAGGATTCACCTCAGGTTGACTTGGAAACCGACCCTTTTCTCTTTCACCTACTATGTGTGCTAATTGGCTGACTTGTGTCTCTAGCCTTTGGAAGGACTGGTTGGTTGTTTGTATAAATGTTTTCATCAAATTTTCCAAGCTTGTCAACCTAACCTCATGATCTTCATTGTTACTAAACCCAGATGATGTATTATTTTGGTTATACGGGTTTGGTTGTTGTCTAGGAGGTTGGCCTTAATGGCTTGACGAGAAATTGGAATTATTACGCCAACCCGAGTTATAGGTTGATGCGTATGGGTCATTTCTAGCATGGTTAAACGTGGCGTTAACTTGTTCCTAGTCCGCACAATCCTCCATTAAATGACCAGTCCGACCACATCTAGAGCAAGGGATAGACGAGGCTTGTCGGGTTTGTAGTTCTAGACTTTCCATTCTGCGCATAAGGGTAGCTAGTTTTGCTTCAACCGCTATGTTGGCATCTACAGCTAAGACACCTGGTTTGGGTTGACTTGCTATTCTAGATCCTATACTTGGGTTAAGCGGTGTTCTAACATTGTCCCATTGCATACTGTTTTCAGCTAAATCCTCAAGAAAAGTCCAGGCATCGTTTTCATTTTTTGACATGAAGTTCCCTTGGCTTACGGATTCTACCACAACCCTAGATGTGGGTGTCAATCCCTCATAAATAATTTGGCACAATTGTCATCTTGGAATTCCGTGATGAGGGCATTGGGTCAGCACACTTTTAAATCTTTCAAGATAGGAATAGAACGGCTCGCTCTCAGATTGAACGAATGCAACAATTTCATTCCTAATCCTCATAGTCTTATGGTTGGGGAAATATTTTTTTAGGAATACTTGAACAAACTCAGCCCAACTTCTAATGGATCTTTCGGCTAGACTATATAGCCATTTCTTAGCGTCGTCCTTCAGTGCTAGAGGCACGAATTTCAGACGCACTGCCTCCTCAGGGATATGCTGGTATTGCATAAGAGAGCAGATTTCCTCAAATTCTCTAAGGAAGAGATATGGGTCTTCCCTAGAGGTGAACTTAGGCAACATACTCATGTATTGTGCCTTAAGTTCGAAGTTGCGACCCGGTATGGTGGGCATAACGATGCACGATGGCTGAACAGCCATTGCTGGATAGCATCGATCCCTCAGAGTTATAGGTTGTGCAACAGGTGGGTCCACTACGTTCTCACCCATTGGATCCGGGTGAGGTGGTGCAGCAGATGGATTGGGGTTAAGCTCTAGACTAGAATCTAGATGAACTCGTGAGAGTCGATTACTCAAGTCCCGAATCCAAATCTGAGTGCACCGGGTTGAATCAATTTTTGAATTCAAATTCCAAATTTAAATTCCAAATTTAATTTCAAGAATTAATTACAATTTTTTTTATATTTTCGTTTTTTTTAATATATTTTTTATGTTTTTTTTCAAAAGGGAAACAAACAATAGAATGGGGAAAGATGAGAAAGGAATCCTAATCTAGAGAATTTAGGTGAGAAGAGAAAGAAGACTCAGATGAGAAGGGAAACTTAACTCTAAAGATAGAAAGAGGGTTGATCAGAAAATTCCTAAGAAAGCACGGTTCAAACAATCCTAGACCTAGTGTCGCTTAGATCTAGACGACTCCTAACTGGTTGAGTCGAATTGATTCGCTTGATTCACCTCCCTCACTACCAACTTGGCCAGGTAATGTATAGCTAGTGGGGGCGCTTCCGACAGAGTCGGTGCCAATTAGACAACCACTTCGCTTGGAAGACTTGCGTCAACACAAAAACACTTCCTAGGCACCAAATTAAATTCGATCAGCTTCAAGTCATAGCAAGTCAAACCAATCTTCTCCTTAATTGAGTCCGAGTCCTTAGGGGTCAATGTCTAATTGATTTTAATTTAAGGCTTGGGTGACACTTTAGGATTGTGATTTGTGGGCCACGGAAGGGTGATGAAATCCCCACCGTATCTTTGCCTACGGAGTTGCCCTTAAGATAGTTTAACTTAGATCTAACAAAGATAGTCAAACAATGGTCTTTAGAGGGGGCAATTGCAAGGTTGTATGCAAATTAGATTATATGCTTAAATGCATTCGATAAAAACCGTGATACGTACCTTGCCTCCAGCACTCTTCAACAAGAATTAATTTGCAAGAATTTAGCAAGAATAATGCAAACAAAACATTATATGATGCATGCACTAAGTTCTTCTAGTTTTGCCAATTTTTAGGTCAGAGTTGAATTATTGCCAATTATGGAATTTAAGCTTAACACGTGCAGTTCTACAAAAGGAAATTTTTTGAAAATAGAAATTACGAGGAAAAGAGGCAACAAAGGTTACATAAGCAATCTCAGTCGGGTTCACCGCCCGCTCTCAAAATTTCAGTAGCTTCACGCGTCCACCCAGAGATGAGTCGCGTCCCAGAAAAATTTGAAGCCCAAATGCTTCAAATATGCGGCGATTCCGCCGCTCGTTAAGCTCAGAATGTGCCCGGATTTCGCCGTGCACTCTGTTGTCTCCTGAAACACAAATCCAAATATTTAGATCGCGCACAAGATAAACAGGATAAAATCGAAATCAACAAAAAAACAAAATCTGCGTCGCCTCCCCGGCAACGGTGCCAAAAACTTGATGAGAATTAAATTTATACCGCAAGTGCACGGCGTCAATGAAGACGTGGCAAATACGGGTCGAACACAAGGAGGGAGAGATCTTGTTATTTGTGTGATTTTCGATTAAGGGGAAGAAGGAGAGAAGAAATAAATTGGGTTTTGAGATTTTTGATTTTTAATTTCCTAAAGCATGAAACATGAACAAATAAAACTAAAGCAAGAACAAAGATGGTGAATTCCGTTGGGTGGAGGTTTAGGTATTGGGTTTAGATTAGAGAATTCAGAAACTTATAATAAATCATATTAGTTATAAAGCATTACATGATAAATGATTTAACATAAACTCAAGTAATCAAAATATACTAACACGAAATTAAAATAATAACTTTTATTCTTCTTCTCTTCACTCTAAATCCGTCACCTCCACCCTTTGGAAAGAGTTAGAAACTCATGGATGGAAAGGAGGAGAAGGGGTCCTAGAGGAATTACAAAAGAAAACTAAAAACAAGAAATAAAACAACAGAAATTTATTAAACTAAGGAATAAAAACTAGAACATAAGCTAAGGACTCTCACAACATCGTTTCAGGGCTACTTATAGCCGATACAAGGGACTTAGAGCATGAATCTAATTTAGTGCGGCGGATTCGCCGCATGTTGTACATAAGGTGCGGCGGATTCGCCACCTTTTTAGCTCCGATTTAATCCAGATTTTTCCTGTGTGTTTATGGTATGATTTCAATATTCTTTGCGCATCTGGATTGATTCTTTCCTTTCGTTTGAGCTCCGACTTTATTTCTTTATATATTTGGAGATCCACATTGATTTTTCTTTAGATTTTCTCCATAATAATAAAAGCTACTCGTAATTTGCAATTAGGTCCTTGACCTTTTGCAATTAAGTCATTGTCTACTTTTGTGCTTAAGTCCTTGTCATTTTTTGTAATTAGGTCTTGAATGCTTTTATGCTTGGATGCATTTCCATTTGAAACCTGATAATCTTGATCTTGGTCTTTATGCCAGGAATGAGTCTCTTGCACGCATTTATGCTCGGGATATGGGTAATTTGAATTCAGGTCCCTGTATTCTGTAAATAAGACTAAACACATACCTTAGTAGCATTTATTGATATAAAAGTAATCTAAATGAAAGACATATGATGCAATGTATGCAATGCGTCACGGTGTGTCCCAGATACCGAGTTCCAAAGTGTACTCCACTTCTGTCATTCCAAGGCATGTGGAGGACACTTTGGAGCAAAGAAAACTGCTGCCAAGGTGCTCCAATCTGGATTCTACTGGCCCTCTCTTTTCAAGGATGCTTACGACTTTTGTAAGCAATGTGATAGGTGCCAGCGCCTTGGCAGGATTGGTCGACGTGACATGATGCCTTTGCAAAATGTCCTTGTTGTCGACATCTTCGATGTGTGGGGCATCGATTTCATAGGTCCCTTCCCGAACTCGTTCGGGAATGTTTACATTCTGGTGGTCGTTGACTATGTGTCTAAGTGGGTTGAGGCTATACCCGCAAAGACCAATGACAACAAGGTGGTCACCAAATTCTTGAGGGTCATTTTTACGCGATTTGGTACTCCTCGTACCATAATCAGCGATAGGGGTACCCACTTCTGTAATCGCTCCTTTGAAGCGCTTATGAGGAAATATTCGATCACCCACAAGCTTGCGACCCCATACCATCCGAAAACTAGGGGGCAGGTCAAAATCTCTAACCGTCAATTAAAGCAAATTCTTGAGAAGACGGTTAGTTCCTCGAGGAAGGATTGGTCTACCAAGTTGAATGACGCGTTGTGGGCTTTCCGCACCGCGTACAAGACCAATTTGTGTATGTCCCCATATCGGGTAGTGTACGGCAAGACTTGTCACCTACCCGTCGAGCTTGAGCATCGTGCTTTCTGGGCCATCAAGAACCTGAATATGGATCTTGATCAAGCCGGAGTACAACGTAAGCTTGACATTTTGGAATTGGAAGAGCTACACAATGATGCGTATGAGAATGCCAAAATTCATAAGTCCCGAGCCAATATGTTTCATGATCGCATGATTATGCTAAAGGTGTTTACGGCCGGGCAGAAGGTGTTGCTCTACAATTCCCGACTTCATCTGTTTGCGGGTAAGCTCCGCAGTCGCTGGTCTGACCCGTTTATTGTCCAAACCGTCTATCCTCATGGAGCGGTTGAGATCTTGAACCCAGGGAATGGGGACGTGTTCAAAGTTAATGGACAACGCCTCAAACCCTACTTGGAGGGGGCACCAGCCGAAGTCGAGGAGGTCATGTTCCTTCATGAACCTCCCTCGCACTCAACCATTCATGCTCCTACATGAGCGGTTGAGCGTTCATGTGTATATATGTTAAAAAAAAAAAAAAGACTCCTTCAGTGAGCATCGATTGTAGTGGGCCCCAACCCTTGAGTATTTGGGCCCCATTTCTTTCATGTATTTGTATCCCTTCTTTAGCATCTCACAGGTTTTGAGGGAAGTTGGGTTGTGTCCATCAACATAGCCATGAACTTCCTTGTGTACTTAACGTTGGTGAGATCTATTCTGTTTCATGCATACATCCATGTAGTATTTTGCTCACATTCATTGAGGACAATGCATGAAGTAGGTGTGGGGGGTGTTTTACGTGTGTACATAGTCAAGTCTTTTCCTTTGTTTTTGTTTTCTTTTGTGTGCATTGTTAGGGTCATGTTAGTGTGCTGCATTTAATATCGATATATCTGTTTGCCATGATCCTTGGGTGACTTGTCTTCTTTTGCTTGCCTAGTGCTTTAAAATTTTCACATTTCTTTCAAAATCTTCATGTGTTTGCGAAAGAAAATGTTTTGTGGGTTTTGCGTGTGTTTAGTATGTGCAAAACCGTTGAGAGGCAAAGTAAAAAGAAAGCTCCCAAAATTGTCTTGAACTTGATGCATTAGGATATCTAGTACTGTGGCTTTAGGATTTATCGAGTCGTTAGGATACACCCCAGTTTTCCCTTGGGGGTGAGTAATCATAGGGTTTCAGTGCTCAAACATTTAAAGAAGTCCACCCGGAACCTAGTGAGTCAATAATTCATGTCTGTTAAACTTAAGGAAGTTTGTTGTAGTCAAGGACCCTTTAAATCTTGTTGTGAGACATTAAGTGTAGGGGTTTTGGTTCATGTGTAGATAAGAAATAAGTGAGTATGTGTTCTCTCTTCTCGCACGGCTCCTATCACTCAGGAAAGTAGGTATGAATGGACTTTGTGCCTGGTGCTTTCGAGTCATCTGACTTGGGATGCGCCGACCGAACTCCCGTTACACGGGTGGTAGGGATTGCCCTATGTGGAGATTTGGGGAAAGGTGTACGTGATAGTGTAAGTCCTCATGGGCAATGATGCACGAAATCTGACCCTGGGAGAATGAAGCTCCAACTAATAAAAAGAAAAAAAATGATGAAAAGAAACAAAAAGAAAAAAATGGTAATGCAAATAAGAACCTTAATGGACTTTACACTTTGTAGCACTTGAGGATCTTGAGGTTGTCCATGTCTTTCACTTAATTCCTTATTTAACTTGCACGAATGGTTTATTAGGCTAGGTGTGGACTGATTACCTATATAGAGTCGGCCCGTAGGATTACCACGTCCATTGATCGACAAAATATTTCCAACGAGTCGAGGTCTAGATTGAATAATGCATCTTGTTCGGATTTTGTGGGTATATCCGCTAAAAACCCTCAGGAGACAACACTCCTCCTCCTTGGCAACAAGGAGGGTTAACGGCTTGTTGCACGTGCTAAGTGCAACCGTGATTCCTACGAAAGTCAGTTAGGATTTCTTCTTTCTCGTTTGCTTTTCTCTTTCTTTGTTTTGCTCGGGACTAGCAAAAACTTAGGTGTGGGGGTATTTGATTAAATCATTTCATACTCATATTTGTATCTTATATCCATTATCTAACACCTAAGCAATACTACGTGACGAGTTTTATGTTTAGTTTTCAGGAATAAAGAGGTTTGAAGAGAAGAGCCATGAAAGGACCCAAAAGCAGGAAAAAAGGTCTTAATTGTGAGACCTAGGGACTGAGATGCAATGGAGAAGGACCTGATCATAAGACTGAAGGACCTAAGAGCAAAACAGGAAACTCCACACCATCATGGGGAGTATTTTGGCAATTCGATTCGGGTCGGAGCTCCAACAGACCGAGTAGATGCATCCAAGACCAAGACACACTTCAAGAAAAGCCCACAAACAAATCCAGACGGATCTGGATCCTATAGGTCGCCAATTGGCGGTCTGAAACCGCCAATTGGCGGTCTGGATCATTCCAGATCCGATAAGTCTTCTCCTGGACGTGTATTATGGTTTGTTTAGGCTATTTTTGGTATTGGTTTAGTCTCACATCAGGGGATTGTCCCGGATTAGCTTTTTCCATGCTTATAAATAGAACTCTTCACCTCCCATTGTATCCATCTCTCTCTTTGGTGGCATCTTCCCTACTAAGAGTGAAGCCTTGAAGCAAAACTCTGGTGGAGAAAGAGCTGCTTGTAATTTGAGTGAGTTAATAATAGATGTTTTCTTTAGTTTGTTAATTCTTGCTTAGTTGATTTCCTTTTATGTGTTTGCTTTGTTGCTTGTTTTGTTTTATGCTTCTTTAATAATTCTTGCTTGATTAGTATAGTTTCATTTCAGTATTATGCTTGCTTTTGTTAATATAGTTAGTGTAATGAGTAGTGAGTAGTTCCATCCCCATTTGGGGGGTGGAGAAATATGTGATATAATCATGTAGTGTATTAAGTGTGTGTTATCTTAATCCCTTGAGCTTTAAATGATTTCCATAACCATCTAATGGGTCTTGAATGAAGCTTAACTTATGCTTTGATTAGTGGATCTATTTTATGGGGAATGATAAGGTTAGGATATGGATAAGAATTAATATTGGAAACACAAGTGGTAGTGTATGAACTCTTGTTGCCTTTACCTTAGCTAATGTCTTGTATGTTTTAATGATGTAGTCTTATCTTAATTCATGTGGAGGCATAGTAGGGTCTAGTCTTTATACTTGAGTTTATTTAGCTTCATTCCAATTATTGCCTTGTATGTTTTAATGATGTAGTGAAATCTTAATTCATGCGGAGGCAAAGTTGGATGTAGTTTTATGATTTCATGCACTACATGTTGTGAGGAGCTTAATTACACACACTGTAACATCCCGAAACAGCGGAAAATTTAAAAAAAATCATAATCAAGACAAGGAGCACAAAAATCAAGGCGGGACTGTTACTTCTCATAAATAAATAAGCGGTGCACCATAATACATCAGAGTTTGCCAAAATGAATACATGATTACAACAAAACGATAAGGGAAGATAAATGTAATTATGTGGACCTCAATGGTCTGACTAGAGGATCCGACTCCAAACGCGCGTGCCCGCCGATCACCACCCCACCGGACCTACTGCGGTCCTGAAAATATATAACAACAATGCCTGAGTTTCCAGAAGGAAACCCCGTATGCCAACTCACCTATATATGCATGCATTACACAATGAACCTATCATACTAGTAGTATGTCATGGCATCGACAGAAATGGAAAACAGTTCCCCCGAAGGGTAAAACAGGACATCAGTCCGACAATCAACAACGAGTCTCCCGAGGAGACCTACTGCAGGCACATGCAGTCTTACAGCACGCGACATCGCACCCCCCACACGCAGCTACACTACTCAAGGGTTCGGCAGGGAGCCTTTGTCACGCCTGCGGGCCGATAGAATACAGATCTGCAAATCTCAGTGGTCGGAGCCACAGGGACCAACGGGACCGTCGCCCGGAAGGTATAACAACAACATCTCGGTAGGTGCCCAGCCGAGGAAGAACAACATAGCCGGAACAGCCTCGGCTCAACAATCACCATCGCCGGCACAACCTCGGCGGCATCACCGGCACAACATCGGTGGTCCATCACAACCGTCCGGCACAACATCGGACAAAACCAGACCGAAGTCTGCCAGGTCATCAGGCTCCTCGAGCCGCAAACACCAACCGCGCCGCTATAAAAGCAGGGCAGCGACCTCCGTAGCCCGTGGGCCGGTAGTCACCTCACCCAACGCCAGTTGCGTGCCCGCACAACATCAACATTGGGATCCGCGATCCCTCAGGCCTGCTATACTACAATAAGTCCAATCAATACATCACATTTGTCACGCTCCATACCTGGAACTGACGCGTCCCGAACACCCACACTCTTCCCAACGGCGGTCCCTGGGCAGGCACGCATCACGCGCCCACCGTCACCTCCCGGCTCACGCACAAGGCGAGGACACGGGTTTCCGTGGACAAAGTTGGCATTCAAAAGGGAACCTGGAATTCTGTTCTGGGCCCAAACGGTCGACCGTAAAAGGTGACTCGGTCGACCGTTTCCAGAAAGGAATCGGTCGACCGTCCCTAACACGGTCTACCGCTGCGCACAGAACACAATCCCCCAAACGGTCTACCGAAGGTCTAAAACTGGTCGACCGAACGAGGTCAAAATCCGGAGTTGGTCAACATTACAATCCAGTCTATCGGTCGACCGACTCAGGTCCCGGTCGACCGAAAACTAACAGTACAACTTCTAAAACATTTTATTCCATCGGTCGACCGACTCAGGGGTCTCGGTCGACCGACAACAGTTAGGGTCAACCTATATTTCTACGTCATATAACGGTCGACCGAACATACTCCAAAGTCCGAACATCATGCAACATAAACCAATATATTTAAGTTCCGGTCGACCGAACACAAGACCTCGGTCGACCGAAACGCAACAGACAGTAAAGATATACATGCATTCGGTCGACCGTCCAAGGACCGGTCGACCGCCCGGTCGTCTTCAACCTCGCGCCAGCCGACGTTTCTTCGCCCAAACGCGACGTCGGAGAGGCCTCCGACCTCCTCCGACCGACCAACATGACCCTCTCATGAGTGTCAACAACAAGCCACACTAATGAGTCGACATACCTCAAAAGCAACGACGAAAGTGCCGGAGCTCCGCTCGCGTACGTCGCCTCCGGTGATCTCCTCGTGCGCTCAACTCCGCACCTCTCCTGCCTGGACCGCTTCGCACCTCACGCCAATGCAGCCTCCTCCGCCTGAGCTTGGGTGACTGAGGAAGAAGGTGTGTGTGTGGTGAGAAAGGAGGAAGAAGAAATGAGGAAGAAGATGAAAGAAGAAGAAAGACAGAGAAGGCCTCATTTAAACTCGTGCTACAGTACCCCCACCTCTTCCCCTTCCCATGCAAACACCTGCAACCCCACTTCCCCATGCAAACCAACCCTAACCATCATTAGTCCACTAACCCTAGGTTAGGGATCTAACAATCCACCCAACTTAAAAGGATTTCGTCCCGAAATCAAGCAAACACTCACCGAAAAGCTCTGGGTACTGCCTTCTGACATCCTCCTCGATCTCCCAAGTGGCCTCGCGCTCACTGTGATGCTGCCACCTGACCTTTACCATCGGAATGGTCCTCCTCCTGAGCTGATGATCCATGCGATCGACAATCTCGACTGGCCTCTCCTCGAGCGACAAGTCCTGCTGAATCTCCGGCACTGCTATCTCAATAACGTGTGACGGATCTGCCACATACTTCCTCAGCATCGACACATGGAAGACATTATGTAGACCCGAAAACTGTGGCGGCAGTGCAATCCGGTAGGCAACCTCTCCAACTCGGTCGAGGATCTCAAACGGTCCAACATATCTCGGACTGAGCTTCCCCTTCTTCCCAAACCTCATCACACCTCTGGCTGGGGAAATCTTCAGAAACACGTGATCGCCCACCTCGAAACTCAATACCCGTCTCCGTCGATAAGCGTAACTCTTCTGCCTGCTCTGTGCTGTGGCCAGCCTCCTCCTGATCACATCCACCTTCTCCGAGTACAACTGCACAATCTCTGGCCCCACCAACTGCCTCTCGCCCACTTCACTCCAGCATACCGGTGATCTGCAAGGCCTCCCGTACAATGCCTCGTACGGTGCCATTCCAATACTCGAGTGGTAGCTGTTGTTGTAGGCAAACTCTATCAGTGGCAAGTGCTCATCCCAGTGTCCTGCCCAATCCAGTGTACATGCTCTAAGCATATCCTCCAGGGTCTGAATCGTCCTCTCATATTGACCATCGGTCTGCGGATGAAACGCTGTACTGAATCTCAGACGCGTCCCCAAAGCCTGCTGCAGACTCCCCCAAAATCTGGAAGTGAAACGAGGATCTCGATCGGAGATGATGCTCACTGGCACTCCATGCAACCTGACTATCTCCTCCATGTACAACTTAGCCAGACCCTCCAAAGGTAACGTGGTCCTGATCGCTAAGAAATGCGCCGACTTGGTCAGTCGATCGACTATCACCCAAATCGCGTCGTGGAATCTCCTCGTCTTCGGCAAACCCGTGACAAAATCCATCGTCACGTGCTCCCACTTCCACTCAGGAAGCTCAATACACTGCATCGGTCCTGCTGGCCTCTGATGCTCAATCTTCACCTGCTGGCAGACCAAGCATCGCTCCACAAACTCTGCAATATCCCTCTTCATGCCCTTCCACCAGAAGTTCCGCTGCAGGTCCTTATACATCTTCGTGCTCCCCAGATGAATGGTGTACCTAGCTCTGTGTGCCTCCTCCATGATGTCATCTCTCAGCCCATCAACCTTCGGCACCCAGATCCGACTCCTGAACCTCAGACCACCATCCACTCCCACACTGAAGTCTGATCCATCTCTGGAAGCTAACTGTAGCAGACTAGCTAACTCATCATCCCCCTGCTGAGCCTGAACCAACCGTGAGACGGTCTGTGGCTCCACCCGAAGTCCAGCAATCACCGCTCCCTCTGAACCCTCGGTGAAAGGACTCCATTCAGACAAGGCCTCGAGTAACCTCCACTCCTGGATGCACAGACTCGCAACAGAAACCTCCACCTTCCTGCTCAGTGCATCCGCAACCGAATTCGCCTTCCCCGGGTGATAGGAAATGGTGAAGTCGTAGTCCTTAAGGAACTCGAGCCATCTGCGCTGCCTTATGTTCAGCTCCTTCTGAGAGAACAAGTATTTCAGACTCTGATGATCGGTGAAGACCTCGAACTGCTCGCCATACAGATAGTGCCGCCAGGTCTTCAACGCATGAACTACCGCCGCCAACTCCAGATCATGAGTAAGGTAGTTCTTCTCGTGCACCTTCAGCTGTCTCGAAGCGTACGCAACCACCTTCCCATGCTGCATCAGAACACAACCCAAGCCTATCCCTGATGCATCGCTGTAAATCACGTAGCCTCCAGTGCCACTCGGTAGCGTCAGAATAGGTGCTGTCGTCAAACGCCTCTTTAGCTCCTGAAAGCTGTCCTCGCACTTCTGGGACCAAACGAACTTGACGCCCTTCTGCGTCAACGCTGTCAGCGGTGATGCAAGCTTGGAGAAATCCTGGATAAACCGCCTGTAATACCCTGCCAGACCTACGAAACTCCTGATCTCCATCACGCTCGTCGGGGCTCTCCACTGAGTCACTGCCTCGACCTTCGCCGGATCCACTGAAATCCCATCTGCTGACACAATATGCCCCAGAAAAGCCACCTGATCCAACCAAAACTCACACTTCGTGTACTTGGCATAAAGTTGCTGCTCCCTCAAGATGCCCAGCACAATCCTCAGGTGCTCTCGATGCTGCTCCCTGTCAGGCGAGTATATCAAGATGTCATCCACGAACACCACGACAAATTTGTCAAGGTACGGCTGGAAGGTCCTATTCATCAGATCCATGAATGCCGCAGGTGCATTCGTCAGTCCAAATGGCATCACCAAGAACTCATAGTGGCCGTACCGCGTCCTGAAGGCTGTCTTCTGAACATCCGCCTCCCTGATCCGCAACTGATGATAGCCCGAACGCAGATCGATCTTCGAGAACACTCTCGCCGTCTGCAACTGATCGAACAAATCATCAATCCTGGGCAAAGGGTACCGGTTCCGAACGGTAACCTTATTCAGCATCCTGTAGTCGATGCACATCCGCAACGATCCATCCTTCTTCTTCACGAAGAGCACCGGCGCTCCCCAAGGGGAAACACTCGGTCGAATGAACCCGGACTCCATCAACTCCTGCAACTGCTTCTTCAGCTCCGTCAACTCAGCAGGTGCCATCTGATAAGGTGCCTTCGACTGAGGTGTCGTACCCGCAACCAACTCGATGCTGAACTCAATCTCTCGGTGCGGCGGTAACGCTGGAATCTCTGCTGGAAAAACGTCTCGAAATTCCTGCACTACCTCTATATCCTCCAGCCTCCTCGTCTCAGGATCAGGAACTACCAGCGTGGCCACAAACGCTCTGCATCCCTGCTGTATCAGTCTCTGTGCCTTAACCGCAGACACAATCAGACGACCCCCTCTGCTCCTCTGATCAGAACATCTGGCATTCCCTCCATCGGAATCAGGATCTTCTTCTCACGGCAAAAGGCTCGCACGTCGTACTGTGACGGCCAGTCCATCCCCAGTATGACGTCGAAGTCCACCATCGGTAACAAGACCAGATCTGCCGGAAAATCATGGTCTCCCGAAGCAACTGTGGTGCCGGGGAAAAAGCTCCCCACAGTGCCCACCTCACCCATGGGCGTGCTGACCTCCAAAACATCAGTCAGTCGCACAGGGGTCCGACCCAACTCGCCAGCAAACTTCTCCGAAATGAAGGAGTGTGTGGCGCCGCAATCAAACAACACACGCGCTACAGAACCAGAAACTGAAAGCGTACCTTCCACGACGGTGTTGGAGTCCCTCGCCTCCTCAGCCTGGATAGTGAAGACTCGCCCGGTCCTCCTGCTCTGGCCCGGTGGAACAACTGACCGGCTGCCTCCGCCTCTGCCTACTGCTGGGGGTCCTGGCCTCCTGCTCGGCTCTCCCTGCCTCTGAGGACAGTCACGGACAAAGTGTCCCATCTGACCACAACCCATGCACGCTCCAGTCCGACGGGGACACTCCTGCCCTGGATGGAACCTCCCGCAGTAAGTGCACGCTCCTGACTGATGTGCTCCTCCTCCATCGAACCTGGGCCTCTTGCCCGGGTTTCCTGCCCCACGACCAGCCACTCTGCTGCCGGTGCTCACTGGCGCCTTCCGCGCCTCCTGATTACACTCCCTCTGGTCCTGCTCGATGATCGTAGCATGCTTCACCGCATCTGCAAGGGTCCGCGGCATGCTGTTGATCACCCGAGAACGAAGCGGCTGCCTCAGTCCCTTAACGAACTTCCTCGCCCGCTGCTCTGGGGTCACGCAGATCTCTGGGCAGTAACGCTCCAAGGCGTTGAACCTGCTTATGTAGCTCGTCAGTGTCATGTCCTTCTGCTCCAGGGACATGAACTCCTCCCTCTTCTGATCCCTAACATGCTGGGGGAAGTACTGCTCATGAAACACCTCTAAGAACTCCTCCCAGCTGACGTCCACACGGTCATCAAACAGAACTGTGGACGTGGACCTCCACCAGTTGGCGGCCTCGCCGTCAAAGACATAGGTGGCCAGCTCCACCATCCTCTCAGGTGCTACTCCAATAGCACGGAAGATCTTCTCCATCCGGAAGATCCAGTCCTCTGCAACCTCTGGAACCCTCCTGCCGTCGAAAGTCGGTGGGTGCTGACGCATGAACCGATCGTGCTCAGCTCCCACTCCGCCCTGGGCGCTCTGAGCTGCCTGAAGCTCCAGAAACTCACCCAACCTGTCCCAATGAGCACCAGATGTGTCGTCACTGGAAGTACGATCGCGCGTAGAACCCCTCATGCGCTTAGGTGCCATCTGATAAGAGAAACAATCACAACTTCAGCCATGTATGCATGCCAAAAGATAAAATGCATGACTCCTATTACTACAAGGGTGATTTCATTGGGAACCGCATAAGAATCGACCGCTCTGATACCAAGTTGTAACATCCCGAAACAGCGGAAAATTTAAAAAAAATCATAATCAAGACAAGGAGCACAAAAATCAAGGCGGGACTGTTACTTCTCATAAATAAATAAGCGGTGCACCATAATACATCAGAGTTTGCCAAAATGAATACATGATTACAACAAAACGATAAGGGAAGATAAATGTAATCATGTGGACCTCAGTGGTCTGACTAGAGGATCCGACTCCAAACGCGCGCGCCCGCCGATCACCACCCCACCGGACCTACTGCGGTCCTGAAAATATATAACAACAATGCCTGAGTTTCCAGAAGGAAACCCCGTATGCCAACTCACCTATATATGCATGCATTACACAATGAACCTATCATACTAGTAGTATGTCATGGCATCGACAGAAATGGAAAACAGTTCCCCCGAAGGGTAAAACAGGACATCAGTCCGACAATCAACAACGAGTCTCCCGAGGAGACCTACTGCAGGCACATGCAGTCTTACAGCACGCGACATCGCACCCCCCACACGCAGCTACACTACTCAAGGGTTCGGCAGGGAGCCTTTGTCACGCCTGCGGGCCGATAGAATACAGATCTGCAAATCTCAGTGGTCGGAGCCACAGGGACCAACGGGACCGTCGCCCGGAAGGTATAACAACAACATCTCGGTAGGTGCCCAGCCGAGGAAGAACAACATAGCCGGAACAGCCTCGGCTCAACAATCACCATCGCCGGCACAACCTCGGCGGCATCACCGGCACAACATCGGTGGTCCATCACAACCGTCCGGCACAACATCGGACAAAACCAGACTGAAGTCTGCCAGGTCATCAGGCTCCTCGAGCCGCAAACACCAACCGCGCTGCTATAAAAGCAGGGCAGCGACCTCCATAGCCCGTGGGCCGGTAGTCACCTCACCCAACGCCAGTTGCGTGCCCGCACAACATCAACACTGGGATCCGCGATCCCTCAGGCCTGCTATACTACAATAAGTCCAATCAATACATCACATTTGTCACGCTCCATACCTGGAACTGACGCGTCCCGAACACCCACACTCTTCCCAACGGCGGTCCCTGGGCAGGCACGCATCACGCGCCCACCGTCACCTCCCGGCTCACGCACAAGGCGAGGACACGGGTTTCCGTGGACAAAGTTGGCATTCAAAAGGGAACCTGGAATTCTGTTCTGGGCCCAAACGGTCGACCGTAAAAGGTGACTCGGTCGACCGTTTCCAGAAAGGAATCGGTCGACCGTCCCTAACATGGTCTACCGCTGCGCACAGAACACAATCCCCCAAACGGTCTACCGAAGGTCTAAAACCGGTCGACCGAACGAGGTCAAAATCCGGAGTTGGTCAACATTACAATCCAGTCTATCGGTCGACCGACTCAGGTCCCGGTCCACCGAAAACTAACAGTACAACTTCTAAAACATTTTATTCCATCGGTCGACCGACTCAGGGGTCTCGGTCGACCGACAACAGTTAGGGTCAACCTATATTTCTACGTTATATAACGGTCGACCGAACATACTCCAAAGTCTGAACATCATGCAACATAAACCAATATATTTAAGTTCCGGTCGACCGAACACAAGACCTCGGTCGACCGAAACGCAACAGACAGTAAAGATATACATGCATTCGGTCGACCGTCCAAGGACCGGTCGACCGCCCGGTCGTCTTCAACCTCGCGCCAGCCGACGTTTCTTCGCCCAAACGCGACGTCGGAGAGGCCTCCGACCTCCTCCGACCGACCAACATGACCCTCTCATGAGTGTCAACAACAAGCCACACTAATGAGTCGACATACCTCAAAAGCAACGACGAAAGTGCCGGAGCTCCGCTCGCGTATGTCGCCTCCGGTGATCTCCTCGTGCGCTCAACTCCGCACCTCTCCTGCCTGGACCGCTTCGCACCTCACACCGACGCAGCCTCCTCCGCCTGAGCTTGGGTGACTGAGGAAGAAGGTGTGTGTGTGGTGAGAAAGGAGGAAGAAGAAATGAGGAAGAAGATGAAAGAAGAAGAAAGAGAGAGAAGGCCTCATTTAAACTCGTGCTACAGTACCCCCACCTCTTCCCCTTCCCATGCAAACACCTGCAACCCCACTTCCCCATGCAAACCAACCCTAACCATCATTAGTCCACTAACCCTAGGTTAGGGATCTAACACACACACACCACACACACATCTTTATATTCACATCATTTCTCTACCCCCTTTGGGGTTTAGTTTTTCTTGCTTCTTTTCCATTCACATTTGCATCTTAGTGTAGTTTAGTGTAATCAAACCAACCTTTCTTCCCTTTCTTTACCTCTCGCCTTCGCACAAACCAAGTGTCGACACACCTCCTAGTGGACGACCCGTATTTGCCACCGCTTCAACGCGGCCGTGCACTTGCGGTTAAATATAAAACGATCAATCATTGTCCAACAAAGATGCCTATGACTGGTTGAAGGATGTTAAGTGCAAAGCGAAATTGTGGAGTAGATCACTGTATGGGGTCACAACAAAATGTGAGAGTGTGGCAAACAACATATCAGAGACATTCAATTATTGGATCTCTGATCCAAGGCATAAGGGAGCATTGCTATTTGTTGACAGTGTTAGACAAAAAATAATGAAGTTGTTGCACCAGAGAGAAAAGAAGTATAGGGGATGAGATGATATTCCGGTTCCTTTTGCAAGGAATGGGTGACCAAGAAATCAAGAAAACTAGGTGAATATGTGGTGACCAAATCTTCTGATGTTAAAGTTGAGGTGGACATTCGTTTTAGAAGATGCATCGTGGAGTTGGATGTGGGAGCTTGCACATGTAGAAAATGACAACTTACTAGGCTACCATGTAGCCATGCAATAGCCTTCATTGGGTCAATTAAGGGGGCACTGTGGGAAAGATATGTTCACCCATTCTATTATACAGATACACTATAGGTACAAGCTGGCATATGGTGGGAGCATTTCACCACTTCCAGACATAAGTCAATTGAAGTGTATGGAGCCTGACATCACATGTAAGGAACCGGATGCAACTAGGCCACCTGGGAGGCCAAGGAAGAAGAAGTTGTGACCGCATGATGAGCCAAACCAAATAAAAAGGACCCACAGATGCAAGAGGTGCAAACAGATAGGTCACCAAGCTAGAACATGTAAAGAGCCCATTTAAGGTTCACAACATTCAAATACTAGGTATGATCACCTTTACAACTTAAGTAGCACATTTTCTCAGTTTAATGTTACCATATTTTAATGATAATGTTACCCTTCTTGCCAGTGTTCCTCCCACCCAAAAGTTTTCCACATCCAACATGGAGGGTGGGAAGCCCAAGAAGGGAAGGTGAATATATAGTATCTGTTTTTTTAGTATGAGTTGGAGGGTGATAATCAGATTTAGTTGATGATAACTTTCTTTTTTAGACGCAAAGCACAAGCATCACAAGGAAGTGCACAAGTAGCACCAATCAGTTCACAAGCAACAACAACTACACAACCTTCACAACCTAGTGAACAAGCAGCAACAACAAATGCACAACACTCACAAACCCGTGAACCAACAGATGCCAAAGTTGACTCAAAGATGTTGTAGACATACAAACAAATGTTGGAGTCTAGATACACAAGAAAATAGGCTTGGGATGCAATTGCATTTTGTAACATGACTATTTAATTTGTTAGAACTTTAACTGTATATTTGTAAATTAGTAGCACTAGTTGAACTTGTAACCTTTGAATTTGCAGCAGACTATAACTTAACTAAGGGGATTGTTTGCCTTCTTTTTGTGTTATGCCTTCTTATTGTTGTGAACTTTGCTTTATTCATGTGTTATCCAAGTTGTAAGATTAACACAAAAACACACAGGTGAACACCACGAGCACTTATGTTGAACGTTTTATTTAAAACCGCAAGTGCACGGACGCGATGAAGTGGTGGCAAGTACGGGTCGTCCTCAGGGAGGTGAGCAACCTCTTGTTTATCAGAAATCAAGTGGCACAATAAGGTGGAAGAAAGTTGTTTATGCTAATCCAAACTACGCTAACTACGAAGAAGCAAATGCGAAAGAAAGACACAACCGATGAAATAACAACTAAGCTAAGAACGAAATGCTGGAATTCAGGAAATGGAAAACCCCTAAGGGGTGGAGTGAGTGAACACATGCAAAGGGGTGGGTGTTTGATTGACATCATTTCATGCTTATATTTGTACCTTATATCCATTATCTTACACCTAAGCAATGCTATGTGACGAGTTTTATGTTTAGTTTTCAGAAATAAAGAGGTTTGAAGAGAAGAGCCATGAAAGGACCCAAAAGCAGGAAAAAAGGACCTAATTGTGAGACCTGGGGACCAAGATGCAAGGGGGAAGGACCTGATCGTAAGACAGAAGGACCTAAGAGCAAAACAGGAAACTCCACACCATCATGAGGAGTATTTTGTCAATTCGATTCGGGTCGGAGCTCCACTAAACCAGCTAGATGCATCCAAGACCAAGAAACAAACCAAGGCAAGCCCACCAGAAGTCCCAGCCGGATCTGGGCCTTATAGGCCGCCAATTGGCGGTCTGGAACCGCCAATTGGCGGTCTGGTTAAGCCCAAATCAGCCAAGATTCTTCCTGGACTTGTATTAGCATGTGTTTAGGCTATTTTTGGTATTGGTTTAGTCCCACATCGGGGGATTGTCCCGGATTAGCTTTTTCCATGCTTATAAATAGAACTCTTCACCTCCCATTGTATCCATCTCCCTCTTGGTGGCCATCTTCCCTACTAAGAGTGAAGCCTTGAAGCAAAACTCTAGTGGAGGAAGATCTACTTGTAATTGAGTGAGTTAATAATATAAGTTTTCTTTTAATGATGTTGTTTCTCTCTTAGTTTAATTTCCTTTCCTTTGCATGCTTGTTTGTTTGTTTAGTTTTATGCTTCTTTAATATTTCTTGCTTAAGTAGTATAAATTTCATTTCAGTATTATGCTTTCCTTTGCTAAATTAGTTAGTGTAATGAGTAGTGAGTAGTTCCATCCCCATTTGGGGGGTGGAGAAATATGTGATATAATAATGTAGTGTGTGTTATTTTTATCCCTTGAGCTTTATATGATTTCCATAACCATCTAATGGGTCTCCACTCTTATCTTTGATATGTTAATGCTCTTGAATGAAGCTTAGCTTATGCTTTGATTAGTGGACCTATTTTATGGGGAATGATAAAGTTAGGATATGGATGAAGTTAATGTTGGAAACACAATTTGTAGTGTATGTACTCTTGTTGCCTTTTCCTTAGCTAATGTCTTGTATGTTTTAATGATGTAGTCATCTTAATTCATGTAGAGGCATAGTAGGGTCTAGTCTTTATACTTGAGTTCATGTAGCTTCATTCCAATCATTGTCTTGTATGTTTTAATGATGTAGTCTTATCTTAATTCATGTAGAGGCAAGATTGGATGTAGTTTTATGATTTCATGCACTACATGTTGTGAGGAGCTTAATTGAACACACACACACACACATCTTTATGTTCACATTATTTCTCTACCCCCTTTGGGGTTTAGTTTTCTTGCTTTTCTTCCATTTCCATTTGCGTTTTAGTGTAGTTTAGTGTAACCAACCTTTCTTCCCTTTCTTTACCTCTCGCCTTCGCACAAACCAAGTGTCGACACACCTCCCAGTGGACGACCCGTATTTGCCACCGCTTCAACGCGGTCGTGCACTTGCGGTTAATATAAAACGAGATCAATCAAGTTTTTGGCGCCGTTGCCGGGGAGGTGCTCTGTCCAGACCTTGGTTTGGACGATTCGAGGGGTTTTTAATTTTTCTTTTTCAGTTTTCTTAGTTTCAGGGAACACTCTGATCACGGGGAGGCCACTGGAGAAGTTTGAGGAAGCAAATCCAAGAACAGACCGCCAATCAGCGGTTTGGAACCGCCAATTGGCGGCCTGGTGAGGGATTCTGTCTTCCAATTTTTTTGTGGTCATTTGTGCTGTAATTTGTGTTATCTGGGAGCCCAATTTTGCATGCTGTGACTTCTTATTTGCTCCCAGATCATTAATCACTCCCCCTTTAATCAACTTGGACCATAAAACTCAAAGCAAAAGATTAGACTTCTTGCCATCTAGGTCATGCACCATTGGTAGACCTTGCATGCATTTGTCTTTTCTTTGCTTTACATTTTGTCGTTGATTGCTGGCGTGAGGTACGTGCACCCACATCCCTCATTCATGCATGTTTCGTTCATGCATTAGTTAGTAAGGTGCATCGGGACAAGAGTGAGAGAGCGTTTGATTGGAGCGATTGATTGCTAGATCTAGGATCAAATCGCTACTAAGGAGGGGCTGTCCCATAAAAGATAAGGTGGGGGATTTCATCACCCTTTCCTTAGCCCCAAAAATCACTCTTAATAAAACCTTAACTAAAAGCAAGTAGACATTGGCCCTAGGATTGCGGGCGCACTAGGAGAGTAATCTAGTTGAGACCGTCATGACCTGATCGGCGTTGCCTACCTTGTCGATAGTAGGAGGTACTGGATCTCCGGATCTGGTATCACTTGCTGGGCATTGTGGTCCTCGTTGTAGGGAGGTGAGACGTGTCGAGGCTAGTGACCTCGAAGTTAGGCGTCGTCTAGCTTAAGGACCCATTGCCTTACTTTGATTGAGCCGTGCTTGCTAGTTAGGCTTCTTCCTGATCCCACTACCCTCGCTAGCTCTAGGGATTCTTCCCTCCTCATCTGAGTCCTCTCCTCATCTATTCTCTACGTATAGTCTCCTCCTCTAGTACACCTTCTGTTGTGTGTTTGTTAGAGTCGAGTCGAGCATTTTTATGCGAGGTTGGGCTCGTTCTGGTGAGAGCGCTCGACTCGAGAGAGTGCTTATTTCTGAGATGGAAGATCTTGGTGATCGACCATCTCCGCCTCGTGCTCCTTTGGAGCAAGAAGGCGAGTCGTCTCGTGGTGGCGAGGGAGACCGGGTTCCATACATGGACTACCTCGGTCCATTCCCACCACCACGTAGACCTCCTTCTCCTCCTCCTCTGACTCGAGAGGAAGGGAGATTCGGTCAGGATCGAGTTCTAGGTGCACCACCACCTTTAGCTCGACAGGATAGGCCGATGACGTTGTGGGAGCGGACCCATCCTGTTCGGGCCGCGCAACCTTCTTGCATAGTTGTTCCCCCTGCTCGCGGGAACAACTATGAGCTGAAACCTCAGTATGTGAGCATGCTTCCAACCTTTACTGCCAATAAGGAGGATCCGTATATTTTTATACGCGAATTCGAGGAAGTATGCTCCATGTTCAAGCTTCAACAGCTTGACGAGGATTCTGTCCGGTTGAGGATGATTTCGTTCGCATTGAAGGATAATGCAAAGAAATGGATGTATAGCCTCCCGGCGAGTTCGATTCGGTCTTGGGATGACTTTGTGACCGTCTTTCTGAAGAGATTTTTCCCTCAAAGGAAAACTCAACAGATACGGCACCAGATACATCAAATGTATCAGACCGAGACCGAATCTTTTCATGGTTTCTTTGAGAGGTTCAAGGACCTTCTCCAGCAATGCCCTCATCATGGACTTGAGTTATGGCAGCTGTGCCAGATTGTTTATGAGGGCATCAACTACAACACCCGCACATTGTTGGAGTCGATGTGTCAGGGTGACTTCCAAATGAAACCCATCGAGGAGGCATGGGACACTTTTGAATCCATGGCTGAGCGCACCTTCGAGTGGGACACCATGAGAGAGCCACCAGCCGCCAGGTCTTCTGGTCGAGCTGGATCATATCATGTTGAGTCGACTATCGCGTCTGAGGCGAAAATGGCTGCTCTCATGCGTAGGATAGAGAGTTTGGAGATGGACCGAGCTCCTGTAGCTCAGGTCGCTACTCCCGGGTGTACTAGGTGTGGACTGTCGGGACATGATGACTTGGAGTGCGCTTACGCTCCAAGAGATACTGAGCATGCAAATGCGATGTATCATCAAAGGCCCCGAAACGACCCGTACAGTCATTCCTATAACCCGGGATGGCGTAACCATCCTAACTTCTCTTGGGGGTCTAGTGGCGGACACGGTCAGAGCTTGCACGCTCAACCTCAACCTCCACCTTATCAACCTCCACGCCCATCGGCGACCTACCAACCCCCACATCAAAGGTCTCAGCACCAAAATTACCAACCTGGTCAGGCCTCTTCGTCGGGTTATTCTAACCAGACTCCACCACCTCAGCGGGTTGACCCCAAGGACCCTTCTAGTGATCCGACCCTTCAAGCATTCATGCAGAGCATGCAAAGTACAGTCAAGGCTTTGGAAATGCAAGTTAGCCAATTGGCTCATCAATTCCATGAACGCGAGAAGGGTCAGTTCCCGAGTCAACCTGTGGTAAATCCCAGGGGTCAGCCTGCTAATACCAGGCAAAATGTACACAATGTTGAAAGTGACCCTTCCCAACATGCTAATGTTATTCATACCTTGAGATCGGGAAGGGTCGTTGACAACAATGTGAACATGCCGGAAGCCAACCCTGTTGGCAAGTCTTCCGAGGAGAGTCTTGATCCTGTCAAGGAACCTAATTCTGAGACTCCTCCTCGTGATTCCTATGTCCCCAAGGCACCATTCCCTCATCGGTTGACTAAAAAACGTGATGAGCATTGGGATAAGATCGTTGGGGTACTTAGGCAAGTAAAGGTGAACATCCCGTTGTTGGACGTTGTTCAACAAATGCCACCGTATGCCAAGTTCCTCAAAGACCTTTGCACCACCAAGAGAAAAACAAATGTGCCCAAGAAGGCCTTCTTGGCCGCCAATGTGAGCTCCATATTGACACAACCCATGACTGTCAAGTACAAGGACCCTGGGTGTCCAACTGTCTCTTGCATGATTGGGAATGTGACCATCTCTCAAGCTCTATTGGATTTGGGGGCATCTGTGAATCTCCTGCCTTACTCAGTCTATGTCAACCTTGGGATAGGCGATCTTAAACCAACGAGGACAACCCTCCAGTTGGCTGATAGATCCGTCAAAATCCCACGAGGGAGTGTGGAGGATGTCCTTATCAAAGTGGGTGAGTTCGTATTTCCAGTTGATTTCATCATCTTGGATACCGAACCCGTGTCCAACCCACAAGGACAAATTCCTGTAATCCTTGGGAGGCCATTTCTTGCGACATCTAATGCCTTGATCAATTGTCGCAATGGATTGATGAGGTTGTCTTTTGGAAACCTCACGGCGGATTTCAACATCTTCACTCTTGGTAAGCAACCTGGGCTCTTCGACGACTCAGTCGGAGCCAATTTCATCCAGGACACGGATGAGCCCGATTCATTAGGCATGTTCGACTCACATCGACATATTATTGAGGTGCCTAATGATCAGGTTGCGAGTGAAGAGGATCTTGAGGAATCCGCCAGCATATCTCTGGACGAGGAGGCACATCTGGGTGCTTGCTCCTCTTACCCCGTGGCCCTTGAGCCACTTGAAATTAACTCTGAATCCGACAAGGACCCACCTCTGGTCGAGCTTAAACCGCTCCCCGATAACCTAAAGTACATCTTCTTAGGGGATAATGAGACCTTGCCACTCATTATTGCTTCTGATCTTGAAAAAGATCAAGAGGTTGCCCTCAAAAGAGTACTCTTTGAAAACAAAGAGGCGATCGGGTGGTCCTTGAAGGATATCAAGGGAATTAGCCCTGGTATTGTTCAGCATCGGATCCACATGGAAGAGGATTCTAGGCCCCGCAGGGACCCACAACGGAGATTGAATCCTGTACTGAAAGAAGCCGTCCGAAAGGAGGTTCTTAAGTGCTTGGATCATGGCATAATTTATCCTATCTCTGATAGTTCGTGGGTGAGTCCTGTCCATGTGGTTCCCAAGAAGTCAGGCGTGACGGTTGTGGAGAATGAGCATAATGAGCTTATCCCGACACGCCTGCAAACTGGCTGGCGAGTTTGCGTTGATTATCGCAAGCTCAATGCGGCAACGCGGAAAGATCATTTCCCGTTGCCATTCATTGATCAGATGTTGGAAAGGTTGGCCGGACATGAGTACTATTGTTTTCTTGATGGATACTCCGGTTACAACCAAATTCCCATCGCCCCCGAGGACCAAGAGAAAACCACATTCACTTGTCCCTTTGGCACGTTTGCCTACCGTCGCATGCCCTTTGGGTTATGCAATGCGCCGGCAACGTTTCAGAGGTGTATGATCAGCATCTTCTCCGATATGGTTGAGCGTTTCCTTGAGATCTTCATGGACGACTTTTCCATATTTGGCGCTTCCTTTGATGAGTGCCTTCATCACTTGAGCCTTGTTCTCAAGCGATGCCGTGAGAAGAACCTCGCTCTCAATTGGGAGAAATGTCACTTCATGGTGAAGCGAGGGATTGTACTTGGACATGTGGTCTCAAGTAGGGGAATTGAGGTCGATCCCGCCAAAGTGGGTATCATTGCTAATCTCCCACCGCCACGTAATGTGAAGGATATCCGCGCCTTTTTGGGGCATGCTGGATTCTATCGGCGGTTCATTCGGGATTTTAGCAAAATCGCTCGACCTCTCACCGCCTTGTTGGCTAAGGATGCCATTTTTGAGTTCACACCGGATTGCCACCATGCCTTTTTGACCTTGAAGAAAGAGTTGACTTCAGCTCCCATTATTAAGGCACCGGTGTGGATTGAACCCTTTGAGTTAATGTGTGATGCATCTGACTTCGCTGTGGGAGCAGTGCTTGGGCAACGATTGGACAAATTGCCTCATGTGATCTACTATGCCAGTAGAACACTCAATGATGCCCAATTGAACTACACTGTGACCGAGAAGGAATTCTTAGCGATCATATTTGCTTTGGAGAAATTCCGGTCGTACTTGATTGGCTCCCACGTGATTATCTATTCTGATCACACAGCCATCAAGCACCTCATGGCGAAGAAAGATGCAAAATCCCGACTCTTGAGATGGATCTTGTTGTTACAAGAATTCGATCTCGAGATTCGGGACAAAAAAGGGTGTGAAAACGTTGTAGCTGACCACTTGTCTCGTCTAGAGACGACCAACCCACAGGACCAAATCATTGACGATAAATTTCCTGACGAGCAGTTGTTCATGATCGAAGATAACCCTTGGTTTGCCGACATCGTGAACTACCTCGTGACCGAGCAATTTCCTGTGGGTTGGTCAAAATCTGACCAATCCAAATTTAGATCGTATGTCAGATTCTTTCACTGGGACGACCCCTACCTATTCAAATACTGCTCTGACCAAATTTTCAGGCGGTGCGTCCCAGATACCGAGTTCCAAAGTGTGCTCCATTTCTGCCATTCCAAGGCATGTGGAGGACACTTTGGAGCAAAGAAAACTGCTGCCAAGGTGCTCCAATCTGGATTCTACTGGCCCTCTCTTTTCAAGGATGCTTACGACTTTTGTAAGCAATGTGATAGGTGCCAGCGCCTTGGCAGGATTGGTCGACGTGACATGATGTCTTTGCAAAATGTCCTTGTTGTCGACATCTTCGATGTGTGGGGCATCGATTTCATGGGTCCCTTCCCGAACTCTTTCGGGAATGTTTACATTCTGGTGGCCGTTGACTATGTGTCTAAGTGGGTTGAGGCTATACCCACAAAGACCAATGACAACAAGGTGGTCACCAAATTCTTGAGGGACATTTTTGCGCGATTTGGTACTCCTCGTACCATAATCAGCGATAGGGGTACCCACTTCTGTAATCGCTCCTTTGAAGCGCTTATGAGGAAATATTCGATCACCCACAAGCTTGCGACCCCATACCATCCGCAAACTAGTGGGCAGGTCGAAATCTCTAACCGTCAATTAAAGCAAATTCTTGAGAAGACGGTTAGTTCCTCGAGGAAGGATTGGTCTACCAAATTGAATGACGCATTGTGGGCTTTCCGCACCGCGTACAAGACCAATTTGGGTATGTCCCCTTATCGGGTAGTGTACGGCAAGGCTTGCCACCTACCCGTCGAGCTTGAGCATCGTGCTTTCTGGGCGATCAAGAACCTGAATATGGATCTTGATCAAGCAGGAGTACAACGTAAGTTCGACATTGTGGAATTAGAAGAGTTACGCAATGATGCGTACGAGAATGCCAAAATTCATAAGTCCCGAGCCAAGATGTTTCACGATCGCATGATTATGCGAAAGGTGTTTACGGCCGGGCAGAAGGTGTTGCTCTACAATTCCCGGCTTCATCTGTTTGCGGGTAAGCTCCGCAGTCGCTGGTCTGGCCCGTTTATTGTCCAAACCGTTTATCCTCATGGAGCGGTTGAAATCTTGAACCCAGGGAATGGGGACGTGTTCAAAGTTAATGGACAACGCCTCAAACCCTACTTGGAGGGGGCACCAGCCGAAGTCGAGGAGGTCATGTTCCTTCATGAACCTCCCTCGCACTCAACCATTCATGCTCCTACATGAGTGGTTGAGCTTTCATGTTTGTACTTAAAAAAAAAAAAAAAAAAAAACTCCTTCAGTGAGCATCGATTGTTGTGGGCCCCAACCCTTGAGTATTTGGGCCCCATTTCTTTCACGTATTTGTATCCCTTCTTTAGCATCTCGCAGGTTTTGAGGGAATTTGGGTTTGTGTCCATCAACATGACCCCGAACGTCCCTTTGTACTTCATGTTGGTGAGATCGTTCCTTTTTCATGCATGTATCCATATAGTATTTTGCTCACATTCATTGAGGACAATGCATGAAGTAGGTGTGGGGGGGTGTTTTACGTGTGTACATAGTCGAGTCTTTTCTTTTGATTTTGTTTTCTTTTGTTTGCATTTTTAGGGTCATGATAGTGTGCTGCATTTAATATCGATATATCTGCTTGCCATGATCCTTGGGTGACTTGTCTTCTTTTGCTTGCCTAGTGTTTTAAAACTTTCACATTTCTTTCAAAATCTTCATGTGTTTTCGAAAGAAAATGTTTTGTGGGTTTTGCGTGTGTTTAGCATGTGCAAAACCGTTGAGAGGCAAAGTAAAAAGAAAGCTCCCAAAATTGTCTTGAACTTGATGCATTAGGATATCTAGTACGTGGCTTTAGGATTTATCGAGTCGTTAGGATGCACCCCAGTTTTCCTTTGGGGGTGAGTAATCATAGGGTTTCAGTGCTCAAACATTCAAAGAAGCCCACCCTGAACCTAGTGAGTCAATAATTCGTGTTTGTTAATTTAGGAAGTTTGTTGTAGTCAAGGACCCTCTTAATCTTGTTGTGAGACATTAGTGTAGGGGTTTTGGTTCATGTGTAGATAAGAAATAAGTGAGTAGATGTTCTCTCTTCTCGCACGGCTCCTATCACTCGGGAAAGTAGGTCTGAAGGGACTTTGTGCCTGGTGCTTTCGAGTCATCTGACTTGGGATGCGCCGACCGAACTCCCGTTACACGGGTGGTAGGGATTGCCCTATGTGGAGATTTGGGGAAAGGTGTACGTGATAGTGTAAGTCCTCATGGGCAATGATGCACGAAACCTGACCCTGGGAGAATGTAGCTCCAACTAATAAAAAGAAAAAAAAGGAAAAAAATGTGTGAAAAGAAACAAAAAGAAAAAAAAAATGTTAATGCAAATAAGAACCTTAATGGACCTTACACTTTGTATCACTTGAGGATCTTGAGGTTGTCCATGTCTTTCACTTAATTCCTTATTTAACTTGCACGAATGGTTTATTAGGCTAGGTGTGGACTGATTACCTATATAGAGTCGGCCCGTAGGATTACCGCATACCATGATCGTCAAAATAAGTCCAACGAGTCGTGTAGCTAGATTGATTAATGCATCTTGTTCGGATTTTGTGGGTATATCCGCTGAAAACCCTCAGGAGACACCACTCCTCCTCCTTGGCAACAAGGAGGTTTAACGGCTTGTTGCACATGCTAAGTGCAACCGTGATTCCTACGAAAGTGAGTTAGGATTTCTTGTTTTTTTTCGTATGCTTTTTCCTTTCTTTGTTTTGCTCGAGACTAGCAAAAACTTAGGTGTGGGGGTATTTGATTGACATCATTTCATGCTTATATTTGTACCTTATATCCATTATCTTACACCTAAGCAATGCTATGTGACGAGTTTTATGTTTAGTTTTCAGAAATAAAGAGGTTTGAAGAGAAGAGCCATGAAAGGACCCAAAAGCAGGAAAAAATGACCTAATTGTGAGACCTGGGGACCAAGATGCAAGGGGGAAGGACCTGATCGTAAGACAGAAGGACCTAAGAGCAAAACAGGAAACTCCACACCATCATGAGGAGTATTTTGTCAATTCGATTCGGGTCGGAGCTCCACTAAACCAGCTAGATGCATCCAAGACCAAGAAACAAACCAAGGCAAGCCCACCAGAAGTCCCAGCCGGATCTGGGCCTTATAGGCCGCCAATTGACGGTCTGGAACCGCCAATTGGCGGTCTGGTTAAGCCCAAATCAGCCAAGATTCTTCCTGGACTTGTATTAGCATGTGTTTAGGCTATTTTTGGTATTGGTTTAGTCCCACATCGGGGGATTGTCCCGGATTAGCTTTTTCCATGCTTATAAATAGAACTCTTCACCTCCCATTGTATCCATCTCCCTCTTGGTGGCCATCTTCCCTACTAAGAGTGAAGCCTTGAAGCAAAACTCTAGTGGAGGAAGATCTACTTGTAATTGAGTGAGTTAATAATATAAGTTTTCTTTTAATGATGTTGTTTCTCTCTTAGTTTAATTTCCTTTCCTTTGCATGCTTGTTTGTTTGTTTAGTTTTATGCTTTTTTAATATTTCTTGCTTAAGTAGTATAAATTTCATTTCAGTATTATGCTTTCCTTTGCTAAATTAGTTAGTGTAATGAGTAGTGAGTAGTTCCATCCCCATTTGGGGGGTGGAGAAATATGTGATATAATAATGTAGTGTGTGTTATTTTTATCCCTTGAGCTTTATATGATTTCCATAACCATCTAATGGGTCTCCACTCTTATCTTTGATATGCTAATGCTCTTGAATGAAGCTTAGCTTATGCTTTGATTAGTGGACCTATTTTATGGGGAATGATAAAGTTAGGATATGGATGAAGTTAATGTTGGAAACACAATTTGTAGTGTATGTACTCTTGTTGCCTTTTCCTTAGCTAATGTCTTGTATGTTTTAATGATGTAGTCATCTTAATTCATGTAGAGGCATAGTAGGGTCTAGTCTTTATACTTGAGTTCATGTAGCTTCATTCCAATCATTGTCTTGTATGTTTTAATGATGTAGTCTTATCTTAATTCATGTAGAGGCAAGATTGGATGTAGTTTTATGATTTCATGCACTACATGTTGTGAGGAGCTTAATTGAACACACACACACACACATCTTTATGTTCACATTATTTCTCTACCCCCTTTGGGGTTTAGTTTTCTTGCTTTTCTTCCATTTCCATTTGCGTTTTAGTGTAGTTTAGTGTAACCAACCTTTCTTCCCTTTCTTTACCTCTCGCCTTCGCACAAACCAAGTGTCGACACACCTCCCAGTGGACGACCCGTATTTGCCACCGCTTCAACGCGGCCGTGCACTTGCGGTTAATATAAAACGAGATCAATCAGTGTTGAACACATTCTTTAAGCACAAATTAAGGTGGTGTTATCATGCATAGGAAGTGTCTAAATGTTATGGCAAAGCCTATCAATCTATTCACCAACCTAGTTGATTAACATTTACATATGCAAGTTGTTTATTTCAGAACCTAAACAAGCATCAGAGGTGTCTAATCATTTTGGCAAAACTCATCAAGTTATAAATTCTATCCTAAACAAGCAAGCATACATTCATGTTTTATCAACACATTGGAAATAAAGCATTCATTCCATTCTCTAATGCATGTATGAATATCTACTCCACCCCCAAAAGGGATGGAACTACTCACTACACATTACACTAATTATTACACTAAGATAAGAAGACATTTTAACTAAGCTAGATTTAATAAAAGACGATTAAACTAAAACATGCACAAACAATAAAAGAAGCACACAACAAATAAAAGAAACACAAAACTTTATTGATAAAATGACTCACATTTCAAGTAGCATCCTCCTACTTTAGTGTGTGCTTCAAGGCCTCACTTCTAGTAGGAAGAATAACCACTTAAAATATGAAGTGATTACAATGGAAGGTGAAGAGTTCTATTTATAGTCATAGAAAAAGCTAATCCGGGGCAATCCCCGGATGTGGGACTAAACCAATACCAAAAATACCGTAAACAAACATCAATACAAGTCCATGAGAAATCTTAGCGGATCTGGGATGATCCAGACCGCCAATTGGCGGTCTAAAAAGTTCGGATCCAGTTGAATCTTGTTCTGGGCTTTGCTTGGTGTATTTGGTGGTCTTGGATGCATCTACTTCGTTTATTGGAGCTCCGACCCGAATAGAATTGCCAAAATACTCCCCATGATAGTGTGGAGTTCTCTGTTTTGCTCTTAGGTCCTTCTGTCTTGCGTTCAGGTCCTTCTCCCTTGCATCTTGGTCCCCAGATCTCACAATTCAGTCATTTTCCCAGCTTTTAGGTTCTTTTTTGCTTCATCTCTTCAAACATATTTATTCCTGAAAACTAAACATAAAACTCGTAACATAGCATTGTTTAGGTGAAAGATAATGGATATAAGATACAAATATAAGCATGAAATAATGTCAATCAACTTACAAAAGAAAGTAAAACACAAGTTGCAAGCCTTCATTGGAACAACACCAACCAAATTAACACATTAAGACAATTTTCATTGGAAGATCACCAACCAAATTAATACATTCCGACAGATTAACACTAGTTTGACAACAACACCCATTCAGACAATACCTACGATATTGTAGGATTTCGTGTCCCTATGTATGTATATATTTTAATTTTTTTTATACAAACATACAAGATCGATTTCATATTTTCATTAATTTTACGTACATGTATTTGTTTATTCTAATATCATGCATTCCTACACATATTAAAATAAACAAAGGATAAATGATCATACCCAAATGTTCTCTAAAACCTTTCAGAAGATCTGGAGTTCCGTTGCTCGTCGAATCGCCCGCCGATTCGCCTCCAAGTGTTCACCATACTCTAAACAAGATTAGAGAGAAAGGAGCTAGCCAATCAATCTCTAATTAAGCTTAGAATATAGCTAATAACCTCTCTTTAAGCTCCTGAGATTTTAATCTCCAAAACTTAAAACTACTAAGAGATTTTCGTAGTGATTAAGGGAGAGATTAATGAGAGAAAGAATTTATGCATTAACATAAACAAGTAGGATGAGGGGTCATTTTATAGGCTCCTAAAACATCCTTATCGAGAACTATTCTTCAGTCATGATCTTTTGCTTATTCTCTCCTAAAATTAATCTCAAATTGCCACATAAGCATCCTAAAAAACGTTTGATCAAATCTGGAATTAATCCAACCATTGATCTAATTATTCTCTTAATAATTCAGGCAAAAATCGCACCGTTCGGTTGACCAAGAATTCTTCTCGGTTAACCGAACCATTCAGTTTTAACACAAGTTCGGTGGACCGTGAGCTAGACGGTCGACTGAATATGCATGAGAAAAATTCTCTGGAAAAATTCTGACAAAATTTGGATTCATTTCTAACAAAATTTGATTTTTTTATAGCAAATTCATATCTTGTGTAAATATATTATCCTATGTAATATTAAATTATTACACCCCATAATATATACACCTCATATGAATTATTAATGATTCTAATTATGTCAATTCTCATGACATATTGATTTTACTGATTCACCACATGTGTCACTTTTTCACATGAAACCCGACACATCATATGAACTCAAAATCAAGCTTCTTGTTTCCCAGTTTTGTGGTGTAACCTATAGGAGGATCTAAGCCAAATTGACAGCGATATTAAACACTTATTACCCTAAACTATAAGCGATATCTAGAAATTCATTATAGTTACCTAATTAACATAGATGTCTTTGTTCCACTCAAACTAAAATACGATCTATTTAGTGATGTAAGTGCACCACTTGTGTCTGTCTCTTGCCTCATGATATTAAGATATATACAAAGTAGAAATGTGTCACATTTGTATTATATTTATTTCTTGATCTCTTTAAGCTAATTATAACTATGTAACTTAACTCAAGTTACATTGTGCATATTATAATTTGGCTTTATCAAGGGGTCCACTAATATCATCACTCAATTAAGTGGGGCAATGATAATCGTTTGACTAGCTATTTTTTCCAGCACAAGTCATGTTCAACCAACAATCGATGGCCAATACGACAATCTCAACTTTTCCAGCACAAGTCATTTCTTTATCACTATACCCATTGATAGCTTTTGACAATAATCAAATTAAGCACTTCTTGAGTGAAAAGATATAAGTCTCATATCTTAGGATCCAAGACATAGTAAAATATTAATGACACGAAACACAATTTCATAATGTTTTACTTGTTAGGTCTATTCAATATATAAAAGTAATATTTTCCTCTTTTATATCTCGTGTCGTCAATTATTTGTAGAGCTACAACAATCGATGACCAACACGACAATCTTATCTTGGTGATTAATGTTCCATGTTAATTACCATGATTGTGAATAACTTTTGATTTTTGTAAACCATTATCTTTTAGAGCTCTACGGTTAAGGACCAAGAGCATCTTCATTAACACTTCCAAAATATGAATATCATAATCAAGAAACAAAATGTTTGCGCATCCAATTCATAACAATTAACATATAAAAGTAAAAAATTTAGAACACATTCCTTTCAGTTTTCCGGCAGGGTAGTTTGGCTGGGCACCTGTTGAGTGAGTGGACCGACCTAAGCGACGGCTCCGTCGGGGTAGTGTTGACTACAAGTTTCAGATATGAAACTACTGACGTGGAAGTATAGTATAGTTGCGTGTGGGGGTGCGTTGTGTACTGTCCGTAAGACTGTATGTGCCTACGGTAGGTCTCTTGGGGAGGCCCGTTGGTGTTGTGGAACAGATGTCCCAAATTTACCCTTTGAGGGGATTGTTTTCCTTATTGCTGATGACATGACATGTCACTAGTATGATAAGTTTATTATATTGTACTATTGCATTTCATATAGGAGGGCTTGATATACAGGGTTTCCTTCTGGAAACTCAGACATTATTGTCACATTTGCATTTCAGGACCTCAGTAGGTGTTGTTGGGTGGTGACTGCGGGCGGGCACATTTTTGGACCAGGATCCTCCCGTCTGACTTTTGAGGTCGTCATGATTACTTGAGTGTATCTCTTGTTGTATTTGATGTAATCATGTTGTGTTTGACAAACTCTGATGTAATGATGCACTGTACCCTTATTATATTTTATGAGTAATGTTCCCGCCTTAATGATCTTATTTCTTGTGAGTTTCTAATTGAAATTTTAAATTTTCTGCTGTTTCGAGACGTTACACTTTAAGTTTCAAAACAGAAGTCAACTAGTAGCTTACACTACTATAAAAGTCTTTTTGGAAGCGCGGAAATCACGATAGAAGTGTCTTCGTTGATGGGGTGACAAAATGTATCAACTAATTAACTTAAGTATTGATTGTTTAATATATCTACATCATTGTTAACATCATATATAGTATATTTAAATTCTATAATATGAAGATATTTAATTATTACTTGTAGATAATATTTAATCAAGTAATATATAAATTAATGTTTTTGAGGGCGTAAGTTTTTAAAATTCAATTCATGAGTACCTATAAAAATCTTATTCTCCAACACATTTTGTAAAAAAAGCATTTATCTAAAAATTGAAATCACAAAAAATGTACCTAAAATCACATTGACTTGCAATCCGACTTGAATTTAGATAATTTTTACTTTTTTCTTTATTACATTCTTGACTTTTTTCTTTAGGTCATTCTTGACTTGCAATCCGATCATTGAGCATTAACATGTCCAGAAGGCTTCCAAATCAGACATTTCTTCTTGAATTTAGATAATTTTTACTTTTTTCTTTATTACCTAAATCCCAAAATGTAAGAAACAAATAACTGAGTAGCACAAATATGAGATAAAATAAAGAATATATTGTTGGAGGACGGGAGGAGGACGTGGAGCTACTGATCAACCCACCACAGGAGAATGCCTGTCTCCTGGGTTACAGGGACCGCCGATTGGCGGTCTAAAAGGCGCACATCGTGCGCTGCCTTAGACCGCCCTGATCACCATTCCTTTTGCCTTCTTTTGACACCACTAGATCCATTCTTGATCTATTCTACTGGGGGGCACGAAGGAAAGAAGGTGGCTCTCTCCTTGACACTCACAAAGCAAAAAAAACGATTTTGCAATGCACACTCTTCTTCTTTTTTCTACTCACATACTCACTCTTTTCTCACACAATTTCGTGGCTCAACTTCTAATGCTTGATATATATTGTTGTTGTATTGTTGTTGTGTTACAAATGGTGAATTCTAGTGCTTTATATAGACACTTACATGACCCTACAACTTCCAAACATAAAGACTACATAAACATGATCATTCAAGATCATTACACGCTCTACTTAAATTGCATACATAATTAGGACGAAAATTACTCAAAAAATGAAAAGACTCTTGTCTCTTCCACTCCCTCAACCTTTTGTCTTCTCATGTGTTGACTCTTCACCCCATTGATGAGTCATCAAGCAATGATGATGTGGCGGGTGACTAGGACGCCACATAGGGTTAAGTCGCCACCTAGGATTAAGTTCAATTCTCAATACTCCTCCTTGAACTTAATGCTCTTCCTCCAGCCCAAGTAGGTTGCACATCCTCTCATGCAACCTATTGGCAATGCTTCTACATAAGCTAAAAAACACACCATATGAACCTCACTCGTTCATACGTCACACAAAGAGGGATTGTCTCCATGCACGCCTCCGACGCGACATCTTCTTCATAATCTATGTCGGTCCTTTGCTTGTAGTCTTTTGATACCAAGCGTGCCTTGCATCGCTTGACCTTTCCTCGGGGTGTTGTCTTCTTCTTATACACCCTCCTGAAAATAGCCATTTTGTGGCTTTTAGGAAGCGATGATTGCTCCCAAGTCTCATTCTTTTCCATCTCGTCATCCATCGTGTCTCGCCTTCTTGCTTTTGCCACCACCACTTCATTGAGTGGAATGCTCTCTCCTTGATCCAAGAGGCAAATCAAGTCTAGCTCACTTGTTTCCTCGTATAGATCATCAAGACTCCTTTTCTTCATCGGTCTCGTCTCTTCATCATCGGATAATACAACTTCATGCTTGGTGGAATCTACCACCTCCACCTCTTGCTCCTCATTCTCATTGTTTTCTTCGTATTCCTCCTCATGCTCATCAACTTGAGCAAGATTTGTCACCTCCTCGTGGTTAGAAGTCGCCACTTCTTCTCTTTCTTCTTCTTCTTCTTCCTCTTCTTCTTCTCTTCCTTCGCACCTCCCATCATCATGTTCGACTAGAGCATGCATGACATGATTTGTGATTCCCTCGTTATTCACGAACAAGGTCATTCCTCCTTCGCAAGCATTCTCCTCTACGGCAACAAGGTTGGAGTTTTCTTCCACCCTTTTCTTCGACCAACACTTGCTTGCGTAGTGTCCATGCTTCCCACAATTGAAGCACTCAATCACCTTCTTCGATCCGCGATCACCACGGACACGGCTGGAGCTATCCTCCACCTTCTTTTGCGACCAACACTCTTTCGCAAAATGACCACGCTTCCCACACTTGAAGCATTCGACCTCCTTCTTTCTTGGATGACCTCCATAATCACGACCGCTTCCACGATCTACGTTGCGAGGTTTCTCCTCCTTAAGTGACATCTTCGCTTGCAACGCCTCCTCCAAGACATCTTGTCTTTTCTTCTTCTTTCTTTGCTCGTGTGCCTCCAACGAGCTAGTTAGATCATCAATAGTCATCTTCTCGAGGTCCTTTGATTCCTCGATTGCGCAAACCACATTCTCGAAGTCCTCGGTGAGAGAACGCAACACCTTCTCCACCACTCTTCCTTCGGTCAGCGCCTCCCCATTTCTTTTTAACTTGTTCGCCACCATGCGAACTCTCGTCACGAAATCGGCAACTCCTTCCGATTCTTTCATCTTTAATGCCTCAAACTCGCCTCGAAGCATTTGGAGGCGTACTTGCCTCACTCGATCAGCCCCCTTGTAGCTCCTTTCAAGAGTATCACACGCCTCCTTCGACGTCCTCGCTTCAACGATCTTTTCAAAGCCACTCTCATCCACCGCTTGGAAGAGAAGGAAGAGAGCACTCTTATCTTTGGCTCTTCTCTCCTTTTGTGCTTTGATTTGTGCGACAGTTTCTTCGCCCATCTCGGCCTCCTCCTCTAATCCGCTCTCCACAAGATCCCAAGCATCATGCGCACCCAGCAGCGCACGCATTTGGATACTCCAATTGTCGTAGTTGCCTTTCGACAATCGAGGCAACGACGCATGACCAAACGAGGTCATTCCCAAGCTTCCTATCGGACGAGGCTCTGATACCAGATGTTGGAGGACGGGAGGAGGACGGGGAGCTACTGATCAACCCACCACAGGAGAATGCCTGTCTCCTGGGTTACAGGGACCGCCGATTGGCGGTCTAAAAGGCGCACCTCGTGCGCTGCCTTAGACCGCCCTGATCACCATTCCTTTTGCCTTCTTTTGACACCACTAGATCCATTCTTGATCTATTCTACTGGGGGCACGAAGGAAAGAAGGTGGCTCTCTCCTTGACACTCACAAAGCAAAAAAACGATTTTGCAATGCACACTCTTCTTCTTTTTTCTACTCACATACTCACTCTTTTCTCACACAATTTCGTGGCTCAACTTCTAATGCTTGATATATATTGTTGTTGTATTGTTGTTGTGTTACAAATGGTGAATTCTAGTGCTTTATATAGACACTTACATGACCCCTACAACTTCCAAACATAAAGACTACATAAACATGATCATTCAAGATCATTACACCCTCTACTTAAATTGCATACATAATTAGGACGAAAATTACTCAAAAAATGAAAAGACTCTTGTCTCTTCCACTCCCTCAACCTTTTGTCTTCTCATGTGTTGACTCTTCACCCCCTTGATGAGTCATCAAGCAATGATGATGTGGCGGGTGACTAGGACGCCACATAAGGTTAAGTCACCACCTAGGATTAAGTTCAATTCTCAATATATATAACATGAATACATTGTATGATATGCTACTAATTAATCAGTAATGTGAGACTATTTGCTCAACACTAACTAACTTCAAAACCAACATAAAACACTTGTATTTCGTCGTGCCCTTTAGGTCGAGTACTCATTTATTACAGATTGAAAGAAATGAAAAACAATAAGGAAAACAAAGAAACAATCAACAATCAAACAAGACAATCCACACTTGTGGCCTTTTCTTTGGCACATTCACAAGACACCATATAGTAATGGTCACAACATGTTTGGAGAGCCATCAAGCCCACTTTGCCAGAATAGCCATGGCACTGACACCTAACAAAAGAAAGAAATTCACACCAAGTTGGAGCCGCCCACTGTTCTGGACCTTCGGGCTCATGAAGTCGGCCGCCAAGAGGTCTACGAGAGCTGTGTAGATGAGAATCCCAGCTGCCAGAGCATCCAGGAGGCCCTGAACGATGAGGCCAGTGCTGCTTTTCTCGTCGTAGCTCGACGACACGATTATTCCAATCACAACACCCACTGGGGTCGTCAAGGAGAACAATAACGCCATGGTGATCATGGACATGAGCTTAAGTTTTGCCTGTTCACCATCACAGTAAATTATCCTTTATTTTGTGTTGGGAAAATATAAGCCGTAGTTTTCATAAAAATATTATCATCATGGCAAAAAAATTGTCATTGATGTATTGTTGGAAGTGTATTTCAGTGGGCATGTTGGTCATCTTTTTTTGCCTCCGTCCTCATTTGCAAAACCGAGTTTCATATAGGATTTTACATTTTTTTAGGAAAACTGGCAGAAATAATTAAGTCACCTACGTTACGCTGTCTAATTTTTTTTTATTTTTTAATAATTAAGCAAAGATGCGAATTTAGATTTCTAAAATTAATACACATTAAACTTCTGAATGCAAAATTCATAGATTGTTATATGCAAGAATTTTTCGAGAAATGGAGCCAGAATTTGAATACTACAGGTAAGGAAGGCAAAATATAAGCGACTACAACAAGAGAGTGAAAGAAAAGGGATGATAGTTACAATTTTGTGGATTTTATTGCATAGATGCCACTAAAAACACCTATTTCCTGCATATAGAACTATTACATTCATATTCATTTTGATATCATCAAATCAAAAGACATCTATATTTATGTTTATGTCGTTACAAAATCCTCTCATTTATCCCCACGCTATTAAATTAGAGGGAAACATTTTCGTACTGAAACACTTATTCTAATCAAGAAAATCAAAAATAACTTCTCAAACCAACTTGTACCTTCAAAACTCTCATTTTTGACACTATAATAATGCTAGGAAATAGTTAGATTTGAGGATTACACTTATGAACATAACTTAGTTATTAGACAATAATCAAGATTTTGATGAGAAGAGTTCAACTTTTATGACGAAGTTGAACATTTTGAGGACTAAATTTACAACCGAGGAAATGAAAATTTTGGACACCGCTCAGATGACATAGGCATAAATAAAGGGGTTTTGTGATGGCATAAACATAAATAGAATGATTTTGTAGTGACGTCAAAATAAATATGAATGGAACAATGTTATAAATATAAATAATTTTTTTAGTGTCATGGATGAAAAAATCATATTATTTCATAGCTTGTGTTTTTTTAGTTTTTTCATGAAATGTGCATTGAAAAACAAGAAACTATTGTGACCAAAACAAAAGTAACGAGATGGGTGAAAATGAATATAATGAAATCGATCTATTGTGAAAATAATAAAGATAAAACAATAGATGGAAAAGTTTCAAAGATTTAAAAAAGAACTTGTCCTCAGAGGCTAGAACATTGTGGCATTTAGGATGAGTTGTTATGTGCGTTTGGATTTGATGAAAAAGGAATGTTTCACTTTGAGACACATTCGAAATAAATCAATGCTTATAGAAGTTTTGAAAAAAATTGTGTGTGTATGTGTGTGTGGGAGAAGAGGCCCATATAATTACATTAGTACATACAAGACTTCACAAATATCTTGAGAGAAGGGACCCATATATATTCCATTTTGTATCGCCCCAGGCAACAACAAAATGTATACTGAGAATATTAAATTTGTAATTATATATATATATATATAGCGTAAAATCCGTACGTTAGCATTAGTCGAAGATTATCCTCAACAAGTCAAATCATTTTCGTGGTTTAAGCTTGGGTACATTTCAAAAATGCCAAACTATACCTTTTCCCAATAAATTTTAGAAATGTCTTAGATATACCTATAAGGAAAATATTAGTAAACGTGGGCGTCACAAACGTCCATAAAAAGAACAAATCCGATGTTTAGAAAAGATCAATCGTAAGTGTAAAAATGTATCCCCAGAAGTGATGGAATACACTGCAAGTGATAGAATACTTAATTTTTAAAAATGACCGACCGTAAGTATAAAAATGACAAACACGGTGTTTAAAAAGATAATATTTTGTACGTGATGCCCACATTCACGTATAAAGGTTCTACCTATAAAGCTTGTCAACTAGGTGCCACAGTGTGATGTCGCTAGTGACAATGGAAGTAGAGGTTGGGCGATCACTATGAGGATATATTATATCAAAAATTGAAATGTACTATTTGAGTTTTCAATTATATTAAAATTCATGATCTTCAAGTAAATGAAGGAAATGTCATTACGTTCCATATTAACCACGTGTATGCAAGTAAATTTTTTAAAAAAAGTATGTTTATATATCCAAGACATTTCTGAAAGTCACGAGTCATTGGTCCATGTTTGCCCAATTGAAGTGAGTCTAGACGTACATAATATCTTCAATATTCTCCAATTTGTTTCATGCTCACTTTTGAAATCCTCAATAATTAATCTTTTGTGTGAACCGCGTGTAGAATATCCACCATGCATATACAATGTCAAAAGATTAGTTTACAATCTTACGACAATGCGAGGCCGAATAGTCAGTACGACTTCAACTTTCTCATTAATATTATGTTAAGGAATACTACTTAATTTTGTTATTTTTTACATTTTTTGACTGTATATTTGATTTATATAATTTTATTTTATCAAATTTACATAAAATTAAGTAGATAATTTAAAGATTATCGGCTTATCATAATCCACAAAACTATTTCCACTCACATCCTAAATTTGCCTTTGATATCATCAAATCTTATTAGCATAAAAATTGATTTATTAAATTCAAAGAGTCACAACTAGAACTTCCTTTTTTTTCTTTTAAATCTTGTTTTTGTTTTGGAAAGTGGCACAAAATGAATGTAGTGGGGTCAAAAGTAAAAAAAAAAGGTTGAAGTACACTTGTAAATATGCAATGCACGCTAGTTATTGCTAGAAATGAAAAACGAAAGGAGTCATTTGGTTAAATTCATCACGACCTCGTGTCTACGCATCTAATTCAACGATCAATTTTTTTGTACAAATTGAAATATCAAAAGTTCAAAAAAAAAAAATACACACAAATAACCCAAAGTGGTCTTTCACACAAGAATCACATTTCATATATTTGTATATATGAACAGTAAGGAATTGATTTGAGGATAAGAAACTGTACCTGAGCAATGCATCCTCCCAACCCCAAACCTTCAAAGAATTGGTGGAAACACAGAACAACAAATAATAGCTTGACCACCTTGGAGTCTTCGGAGACGCCCAATGTTATCCCAATGATGACCGAGTGGAAAATAATTCCCAATTCCAAAACCTATTTTCATAATTTGAATAAAGTATGGTTATTAGGTATGTGCACTTGCAATGGTAAACTAAATCCCATGCAAAATAAATGAAGTCACATAATTTTTTTATGATAAAACACAAGAAAAATTGAAACTCGAAGACTAGCTAACAAAAAACTTGTTGGTCCTACATCTCTAATTCCTAACCTAAATTGTATTTACGGGCCTAATCGAACATTTTATCTCATGTAATATTGGAGTGTCATCTTCCCATATAACGGGGATGTGTTATTGTTATGTCCCTAACCGAGATTAGGAGGCTAATGGAGATTAGAGGAGAATTAGGGTTTGCTTTGCATGGGAAGTTGGGTTGCACGGGGAAGAGGCGGGCTACAGTGGCCTGAGGGTGTAGGGTGATGGTGTGGTTGGCGGGCACTGTAGCAGACGGGGTTATAAAACTTAGTTTTTCTTCTCCTTTCTTCTTTTCTTCTTCCTTTCCCTCATTCCTTCCCTTCCTTGCTGGTGCGTGTGGCGGCGAGCAGCTGAGGAGGAGACCGGAGAGCGCGCGGCGTGAGGCGTGCGGAGTCGAGCGCGCGGGGAGATCACCGGAGGCGACGTGCGCGAGCGGAGCTCCGGCATTTTCGTCGTTTCTTTTGAGGTATGCCGCTCCTTAGTGTGGTTTGTTTGTTGACCCTCATGTGAGGGATGCGTTGGTCGAGTCGGGGGAGGTCGGAGACCTCTCCGGCGACGCGTTTCTTCGTAAAACCTCGGCTGGCGCGAGGTTGAAGACGACCAACGGTCGACCGGATCCTTCGGGCGGTCGACCGTTTTAGCACTGTTTGCCCGACTTTAACCTTCACCGGTCGAACGATGCCTTGGGGCGGTCGACCGGTAGTGCATTATTGCTGGTGAGTTGGGATTTTCTACCTGTTATCGGTCGACCGGTCCTTGTTGTGTTCGACCGGAACTTAAGTGTACTGAGTAGAATTGCATGTTTTGTTCGACCGATTCCTTATTGTGTTCGACCGGTTGTATGTTGTTTGACCGATGGAAGTTTGCGTTCGACCGATTATATGACTTAGAATAATAGGTTGACCCTGTCTGTTTTCGGTCGACCGAGACCCCTGAGTCGGTCGACCGATAGAGTGGATTTTAATGTTGACCAGACTCCGGATTTTGACCTCGTTCGGTCGACCGGTTTTAGACTTTTGTTCGACCGTTTGGGAATTAGTGTTGCGCAGTGAGTTCTACCGATTCAGATTTTCGGTCGATCGAATTCCTCGTGGAAACGGTCGACCGGTTAGACTATTTCGGTCGACCGAATCTGCTCAGAACTGAATTCTTGGTTCCCTTTTTGAACGCCAACTTTGTCCACGGAAACCCGTGTCCTCGCCTTGTGCGTGAGCCGGGAGGTGACGGTGGGCGCGGGATGTGTGCCTGCCCAGGGACCGCCGTTGGGAAGAGTGTGGGTGTTCGGGACGCGTCACCTCCATGTATGGACCGTGACATTTGAGATGATTGTTGGCACTTTGTAGTATAGCAGGCCTGAGGGACCGCGGATCCCAGTGTTGATGTTATGCGGGCACGCAACTGGCGTTGGGTGAGGTGACTACCGGCCCACGGGCTACGGAGGTCGCTGCCCTGCTTTTATAGCGGCGCGGTTGGTGTTCGCGGCTCGAGGAGCCTGATGACCTGGCAGACTTCGGTCTGGACCGTCCGATGCTGTGCCGGACGTTGTGATGGACCACCGATGCTTTGCCGGTGATGCCGCCGAGGTTGTGCCGGCGATGATGATTGTTGGGCCGAGGCTGTGCCGGCTTGTTGTTTTCCTCGGCTGGGCACCTACCGAGATGATGTTGTTATACCTTCCGGGCGACGGCCCCGTTGGTCCCTGTGGCCCCGACCACTGAGATTTACAGATCTGTTTCTATCGGCGCGTAGACGTGACAGAGGCTCCCTGCCGAACCCTTGAGTAGTGTAGCTGCGCGTGGGGGGTGCGATGTCGCGGGCTACTAGACTGCATGTGCCTGCAGTAGGTCTCTTAGGGAGACCCGATGATTGATTGTCGGACTGATGTCCTGTTTTACCCTTCGGGGGAACTGTTTTCCATTTCTGTTGATGCCATGACATGCTACTAGTATGATAGGTTCATTATGTGATGCATGCATATAGGTGGGTTGGCATACGGGGTTTCCTTCTGGAAACTCAGGCATTGTTGTTGCATCATTTTCAGGACCGCAGTAGGTCCGGGTGGGTGGTGACCGAGGACGGAGCGCTTTGGAGTCGGATCCTCTTCGGCAGTTGCTAGATCGTGCGACTACATGTATTCTATTTCATTGTATCATTATTGTAGTTGTACTTCTTTTGGAAACTCCTTGTATTTTGGGTGCACCCGGATTTATATATTTATGTATTAGTGACGTTCCCGCGTGAGTTGTCTGTTATGTTGGTTATTTTGAAATTTTAAATCTTCCGCTGTTTTGGGACGTTACAACTTGGTATCAGAGCGGTCGATTCCTGTGTCTTCGTCTAAAGAACCACCCTTAGGAGTAGTGCTAGAGGCATGCATTATTTTTGTAGCTCTTGCATGCATTGTTGCTTATCTGTTGATTGTTGTGGTGACAGATGTCACCTAGGCGTGTGAGGAGTTCTCCACGCGATCGTGATCCCAGTGACGACACTTCGGGTGCTCAGTGGGACAGACTGGGCGAGTTTCTGGAGCGTCAGGCAGCTTAGAGCGCTCAGAGCGGGGTGGGAGCTGAGCACGATCGGTTCATGCGTCAGCACCCGCCGACTTTCGATGGCAGGAGGGCCCCAGAGGTTGCAGAGGATTGGGTCTTCAGGATGGAGAAGATCTTCCGCGCTATTGGAGTAGCACCTGGGAGGATGGTGGAGCTGGCCACCTATGTGTTTGATGGCGAGGCCGCCAACTGGTGGAGATCTACGTCCACAGTTCTGTTTGATGACCGTGCAGATGTGAGCTGGGAGGAGTTCTTGGAGGTGTTTCATGAGCAGTACTTTCCCCAGCATGTCAGGGATCAGAAGAGGGAGGAGTTCATGTCGCTGGAGCAGAAGGACATGACACTGACGAGCTACATCAGCAGGTTCAACGCTTTGGAGCGTTACTGCCCTGAGATTTGTGTGACCCAGAGCAGCGGGCGAGGAAGTTCGTGAAGGGACTGAGACAGCCGCTTCGATCTCGGGTGATCAACAGCATGCCGCGGACCCTTGCTGATGCAGTGAAGCATGCTACGATCATCGAGCAGGACCAGAGGGAGTGTATTCAGGAGGCGCGGAAGGCGCCAGTGAGCACCGGCAGCAGAGTAGCTGGTCGTGGAGCAGGGAACTCGGGCAAGAGGCCCAGGTTCGATGGTGGAGGAGCACGTCAGTCAGGAGCGTGCACTTACTGCGGGAGGTTCCATCCAGGGCAGGAGTGTCCCCGTCGGACTGGAGCGTGCATGGGTTGTGGCCAGATGGGGCATTTTGTCCGTGAGTGTCCTCAGAGGCAGGGAGAGCCGAGCAGGAGGCCGGGACCACCAGCAGTAGGCAGAGGCGGAGGCAGCCGATCAGTTGTGGCACCGGGGCAGAGCAGGAGGACTGGGCGAGTCTTCACTATCCAGGCTGAGGAGGCGAGGGACTCCAACACCGTCGTGGAAGGTACGCTTTCAGTTTCTGGTTCAGTAGCGCGTGTGTTGTTTGATTGCGGCGCCACTCACTCCTTCATTTCGGAGAAGTTTGCTGGCGAGTTGGGTCGGACCCCTGTGCTGCTGACTGATGTTTTGGAGGTCAGCACGCCCATGGGTGAGGTGGGCACTGTGGGGAGCTTTTTCCCCGGCACCACAGTTGCTTCGGGAGACCACGATTTTCCGGCAGATCTGGTCTTGTTACCGATGGTGGACTTCGACGTCATACTGGGGATGGACTGGCTGTCACAGTACGACGTGCGGGTCTTTTGCCGTGAGAAGAAGATCCTGATTCCGATGGAGGGCATGCCAGATGTTCTGATCAGAGGTGCGAGGAGCAGAGGGGGTCGTCTGATTGTGTCTGCGGTTAAGGCACAGAGACTGATACAGCAGGGAGGCAGAGCGTTTGTGGCCACGCTGGTAGTTCCTGATCCTGAGACGAGGAGGCTGGAGGACATAGAGATTGTGCAGGAGTTTCCGGATGTGTTTCCGGCGGAGATTCCAGCGTTACCGCCGCACCGAGAGATCGAGTTCGGCATCGAGCTGGTAGCGGGTACGACACCTCAGTCGAAGGCACCGTATCGTATGGCACCTGCTGAGTTGACAGAGTTGAAGAAGCAGTTGCAGGAGTTGATGGAGTCCGGGTTCATTCGACCGAGTGTTTCTCCATGGGGAGCGCCTGTGCTCTTCGTGAAGAAGAAGGATGGGTCGTTGCGGATGTGCATCGACTACAGGATGCTGAATAAGGTTACCGTTCGGAACCGGTACCCTTTGCCCAGGATTGATGATTTGTTTGATCAGTTGCAGACGGCGAGAGTGTTCTCGAAGATCGATCTGCGTTCGGGTTATCATCAGTTGCGGATCAGGGAGGCAGATGTTCAGAAGACAGCCTTCAGGACGCGGTACGGCCACTACGAGTTCTTGGTGATGCCATTTGGACTGACGAATGCGCCTGCAACATTCATGGATCTGATGAATAGGACCTTCCAGCCGTACCTCGACAGATTTGTCGTTGTATTCGTAGACGACATTTTGATATACTCGCCTGACAGGGAGCAGCATCGAGAGCACCTGAGGATTGTGCTTGGCATCTTGAGGGATCAGCAGCTTTATGCCAAGTACACGAAGTGTGAGTTTTGGTTGGATCAGGTGGCTTTTCTGGGGCATATTGTGTCAGCAGACGGGATTTCAGTGGATTCGGCGAAGGTCGAGGCAGTGACTCAGTGGAGAGCCCCGACGAGCGTGACGGAGATCAGGAGCTTCATAGGTCTGGCAGGGTATTACAGGCAGTTTATCCAGGATTTCTCCAGACTTGCATCGCCGCTGACAGCGTTGACGCAGAAGGGCGTCAAGTTCGTTTGGTCCCAGAAGTGCGAGGACAGTTTTCAGGAGCTGAAGAGGCGATTGACGACAGCACCTATTCTGACGCTACCGAGTGGCAGTGGAGGCTACGTGATTTACAGCGATGCATCAGGGATAGGCTTGGGCTGTGTTCTGATGCAGCATGGGAAGGTGGTCGCGTACGCTTCGAGGCAGCTGAAGGTGCACGAGAAGAACTACCCGACTCACGATCTGGAGTTAGCAGCAGTAGTTCACGCGTTGAAGACCTGGAGGCACTATCTGTATGGCGAGCAGTTCGAGGTCTTCACCGATCATCAGAGTCTGAAGTACTTGTTCTCGCAGAAGGAGCTGAATATGAGGCAGCGCAGATGGCTGGAGTTCATTAAGGACTACAACTTCACCATTTCCTATCATCCGGGGAAGGCGAATTCGGTTGCAGATGCGCTGAGCAGGAAGGTGGAGGTTTCAGTTGCGAGTCTGTGCATCCAGGAGTGGAGGCTACTCGAGGCCTTGTCAGAGTGGAGACCGTTCACAGAGGGTACAGAGGGAGCAGTGATTGCTGGGCTTCGGGTGGAGCCGCAGACTGTCTCACGGTTGGTTCAGGCTCAGCAGGGGGATGAGGAGCTAGCTGGTCTGCTACAGTTGGCTTCCAGAGATGGATCAGATTTCAGTGTGGGGGTTGATGGTGGTCTGAGGTTCAGGAGTCGGATTTGGGTGCCGAAGGTTGATGGGCTGAGAGATGACATCATGGAGGAGGCACACAGAGCCAGATACACCATTCATCCGGGGAGCACGAAGATGTATAAGGACCTGCAGCGGAACTTCTGGTGGAAGGGCATGAAGAAGGATATTGCAGAGTTTGTGGAGCGATGCTTGGTCTGCCAGCAGGTGAAGATTGAGCATCAGAGGCCAGCAGGACCGATGCAGTGTATTGAGCTTCCTGAGTGGAAGTGGGAGCACGTGACGATGGATTTTGTCACGGGATTGCCGAAGACGAGGAGATTCCACGACGCGATTTGGGTGATAGTCGATCGACTGACCAAGTCGGCGCATTTCTTAGCGATCAGGACCACGATACCTTTGGAGGGTCTGGCTAAGTTGTACGTGGAGGAGATAGTCAGGTTGCATGGAGTGCCAGTGAGCATCATCTCCGATCGAGATCCTCGATTCACTTCCAGATTTTGGGGGAGTCTGCAGCAGGCTTTGGGGACGCGTTTGAGATTTAGCACAGCGTTCCACCCGCAGACCGATGGTCAGTCAGAGAGGACGATACAGACCCTGGAGGATATGCTGAGAGCATGCACACTGGATTGGGCGGGGCACTGGGATGAGCACCTGCCGCTGATAGAGTTCGCCTACAACAACAGCTACCACTCGAGTATTGGGATGGCACCGTACGAGGCATTGTACGGGAGGCCTTGCAGATCACCGGTATGCTGGAGTGATGTGGGCGAGAGGCAGTTAGTTGGGCCAGAGATCGTGCAGATGTATGCAGAGAAGGTCGATGTGATCAGGAGGAGACTGGCCACAGCGCAGAGCAGGCAGAAGAGTTATGCAGATCGACGCAGACGAGTGCTGAGTTTCGAGGTGGGCGACCATGTGTTTCTGAAGATTTCCCCAGCCAGAGGTGTGATGAGGTTTGGGAAGAAGGGGAAGTTCAGTCCGAGATATGTCGGACCGTTTGAGATCCTCGACCGGGTTGGAGAGGTTGCCTACAGGATTGCATTGCCGCCGCAGTTTTCAGGTTTGCACAATGTCTTCCATGTGTCTATGCTGAGGAAGTATGTGGCAGATCCGTCGCACGTGATTGAGATAGCAGTGCCCGAGATTCAGCAGGACTTGTCGCTCGAGGAGAGGCCAGTTGAGATTGTTGATCGCATGGATCACCAGCTCAGGAGGAGGACCATTCCGATGGTGAAGGTCAGGTGGCAGCATCACAGCGAGCGCGAGGCCACTTGGGAGATCGAGGAGGATGTCAGAAGGCAGTATCCAGAGCTTTTCGGTGAGTAGTTGCTTTGATTTCGGGACGAAATCCTTTTAAGTTGGGTGGATTGTTATGTCCCTAACCGAGATTAGGAGGCTAATGGAGATTAGAGGAGAATTAGGGTTTGCTTTGCATGGGAAGTTGGGTTGCATGGGGAAGAGGCGGGCTACAGTGGCCTGAGGGTGTAGGGTGATGGTGTGGTTGGCGGGCACTGTAGCAGACGGGGTTATAAAACTTAGTTTTTCTTCTCCTTTCTTCTTTTCTTCTTCCTTTCCCTCATTCCTTCCCTTCCTTGCTGGTGCGTGTGGCGGCGAGCAGCTGAGGAGGAGACCGGAGAGCGCGCGGCGTGAGGCGTGCGGAGTCGAGCGCGCGGGGAGATCACCGGAGGCGACGTGCGCGAGCGGAGCTCCGGCATTTTCGTCGTTTCTTTTGAGGTATGCCGCTCCTTAGTGTGGTTTGTTTGTTGACCCTCATGTGAGGGATGCGTTGGTCGAGTCGGGGGAGGTCGGAGACCTCTCCGGCGACGCGTTTCTTCGTAAAACCTCGGCTGGCGCGAGGTTGAAGACGACCAACGGTCGACCGGATCCTTCGGGCGGTCGACCGTTTTAGCACTGTTTGCCCGACTTTAACCTTCACCGGTCGAACGATGCCTTGGGGCGGTCGACCGGTAGTGCATTATTGCTGGTGAGTTGGGATTTTCTACCTGTTATCGGTCGACCGGTCCTTGTTGTGTTCGACCGGAACTTAAGTGTACTGAGTAGAATTGCATGTTTTGTTCGACCGATTCCTTATTGTGTTCGACCGGTTGTATGTTGTTTGACCGATGGAAGTTTGCGTTCGACCGATTATATGACTTAGAATAATAGGTTGACCCTGTCTGTTTTCGGTCGACCGAGACCCCTGAGTCGGTCGACCGATAGAGTGGATTTTAATGTTGACCAGACTCCGGATTTTGACCTCGTTCGGTCGACCGGTTTTAGACTTTTGTTCGACCGTTTGGGAATTAGTGTTGCGCAGTGAGTTCTACCGATTCAGACTTTCGGTCGATCGAATTCCTCGTGGAAACGGTCGACCGGTTAGACTATTTCGGTCGACCGAATCTGCTCAGAACTGAATTCCTGGTTCCCTTTTTGAACGCCAACTTTGTCCACGGAAACCCGTGTCCTCGCCTTGTGCGTGAGCCGGGAGGTGACGGTGGGCGCGGGATGCGTGCCTGCCCAGGGACCGCCGTTGGGAAGAGTGTGGGTGTTCGGGACGCGTCACCTCCATGTATGGACCGTGACATTTGAGATGATTGTTGGCACTTTGTAGTATAGCAGGCCTGAGGGATCGCGGATCCCAGTGTTGATGTTATGCGGGCACGCAACTGGCGTTGGGTGAGGTGACTACCGGCCCACGGGCTACGGAGGTCGCTGCCCTGCTTTTATAGCGGCGCGGTTGGTGTTCGCGGCTCGAGGAGCCTGATGACCTGGCAGACTTCGGTCTGGACCGTCCGATGCTGTGCCGGACGTTGTGATGGACCACCGATGCTGTGCCGGTGATGCCGCCGAGGTTGTGCCGGCGATGATGATTGTTGGGCCGAGGCTGTGCCGGCTTGTTGTTTTCCTCGGCTGGGCACCTACTGAGATGATGTTGTTATACCTTCCGGGCGACGGCCCCGTTGGTCCCTGTGGCCCCGACCACTGAGATTTACAGATCTGTTTCTATCGGCGCGTAGACGTGACAGAGGCTCCCTGCCGAACCCTTGAGTAGTGTAGCTGCGCGTGGGGGGTGCGATGTCGCGGGCTACTAGACTGCATGTGCCTGCAGTAGGTCTCTTAGGGAGACCCGATGATTGATTGTCGGACTGATGTCCTGTTTTACCCTTCGGGGGAACTGTTTTCCATTTCTGTTGATGCCATGACATGCTACTAGTATGATAGGTTCATTATGTGATGCATGCATATAGGTGGGTTGGCATACGGGGTTTCCTTCTGGAAACTCAGGCATTGTTGTTGCATCATTTTCAGGACCGCAGTAGGTCCGGGTGGGTGGTGACCGAGGACGGAGCGCTTTGGAGTCGGATCCTCTTCGGCAGTTGCTAGATCGTGCGACTACATGTATTCTATTTCATTGTATCATTATTGTAGTTGTACTTCTTTTGGAAACTCCTTGTATTTTGGGTGCACCCGGATTTATATATTTATGTATTAGTGACGTTCCCGCGTGAGTTGTCTGTTATGTTGGTTATTTTGAAATTTTAAATCTTCCGCTGTTTCGGGACGTTACAACAAAGTATGTGTTCCAGCCTAACATCTTTTGTTATGTATCATATCATCCATCACGGAAAGAAAGACCAAACTCATAGAAGCAAGGAGACCGTGCTTCTAAGTAGGGTTGAGCATTGGTTCGGGATTGGATTAGACTGATGACTGGACCGAATCGGTCTAGTCTGGTCTGGAGTGAAATTGGTGGGTCCATTTCTAAATCGAACCGGATTGGACTGATTTTTTTTGTTTTGTAATTTTATTTACTAGAAATTTATCAATTTTGTGTCTAGGACGTCTTGGTCACTTTACAACGTCCTATGTCGATCGAATCGGGTAGGCCCCAACAAGCAACGGAAGAGCGTGCTAGCACGACGTTGCTTCGACCTACTTTTCTTGGCACCTAATGTCTGCTACCAAGCCCACCTCCGAGAACTATCCTTCCCTTCTTGTGCTTGGTCCGTAAATCCTTATGTTTAGACCAAACATAGTTGTCGTCAAGAGCCCGTTTCCCAGGTTTCATTATATCTGAGCAGAATCTTATTTCTCTCTCTCTCTCTCCTTTAGTCCCCTTCATCCATTACGTTGGTTTCTTTCTGAGCCTATAAATAGACATTTACCTTCCAACTTCAATATCTATTCTCTCACCACTACGTACTCTCAAGCTTTCACTCCCTGCCCTCGAAATCCCCAAAGCCTATTTGATTCCTAAGTGTTCAAGTTCGAGTTCTTTAGGCAACTTTAAGCTTGTAAGCTCTGGAGATTGAGTCACCTCCCGGATTGTGGATAGATTCGTCTTCGCGAGGGTGTTTGCGTACTCGTGGTGTACCAGTGTTGATCTCAGCCCGAGAACTGAGATGGGACAGTAGACACTGGGAAGAGAGGCTGAAGGGTTGAGCAAGGCGTGAAGAGAGGACTACATCGCAGCGCGATCAAACCTCTCTCTCTCTCTCTCTATATATATAGTGTCATTGTAGTTAGCATTGTTCTACCTTTTTTACTTATGTTTCTAATTTTGCTCTAGTTTAGATTATTGCACTTAGAGTCGATTCACCCCTCCTCTAAACTAGAGCACCGATCCTACATTCATATATGATATGCATTTAAATTACTAAGCAATTTAGTTTCCTGTCCCACATTATAATCAACTTATAAACTCCATTTACTATTGGTATAAATTCTTATAGACTACCCTCTTTACTGCAACATTAACCATACTATTTCCTAACTTATAGTTCTTAAAATTGACCTCATGTTGATTCCGATGTTGTCTCTTGTAACATCCTTCTGATCTTTAATCTCCTATTGTACCACTTACTCCAACCCCATGTATCTTCATGTTTTTATATATTTCCTTTACTCTCTAGAAACCTCTCAAGCCATTTTACGATGCAAATTATCATTCCCTCCCAGGTACTATTTGCGTTATTTTCTACGCCCTAGGTTTTTTTTACAATCATCTTATATCTCTAAGCCTAAGAAGAGTCTCATCATTTTAGATTTCACCGCCGCACCCATGAATTTTTTTACCCATGCTACATCTTACACCAATCAGAAATCGAAAGTTTGACACCACTAATTTACGTTGAATTGCTACTCGTGCATTAATTACGTTATAAATAATAGAATTTCCCCAATCCTCTCTTTGAGCAAGCATAGAATCTGTTACAGCTAGGATAAGATTAGGGTTTAGAAAAAGAAAGGTTAATGGATAAGAACATGATATGATTGCCTCACACACCAAATGTGGTGGTGTCCTTTGTTATTTATAGATTGATAACAAGAGAATATTCTGCTAGAGGAAGCATCTATCCTTGGTGGATATGAATGAATGGTGTACAAGGATTAGTAGTTAATAAAGCTATACTAACTAATAATGATTCTTAGGACCATTTGATCACGCTTGAGCCAATCATGGTGAGTAGGATTTGGTTGAGGTAGGACATTGGGGGTCATTACTGGGAAGGAGAAGTGGTGAGCATGGGTCACGACTAGAGGTGTAACTAGGGTGAGTATTATCCATTTACTCGTCTCATTTAATAAGCAGGTACGAGTACGATTTTGTACCCATTTAAAAATTTATACACGTTTACCCATACCAGTTAACCCGTTTAATAAATAGGGCGAGTACGGGTATACCTATACCAATACCCGTTTACTCAATTACCCGTTTAATTATTTAATTAGTATATAAATTAATATCTATTATAGTTAAAATAATAAAAAGTGGGGGTTTTGTTGGCAAAAGTGACTATTTCGAGGCTTGTTTGTAAGAAAATTGGTGATTTCTCATCGTTTTGACTTAATTTCTAATGTCAAAAACAGTAAATTTAGCATCTTTTTGGTTTGAATCACTAGTGCAGAATGCACAATAGACGTCACCGAATAGATGTCGGATATAAAAACATCTGACGTCTATAGGTATAGACGTCAGATATTTGGTCATCCGACGTCTATAGGTTTGTATAAACGTCGGGTTTTTAGTATAACCAACGTCTATACCTCCTGAAAGAAGTAAAATATTTTTTGTCTATTTTTTGGGATTTATTTCGTATAAGAATTTATGTGGATATATTTTTTGAGATTTATTTCGTGTAAGAATTTATGTGGATTTATTTTTTGGGATTTATTTCGTGTAAGAATTTATGTGGATTTATTTTGTATAAGAATAATGTGAATTATTTAGATTATTTTAAAATAGTTACATCAATGTAACTATCACATGCATGTGTGTTGTATACATGTGTGTGTATGGTCGTATGTCTTGAAGTTTAGTCCCAAATTAGAGAAAAAAAATTGTTGGTGGAGCTGAAGTACTCCACCACTCCTTTACTTCAAAATGGGAGTTTAGTACCACACTACAAAATACAAGTGAGACATATATATATTTAATGGTCAAAAGATTGACACTTGCGCAACTTGGGCCTAAGATGATTGTAATTATATTTTTTACTATTTACTCGTGTATAGACGTTGGATGTATCGAATGATCGACGTCTATAGGACGTATTATTATTGTTATATAAATGTATAAACGTCGGATGTATGACATGACCGACATCTATCGGTCGTACTGTATGTATAGACGTCGGTCACCTCATATATCCGACGTCTATAGGCCGTAAAAGTTTAGTCCCACATCGACCAATTTTTTTTACTGCTGTGATTGAAGTACTCCACCACTCCTACATAGGTGAATGCGAACGAGATTGGTCACTTGGGAGACTTGGGCTTGCTCTACGTTGTTATTGGTCAAAAGATGGGCACTTGGGGCACTTGGGCTTGATTACTGTAGAGGTTGGGTGCCTGTTATAGGCCGTATAACAAGCGTAATATTTTTGTTCGTAAATTAAAGGTATAATAGACGTCGGCTATATATGACGGACGTCTATACACTATACATTGTATAGACGTCGATCATATATAGCCGACGTCTATACACAAGGGTATAGACGTCGGTGGAATATAGGTCAGACACTTGGATGACAAAAATCCGTCGTATATACCATTGTATATCCGACGTATATGACACTTTTTCCACTAGTGAATACTTCTCATCCAATGATTAGATTCTTCGAAGTTGCGTTTTGTTAACAAAAAAACTCACTTTTAGCAAAAATTATACCCGCAATACCTGTTATACCCGCTCCGTACCCGTTTATTAAATGGGTATGAGACGGATACGAGTACAACAATATTTAAATGGGTATACACCCGTACCCATTTAGTTCGACGGGTAGGGATATGGGTATGACCATACCCATCGCATACCCGCTCCATTTACACCTCTAGTCACAACCTTCGACAAGGTGGTGGAGGTCATGGCTGTAGAGTAGAGGGGTGAGCTGGGTTTTCCATAGGAGGTAGTTATTGGGGGTGAATTTGATGGATAAGAGATGGGAGTAGGAACTGGGGGTTGGTGTGGGACGGTGGGAGGGATTAATGGAGGATAAGGACGGGTCACCAATGGATCTCTAGCTCCTGATATCATATTAGAGCAACGATACGATTAGGATTAGCAAAGGAAAGGTTAATGGATAAAAACATGATATGGCTGCCCCACGCACCACATGGTGTCCTTTTCTATTTATAGATTATCATAAGAGAATATTACACTACAGGAAGCTTGTATCATTGAGGATAGGAATGAATGATGTGTACAAGGTTTAGTAGCTAATAAAGCTATACTAACTGATCATGCTCTAATACAATCGGTCTAATATTGATGTCTACCAATACTAAAATTAATCAAATGAGGTTCTCCTTTCCTAAAAGAATTAATGGTTACCATGAGATCATACATAAGCTGAATTTTAGAAAATCGTCCCTCTCTTAATTACCATACCTAAATCCTACATAGATTCAATTGAAATCCCCACCATGTGTTGCCCCAATGACTGTTGAAATCTCGTCCTAGCCAATGTTTCCTGCAACTACGTACTTGTCTTACCGTTCCAAATGCACCCATATATGTTTCTTCATATGTCACTCAAACGTAATTGTGGGACATAGTTATTAATGATTAATGTCATTGAAATTAAGATACCAATCTGTAATGACATATCTCTTGTTTCGTAAGCTAAACTGCCTCATTTTCGAAGCTCTTATCGACTAATGGTGCGTTTCGACAAAATGAAAATTTTAAATTTTAGTCTGGCGTGGTCTTGGAGTTTTATTTCAAACCATATTAATATTGAAATCATATACGTATCTTGTTAGTATTTGGCGTGTTGGATAACATTATATTTTCATTAGAACTTGTAATTGTTGATGAGTTACAAAAGGGAATACAAAAAAGCCAAATACATTGCACAAGATTAAAACAAAACGAAAAGAAAAGCTTTAGCAGTTCATTTTTTGAGTTGTCCTACCTCAGTCTCTTGCACTCTCTTGGCTTATTTCTCTCCACATAAAGAAATGATCCTTATTGTTTGTTCTTCTGTGTAGATCACTTCATTTGTAAGACTAAGTCGATTATGGAATTTGTGGGAGGGAAATAAAATCTGTTTCATGTTCGACATGTCGGACATGCATATATATACCAAAAACTTGCTTTTGCTTATAAATATTTAGAAGGATGCTATTACAATTTACCGGATATTTTTGCTTGCGTGCAGCGTGTTACACCAAAAATAAGTACTTGATTCTGTAGTCACTTTTTCAGTGTTTTTTTGTTATTGTTAAATAAAATTCAAATTAATACTTCAGCCACATAAAATTTAAATTTTCGCTAGTAATATTATCAATTTGGAACCTTACCTTTTTCAATCAAAAAGTGGATGTTCTCTTTCATTGTAATTTTCATCCCCAGATACTATTGACCTACTTTAGAATGTGTTTTGAACCATTTTCCATTGAAAACCATAAATTACTTATAATTTCAGTGTTTTGGTTTCGCACTCATAATTTCAGTTGCATAAATTACTGTTTATAAGAGCAATGGTATTAGTTAATTGTTTTTGCAACGGTAGTAGAACAAATGATGGCAAACTTGACAGCAATAAGTTACCTTTTAGTTTCATTGAAACAAAAAACTCTTTATGATCGTTAGTTTTCTAAACGCTATCATGATTTGAAACCTTACATACATTTACTCGGATATATGATTTCAAAGCTTTCAGAACTTAGTTACTTTTCAATTCTTTGGGGAAAAACATTTTCTCTAGTCATCCGCACACCCTTAGCGAGCTATTTTTGGTATGGTAATTATGAAAAGCATGATCATATATTTTTCATAGAGTGGTAAACAGAAGGGTAAAGTTGGTTGTCTATGATAAAGCTAGAAAAAATCATTATAAATTGCAATCCTTATAGGAAAAAAAAATGAGTAGTTATAGACGGACGCGCGCGTCACGGACGCACCTTACGTGGATCTGTACAGCTCAGATATTTTTCTTTGAGTCAGCGTCCAGTCAGCGAAATTTCTCTTCGCGCGTTTTTGTCTTTTTAAAAAACGCCGGTTCTTTAAGTTGAACGATTCATTTCCCAATACACAGATAAGACAGTGTGCAGACCCTAGGACATCGTGCAGTCTCATTATTCGTGCAGAGCCCACACTTATCATAATAAAATATTTGTTTTTAAGTTTTACGTTGAATCAACTTAATTTGTCTAGCTTACTTTATGTGTGTGTGCAGTTTACATTATGTGTTTGTCCTGTTAACGTTATGTGTCTGTCCGGAATAAGTGTATATTGCTGTACGGAATAAGTGCATTTGCAGTCCGGAATAAGTGTATTTGTTGTCCGGTTTAAGAATAAAGTGTGTCCAGAAACGGAACATAAAGTTTGTCCGGAATAAGTTGATTTGTTGTCCGGAATAAGTGTATTTGCTGTCCGGAATAAGTGTATTTGCAGTCCGGAATAAGTGTATTTGTTGTCCGGTTTAAGAATAAAGTGTGTCCAGAAACGGAACATAAAGTTTGTCCGGAATAAGTTGATTTGTTGTCCGGAATAAGTGTATTTGCTGTCCGGAATAAGTGTATTTGTTGTCCGGTTTAAGAATAAAGTGTGTCCAGAAACGGAACATAAAGTTTGTCCGGAATAAGTTGATTTGTTGTCCGAAATAAGTGTATTTGCAGTCCGGAATAAGTGTATTTGCAGTCCGGAATAAGTGTAGTTGTCCAGAATAAGAAGAAAGTGTGTCCAGAAACGGAACATAAAGTTTGTCCGGAATAAGTGTATTTGCTTTCCGGAATAAGTGTATTTGTTGTCCGGAATAAGTGTATTTGTTGTCCGGTTTAAGAATAAAGTGTGTCCAGAAACGGAACATAAAGTTTGTCCGGAATAAGTTGATTTGTTGTCCGGAATAAGTGTATTTGCTGTCCGGAATAAGTGTATTTGCAGTCCGGAATAAGTGTAGTTGTCCAGAATAAGAAGAAAATGTGTCCAGAAACGGAACAGAAAGTTTGTCCGGAATAAGTGTATTTGCTGTCCGGAATAAGTGTATTTGTTGTCCGATTTAAGAATAAAGTGTTTCCAGAAACGGAACATAAAGTTTGTCCGGAATAAGTGGATTTGCTGTCCGGAATAAGTGTATTTGCTGTCCGGAATAAGTGTATTTGCAGTCCGGAATCAATATATGGAATGCAATAATATGATGTCGAAACAAAAAAACGTCCGCAAAGCGCGCTCCCTCTGTCCGCTCGCTTTGCGGGGGGGGACTCACGTCCCCCGCAGGGGCTGCCGCCCCCTGCCACCCCCGCACAAACTCAACAAACCTCCCACTGTATATTTTACCCCACAAGAATTACGTTTAGGAAAAAAATAGCATCTCAGATTCCCTGTTTATGTAGAAAGTTTGTCCTGTTTTGTCCTGTTTATGTAGAAAGATTGTCCTGTTTTGTCCTGTTTATGTAGAAAGTTTGTCCTGTTTTGTCCTGTTTATGTAGAAAGTTTGTCCTGTTTATGTAGAAAGTTTGTCTTGTTTATGTAGAAAGTTTGTACTGTTTATGTACAAAGTTTGTCCTGTTTATGTAGAAAGTTTGTCCTGTTTATGTAGAATGTTTGTCCAGTTTATGTAGAAAGTTTGTCCTGTTTATGTAGATACAATGAGAGCACAATGAGATATTGATGGTACATATTATTGATGGTAACTATTACACAATAAGATACAATGAGAGTACAAAGACAAACAAACAATACAAACACAAACACACAAAAATTACAAAAATAATATATCTTCTCCCAGTAAATCACACACAAACAAACAATACAAACACAAGCACGCACAAATTACAAAGATAATATATATTTTCCCAGTAAATCGGAAAGAAGATGTAAGACTTAAACATGACCGTCTCATTCACGCTGCTTACGTTGTGAAGAACCTTGGGAGTCGGCATCAGACGCTTTTTCGACGTAATATCTTACTCGAAATGGTGATTTATTACGGAGAGATGTACAACATAAACCGAACATACGTAAGTCTTCACCACGGAGCGTTGTACATCTCTCCGGAATAAATCACCATTTCGAGCAAGATATTATTTCGAAGAAGCGTCTGATGCCGACTCTCAGGGTTCTTCACAACGTAAGTAACGTGAATGGGACGGTCGATGACACTCTTTCTTTCTTCTTCATTCTTTTTCTGTCACGGGCACTCCAACAGTGCAGCAAAGATGTTGTGGTGCGAAGTCTTCACCACCGGATCGTCACATTCACGATGCTAACGCTGACAAGAACATCGGGAAGTCTTCGCACCGTCCCATTCACGCTGCTTACGTTGTGAAGAATCCAGGGAGTCGGCATCAGACGCTTCTTCGACCTAATATCTTGCTCGAAATGGTGATTTATTCTGGAGAGAAAGAATGAAGAAGAAAGAAAGAGTGTCATCATATTTGTATTTGGGTGGAGAGAGAGAACGTGCTGAGTTGAAACGCATTTAATGTGATTTGAGTGGACATCAGGAAGAAAAAACAAAAAAACATTCATGCTTTAGCCACGTAAGGGCTGACATGGATGTCCACGTAGAGCGCGTCCGTGACGCACTGCGTTCAACAAACATTTCCCAAAAAAAATACCTGTGCTATGACATGAAACCGGACGAGATCTTTTGCGCATAAATTGTCTCCTTCCACTGGAGGGCCATGAGGATGATAATGAGCCAGATGTAACGAGAGCACATTTTCATTGTCACCACCAGTGTCATCCTTGTTAGGTTCTTCAGAAACACCCTTCTTTGAAAGGATACCATTTAAGTATGAAGTTGCGAAGCAATCCACCATAAGTGTGGCAATTGCCCCAAGTAAAGCCACGAACCCCGCCCAATGGAATGTATGCCAAGGAACCTCGGCAAGGCAAGGCGAGACCAGCCTTTCTTGGGCCTCTGGGAATATGTGGATCATCGCGGTGGACAAAATGACCCCGCCCGCGAACGCCTTCATTAGGTAGAAGGTGGAGGTTCCGGGTTTTAGGAAAGGGATCGATTTACTCATCAAGGGAAGAATGACACCGATGGCACTGCAGGCAAGGATTGCAAAGATGGCCCCTATCTTTAGCCCCCGTGATTCATCACCATGGCCTTGGTCATGGTCATGGTCATGTTCATCACGATCACACTTACATTGCCCGTGCGAGTGACCACCTCCTGCTTCCGCCACCACGACAAACGTTGTGATGCTTAAGGAGAGCAAAATTACAAGCCTAAGCGTCGTCATCTTACTAAAAAAGAGATGAGAACCAAAATGGAAACCTAGAGCAACGGACTTGTGTTGTTCATGAAACGTTAGTTGGAAGTCTTATGTAAACCTTCGAGAATGTGCAATCTTACACAGGAGTGACATTAAAGCTGATGTTTGAATGTCGACATTTGAGCGGGAGGGCATGGCTTCTAGTTGGCAGAAAATTTTAGTTGTTTTTTATTTTTAAAGACGCCTTTCTTTTAGCACAAATATAGTCCCAAAAAGTAGTATTAGTGTGAATCTTTTTCTTTTGTCGTTATAACTTGAGATCCTTCTCAAATTCTATGTAGTCTATTTCTACCGTTATTTCCTTTTTTTTTGGTTACGTTGACAAACCATTTACCATTGTGTGATAAAGCCTTTAGATATTTGTCAAAGGACTTTTTGAGACGGCTCTTCCTAATTCCAAACGAAAAAAAATATCTTTATGTAATGTTTGAAGAAAACGATTTCATTGGTTAAACTTTTACTAAACAAAATCAAAGGTATTTTTCGAAACATTTTCAATAAAAGTCGCTCACAGCTACAAGTTAGTTTACTCAGGTATCATTGGACGGCAGTAATTTTTAGAATTGGTTAGTATGTCTAATTACTTCACGAAACATGTATTAAGTAAAAAAATGATTAGATGCCATGAACGATATGTATAAATACCTTTGTACAAGGGAATTTATGCAACAAACCATTTAAAATATGGTATGATGCTTAGTTGTATTGCAGTTGGGAGAACATTGATTAACAATAAAAAATATTATTTGTCGCTGTCATTATTTGACTATGAACACAGAGATGGGCACATTCATGTTCAGCATTCCCTTCATCGTTTCTCGTTGACTTTGATAATGGGCACATTATCTCTTATAATTATGAATGAGATCCCTCCCAAGGCCGACGGTTAGTTAATCATAATTTCGTTAACGTTAGTGTTGTATTGAGGAAGTGAATGTGGAATGGGGACCAATTAAGATGCAAATATGCTTCTGGAGTTCAATGTAAACTGGAATTTTGGGTTTTGATGTGTTTGGTTTGTCAGGTTGGTTTCTGAAGGCGTTCCTTGGGCCGTTTAATGTGTGCGCCACCAGGAAAGATGTGCGTTTGAAGGACAAGGAGGAGGACAACAGCTATATAGTATGTATTATACATCCATCATCTTTGATCTTGGTCATGTTTTTTGACCTTTTGTTTGTACTTCTTTTTTAATTTTTCGACGGAGCACATGTTTTTCGGTTAGAGTCAGGGGCTACATAGTTTGAAACATTTTTGTTACCTTAATATTTGTGAGTAGTCTCATCTCTCAATAGGATGTCTTTTAAATGGGATCAGAAAGAAAAGTCACATTAAATTTTGACCATGTCATCAGTTTTGCTGATGCTTCTAGAGAAGCAACATTCTACCTTTTTGTGGTGAAATTGTCACCTTTGTTTTGTGTGTTTGAGGTTATTTTTCCATATGATTCTTGTAAGAGATGTTGGTGCTTTAGGAGTTTGTTGGCATTTACTATTTTCACATGGCTTTACTTTTTTTGGCATTTTGGGTAATTGTGATGGCAGGATAGGAAACCGTTCTTTGTTGGGAAGTTGAATGTTTAAGATGAATTTTAAGGAGAAAGATGAATTGTTTTATTTTTGCTCATTGTAGTCCGGCGAGTTGGACTGGTTCTTCCCCTTCTTTGAATGGATTTTCTTGTTATCTTTCAGCTTCTTCCTCTCTGTTCCTGTAGTTTCATTGTGTTTAAGCTTCAAGCTGAAAATTTTGGCTGATTTGGACACTATCATAGTTCTCTGCTGGTTTAGTTATATCCGACACCTTCTGCGCATGTATAGAATTTTCGTAGTGCTTGTGTGAGTCAGTTTATGCCTTTGCTGCGTTGTTAGTTTAATAGTATTTCTAAGGTTGTTAGGATGTTAGCGTCCAATTAATGCAGTAGCATCTGTTGTTCAGGCTGTTAAGGGATAACTTTTACCATCATAGCATCGGTTAGCTTTTGTTTAACTTTTCGTAGTGGTTGCATAAGTCAATCATGTTCGATGTAATGATAACAGGAGTAGTGTGGTGTTGTTATGTTGTTCAGGTGTGACAGAAGTCAAGTTGGAAGGAGATGACAATGATCAGATCGTGGTGGTGGGGAATGGTGTGGATACGAATGCATTGACAACATCGTTGAGGAAGAAATTTGGCTGGGCTGATCTCGTCAATGTATTCCAGGTGAATGATCATCCACTTAGTAGTGTGACCACCTCATTATCCGCTAAAATGTACTAAGTGTCAAATCAAGTTTGATTTGTAAAAAATAACATCTCAAGTTGGGATAAGAGTCTGGCGATTAGTCCTTAATTTGTGTTGTACATTAAATTAGATAATTGAAGTTTCTTGTGTATGTATATATGTGTGTGTATGTATGTTTATACTAGATTTCTTGAGGAGATTGACGTGGGGATCTCTATATTGGATTTTTGCGAAGTCAATGATAAGGTATTCGTTTGTCCGGTTTAAATTTACCTAACTACTTTTTACGATATGTGTATATATATAATCAAGTGAGATCCATAAATTTTTGTTCTCACTGTAATGATTACATTATATTACAGATAACAACATCATAGTACAACTAACAACATTATATTATAGTTGTGAACGTAATATTAATTTTGTTACGAACATCAATACATGTTATACATGTTGCAGTCATCTACCATTATTTGAGAAATGTTAAAAATAATTACATTATATTGTGGTTAATCACATTATATTACAACTAACAACATTAAATTACAGTTGTAGACATATTATTAATTTTGTTACAATTATCGATACATGTTACACACGTTGCAGTCATCCACCATTATTTGAGGAATGTTGTTGAAAATAATTACATTATGTTACCACTCAAAATATGATATTACAGCTAACAACATTATATTACAGTTGTGGACGTATTATTAATTTTGTTACAAACATCGATACATGTTACACATGTTTTGGTCATCTACCATTATTTGAGGAATGCTATTAATAATAAATACATTATATTAGGTCTAGCAACATAATGAGAAAGAGAAGTCTAAGGGAAAGGGCATAAGACATGTGGTTCAATATTAAAATTTTCAGGTTGTGTTGATTAATTATCCTTCACAATGAAGGAACCAAAGCATGGCTACCATGATACCTATGCTCTTCTACTTAACAATAATGAACCATACCATCATTTTCTGTGAAGTTAATGACAAAGTATTCGTTTGTCCAGTTTAAATCTACCTTTTAAGATATGTGTATATATATTACTAGTGAAATCCATAATTTTTTGTTCTCACCATAATAATTACATTCTATTATGAAAAACAACATCATATTACAACTAGCAACAATATATTACGATTGTGAACGTAATATTAATTTTGTTACGAATATTGATACATATTATACATGTTGCAGTCATCCATCATTATTTGAGGAATATTGTTAAAAATAATTACATTATATTATGACTAACAACATCATATTACGACTAACAATACTGAAAGCAGAGGAAATGTCATTCCTCTCATTTTCAACTCCCTGAGCAGCAACAACATTAGAAGAAACCGAGTGGACAAATTTGGAATTGGATGTGAAACCAAAGTCGTATTCATTATTGTAACTTCCAGTAACCCTCAACCCATTGAAGGTGTTATCCACTGCTGGTTTAGTTTTGTTGGTGGAGATCTGTGCTACATCTTTGACGACATCCACCTCCACATTTTCAGCAAATTTTCAGTTTAAATCTGAAAACTCCTTAGAATTGGTTGATTTTACCTCTGCTATTTTGTTAGAAGAAGACGAAGGCTTGAGCCTTCTATTTTCAGAAAGCCAAAACGTCCACAACTTTCTTCTTGACCTGAGTCTTGATGGGGGCTGGGGGAACTCATTGGCACCGAAGCTCCTCCTCTAGCTGTTGGGGTTCGAGAGAGGCGTGGGGGCTTACCACGGACGAGGGAGGCCAACAGAGGTGGACCAACGGACAACGGTGGCAATTTTCATGGGAAGGAGAAGAATGAGAGTTTGGGTTTGGGAAGAAAAAGGGAAAATTGGGTTTTGTAGAGGGAAAATTGGGTTTTGTAGAAGAAAAAGGGAGAAGAAGATGTGAGTTGGAGAGACTTGTAAAATTACTAGAATACACTCACTTAAAGTAAATGACTCACAACCCTTCAAATTGAGATCAACGGCTAGATCATTAGGGGTTCATTTAAACAAAAGTGAGTCCAGGGCTCATTCTATCATTCCTCTATCATATTAAACATTTCAATGTGTGAAGAAAGTATGAGTTTGTAATTTACCAAAAAAATTGTAGTTAGCCTCGAGCTTTTGAATTCAACCCATGTCATTTGAGTAATAAAATTGTAAATTTTCCATGGATCTCGATCCATATACTGTTTAATAATAAAATTGGACGTCAACTTTATTTTAAAATCCTTCTATCGAGTACCCACCAATGACATCGACTTCCTTTTCAACTCTTTAGTTGAGTGGAAAATGAAATTTTGTTGTAACACAAAATAAAGAAAAGTAGTATTCATTAGATAAAAAATTGTAAAGAAAATGAATTAAATAAAAAGAAAATCTGGATAATAATGAATTAACCATTGCATCCTTCCAATTTTGCTCTTTCAATGATTCATTCACCATTGACCACTTGGCAATACAAATACACACTTTTTCTCTCTCTAGAGTACCCATATAACTTATCCAATAATATTTGTTTTCTTACTACTATACAAAAGGAAATATACATCGGATGTACGAGGGTATATAACTAAGTAATCTTATGAGCAAACTACCAACAAACTCCATTGACAACGATTATTGACAAATACAAAACTAAGTGGACACAAACATACAATTTATTCCTTATATATTTATATTTCTTCCAAACATATTACAATGCATCAGTTTTCAACACATAACAGAAAAATTACTAACAACAATTAAAACTAAGAGACAAAATGGGTGGAATCACGAACCAGCAAATGCGCATCCTCCTTCTTCTCGGACGCGCGTCCTCCCTCGAATCTTCCAAATATAGATAGATCTAAACCACACTTGACTGGTAATTGATTAATCAGACAACACATAAACCACATACAACAACGACAACAACAAACCATGCATTTAATCACAAACTAAATGATTTTCAACCAACACAAGTCCACAAACAAATTATAAATAACCAACACCAAATCCGAGAGCACACTTTACCAACCTAATACTTGATTCCTCAGATAGACAAGACAAACGACACATAACTCCACCTAAAATCCGAAACTAAACCAACCAAAACTAAACCGAAAATCTTACGGTGGTTAGGGAAGTGGAGGAAGACGGAGGAGGAGGGTCGCTGCAATGGTCGAGGAGAGAACGAAGTGTGGGATCGTGAGGGTCTCTAATTGTAATCACTATTAGGGTAATTGCCTACTTGTTTAATCAATCAAGAATATGTAGCGGAATATAAACAAATAAACAAGCAAGCAAGGTAGATAAACAAAACCACAATGAAGACGAGAGATTTTTATAGAGGTTCGGGACCCCACCCGAGTCCTAGTCCTCTCTTGCAAGCTCCGCTCGGATCACCGAGCTCCGCTCACGACTTCACTAACCACTCCCCGTTCCGGGCCGGGAGAGAACGCCTTTATACCACAAGCTCCGTGAACACCCTCGTGAGCTTGACTTTCTTCTCTCACAATCCAAGAGGAACACCTCAGGCTTTCACCAAAGTTGAGTGGAACACACTCTCTAACTTGAGCACACTTATCTTAGGATGTGGAATTGATGCTAAAGTGTGGAAATTTAGGCTTGGAGAGTAGATTTGGGGATTGGGAGACTTGAGAGTTTCTTTTAGGTGTATATGACAATAGGAAGTGTAAGAGTTGTGTAATTGTGTCATAGGAACACCTATTTATAAGCACCAAGTGAGTTATAGCCGTTGGGACAAGTTCGGTAAGTGTTTGTGGAAGAATCACAAAATAGCAAATTGCAGGACCCAAAACCGAGTGAGTTCAGTCGACCGGATCGGGCAATTCGGTAAACTGTTAGGCAAATTTGAACTCGGTTCGGTCAACCGATAAATGTGTGGTCAACCGGATCAGGCTATAACTTAGGTACACTTAAGTTATCGGTCGAACACCGAATAGGGTTCGGTCGAACGAAAACTAACAAGGTCTTTGGGGTTGACAAACAAGATCAAATTCGGTCGACCGAAACAATGTCCACGGTCGACCCAAAACCAATAGGCAGTTTGGGTTTGTCGAGTTATCTTAAGTTCGGTCGACCAAACAAGGTACTCGGTCGACTGATAGGAAAATATATTTTTGGGGTATTTGGAAAAATACGAATATAACCGTTGGGTATAAAACGACAAAACAAATGGTCGGAAAATTGTGTTAACTCGGTCCACCAAAAAGGTCTGGACGGTCGATCGAAATCGGGTAGTAAAACACTAACTAGGTAATTGATCACTCGGTCGACCGAATGTGGGCAGACAGTTCAAGTTAAGTGTTTAGTATTTTTCGGTCTAAGTTTGGGTGATCTATTGAAGTTCAAATTATATAAAATTTGTGTGTGACTTCTATAAGGAACCTAGTGTGTGTTTGAGTAGGTTATAGCTCAAGTATGCTCAATTACACAAAGTTCCTAAGACTCAAAAGAAATGCAAATTACATGTCTTCAAATGAGCTTGATTACATGTCTTGACTTGATTTCGATTCTTCCTTGAGTCTTGATCACCTGTAGAAGTTAGCACATAACAATATATATGCAATGCAATATGTGTGCTACTCTACATTGATTATAATTAAGATTAGGTTGATTAAATCATCAAAACATAGATTAATGCCAAAAAGCCAACACAGAGGACAACAGAGAGGGCCGAAGAATGGGAGGAGAGGTTGGGACGTCGCTGCGGCGCGTGAGATTGCTGCAGATCAGTCGGAGATCGGTCGCGAAGGAGGGTTCGGTCGCAGAACGACTAGGGTTTGGTTGTGTTTTTGTCTGGAATGAATGAGAGAAAACGTAACTGTTCGATTTCTTTAAGACCTATAGACGTCGGATGTTACGTACAAACGACGTCTATACCCCAACATCTATATGCATGAGGGTATAGACATCGGCTTTACATAACGTCCAACATTTATAGGGTATAGACGTCAGATGCAATGGGTATTCCAACAACCGACGTCTATAGTACCCCATAGATGTCGACCTTTATAATGACCGACATCTATGCTATCTTCGCCCAAATAGTCATCGACTGTTAGAACAACCGACGTCTATTGGGCGATGAGTAAAGACTATTCTGCACTAGTGTCTCCGGTGGGCTCCAAGTAAGAATCAAACTCCACAGGCAATGAACCTTGCTACTTTGTTTTCCCTGAAACTCCAACATAACAGTAGCTCCGCGGGCATGTCACTATCACTTGTAGCGTTGATATTTTTCTACCCATTTACCTTTGGCTGGTTGGTCTGATTGTTAAAAGCCATTTACTTGAAATAAAGAAAAAAACAAAAGTTAAGACATATGAAGTGTAACACGTGGTTAGTTTATAAACATCATTTCAGCTAAGTGCAAACTATGTATCACATGCTGATATCTGAAAAATTCAAGATGTAAATTACAACAACTTTAGAAAACAATGTGCATTGCTTTTGTTCTTCCCCAATGAACAAAGTTTAAATATTCTACTATCACTTTATTTTACTCCTACAAAATTATGTGTAAAATATAAAAAAGCATGAGTTAGCAATTTAGCAATAGAGTTAATAACTTAGCCATTAGAAGAAATATGAAACCAGCAATGGAGTAATAACTCAGCCAAGAAAACATGAGTTAGTAATTTAGTGCAGAACAAATACAAGACATTAGAAGAAGTATGAAATCACACATTCACTCCATTGTGGATGGTAGTGGGCACATACAAGCACCGTACTAACCATGTTAGATTTTTTAAGAATTTATGGCTTTGTATTAAAAGTTAATCTACTATATTCCAGATGGGTACATTGATATTCTAAATTATTATAACCACATACAACCACATACAAGAAAATACAAGCCATATTACAAATTGGTACAACCATATACAAGCACATAGAAGCCCTGAATTAGTACAACCACATTCTAAATTGGCTATTGAAATGAAGAACTTCACAAAATACTAACCTTCGAACTTTCAAGTGGGGTTGTAGGGGTGACTTTGGTCGGGAGTTAGTCGCGAATGGTCGGGACTAGTTGGAGGGGATGGGTTGAGGGTTTAGGGTGGTTCATACCTGCTCGGGAGAGACCGGGTCGGTGATGGTTGTGGTAGATCGGGGATGCTTGGGCAAAACAGGAAATAGGGAGGCACAACTCAGATGGTTCCAAGTTGGACGAAATTTATTTGATGGTGGATTGTGAGATCCTAATACTTGGTTAAGGAGTCAGTTGTGTTTTGTCTTGGTTAATTGGTGTTTAGGGGTGGTTTTGAGTTGATGAGGTGGAGGCTTGTGATTGGTGGAGGTGTTGTGAGGAGTATATATAAGCCATCTGAAGTGCCGGCGACGTGCGGTGACCTACGAGCACAAGAGTTGCGGTTAGAGTCGCCGGAGGTGCTGAGATCGTTGCTCGTGTGTGAAGTTCGTCGGAAAAGCTTGCTCGCGTGGTGGTGATTGCCGTGGTTCTTTAGAGTTTTCTTCAAGCCTTAAGGTATGCCAAGTTCATTTTTGGTACTCACCCAAGGAGTGTGAGATGGTCAGATCGGTCGTCGGAGGCCAGAGGCCTTGTGGAAGATCCTAGTGCAGCAAGGTTGCTGCACGATAATGGTCAACCGGCGTGTGTTTTGGTCGACCGCTCTTAGTGCAATTGTGAGTTTCTGTCTCGCACCAGTCGAATGATGCCGTTGGGCGGTCGACCGGTTAAGCATATTTTGGTGAGAGTGGAAGACTCTGTTCTTTTCGGTCGAACGGGTCCCCTTTGTTGTTCGACCGGTTGCACTTTAGGTGAGTCGGTTGGGGGCGTAGACCATCCAAAAGGTCGACCGCCTTGTGATCTGTTCGACCGATTGACCTGTAGGTAAGTCATTTGGGGCCTAGACCTTCTAACGGTCAACTGCTTATATGATTCGTTCGACCGATAGCTTAAGTTAACTTAAAGTCTATTCGACCGGTTCGTGCTTTGTTCGACCAGTTGTGGACTTTAAGAAAACTTTGGAAATCCCTGCTTTTGGTCGACCGGGTCCCCTTTGTTGTTCGACCGTTGGGATGATTATTTAAAATGATAATTGTGGTGTAGACCTTCCAGACGGTCGACCGCCAGTGACCATCTGTTCGACCGATTGGTCGTTTTGTTAGTTGAACCTGGGAGTTGACCATCCAAACGGTCGACCACCTATGACCGTTGGTTCGATCAAATATATGTTGATTTCGTTCGACCGGCTAGGTGATAGTTTAACCATACGTGTTTCTGGAGGGAACCGGTCGACCAATGTGCTTTGTTCGGTCAATCGGTGTTGCCATGTTTTGTGATTGTGGTGTGTGATCAGTTTTGAGGGTAACAGGTCCCTAACCTTTTTAGGACGACGGAATGGAACCAGTCTGATAGCTATCAGTGGTGAGTGGTGTCTCTACAGAGCATGTTGTGGCTCTAGATGTGGGAGCATGTTGTGACTCTAGATGTGGGAGCAACCGTCCTTGTGAGGCGGGGTTTGTTTGTCGATGTTATTCCGACAGTGGTGCCTTGTGTGCACGTGTGTTGTGGGGGGTAAGGTAAGAGGACGATAGAGCACATTTGTAGATCGTGTCTGCTGTGGTTGGGAGAGAGGTCCCGGGATCCCAATATGACGACGATGTTTTCTACCGTTAAACTGTTCATGTTATGCATGTTAGTTGTCTTTCGTTCCTGTTAGAGGAGTTTGACATACAAGTTTCCTTATGGAAACTCAGGCATAGTTTTATGCTTGTTTTTCAGGCCATGAGCGGCAGTAGGGGTGGTGACTGAGGATGAGCGCATCAGGGATTGGATCCTCCACTTTTCCCTTTTGAGGTTGATATGATTACATGTATATGTTTAGTATCTCTTTTGTTGTAATCATAAAACTCTGTATTATATGGTGCACCTCTTGATGTATATATGGTTGGTATCGTTCCCGTTTGATTTGATTATCTTTTAAGGTCTAAAATTTTCTGCTATTTTCGGGGACGTTACACGCCGATCATTGCGTACCCAAGTTTGCCACTTACCATATCTCCGCCTTCTCCTGGGCCAAGCTCAACCTCATGCCCTTCCTCCCCAATGCCAAGGTCTCCTCATGACTATCATATACGAGGTCCTCACGTCCAACATCACCTCCCTCTACCCATGCCTTGTCCCAACTATGGAATCCCTCAAATTTGCTCTCAAAACCCTAAATCTTGATTGTCAGATCAAGATCTTGGCTCCTCAGTTCCTCACCGTCTTCTCTAACTCCTACCCATCGTCGTCGTCCCAGTTTGACCCCAAAATCACACCTTATCTCATCCAAACCCTAGATTTCCTAATAAAAAACGAATCCCTGTTTCTTATAAATGCTAAACCGTACTTCACATACAAGGGGGAGCCAGATGGAGTGGATCTGAAGTGCGTCTTGGGAGGGGTGGGAGGTCGGAGACGACCAGTGGAGGCTTTGGCAAGCTCGTGGGAGGTTGGAGATGGCCGCCAAGGTCGTGGGAGTGGGGAGTTAAGAGAGGGTCGTGGGATTTAGGAGTTTAGGGTTAGGGTTTTAAGGATTTTGGGAAGGAATATAAAGTTTCACCAACGGAACTTATTCGTCAGTGTGTACAATTTGTGATGGTTTATTTTCAAATGATTCACCAACCATTGGAAAATACTAAGTTTGTAACAGTTTATTTTCAAACGATTCACCGACGGATAAATTATCCGTCGGTGTATGTTCGTGTGTAAAGATCGAGGGATATATCCGTTGATGAATTGTAAATTATCCTCTGGTGATTCTTTTTGTGCCAAAAAAATATTTTGCCGCCATCTAATTTTTCATAAATGTACACTAATTGTATATATCCATCGACGTATGTTGTTGATCTGTTGAAAGCTACGAAAATATTGTCTGACGGATGTTTTCCGTTGGTTTTTATTAGAATAGCCGTCGGTGTATATTAGCACCGACTATTAATTTTATCTGTCGATGGAAACATACCTACACCGATGGATGTTTCACCGACGGATAACTATCCCTCGGTGAAACCGATTTTTATATTACTGACTATAGAGAATCTCATCTTGAATCAAAATCAAGGTGACTACTTCATAATGAACCAATCTCAATCCTTCACGAAAGATCATTCATAATTTATATCATCTCTCTCGCTAACAAAGCAGTAGAGGTACGTGAATGCTCATGTGATGTAGTCATCCATTTAGCCTATTAAGATATGAAGTTTTATGCTTGAATAACTAACAACCATATTGTACAAAACAATATAGTTGAAATAAAAACCCAATACATATATATAAAGAACTCAAACATGTGAATACATTAACGTTTGTGCAAGCTTGAGGACTTCACGCCCCCCAAATGAATCCTTAGTTACTGCCTCGTAAGTGGGTCAGCTACCATTCGATCTGTAGACATATGTTTCAACACGATTTCTCCTTTTGCTATAATATCTCTAAAAATAGGATCTAACTTGTATATCTTTCGTCTTTCAATTATACTATCGCAATAGACAACAAATGGCTCAACAGAAGTCCATACCACCCTAGTGTGTTGTACAAATCTCCTCAGTAAAACAACGTCTTACACCATAGCAGAGCATGCAACATACTCTGGTTCTGTCATCAAGAGGGAAACACAATCTTTCTTGTTGCTACATCAGGAGATGACTTCTTGCCGATCGTGAAGATGTTGAAATCAGTGCATTAACTACCATAAGTCAAGCGCATCAGACCATTACGACAAGTGATCAAGGCATTGGAAGTTGCTAGAAATTGTCACCCCAAAATAACAGGAATTTGTTCAAGTGGGTTTCGCACAGGTTAAGTATCTAAAACAAAGAAATCGACTGTCTAAATGAACTCTCCCACTTTGATCAACATATCTTCCACCATGCCCCTCAGTTTCTTGATAGACCTATCAGCCAATTGAAGAGTGGTTTTAGTTTGGTTAAGATCTCCAAGACCAAGGTGGATGTATACCGAATACGGCAGAAGATTAACATATGCACCAAGGTCCAATAAATCTCGATGTATGGACACATCACCAATCACACAAGAAATAGTAGGGAAACTAGGGTCCTTGTATTTGACTTGTGTGGGTTGTGCCAACAATGAACTCACATTAGCAGCAAGGAAAGCTTTCTTGGGACATTGGTTTTCCTCTTCTTGGTGCATAAATCCTTGAGAACCTTGACATAAGGTGACATTTGCTGAATCACCTCCAACAGAGGAATGTCACCTTAACTTGTCGAAAGATCTCATGCATTTTGTCATGTTGATCAGAACTTTTCTTTTTAAGGCGCTCAGGGAATGACGCCTTTGGGTCATAAGGATCTTTCAAAGGAACCTCAGAATTCTGGTTCATAGAAACATGATTGGGGACCTCAGAATCTGATTCCTTCGACAAAAGATGAGACAAGGGGACCTCAGGGTTCGGCCCCCTCGTAGATGTAGGTATCACCGTAGGTCTGGTGACACCAAGAGATGATGATTGCAAGGAAGGCAACCCACTTTGATTGTCCACCTCTTTACAGGACCTCACATTAAGATGATGGGTCGGTTCAGAGGTAGCATGAGGCACTAGTGTCCTTCCTTGAGAATGGGTACCCCGGGGATTCACCTCGGGTTGACTTGGGAATCAACCCTTCTCACGTTCATGGAGATGATGAGCCAAATGGATAACTTGCACTTCCAATGCTTTGATCATGGAATTATTGGACGCAAGCATGGTTTGCGTGCTTTGCATGAATGTGTGAAGGGTTTGTTCAAGAGTGGAGTCCCCAGGGTCAACCTGCTGAGGTAGAGTCTGACTAGAATAACCCACTGATGAAGCCTGAGTAGGTTGGTTAGTATGGGGCTGAGACCTTTGATGTGGGGGTTGGTAAGTCGCCGATAGGCGTGGAGGGTGATGAGGTGGACGTTCAGGTTGAGCGTGCGAGCTCTGACCGTTACCCCCACTAGGCCCTCAAGAGAAGTTAGGGTGCTTTCGCCATCCAGGGTTGTAGGAGTGCTTGTACGGGTCGTGACAGAGCCTCTATTGATACATCGCATTTGCATGCTCAGTATGACTTGCAACGTAAGCAGATTTCAAGTCATTATGTCCCGTAAGTCCACACCTACTACACGCGGGAGTAGCAACCTGAGCTACTGGAGCTCGGTCCAACTCTAAACTCTCAATCCTTCGCATGAGATCAACCATTTTTGCCTCAGACGCGATAGTTGACTCAACTTGATATGATCCAACTCGACCAGAAGATATGGCGGCTAGTGTCTCTCTCATGGTGTCCCACTCAAAGGTACATTCAACCATTACTTCAATGGTGTCCCATGCCTCATCGATGAGTTTCATTTGGAAATCACCCTAACACATCGACTCCAACAATGTGCGGGTGTTGTAGTTGAGGCCCTCATAAATAATTTTGCACAACTGCCAAAACTCAATTCCATGATGAGGACACTGCAAGAGAAGGTCCTTCAACCTCTCAAAGAAAGCATGAAACAATTCGGTCTCAGTCTGATACATTTGGTGTATTCGGCGCCGTATCTGTCGAGTCTTCCTTTGAGGGAAGAATCTCTTCAGAAAAACAATCACGAAGTCATCCCAGGCCCGAATCGAGCTTGCCGAGAGGCTGTACATCCATTTCTTCGTGTTATCCTTCAACGCGAAAGAAATCATCCTCAAGCGGATTGAATCCTCGTCAAGCTTTTGAAGCTTGAACAATGAGCATACCTCCTCGAATTCACGTATAAAAATATACGGATCTTCCTTATTAGCAGTAAAGGTAGGAAGCATGCTCACATATTGAGGTTTCAGTTCATAGTTATTCCCACGAGCTGGGGGAAGAACTATGCAAGAAGGTTGTGCAACCCGAATAGGATGGGTCCACTCCTACAACGTCATTGGTTTAGCCCATCGAGCTAAAGGTGGTGGTGCACCAAGAACTCGATCTTGACCGAATTCCTCTTCCTCCCGAGTCAGAGAAGGAGGCGAAGGAGGTCTACGTGGGGGTGTGAGTGGACCGAGGTAATCCATGTATGGAACCCGGTTTCTCCCATCTTCATGAGACAACTCGGCCTCATGCTCCAAAGGAGCACGAGGCGGAGATGACCGATCACCTAGACCGTCCATCTCAGAAAAATGCACTCTCTCAAGTCGAGCGCTCTCACCAGAACGAGCCTAACCTCGCATAAAACGCTCAACTTGACTCTAAAACAACAGACAACAAACGATGTAATCAGAGGAGGATACTCTAATGAAGAATATAGAGGAGGAGAAGACTCAGATGAGAAAGGTGAAAGGAATGTGTTCTAAAAGTTTTACTTTTATATGTCAATTATTATGAATTGAATGTGCAAGCATTTTGTTCATTGATTATGGTATTCGTCTTTTGGAAGTGTTAAAAAAGATGCGCTTGGTCCTTAATCGTTGAGCTCTAAAAGATAATGGTTTACATAAATCAAAAGTTATTCACAATCATAGTAATTAACATGGAACATTAATTACTGAGATAAGATTGTCGTGTTGGTCATCGATTGTTGTAGCTCTACAAATAATTGACGACACGAGTATATAAAAGAGGAAAAGATTACTTTTATATATTGAATAGACCTAACAAGTAAAACATTATGGAATTGTGTTTCGTGTCATTAATGTTTTTACTGTGTCTTGGATCCTAAGATATGAGACTTATATCTTTTCACTCAAGAAGTGGTTAATTTGATTATTGTCAAAAGCTATCAATGAGTGTTGTGATAAAGGCAATAGTTGGTTGAACATGACTTGTGCTGGAAAAGATAGCTAGTCAAACGATTATCATTGCCTCTCTTAATTTGTGATGATATTAGTGGGCCCCTTGATAAAGCAAAATTATAATGTGCACAATGTAACTTGAGTTAAGTTACATAGTTATAATTAACTTAGAGAGATCAAGAAATGAATATAATACAAAGATGACACATTTCTACTTTGTATATATTCTTAATATCATGAGGCAAGGGACGAACACAAGTGGTGCACTTACATGACTAAATGGATCGTGTTTTGGTTCGGGTGGAACAAAGACATCTATGCTAATTGGGTAACTATAATGTGTAGCTAGATACCACTTATAGTGTGAGATATTAAGTGTTTAATATCGCTGCCAATTTGGCTTAGATCCTTCTATAGGTCACACCACAAAACTTAGAAACAAGAGGCTTGATTTTAAGTTCATATGATGTGTCGGGTTTCATGTGAAAATATGACACATGTGGTGAATGAATACAATCAATATGTCATGAGAATTGACATAATTAGAATCATAATAAATTCATATGAGGTGTATATATTATGGGGTGTAATAATTTAATATTACATAGGATAATATATTACATAATATGTGAATTTGCTAAAACCCCCAAAAGATCAAATTTTGTTGGAAATAAATCCAAAATTTGACAAAGGCAAAATCGGGGTCAAACACGGTGAACCGTTCATGGTTCGGTCGACCGGGGTATCTTCGGATCGGTTAACCGAATAGGGAACGGGTAAGCGCAATTGGTTGACCGAAATTGTCTGGAGTGCTTGCACAATCAGGTTCGGTTAACCGAGTGTGCATGGTCAACCGAGAAGTAGTATTTTCGGTAGACCGAAGGTGACACGGTCATCCGATGACTATGTCCCAGGAGTGATTCTGGTGGGTCAACGGTAGACCGAGTAAAAGACATGGTTCGTCCGAATTCTTCCAGAGAATTTTCCCATACGGATTCGGTCGACCGTCTAGCTCACGGTGCACCGAACACGTGTTATAACCGAACAGTTCGCTTGACCGAGTTATCCTCGGTCCACCGAACAAGAACGATTCTACCTGAATTATTAAGAGATTAATTAAATCATGGGTGGATTAATTTCAGATTTAATTAAAACGTTTTTGTGGGTGCTTATGTGGAAATTAGAGATTAATTTTAGGAGAGAATAAGCAATGGATCATGGCTAAAGAATAGCTCTTGATAATGATGTTTTGGGAGACTATAAAAGGACCCCTACTCCTACTTGTTTACTACTAATTTAAAAATTCTTTCTCTCATTAATCTCTCCCTAATACCACGAAAATCTCTTAGTAAATTTAAGTTTTAGAGATAAGAATCTCAGGAGCTTAAAGAGGGGTTATTAGCTAGATTCTAAACCTTGTTAGAGATTGATTGGCTAGCTCATTTCTGTCTAATCTTATTTAGAGTTTGGTGAACACTCGGAAGCAAATCCGTGGACGATATGATTCTACCTTTGTGGTTTATTTTAATAAATGTAGGGTTGCATGTTATTAGAATAAACACAAAGTAATGTACATAGAAATTGTTGAAAATTTGAAAATCGATCTTGTATGTTATATTAATTTTTTTAAAAATATATACATACATAGGGACACGAAATCCTACAATAGGAAGGGTCCTTAGAGCTAGCGTGGGTAATGGGTGAAGGTAGAAGCCTAATCTAGCAAGCACGGCTCAAACAACTTATGGCTATGGGTCCTTAGGCTAGACGACGCCTAACTTCGAGATCACTAGTCTCGACATGCCTCGCCTCCCTACAACAAAAACCACAATGCTCAGCAAGTGATACAAGATCTGGAGATCCAATACCTTCTACTATCGACAAGGCAGGCGACGCCGATCAGTTCATGACGGTCTCAACTCGATCACTCTCCTAGTGCGTCCGAAATCCTTACGGCCAATGTCTACTTGCTTTTAGAATTAAGGCTTTGATTAAGAGTGATTTTTGGGGCAAAGGAAAGGGTGATGAAATCCCCTACCTTATCTTGTATGGGACATCCCCTCCTTAGTAGCGTTTTGAGTCTTAATCTAGCAACTCTCCAAACAAACGCTCACCTCACTCTTGTCCCGATGCACCTTACTAACTAATGCATGCTTTAACCATGCATGAATGAGGGAATGGGTGTATTACCTCACGCCAACAATCAACAACAAGAATGTAAAGAAAAGAAAGACGAGTACGTGCAAGGTGTACAAATGATGCATGACCTAGATGACAATCAATCTAATCTTTTGCTTTGAGTTTTATGGTCCAAGTTGTCTGACAAGGGGAATTGATTGATCTGGGAGCTAACTACAGGTTAAACCATGCAAAATTGAACTCCCAGACAACTAAAATGAACAAGCAAACAACCAGAACAAAAATTGGGGCAAACGAAGCTCACCAGGCCGCCAGTTAGCGGTCCCAGACCGCTGATTGGCGGTCACTTCAGTGTCTTGCTTCCACCAATTTCTCCAGTTTCCTCCCCTTGATCCTTAGGATCCCTGAAACAAACCAAAACTAAAAACAAAAATTAAACCCACTCGAATCGTCCAAACCAAAGTCTGGACAAAGCACCTCCCCGGCAACGACACCAAAAACTTGATTGAATCAGTTATAGTAACTGCAAGTGCACGACCGCGTTGAAGTAGTGGAAAATACAGTCGATCCACAGGGAGGTGTGTCGACTTTGGTTAGTTCGAAGGCGAGTGGGAAACAAGGTGGAGAAAATGTGATTACACTACACTAAACTAAGAATTACAAATAATAAAACTAAACCCCATGGAGTGGAGGTGTGTAGGTATGTGTGTGTGAGTGAGTCTTCTTTTCAATTAGAAACAAGTGTATTTGGTGTGGCATACAAGTAGAAGCTAGTGTAGAATCTAAGTGTAGGATACACAACACTACATGGCAAACCAAGAACATGCATATCTCACATAAAGTTGAGGTTGATTTTAGATTATCAAGCATGCAATAAGTACCTAGTGTGACCATTAAAGCATCAATCAATCCTACATACAACCTAAATCATTCATGTAAGTGTGCACCAAACGTGGATCCATACATAACAAGTCTTTCCCATCAAATCATAAAAAGCAACAAGATAAACTCTTAAACTAGCCGGAGATAAGTACCTAGTGTGGACATTATCCTATCTAATACTAGTTTAAACATGCTACAAGTATAGATCTATATTAAGTGATTAGCATCATATCATGCATATATTTGTGTCTTATATCCTCTATTTTTACCCTAAACAATGCTATGTAATGAGTTTATTTTAAGTTTTACGAATAAATAGGTTTGAGAAGAAGACATTCAAAAAGGACTTAAAAGCAAGGGAAATGGCTAACATGTAAGACCTATGGACTGAGATGCAAGAGAGAAGGACCCGGATGTAAAACCAAAATGACCAATGAGCAAATTAGGAGTATTTTGGCAATTAGATCCGAGAGCAACATGAACAACCAAATCGGGTTCCCCAAACATCAAGAAATCAAATCCTAAACAAGCCGGCCAAAAATCGGGGCCAATCAGACCAAGATGGACCGCCAATCAACAGCCATAGACCGGAAATTGGCGGTCCAATATGGCCCAATGGCAACCTCCTTTGGCGTGGATGTTTGTTATATTGTCTTATGTAAATTCGTGGTATGCGTTTTAGTCTCATATCGAGGGATTGTCCTCGATTGCCTTTTTCTATGACTATAAATAGAACTCTTCCTCTCCTTTTGTATTGGCCCATTGCTTGGTGACATTCTCTCTACTGGAGTAAAGTTGGAGCAACAACTCAAGTTGGAGAAGAATGCTACTAGTAATGTGATTCATTTAATAAAATAATTTTTCATTGTTTTGTTCTCATGTTCTCTTTTTATGCTTGCTTAGCTTAGTCTTGTTTCTTTGATCTTAGGCTAAATTAGTTAGAATGTCTAATTTCTTATTTAGTTTAATTGCTAGCATAATGTGTAGTGAGTAGATCCATCCCCTTTGGGGGTGGACATGATGTTCATATATATTGTGAAGTTTGGATGGTTGATGAATTTTTGATTGTGTAGACTTGCAGGTTTTGTATGTTCATTGGGGGGTTTTTAATCATCTACATGTTGGAGAATTTTGATGGGTTTTGCCATAATATTTAGACACTTTCCATGCTTTGTTTTCTCATGTTTATTGACTGAAATTTCCTATTGAATATGCTACATGTTAGTTATGTGTTTGTATTTGTGTTTGTTTGCTTGATTGATTGAAGAAAATTTGTTTTGATGGGTTTTGCCATAACATTTAGACACCTCCCATGCTTACCTTTGTTCTTCACATGAGTTTATGGTTTTGATGAGTCTTGCCATATCTTTAGACACTTCTCATGCTGAGCCTAATCTTATGATAATCAAGTAGTAATTGCCGATACATTGTGTGAATGGATTGATATGTTTTGCCACATCTTTAGACACTTCCTATTCATGACAACACACACACATACATGCTTACATGCATCATTCAATACTTATTTCACTTCATATGTGCACACACTCCACCTCTTAGGGGTTTCTCTTTTTGATTTCTAATCTTTCGTTGCTTTCTTTCGCATTTCTTACTTACTAGTTTAGGGTAGTTTAGCTTTAGCATAAGCACATCTTTTCTCCCTTTATTCTCCACTTGATTTCTGAAAAACCAGAGGCTACTCACCTCCTTGCAGATCGACCCGTACTTGCCACCGCTTCATTGCGGCCGTGCACTTGCGGTCTAAATTTAAAACGATTAAATATCAAGCATATGAAATGGCACAAATAAAAGAACCCAAAAATTTCACATATTCTACATTTAGTCCACTTCAAATGGGGATGGAACTACTCACTACTCATTAATAAAGAAAGACAAAACGAAATGAAACTAAGCATGCAAAAAGACACAATATAAAACTAACAATGAAAAATTATTTTATTGACAAGACTCACATTACAAGTAGCATTCTTCTCCACGTTGAGTTTTTACTCCAAGGCTTACTCTAAGTAGAGAGAATTCCACCAAGCATTGTGTAAATACAAAGGAGAAGTAAGAGTTCTATTTATAGTCATAGAAAAAGGCAATCGGGGACAATCACCTGGTATGGGACTACAAACCTAATATAAATGAACATCAAACAACATAACCAACGACTCCACTAAACCGTGAACATTTTGGACACATTTGGACCGCCAATTGGCGGTCTGGGACAACCAATTCGCGGTCCATATGTCTTGGATTTTTGTGGTTCGTTTCGGGCTTGATTTCTTGATGTTTTATGAACCCATTTTGGTTGTGCATGTTTGGGCCCAGATCTAATTGTCAAAATACTCCTCATGATGGTGTGGAGCTTCTTGATTTGCTCATTGATTCTTTCGTTTACATCCAGGTCATTCTCTCTTGCATCTCAGTCCATAAGTCTTGCAATTCAGTCTTTTTCTTGCTTTTAAGTCCTTTTATAGTCTCTTCTTCTCAAACCTGTTTATTCCTGAAACTTAAACATAAAACTTGTTACGTAGCATTACTTAGGCTAAGAATAAAAGATATAAGACACAAATGTATGCATGATATGATGTCAATCAGAAGGCCACTAGTACCTCATTCTACCTCTGAACCGACCTATCATCTTAATGTGATTCATACTTTGAGGCCTGGTAAGGAGGTGGACAACTAAATTGGGTTGCCTTCCTTGAGATCACCATCTCTTGGTATCACCAGACCTGCGGTGATACCTACATCTACGAGGGGGCCGAACCCTAAGGTCCCCTTGCCTCATCTTTTGTCGAAGGAATCAGATTCTGAGGTCCCCACTCATGTTTCTATGGACCAGAATTCTGAGGTTCCTTCGAAAGACCTTATGCCCCAAAGGCGTCATTCCCTGAGCGCCTTAAAAACAAAACTTCTGATCATCATGACAAAATGCTTGAGATCTTTTGGCAAGTTAAGGTGATATTTCTCTATTAGAGGTGATTCAGCAAATGCCACCTTATGCCAAGGTTCTCAAAGATTTATGCATCATGAAGAGGAAAACCAATGTTCCCAAGAAAGTTTTCCTTGCTGCTAATGTGAGTTCATTGTTGGTACAACCCACACAAGTCAAATACAAGGACCTGGTTGCCCTACTATTTTTTGTGTGATTGGTAATGTGTCCATAGATCGAGCTTTATTGGACCTTGATGCATATGTTAATCTTCTGCCGTATTCGGTCTACGTCCACCTCGGTCTTGGAGACCTTAAACAAACTAAAACCACTCTTCAATTGGCTAATAGGTCTATGAAGAAACCGAGGGGCGTGGTAGAAGATGTGCTGATCAAAGTAGGAGAGTTCATTTATCCAATCGATTTCTTTTTTTAGATACTGAACCTGTGCGAAACCCACTTGGACAAATTCCTGTTATTTTGGGGTGACAATTTCAAGCGACTTCCAATGCCTTGATTAATTCTCACAATGGTCTGATGTGCTTGACTTATGGTAGTTAATGCACTGATTTCAATATCTTCACCATTGGCAAGAAGCCATGTGCCATCAATGACCCTGTTGGGGTCAACCTTATCTAGGGCACATATGAGATTGAAGTCGAAGGCACCTTTAAGTACTTTAGAGAATTGTTCGATGGAGATCCTGATGGTGGTGAAGATATTTCTCTTGGGTTGGCACAGGAAGGTGCCTTATCTTGTGATCATGTGGCCTTTAAGCCACATCCTTTCGATCATGTGGCTCTTGAGCCACAAGATACCATTTTTGTGGCCTCTGGACCACCTGCTCTTCACTTTGTATCTGTTGAGGACCCCATGTAGGTTAAAAATCAACCGCCTGATACCCTTCATTTCAAACAAATTGACAGAGACTTACCTCTCATTCATGCCTCCTATAGTTCTCATTCTCAAGAGGCATCAAATGACCACAATGCTTATAAGGGTGTCGGGTGGTCAAGTAATTTTGTTTCTGGACTTCGCCATTTGGGTAAGAAGTCCACGGTGTCACCTTGCGTGGATGAAATGATCTCGGTGCACCAAAATATCGGTTGGAGGATATACATTGATGACCCTCAACTCTGTTGTGGAGTGGAAACATCGTTGTTTCCATTTTCTTTCACCGACCCTGGTTTTAAGAGGCATAAACCACCATCCTTGGTTGATAAACCTCTTAACAATTCTCCTATTTCCTATGTTGCGAGCCCATGTTGTTGCATTTCTGGCTCGAGAGATGGCGGGTTCCCATTTGATGTTCATTGACAAATGAAAATGGGAGCCTATTTTTGTACATAGTTATATTCCAAAAAAGAAAAAATACAATAAAAGACTCCATGAGTGAGCATTGATTGTTGTGGACCCCAACCCTTGTGTAATTGGGCTCCAGTTCTTTCACGTATTTGTATCCCTTCTTTGGTATTTCACAGGTTTTGAGGGGAATTTGGGTTGTGTCCCGCAACATAACCATGAACTTCCCATTGTGCTTCACGTTGGTGAGATCTTGTCTTTTTCATGCATATATCCATGTAGTATCATGCTCGCATTCATTGAGGAAAAAAATTGAAGTAAGTGTGGGGGGTGTTTAACGTGTGTACATAGTTGAGTCTTTTCCTTTTGTTTTGTTTTCTTTTGTTTGTATTGTTAGGGTTATGTTAGTGTGCTGCATTTAATATCGATATATTTGCTTGTCATGATCCTTGGGCGACTTGTCTTATTTTGCTTACCTAGCGCTTTAAAATTTACATTTCTTTCAAAATCTTCATGCGTTTGTAAAAGAAAGTGTTTTGTGAGTTTTGCGTGTGTATGTGCAAAACCGTTGAGAGGCAAATTAAAAAGAAAGCTCTCAAAATTCTCTTGAACTTGATGCATTAGAATATCTAGTACACCGGCTTTAGGTCTTATCTCGTCGTTAGGATGCACCCTGGTTTTCCTTAGGGGGAGAGTAATAATAGGGTTTCAGTACTCAAACAAATAAAGAAGTCCACCCTTAGCCTAGTGAGTTGAATAATTCGTGTCTGTTAATATAAGGAAGTTTGTTGTAGTCAAGAACCTTTTAACTCTTGTTGTTAGACAATAAGTGTAGGGGTTTTGGTTCATGTGTAGATAAGAAATAAGTGAGTACGTGTTCTCTCTTCTCGCACGGCTCTTATCACTTGGGAAATTAGGTTTGAGGGGACTTGTGCCTGGTGCTTTTGAGTCATCTGACTTGGGATGCACCGACCGAACTCCCGTTACACGGGTGGTAGGGATTGCCCTATGTAGAGATGTAGGGAAAGGTATACGTGATAATGTAAGTCCTCATAGGAAATGATACACGATACCTGACACTGGGAGAATTACACACCAACTAGTAAAAAAAAGAGAAAAAGAGAATAAAAGTAGAAAAACAAAAAAATGGTAATGCAAAGAAGAACCTTAATGGACCTTACACTTTGTATCACTTGGGGATGTTAAGGTTGTCCATGTCTTTCACTTATGTCCATAATTAACTTGCACGAATGATTCATTAGGCTAGGTGTGCCTACTGGATACATATATAGAGTCAGCCCGTAGGATTACCGTGTCCAATGATCGACAAAAATGAGTCCATCGAGTCATATTTCTAGATTGAATAATGCATCAATGTTCGGATTTCGTGGGTATATCCGCTAAAAACCCTCAGGAGACAACAAACCTCCTTGGAAATAAGGGGGTTTAACGACTTGTTGCACGTGCTAAGTGCAACCGTGATTCCTACGAAAGTGAGTTAGGATTTCCTTATTTCTCGTATGCATTTTCCTTTCTTTCATTTTTCTCTTTCTTTGTTTTGCTCGGGACTAGCAAAAGTTGGAGTGGTGGTATTTGATTGACATCATATCATGCAAATATTTGTGTCTTATATCCTTTATTCCTAGCCTAAGCAATACTACATAATGAGTTTTATGCTTAAGTTTCAGGAATAAACATGTTTGAGAAGAAGAGACTATAAAAGGACTTAAAAGAAAGAAAATGACTGAATTGCAGGACTTATGGACTGAGATGCAAAAGAGAAAGACCTGGATGTAAACCAAAAGAATCGATGAGCAAATCAAGAAGCTCCATACCATCATGAGGAATATTTTGACAATTAGATCCAGGCTCAAACAACCACAACCAAATCGGGTTCCTAATCATTAAGAAATCAAGACAGAAACGAACCACAAAAATCTAGACTCAATCCAAGACATATGGACCGCCTTGGCTATCCCAGACCACCAATTGGCGGTCCAAATGTGCCCAAAGTGTTCACGGTTTAGTCGGGTCGTTGGTTATGTTGTTTTATGTCCATTGATATTATGCTTTTAGTCCCATACCGAGGATTGTTCATGATTGCCTTTTTCTATGACTATAAATAGAACTCTTTCTTCTCTTTTGTATTTACCCATTGCTTGGTGGCACTCTCTCTACTTAGAGTAAGCGTTGGAGCAAAAAATCAATGTGGAGAAGAATGCTACTAGTAATGTGAGTCTTGTCAATAAAATATTTTTTCTTAGTTAGTTTTATATAGTCTCATTTGCATGCTTAGTTTAATTTCGTTTTGTCTTTCTTTCTTAAGGAGTAGTGAGTAGTTCCATCCCCATTTGGGGTGGAGGTAATGTAGAATATGTGATGTTTTTGGGTTCTTTTATTTGTGCAATTTCATATGCTTAATATAGATCTATACTTTTAGCATGCTTAAACTTGTATTAGATAGGATAATGTCCACACTAGGTACTTATCTCTGGCTAGCTTAAGAGTTTATCTTGTTGCTTTTTATGATTTGATGGGAAAGACTTGTTATGTATGGATCCATGATTGACACACCTAAGCAATGCTACGTGACGAGTTTTATGTTTAGTTTTCAGGAATAAATAGGTTTGAAGAGATGAAGCATAAAAGGACCCAAAAGCTTGGGAAAAAGGACTGAATTGTGAGATCTGGGGACTAAGATGCAAAGGAGAAGGACCTGAATGTAAGACAGAAGGACCTAAGAGCAAAACAGAATACTCCACACCATCATGGGGAGTATTTTAGCAATTTGATTCGGGTCGGAGCTCCAACAAACCAAGTAAATGCATCCAAGACCATAAAATATACCAAGAAAAGACCATAACAAATTCCAACTCGATCCAAAGTTTATGGACCGCGAATTGGCGGTTTGGGACCACTAATTGGCGGTCCAGATCACTTTGGATCCGCCCAAATTTCTCCAGCACATGTATTAGAGGATGTTTAGGCTATTTTTGGTATATGTTTAGTCCCACATCGGGGGATTGTCCCAGATTGCCTTTTTCTTTGGCTATAAATAGAACTCTTCACCTTCCATTGTACATATCTCTCTCTTGGTGGCCTTCTTCCCTACTAAGAGTGAAGCCTTGAAGCAAAACTCTGGTGGAGGAAGGGCTTCTTGTAATTTGGAGTGAGTAATAATAGAAGTTTTGTAGTTAATTGTTGTTTTCTTTAGTTTTTACATTGCTTAGTTAATTTCAATTTACATGTCTTGCATGTTTCTTTAGTCTCATGTTCTTTTAGTTTCTTTAATGTTTCTTGCTTGCTTAGATTAATTTCATTTCAGTATTATATTTCATTTTGTTAATGTAGTTACTGTAATGAGTAGTGAGTAGATCCATCCCCATTTGGGGGGTGGAGAAATATGTGATATAATCATGTAGTGTATTAAGTGTGTGTTATCTTAATCCCTTGAGCTTTATATGATTTCCATAACCATCTAATGGGTTTTCACTCTTATCTTTGATATGCTAATGCTTTTGAATGAAGCTTAGCTTATGCTTTGATTAGTGGACCTATTTTATGGGGAATGATAAGGTTAGGATATGGATGGAATTAATATTGGAAACACAATTTGTAGTGTATGTACTCTTGTTGCCTTTACCTTAGTTAATGTCTTGTATGTTTTAATGATGTTGGGTTATCTTAATTCATGTGGAGGCATAGTAGGGTCTAGTCTTTATACATGAGTTCATTTAGCTTCATTCCAATTATTGTCTTGTATGTTTTAATGATGTAGTCTTATCTTAATTCATGTGGAGGCAAAGTTGGATGTAGTTTTATGATTTCATGCACTACATGTTGTGAGGAGCTTAATTGAACACACACACACACACATCTTTATATTCACGTTATTTCTCTACCCCCTATGAGGTTTAGTTTTATTGCTTATCTTCATTTCCTTTTGCATCTTAGTGTAGTTTAGTGTAATCAACCTTTTTCTCCTTTATTTACCACTCGCCTTCGTACAAACCAAACGTTGACACAACTCCCAGTGGACGACCCGTATTTGCCACCGCTTCAACGCGGCCGTGCACTTGCGGTTAATATAAAACGAATTCAATCAATCCACGTTTCGTGCACATTTACATGAATGATTTAGGTTGTATGTAGGATTGATTGATGCTTTAATGGCCACACTAGGTACTTATTACATGCTTGATAATCTAAAATCAACCTCAACTTTATGTAAGATATGCATGTTCATGGTTTGCCATGTAGTGTTGTGTATCCTACACTTAGATTCTACACTAGCTTCTACTTGTATGCCACACAAAATACACTTGTTTCTAATTGAAAAGAAGACTCACTCACACACACATACCTACACACCTCCACTCCATAGGGTTTAGTTTTATTATTTGTAATTCTTAGTTTACTGTAGTGTAATAACATTTTCTCCAACTTGTTTCCCACTCGCCTTCAAACTAATCAAAGTTAACACACCTCCCTGTGGATCGACCCGTATTTTCCACCGCTTCAACGCGGCTGTGCAATTGCGGTTATTATAACTGATTCAATCGGTTAACCTACTAGGATAAGTAGCTTTTGGCAGGTAAGTTTTCTGTGGTGCCTGAGAAGGAGGCGTTGGTGTATTAACTTCACCCTCAGCCTCTTCTTCACCATCATTCCCACTGAGGGGCTACATAGATGATGGTGGCGGCAAGGAAAAGTGATTGTCAACCTGCTTTCCATTCCTTAAGGTTACAATGACATTGACATGGTGAGCAGGTTCCTCCACATGGTTCACTTGCCACCCCCGAGGTACCAAACTCTCATTTTGCATGTGTTGTTGGTACATGCGGGGGTTAGCCTCAGGCTGGCTTCGCATAGTCCCTCTCTCTCTCATGTACAGAGTGAGCCAATTGGCCCATCTGAAACTCTAGAGATTTGATGGTCTGCTGATTTGAAGTGAGAACTTTACTTGTGGATGACATAAAGTTTTTTATTGAGTTCTCGAGTCCATGAGTCAAGGTCTCAAGCGAATTGAACCGGGTTTCCATATTGTTGGAATTTGGGAAACCCAATTGATTGGTGATTTGAGCTTGGGGTGGCTGATAAGATTGTGCATGCATGGGAGGTAGGTGTGGTTGGTTAGGTGGTCGAGAGAAGTTTGAAGGACCACCTGGGGCATTGTTTTGGTTCCATGAAATGTTAGGGTAGTTCCTCCATCAAGGGTTATATGATGATGAGTATGGGTCATTCCTGGATCTATCATAGATGACAGTGACGTGTTCTGCACACTCGCCTCCTATATGACCTATCCTACCACATCGATGACAGGGAACTGGACCAGATGCAGACACATGAGACACACCTTGTTTGTTTTGGAGCTCAATCGAATCCATATAGCGCATTAAGGCCGCCATGCGTTCCTCGGTGGCCGAAGTGGTATCGACAATAAATGCGACACCCGATCAAGTCGACTTTGCACTTGCTATCCTTGATCCTATGCTAGATGATGCTTATGGTTCCCTCACACTCTCCCACTGCATAGTTCTCTCAGCGAGGTCTTCTAGGAAAGCCCATGCCTCCCTTTCATCCTTTCCTAAGAACTTTCCTTGACAAATGCACTCAAGTAGCGTTCGGGATGTGATGTGAAGACCCTCGTAGAGAATCTGACAAAGGCACCACAACTCGATGCCATGGTGAGGGCATGAGGATAGTAGCTCCTTGAACCTCACTAAGTATGCATGAAATGATTCAGTATCATGTTGATAAAACGAATTGATTTTGTTCCTCAGCTGAATCCGATGATTTGGAAAACACTTCTTGAGGAATGCAGATTGAAATTCATCCCAAGTCCTAAAGGCATTCGCCTGGTTGTTCTACAACCACTTCTTGGCATCATCCTTTAGTGCAAAGGGGAGAAGCCTAAGATGGACAAAGTCTGTGCTAAGTTGTTGCAACTTGGACATAGCATAGACCTCCTCAAATTCTCTGAGAAAGATATAGGGGTCACCCTTCCCAGTGAAGTGAAGGAGCATGGATATAAACTGAGGCTTAACCTCAAAGTGGTTCCCATTCATCTCTGGCAATACAATGCACGAAGGTAGAGCAGTACGCTTGGGTGGAATGGGTGAGACTGGTGGGACAGGTGGGTCCAGCAACTGCTCCTCCTTGCGGTACTGAGCAGCCATGAAACTCGGACCGTGTGCGACACAAGAAGATGAAGGCGTCGAGAAGTCGACTACCGAGGAAGGATTGACGACACACCTTGTCAAACGACCACTCTCGTCTCGTGCTCACACAAGCATGCACAAAGGTGCACACACAAACCAAAACTTTTTTTTGAACAACTAAAATAGAATGTGCGTAGAGGAGAAGACGGGAGGACACAGAAGAGAGAATGACTAAGGAGAGAAAGGAAGAAGTCCTTATGCTACGGTGGGTGGATACAAGTAGAAGCGCACAAGCAAACAAGGCTCAAATAACCTAAGGTCACTATAGGTCCTTACAGCTAGACGACGCCTAAGTGCGAGGTCACACAGACTCAACATGCCTCACCTCCCTACGACAAGGACCACAAAGCCTAGCAAGTGAGCCAAGATCTGGAGATCTCATCTCTCCTACTATCGACAGAGTGGGCGACGTCGATCAGGCCATGACGGTCGCGACCGGATCACTCTCCTAATGCGTCCGAGATTGTTAGGGCCAATGTGTACTTGATTTTAAAATTAGGCTCGTGATTAGTGTGTTTTTTGGGGTGAAGGAAAGGGTGATAAAATCCCCCACCTTATCTTATATGGGACATCCCCTCCTTAGTAGAATTTTGGAGTCTTAATCTAGCAATCAACTCTCCAAATAAACGCTCAACTTACACTTGTTGCAATGCAATTCCTACTAACTAATGCATGTTCATACGAAATGCATGAATGAGAGTAGGAAATGCGTACCTCACGTCAGCACTCAGAAACTAAAAGTAAAGCTAAAATAAAAGACAATCTACTTGCCCAAGTCAAGTACATGATGCATGACCTAAACAAGAAAGAATGCACAATCTTTTGCTTTGGGTTTTGGGGTCGAAGTTGCTTAAAGGGAGATTGATTATTAATCTGGGGACAAACTAAAAGTCAGAACATGCCAAAAATATCCCCAGACCTCTAATCAGAGAAAGAACCAAGACACAGAAAGAAGAAGTGGAGAGGAGCTTACGAGATCGCCTGTTGGCGGTCCTAGGCCGCTGATTGGCAGTCCAACAAGCTCAGTTTGCCTCCAAACTTCTCCAGCTGTCTCCCATTGAGTCTCCAAGTCTCCTGAAACAAATAAAACTACAAACAAAAAATTAAATCCACTCGAATCGTCCAAACCAGAGTCTGGACTGGCACCTCCCGGCAACGGCGCCAAAAACTTGTTTAAACGTTTTATTAATTACCACAAGTGCACGACCGCAATGAAGCGGTGGCAAGTACGGGTCGATCCGCAAGGAGATTAGTAGTCTCTGGTTTGTCAGAAGTCAAGTGGCGAATAAAGGTAGAAAAGATGTGATTATGCTAAAACTAACTACACTAAACTAGTAAGTACGAAATACGAAAGAAAGCAACGAAAGATTGAGAATCAATAAGAGAAACCCCTAAGGGGTGGAGTGTGTGCACATATGAAGTGAAATAACTGATGAATGATGCATGTAAGCATGTATGTGTGTGTGTCGTGTGTGTGTCTTCAGCCATAGGAAGTGTCTAAAGATGTGGCAAAACCTATCAATCCATTCACACAACGTATCGACAATTACTACTTGATTAACATAAGATTAGGCTCAGCATGAGAAGTGTAAATATATGGCAAGACTCATCAAAAACCATAAACTCATGTGAAGAACAAAGGTAAGCATGAGAGGTGTCTAAATGTTATGACAAAACCCATCAAAACAAAGTTTCTTCAATCAAGCAAGCAAACACAAATACAAACACATAACTAACATGTAGCATATTCAACAGGAAATTTCAGTCAATAGACATGAGAAAACTAAGCATGGGAAGTGTCTAAATCCTATGGCAAAACTCATCAAAATCCCCCAACATGTAGATGATTAAAATACCCCCAATGAACATACAAAACATGCAAGTCTGCGCAATAAAAAATTCATCAACCATCCAAACTTCACAACATATATGAACATCATCTCCACCCCCAAAGGGGATGGATCTACTCACTACACATTATTCTAGAAATTAAACTAAAGATGAAAGGAGACATTTTAACTAATTTAGCCTAAGATCAAAGAAACAAGACTAAGCTAAGCATGCATAAAAAAGAGACAACATGAGAACAAAATAATAAAAATTATTTTATTAAATGACTCACATTACTAGTAGCATTCTTCTCCACCTTGATTTTTTGCTCCAAGTCTTACTCCAAGTAGAGAGAATCCCACCAAGCAATGGGGTGAATACAAATGAGGAGGAAGAGTTCTATTTATAGGCATGAAAAAGATAACCAGGGACAATCCCCCGGTATGGGACTAAACGCATACTATAAATGGAAATAAAATAACATAATAAATGACCAGACTCAACCATGAAACATTTAGACCAACTTGGACCACCAATTGGCGGTCTGGGACAACTAATTGGCGGTCCAGATAGCTTGGAATGAGTCTAGATTTTGGTGGTTCGTTTCTGGCTTAATGTCTTGATATTTTGGGAACTCGATTTGGTTGTTGATGTTTGGACCCGGATCTAATTGCCAAAATACTCCTCATAATGGTGTGGAGCTTCTTGATTTCCTCATTAGTCCTTTTGGTTTTACATTCGGGTCATTCTCTCTTGCACCTCAGTCCATAAGTCTTGCAACTTAGTCATTTTTCTTGCTTTTGAGTCATTTTTGAATTTCTCAAACCTATTTATTCCTTAAACTTAAACATAAACTCGTTATATAGCATTGCTTAGGCTAAAAATAAAGGATATAAGACACCAATATATGCATGATATGATGTCAATCAGCTATAAAAAAATCAAATTAGTATTCAATTCTAATCAATAATAATTTAACTTAAGTACGTATGTAATATTACTATTAACTGTTGTCATACCACATCCTTGTCTTTCATTGGCACCAATCTACAGTCCAAATAATGAGGAGGAAGTACTTGTGTCCTCCTGGCTATCATCTTGACGAAATTCAGGAACCATTCGACATTCTTTTCTTTGGGAACACCCTCTGGTGTAAACTCGATCTCATTCCGAACTGTAGAGTTCCAATCCTCCAGAAGTTGTGTTGATCCACGACCCCTATACTCGTACTCGCTCCAATAGAAATCGAAGTGCTAGGAACGTCCCTTACTCTAGGAAGGATTGGCTGCACCATTGGCTAACCATGGGGTATCCGCCTCCTGACGTGGTTGACATCTCCGCCTATCACCTTCTCCCTTAGGTACAGGGTGTGGCAGTGAACATTGACGTCTAGTCTTACCTGAATTTCGAAGTTGTTAAATTTATCATCAATCACATAATCAAATTTATAAACTACAAATTTAATAATTCATATATTTGGTTTGTCATTACATTCGTTGTCGTAGATGTTAAATTTTGCACTAGTCCACCAGTGGTTCTAAATCTGATCTAACAAATTGTACTAAATTAGTATCGTATAATTCGACTCTATCTTGTACAACATTTCCTCTCCCGTACTTAGGAATTTTCGTCCCCCATGCTCTATATCTCTCTTCGCAACATTCGCACAACGAACAACCATTGGTTTGCACATGTGATACATCGGTTGATCTCCATCAATGTAGGCGAGAAACGTCTGAGCATATTTTGTCATCCCGTCTCGACAAATCGGTTGTGACGTTACCACCTTCGAGCACATCATGTTGTAGGATCGTGTGGGTTATGGGTCCACTAATCACTATTAAGCTAATCCCTAACTAATCAAACAATAAACGCAGCGGAAACAAATTTAAAAACAAGTAGGGAAATTAACAGAAAATGCAAACCACAAAGAGACACGGCATTTTTATAGAGGTTCGGCACCCCACCCGGGTCCTAGTCCTCTCTTGTAAGCTCCGCTCGACTTCCCGAGCTCCGCCTACGTCTTCACTAACCACTCCCCGTTCCGGGCCGGGAGAGAACGCCTTTTACACCACAAGCAATGCGAACAACCCTTGCTTGCTTGAATTCTTCCTCTCACAATCCGAGAGGGACACTTCGGGCTTTCACCGAAGTCCTTGCTTCTTTTGACAACACTTGTAACTGAGTGGGATTCACTCTCTAATTGAGCACACTTTGAGTAGGATGAGTAATTGATCAAGTGTGTGAAGTTTAGGCTTATAGAGTGTAGAAATGGGAGCTTTGAGGATTGAGGTTTCTCTCTAATGAGTTGGGACAATTGGAGTTTGAGAGTATGTTAACAACATGTCTTGATCCTCTATTTATAAGCTCCTAAAGATTTCTAGCCGTTTGGACAAGATTTGATTGGGTTTTGTGCAAGATACACAAGGCAGAAAATCGGGCTGCAAATCTGTCCAGAACCGGTCGACCGAAACTACTAAACTGGTCGACCGTTCACTTGATTTCAAGGAGAACGGTCGAACAAAAGAATACTCGGTCGGACAAATACGCTAGAACTTAACTCTACTTAAGTTAAACGGTCGAACCAAAGTATGGGGCGGTCGACCATTCAGGGGATTCAGTTGAGATAAAGGTGCAACGGTCGAACGAAGAATGAGTCGACCGATAGCAGGGAATTTTGTTTCTTGAAGAAATGTTCAACCGGTCGACCGAAACAAGGTCGTCGTTCGACTGGTTACCGAATGTATTTTGGGGTTAAGTTTGTTTTATACGAATACGACCGTTATAGGAATACGACAAGAAAAACGGCCATATTAAAATCCGGGATCGGTCGACCGAAAAGGTAAAACCGGTCTACCGGTAGAGTTCGGTAAAATCACTGTGGAGAGTCTGTTATAAACCGGTCGAACTGAGAACTGGTTCGGTCGACCGGTTGACATAGGAAATCTGGGTTTAAGTTTATAAGTGATTTCCGACTAAGGTTTGGGTGATCTAATGAAGTCCAAATAAGGTGAAATTTTGTGTGTGACTTCTCTAAGGAGCCTAGTGTGTATGTGATTGGTTTTTAACTCTTGTATGCTCAATTTACACATGTTCCTAAGACTCAAAATAAATCAAGATTACATGTCTTCGATTTAGCTTTAATTACATGTCTTGACTTCATTTCCTTCTCACCTGTAGAGGTTAGCACAATACAATATATATGCAATGCAATATGTGTGCTACTCTACATCATCATAATTAAGATTAGGTTAATTAAATCATCAAAACATAGATTAATGCCAAAAAGCCAACAATCTCCCCCTTTTTGATGATGACAACCTATATCTTAATTCTATCTAAATACATGGAATTTGTATATGTAAACTATGCATATTAATGCTCCCCCTATGGATGTGCATAGTTTTTGTTCAATTTTATGCCAAATTCCAAGTTACCCCCTTAATTATCTCTCCCCCTTTGACATCCATCAAAAACAAAAATTAATATGACTTTAAGCATAGAATTTGGATGTCTTGTAATGAAGTTGCTCCCCCTAAATTTTGCACTTCATTACTCTAAAAGATATAACATTTAAGCTCCCCCTATCAATAAGGCTAAATGGAAGCAATGAGTATGATTCAAGTTAAGTTCATTTAAGTTTCAACTTAAGCCTTATTCTAACATCCATTTAAAATTTTACATTTAGAATCAATGGATGTGATATATGATTTGCAATGAATAGGGTATATGATTTGTAATGAATTAAACTATATGATATGTCAATCTAGCATATGAAACTAGATTAGAGCTAATTTAATATGAATTGTATAGATAGGAATTTTATACCAATGTTGAATTCGAAATTTGCTCCAATCTCTTTTGGTGATGCAATCGGATTTGAATTTGACTCTTGAGCTCACCCGGTCACCACCAATCTCCTCCTCAAGCTCCTACAAGAGTAGATTTAGGTACCCAAACAACTTTGGGTCCTTGAATGTTAGCTTTGGGAATCCACACCATTTTGGTTTTGGGAGCCCACACACTTGAAGAAGTAGACTTAACAAATAAATGCTTGCCATTTAATGTAGTATGAGATACATGGTTTTTCAATTGAACATTGTATCCTAAACCATGTTTAGCTAAGGATTGTTTTTGACTACCTAAAAGCATATCAAGCATTTTTGTTCCTTTAGTGAACATTTCTAGATCTTTCCTTAATTGCATATTTGAAGTTCTAAGATCTAAATGTTCATCAACAATAGGTGTTTTACTTAGACTAGCAAGTGATGATTCATTTGATTCAAGTCTAGCAACCACCTCATTCTTTTCATTCATGATTAATTCAATTTGGCATTTGAGATCATTTATTGTTTTTCTAGCATTTTTGTTCTTTTCACAAATGATCTCATATTGATTAACTAAATCATGAAATGCATTTTGTAGCTCATCATGTGTAAATGATTCATCATTAGCATTAGAATTAGAGCTAGCACTAGAATATGATTTATTTGAACATGAATTGCTTCTAGTGGTGTAAGAGTTAGAAGATACCTCACTTCCTTCATCTTGAATTGCCATGTAGCACATATGCGCATATTCCTTTGTTGATGAAGGTGCGGTTGATTTGGATGATGACGACGATGTATCGTCTCAAGTGGCCTTGTGAGCTTCCAACCTCTTCTCTTACTCCTCTCCTTTTCTCTTCTTCTCTCCCTTCTCTCATTTTTCTTTTCCCCTTCTCTTCTCTCATTTTCGCTCTCCTCCCTCTCTTTTTCTTTTTCTCTTTTCTCACTTCTTCTACCTCTTCTTTCATTCTTTTCTCCCTTATCCCTCTTGAGGTATTTGAAGAAGTCTTGGGCAAGGACCTCAATGTCCTCTTCTTCCACCCTCCTTGGCTCATCAAAATTTGCATGCAATGCCACCACGGAGTTTTTCTTTGAAGCTTCCTTCTCTCTTCGATGACTCAATTGGAGCTCATAGGCCATGAGATTTCCAATGAGTTCCTCCATCTTCAATTTTGAAAGATCGTGCGATTCTTCGATTGCCACGACCTTGTCTTCCCAATCGTTGCTCAATGACCAGAGGAATTTTCGAGTCATCTCTCCTTCATTTATCCTTCTTCCAAGAATCAAAAGAAAGTTAGTGATATCGGTGAAGCGAGTGTTGATGTCGCTTATGTTCTCACCTATTTGCATAGAAAATATTTCATATTTATGCATGAGAAGACTAACCCTAGTTTCGTTAGTTTTACTATCACCCTCATGATGCATTTGTAACCTATGCCATATTTCATTTGCACTTTCACAACCCCTAATTCTATTGTATTCTCCCTCAATAAGGCCACAATAAAGAATGTTCATGATTTTAGAGTTCATTTCAATTTCTTTCATTTGAGCCCTAGATAGAGAATCTAAATCATCTTCATTTGGGGGTATGTATGGATTTTGAATAAACTTCCAATACTTAAGGTCATTTGATATTAAAAAGATTTTCATTCTATTTTTCCAATAATCATAATTTGACCCATTAAGCAAAGGAGGCCTTGTGGTGCATAAACCCTCTAAGTGATTAGATGTTGAAGCCATGCTAAAATTACGGTAAAGTAATGAAATTTAGCTAACAAGGCTCTGATACCAAATGTAGGATCGTGTGGGTTATGGGTCCACTAATCACTATTAAGCTAATCCCTAACTAATCAAACAATAAACGCAGCGGAAACAAATTTAAAAACAAGTAGGGAAATTAACAGAAAATGCAAACCACAAAGAGACACGACATTTTTATAGAGGTTCGGCACCCCACCCGGGTCCTAGTCCTCTCTTGTAAGCTCCGCTCGACTTCCCGAGCTCCGCCTACATCTTCACTAACCACTCCCCGTTCTGGGCCGGGAGAGAACGCCTTTTACACCACAAGCAACGCGAACAACCCTCGCTTGCTTTAATTCTTCCTCTCACAATCCGAGAGGGACACTTCGGGCTTTCACCGAAGTCCTTGCTTCTTTTGACAACACTTGTAACTGAGTGGGATTCACTCTCTAATTGAGAACACTTTGACTAGGATGAGTAATTGATCAAGTGTGTGAAGTTTAGGCTTATAGAGTGTAGAAATGGGAGCTTTGAGGATTGAGGTTTCTCTCTAATGAGTTGGGACAATTGGAGTTTGAGAGTATGTTAACAACATGTCTTGATCCTCTATTTATAAGCTCCTAAAGATTTCTAGCCGTTTGGACAAGATTTGATTGGGTTTTGTGCAAGATACACAAGGCAGAAAATCGGGCTGCAAATCTGTCCAGAACCGGTCGACCGAAACTACTAAACCGGTCGACCGTTCACTTGATTTCAAGGAGAACGGTCGAACAAAAGAATACTCGGTCGGACAAATACGCTAGAACTTAACTCTACTTAAGTTAAACGGTCGAACCAAAGTATGGGGCGGTCGACCGTTCAGGGGATTCGGTTGAGATAAAGGTGCAACGATTGAACGAAGAATGAGTCGACCGATAGCAGGGAGTTTTGTTTCTTGAAGAAATGTTCAACCGGTCGACCGAAACAAGGTCGTCCTTCAACCGGTTACCCAATGTATTTTGGGGTTAAGTTTGTTTTATACGAATACGACCGTTATAGGAATACGACAAGAAAAACGGCCATATTAAAATCCGGGATCAGACGACCGAAAAGGTAAAACCGGTCGACCGGTAGAGTTCGGTAAAATCACTGTGGAGAGTCTGTTATAAACCGGTCGAACTGAGAACTGATTCGGTCGACCGGTTGACACAGGAAATCTGGGTTTAAGTTTATAAGTGATTTCCGACTAAGGTTTGGGTGATCTAATGAAGTCCAAATAAGGTGAAATTTTGTGTGTGACTTCTCTAAGGAGCCTAGTGTGTATGTGATTGGTTTTTAACTCTTATATGCTCAATTTACACATGTTCTTAAGACTCAAAATAAATCAAGATTACATGTCTTCGATTTAGCTTTAATTACATGTCTTGACTTCATTTCCTTCTCACCTGTAGAGGTTAGCGCAATACAATATATATGCAATGCAATATGTGTGCTACTCTACATCATCATAATTAAGATTAGGTTAATTAAATCATCAAAACATAGATTAAGGCCAAAAAGCCAACACATGTATCATCCCCACTTTGTCGTCAACGTCATCCTCTTCTAACTCAATCTTTGTTCGACATGCAATCATTGTCGTGATAACTTGGGCACTCGAACTTGCAATATTTTCCCCGTGAAAAACTCATTGCTCGTAATTACTAGCAAAACCATTTACGATAATATCATCAATGACGTTGCCTCTAGTTTCCAACTTGTTGTTACCACATTTCTGAAAGGAATGTGTTCTAAAAGTTTTACTTTTATAAGTCTTTTATTATGAATTGAATGTATTGAACATTTTCTTCCTTGATTAATGTATTCGTCTTTTGGAAGAGTTAAGGAAAAACTCTCGGTCATTATCCGTAGAGCTCTAAAGATAATGGTTTACCTAAATCAAAAGTAATTCACAATCATAGTGATTAACATGAAACATTAATCACCGAGATAAGATTGTCGTGTTGGTTAAGAGAGATTATAGCTCTACAAATATTTAACAACATGAGTATATGAAATGGAAAATGTTTCTTTCATATATTTAATTGACCTAACAAATGAAACATTATGAAATTGTGTTTATGTCATTAATGTTTCATTGTGTCTTTGAATCCTAAGATAGGAGACCTATATCTTTTCACATAAGGAGTGTATGATTTTGTTATTATCAAAAACTATCAATGAGTATAGTGATAAAGGTATTAGTTGGTTATACATGACTTGTGCCGAAAAAAATGATATGTCAAAATATTATCATGCCCCTCTTGACTTGAGTTATGATATTGCTGGACCCCTTGATAAAGTGAAATTTTAATGTACACAATGTAACTTGTGTAGTTACATATATATAATTAGCTTCAGAGATCAAGAAATGAATATATAATTCCAAGATGACAAATTAATTTCTCCTTTGTATAATATTCTCAATATCATGAGGCAAGTGATAGACACAAGTAATATTTTACATATCACTAAGTGAATCGTGTTTAGTTCGAGAGAGCAAAATATCTTTGTTATTTGGATAACTATAATGTTTAACTAGATATCGCTTATAGTTTATGATATAATGTGTTTTATATCATTACCAACATAACTTAGATCCTCTTATAGGTTACACCACAAAATTGGGAAACAAGAAATATGATTTTATATTTTATATGATGCATCAAGTTTCATGTGTTATGAAATAATATACATGTGGTAAAATACTAAAAACAATACGTCGTAAAAACGACATGGTTAGAATAATAAATAAATTCGTATGAAATGTATATATATTATAGGGTATAATGTTTTGACATTATATATGATAATATATTACATGATATAATGTGATCTACAATATTATAAAATATGAATTTGCTAAAACCCCAAAGTTCAAATTTTGTTTGATATTAATTCAAAATTTGGTAGAGTCAAAAATAGTGAAAATGGTCCAGTGTTTGTCCATATTTCTGCATATATTAATATGAGAATTTTTACTGATTAATGGCTGGATTTAATCCATATTGGTCAAAGGTGGTTATGAGATGATGATGTGGCAAAATAAACAAGATATCATGTGCAAAGTGGTTTAGTGAAGAGATTACCAATGGATCATGTGTAAGTGGTTTGCACATGATGTGAGTTAGAGAAAACCCTATAAATAGGTCCCTTCTCCCTTCCTTGTTTGGACTAATGAAAAATTCTTCTCTCTCCAATTTTCTCCATCATTCCATCCGGAACTCTCTTAGATTTTATAGTGTGCTCGAGATTAATTTCTTTGGAACATAGAAAGGGTAATTAGCTAGATTTTAACCTCATATTAGAGATTGCTTGACTAGCTTCGATCTCTCTAATATTGTTTTGAACACTTGGAGGTAATTCCGAGGCGATCCGACGTGCAACCCGACTTCCGATTGGTAAGAGGGATTTGATAATCTCATAGATTTGATCCAATCCATGTATTTCAATATTAAATAGTTTATTATATATATTGAAATATAATTAGGAAATTGTGTACATAAAATTGTTGAAAAATATGAAAGTGGATCCTAATTTCTTGTATTTTTTAAATTATACACAAGTATATGACACGAAATCCTACAATTTCTTGCTTGGGCATAAGATCTTCCCATCACAAATGTATTGGTTGTGAAGAACAAAGACAAGGTTCAGGAATGACTTTAGATTTTCCGTGAATGTATGACTAATTCTTTTGTCATACATCCAACTTTTGTTTGAGGTCATGATTCTATTGATTTAAAACAAAATATTTAAACATAATATTTTAAACATTCCGACAACTAGGAATATTACACTCCATCTAATTAACACAAACAATATCCAAATCAATCAAACAAAATCAATTAACCAATCTAACCATCAAGTAAACGATCAAACTCAAAATAAGTAAACCGTAAACACATTTGAATTTAAATTTTTTTTTACTAAATTTCGACTTAATCTAACACTATCAAAGAACGGATCGATCCATCACAATCAAACTAACACAATCAAAATAGCACATGATACTCAATCCAACTCAACAAAACAAAACAGTAAACAAGTTTACATTTAATATTTTTTATAAATTTCGACAAAACCTCCTCAATATTTTCAATACGGAATTTTTTCGAAGACTTGTATTGACATGAAAAAATCACTTATCCTTCGAACAATTCCATAAATCAATTCCACAAATCAGAATCCAGATTAAAATAGACAACATCCAAATCAAGCATGACACTAATCACCCATCCTAAACTAAACTTCAATTGTTAAACCTCATTTTACTCTAACGAATTGAATTCGAGTTTAAAACTCCAAAGTGGTCTAACCACTACAAATAAATTCCTCGTTTTATTCCAATTTAAAACTCATTTTACTCCGGCAAAAACCAATCCAACCAAATCAAAATTCAATCTAACTAACCAATCTAACTCAATCCAATTCAACTTACTCTAACACAATCAACTAACCGATCAAACAAAATCCATCTAACTTAATCAAACTAGCACATGTCACTCAATACAACTCATTATAACTAAACCGTCAACACGTTTACATTTAATAAATTTTTTATAAATTTCGAGAGAACCTCTATATTTTAAAAAATGATATTTTTTCGAAGACCTGTATTGACAAAAAAAGCTTTCGAACAATTCCACAAATCAATTCCACAAATAGACAACATCCAAACCAAACATGACACTAATCACACATCCTAAACTAATCTTTAAAATTTAAATCTCATTTTACTCCAACGAATCAAATTCAAATTTAAAACTCCAAAATCCTCTCACCTCTACAAATAAATCACTCATTTTATACCAATTTAAAACTCATTTTACTTCGGTAAAGACCAATTGAACAAAACAAAAAACCAATCCAACTCAATACAACTCAACTTAATCTAACACAATCAACTAGCCGATAAAACAAAATCAAACTAACTCAATCAAACTAGCACGTCACTCAATCCAACTCAATATAACTAAACCGTAAACATGTTTACATTTTTTTTATAAACTTCTGCAGAACCTTTTTAAAAAAAAAAATTCGAAGGCTTGTATTGATAATAAAAAAACAACATATCTTTCGAACAATTCCATAATCAAATCCACGAATTAGAATCCAGATTAAAATAGACAACATCCAAACCAAACATGACACTAATCACACATCCTAAACAAAACTTCAAAATTTAAATCTCATTTTACTCCAACGAATCAAATTCAAATTTAAAACTCCAAACTCTTCTCACATCTACAAATAAATCCCTCGTTTTATTCCAATTTAATATTCATTTTACTCCGGCAAAAACCAATCCAACCAAATCAAAAACCAATCCAATTGAACTTACTCTAACACAATCAACTAATTGTAATCACAATCAAACCAACTCAATCAAATTAGCACATGTTACTCAATCCAACTCAACATAACTAAACCGTAAACTGGTTTACATTTAATAATTTGTTTTTATAAATTTCGGCAGAATCTACCTACCCTATATTTTCAATACGATATTTTTTTGAAGACCTGTATTGACAAGAAAAAACATATTTGTTGAACAATTCCATAAATAATTTCCACAAATCAGGATCCAGATTAAAATAGACAACATCCAAACCAAACATAACACTAATCACATATCCTCAACTAAACTTCAAATATAAACCTCATTTTACTCCAATGAATCAAATTCAAAATTTAAAACTCCAAACTCCTCTCACCATTACAAATAACTCCCTCATTTTATTCCCATTTAAAACTCATTTTACTCTAGCAAAAACCAATCCAACCAAATCGAAAACAAATCCAACTAAGCAATCCAACACAATCTAACACAATCAAATAACAGATCAATCAAAATCAAACTAACTCAATCAAAAAAAAATCAACAAACGTAAGCAAACTAGCACATGTCACTCTATCCAACTCAACATAACTAAACCGTAAACATATTTACATTTTTTTATAAACTTCGAAAGAACGTCCCCTATATTTTAAAAAATGATATTTTTTCGAAGGCCTGTATTGATAAGAAAACAACATATCTTTCGTAGAATTCCATAATCAATTCCACAAATTAGAATCCAGATTAAAATAGACAACATCCAAACAAAACGTGACACTAATCACACATCCTAAACTAAACTTCAAATTTAACCCTCATTTTACTCCAACAAATCAAATTTAAAACTCCAAAATCCTCTCACCTCTACAAATAAATCACTCGTTTTATACCAATTTACTACTCATTTTACTCCGGCAAAAACAAATCGAACCAAACCAAAAACTAATCCAATTCAACTTAATATAACACAATCAACTAATTCCATCAAAATCCAACAACCTCAATCAAAATAGCACATGTCACACAATCCAACTCAATATAACTAAATCGTAAACATGTTTACATTTAATAATATTTTTATAAATTTCAACAGAACATTCCCAATATTTTCCATACGAATTATTTTTGAAGACCTATATTGACAAGAAAAATAAGTTATCCTTCGAACAATCCCATAAATCAATTCCACAAATCAGAATCCAGATTAAAATAGACAACATCCAAACCAAACATAACACTAATCACACATCCTAAACTAAACTTCAATTTTAAACTTCATTTTACTCCAATGAATCAAATTCAAATTTAAAACTTCAAACTCCTCTCATCGCTACAAATAAATCCCTTGTTTTATTCCAAATCAAAAACTCATTCAAACTAAATCAAAAACCAATCCAGCCAAATCAGAAACCAATCCAATTCAACTTAATCTAACACAATCAACTAACTGATCCATCAAAATCCAACTAACTCAATCAAACTAGCTCATGTCACTCAATCCAATTCAATCTAACTAAACCGTAAACATGTTTATATTTAATATATATTTTTATAAATTTTGAAAAAATCTCCTCTATATTTTCATTAATGATTTTTTTTCAAAGGATTGTATTGCCAAGAAAACACAACTAATCTTTCGAACAATTCCATAATCAATTCCAAAAATCAGAATTCAGATTAAATAGACGACATGCAAACCAATCATGACACTAATCACACATCCTAAACTAAACTTTAAAATTTAAACCTCATTTTACTCCAACGAATCGAATTCGAATTTAAAACTCCAAACTCTTCTCACCACTACAAATAAATCCCTCGTTTTATTCCAATTTAAAAGTCATTTTACTCTCGCAAAAACCAATCCTACCAAATAAAAAAAATCCAACCAATCAACCAATGCATTTCAATTCAACTTAATCTAACACAATCAACTAACTGATCCATCAAAATCCAACTAACTCAATCATACTAACACATGTCACTCAATCCAACTCAATATATATAACTAAACCGTAAACACGTTTACATTTATATATGTTTATAAATTTCGACAGAACCTCTATATTTTCAATAATGAATTTTTTTCAAAGACGTCTATTGATTGACATCATTTCATGTTTATATTTGTATCTTATATCCATTATCTTTCACCTAAACAATGCTATGTTACGAGTTTTATGTTTAGTTTTCAGGAATAAATAGGTTTGAAGAGATGAAACATAAAAGGACTCAAAAGCTTGGAAAAAGGACTGAACTGTGAGATCTGGGGACCAAAATGCAAGGGAGAAGGACCTGAACGCAAGACAGAAGGTCCTAAGAGCAAAACAGAATACTCCACACCATCATGGGGAGTATTTTAGCAATTGGATTCGGGTCGGAGCTCCAATAAACAAAGTAGATGCATCCATGACCACCAGATACACAGAGAAAAGCCCAGAACAAGATTCAACTTGATCCGAACCTTGTTGACCGCCAATTGGCGGTCCAGGACCGCGAATTGGCGGTCTGTTTTGGCACAAATCCTCCAAGTTTTCTCCTGGACGTGTATTAATGTTTGTTTAGGCTATTTTTGGTATCTGTTTAGTCCCACATCGGGGGATTGTCCCGGTTTGCCTTTTTCCATGGCTATAAATAGAACTCTTCACCTTCCATTGTAATCACTCCATATTTTAAGTGGCTATTCTTCCTACTAGAAGTGAGGCCTTGAAGCACACACTAAAGTAGGAGGATGCTACTTGAAATGTGAGTCATTTTATCAATAAAGTTTTGTGTTTCTTTCATTGTTTGTTTATGCTTATTTTATTGTTTGTGCATGTTTTAGTTTAATCGTCTTTTATTTCTAGCTTAGTTTTAATATGCTTTCGTTGCTTAGTTTAATAATTAGTGTAATGTCTAGGGAGTAGTTCCATCCCTTTTGGGGGGTGGAGTAGATGTACATACATGCATTAGAGAATGGGATGAATGCTTTATTTCCAATGTGTTGATAAAACATGAATGTATGCTTGCTTGTTTAGGATAGAATTTATAACTTGATGAGTTTTGCCAAAATGATTAGACACCTCTCATGCTTGTTTAGGTTCTGAAATAAACAACTTGCATATGTAAATGTTAATCAACTAAGTTGGTGAATAGATTGATAGGTTTTGCCATAACATTTAGACACTTCCTATGCTTGATAAACACCACCTTCATGTGCTTAAAGAATGTATTCTACACCCACCTCTTTGCATGTGTGCACTCACTCCATCCCTTAGGGGTTTTCCCATTTCTGTTTTCCAGCATTCTTCTTTTGTCCTTAGCTTGGTTGTCATTTCATTGCTTGTTTCTTTCGTTCGCATTTCATACTTCTTAGCGTAGTTTAGTGTAGAGTAGCATAATCAATCTTTCTCCCCCAATTTTTGCCACTTGATTTCGTACAAGCAAGAGGCTACTCACCTCCCTGAGGACGACCCGTACTTGCCACCGCTTCATCGCGGTCGTGTACTTGCGGTTAATATAAAACAATCAACAAGTTTTTGGCGCCGTTGCTGGGGAGGTGCCAGTCCAGACTCTTGTTTGGACGATTCGAGTGGATTTAATTTTTGTTTCGTAGTTTTTCTTTGTTTCAGGAGACTTGGAGTCGAAAGGAGAGGCATCTGGAAAAATTTGGAGGAAAACTGGGCAGTTTGGACCGCCAATCAGCGGCCTGAGACCGCCAATTGGCGGTCTGGTGAGCTGCTTTTGCCTTCTTATTTCTTTGTCGTGTTGCCATAATTGATCTAGTAATCTGGGACTCAATTTTGCATGTTCTGACTCTTAGATTGTTCCCAGATTAATAATCAACTTTCCTTAAGCAACTTGGACCCTAAAACTCAAAGCAAAAGATTAGGCATTCTTTTTGTTTAGCTCATGCATCATGTATGTGACTTAGGCATTTAGATTGTCTTTTATCTTAGCTTTATTTTCTGTTGCTGAGAGCGGGTGTGAGGTACGCACCTTCTACTCTCATTCATGCATTTTGTATGAACATGCATTAGTTAGTAGGAAGTGCATTGAAACAAGTGTGAGTTGAGCGTTTGTTTGGAGAGTTGATTGCTAGATTTAGACTCCAAAACGTTACTAAGGAGGGCTGTCCCATAAAAGATAAGGTGGGGGATTTATCACCCTTTCCTTCGCCCCAAAAACCACACTAATCAAGAGCTTAATTTTAAAATCAAGTAGACATTGGCCCTAAGGATTTCGGGCGCATTAGGAGAGTGATCTGGTCCCGACCGTCATGACCTGATCGGCGTTGCCCACTTTGTCGATAGTAGGAGAGATGAGATCCCCAGATCTTGGCTCACTTGCTGGGCTTTGTGGTCCTCGTCGTAGGGAGGTGAGGCGTGTTGAGGCCGTGTGACCTCGCAGTTAGGCGTCGTCTAGCTGTAAGGACCTATAGCGACCTTAGGATTACTTGAGTCTTGTTTGCTTGTGTGCTTCTACCAGTACCCATCTGATTGACATCATTTCATGCTTATATTTGTATCTTATATCCATTATCTTTCACCTAAACAATGCTATGTCACGAGTTTTATGTTTAGTTTTCAGGAATAAATAGGTTTGAAGAGATGAAGGATAAAAGGACCCAAAAGCTGGGAAAAAGGACTGAATTGTGAGATTTGGGGACCAAGATGCAAGAAAGAAGGACCTGATTGCAAGACAGAAGGACCTAAGAGCAAAACAGAATACTCCTCACCATCATGGGGAGTATTTTGGCAATTCTATTCGGGTCGGAGCTCCAACATGCAAAATAGATGCATCAAATACCAACAAAGCCTTCCAGAAAAGCCCACAAGAAATTCCAGAGCGATCCGGACACTGTAGACCGCTAATTAGCGGTCCAAGACCGCTAATTGGCGGTCACTTTTGGCCCAAATGCGCTCAAATTTCTCCTGGACTTGTATTAATGTTCGTTTAGGCTATTTGTGGTGTTTGTTTAGTCCCACATCGGGGGATTGTCCCGGTTTGCCTTTTTCCATGGCTATAAATAGAGCTCTTCACCTTCCATTGTAATCACTCCATATTTTAAGTGGTTATTCTTCCTACTAGAAGTGAGGCCTTGAAGCACACACTAAAGTAGGAGGATGCTACTTTTAATGTGAGTCATTTTATCAATAAAGTTTTGTGTTTCTTTCATTGTTTGTTTATGCTTCTTTTATTGTTTGTGCATATTTTGGTTTAATCGTCTTTTATTTCTAGCTTAGTTTTAATATGCTTTCTTTGCTTAGTTTAATAATTAGTGTAATGTTTAGTGAGTAGTTTTCATCCCCTTTGGGGGGTGGAGTAGATGTACATACATGCATTAGAGAATGGGATGAATGCTTTATTTTTGATGTGTTGATAAAACATGAATGTATGCTTGCTTGTTTAGGATAGAATTTATAACTTGATGAGTTTTGCCAAAATGATTAGACACCTCTCATGCTTGTTTAGGTTCTGAAATAAACAACTTGCATATGTAAATGTTAATCAACCAAGTTGGTGAATAGATTGATAGGTTTTGCCATAACATTTAGACACTTCCTATGCTTGATAAACACCACATTCATGTGCTTAAAGAATGTATTCTACACCCACCTCTTTGCTTGTGTGCACTCACTCCACCCCTTAGGGGTTTTCCATTCCTGAAATTCCAGCATTCTTGTTTTGTTCTTAGCTTAGTTCTTATTTCATCGTTTGTTTGCTTCTTTCACCTTTCATACTTCTTAGCGTAGTGTAGCGTAGGTTAGCATAAACATCTTTCTCCCCCTATTTTTGCCACTTGATTTCGTACAAGCGAGAGACTACTCACCTCCCTGAGGACGACCCGTACTTGCCACCGCTTCATCGCGGCCGTGCACTTGCGGTTTAAATTAAAACGTTCAACAAGTTTTTGGCGCCGTTGCCGGGGAGGTGCCAGTCCAGACTCTTGTTTGGACGATTCGAGTGGATTTAATTTTTGTTTTGTAGTTTTTCTTTGTTTCAGGAGACTGGGAATAGCAAGTGGAGGCTACTGGAGAAATTTCCAGACGACCTGAGCACTTAAGACCGCCAATCAGCGGTCTGGTGAGCTCTGTTCATCTTTTAATTTCTTGCTGTTGTTTCTCTAAATGATCTAGTTATCTGGGACTCAATTTGGCATGTTTTGACTTATAGTTCGTTCCCAGATCAATAATCAAACCTCCTTTAAGCAACTTGGACCCTAAAACTCAAAGCAAAAGATTAGGCATTCATTCTTGTTTAGGTCATGCATCATGTATGTGACTTAGGCATTTAGATTGTCTTTTATCTTAGCTTTATTTTCTGTTGCTGAGAGCTGGCGTCAGGTACGCACCTTCTACTCTCATTCATGCATTTCATATGAACATGCATTAGTTAGTAGGAAGTGCATTGAAACAAGTGTGAGTTGAGCGTTTGTTTGGAGAGTTGATTGCTAGATTTAGACTCCAAAACGTTACTAAGGAGGGCTGTCCCATAAAAGATAAGGTGGGGGATTTATCACCCTTTCCTTCGCCCCAAAAACCACACTAATCAAGAGCTTAATTTTAAAATCAAGTAGACATTGGCCCTAAGGATTTCGGGCGCATTAGGAGAGTGATCTGGTCCCGACCGTCATGACCTGATCGGCGTTGCCCACTTTGTCGATAGTAGGAGAGATGAGATCCCCAGATCTTGGCTCACTTGCTGGGCTTTGTGGTCCTCGTCGTAGGGAGGTGAGGCGTGTTGAGGCCGTGTGACCTCGCAGTTAGGCGTCGTCTAGCTGTAAGGACCTATAGCGACCTTAGGATTACTTGAGTCTTGTTTGCTTGTGTGCTTCTACCAGTACCCATCTGATTGACATCATTTCATTCTTATATTTGTATCTTATATCCATTATCTTTCACCTAAACAATGCTATGTCACGAGTTTTATGTTTAGTTTTCAGGAATAAATAGGTTTGAAGAGATGAAGGATAAAAGGACCCAAAAGCTGGGAAAAAGGACTGAATTGTGAGATTTGGGGACCAAGATGCAAGGAAGAAGGACCTGATTGCAAGACAGAAGGACCTAAGAGCAAAACAGAATACTCCTCACCATCATGGGGAGTATTTTGGCAATTCTATTCGGGTCGGAGCTCCAACATGCAAAATAGATGCATCAAATACCAACAAAGCCTTCCAGAAAAGCCCACAAGAAATTCCAGAGCGATCCGGACACTGTAGACCGCTAATTAGCGGTCCAAGACCGCTAATTGGCGGTCACTTTTGGCCCAAATGCGCTCAAATTTCTCCTGGACTTGTATTAATGTTCGTTTAGGCTATTTGTGGTGTTTGTTTAGTCCCACATCGGGGGATTGTCCCGGTTTGCCTTTTTCCATGGCTATAAATAGAGCTCTTCACCTTCCATTGTAATCACTCCATATTTTAAGTGGTTATTCTTCCTACTAGAAGTGAGGCCTTGAAGCACACACTAAAGTAGGAGGATGCTACTTTTAATGTGAGTCATTTTATCAATAAAGTTTTGTGTTTCTTTCATTGTTTGTTTATGCTTCTTTTATTGTTTGTGCATGTTTTGGTTTAATCGTCTTTTATTTCTAGCTTAGTTTTAATATGCTTTCTTTGCTTAGTTTAATAATTAGTGTAATGTTTAGTGAGTAGTTTTCATCCCCTTTGGGGGGTGGAGTAGATGTACATACATGCATTAGAGAATGGGATGAATGCTTTATTTTTGATGTGTTGATAAAACATGAATGTATGCTTGCTTGTTTAGGATAGAATTTATAACTTGATGAGTTTTGCCAAAATGATTAGACACCTCTCATGCTTGTTTAGGTTCTGAAATAAACAACTTGCATATGTAAATGTTAATCAACCAAGTTGGTGAATAGATTGATAGGTTTTGCCATAACATTTAGACACTTCCTATGCTTGATAAACACCACATTCATGTGCTTAAAGAATGTATTCTACACCCACCTCTTTGCTTGTGTGCACTCACTCCACCCCTTAGGGGTTTTCCATTCCTGAAATTCCAGCATTCTTGTTTTGTTCTTAGCTTAGTTCTTATTTCATCGTTTGTTTGCTTCTTTCACCTTTCATACTTCTTAGCGTAGTGTAGCGTAGGTTAGCATAAACATCTTTCTCCCCCTATTTTTGCCACTTGATTTCGTACAAGCGAGAGACTACTCACCTCCCTGAGGACGACCCGTACTTGCCACCGCTTCATCGCGGCCGTGCACTTGCGGTTTAAATTAAAACGTTCAACAAGTTTTTGGCGCCGTTGCCGGGGAGGTGCCAGTCCAGACTCTTGTTTGGACGATTCGAGTGGATTTAATTTTTGTTTTGTAGTTTTTCTTTGTTTCAGGAGACTGGGAATAGCAAGTGGAGGCTACTGGAGAAATTTCCAGACGACCTGAGCACTTAAGACCGCCAATCAGCGGTCTGGTGAGCTCTGTTCATCTTTTAATTTCTTGCTGTTGTTTCTCTAAATGATCTAGTTATCTGGGACTCAATTTGGCATGTTTTGACTTATAGTTCGTTCCCAGATCAATAATCAAACCTCCTTTAAGCAACTTGGACCCTAAAACTCAAAGCAAAAGATTAGGCATTCATTCTTGTTTAGGTCATGCATCATGTATGTGACTTAGGCATTTAGATTGTCTTTTATCTTAGCTTTATTTTCTGTTGCTGAGAGCTGGCGTCAGGTACGCACCTTCTACTCTCATTCATGCATTTCATATGAACATGCATTAGTTAGCAGGAAGTGCATTGAAACAAGTGTGAGTTGAGCGTTTTGTTTGGAGAGTTGATTGCTAGATTAGGACTCCAAAACGCTACTAAGGAGGGGCTGTCCCATAAAAGATAAGGTGGGGGATTTCATCACCCTTTCCTTCGCCCCAAAAACCACACTAATCAAGAGCCTAATTTTAAAATCAAGTAGACATTGTCCCTAAGGATTTCGGGCGCATTAGGAGAGTGATCCGGTCCCGACCGTCATGACCTGATCGGCGTTGCCCACTTTGTCGATAGTAGGAGAGACGAGATCCCCGGATCTTGGCTCACTTGCTGGGCTTTGTGGTCCTCGTTGTAGGGAGGTGAGGCGTGTTGAGGCCGTGGGACCTCGCAGTTAGGCGTCGTCTAGCTGTAAGGACCTATAGCGACCTTAGGATTGCTTGAGCCTTGTTTGCTTGTGTGCTTCTACCTGTACCCATCCGCCGTAGCTTAAGGACTTCTTCCCTTCTCTCCTGAGTCATTCTTTCTCTCCTGTGTTCCCCCGTCTTCTCCTCTACGCACATTCTTTGTTAGAAAAAAAAGAAAAAAAAAGTTTTGTTTTGTGTGTGTGCACCTTTGTGCATGCTTTCGTGGACACGAGACGAGAGTGGTCGTTTGACGAGGAGCGTTGTCAATCCGGCTTTGGTCATCGATTTCTCGACACCTCCCTCCTCTCGTGTCGCACACAGTCCGGGTTCAATGGCTGCTAATTTCCGTGAGGAGGAGCAGTTGCTGGACCCACCTGTTCGACCAGTGCTTCCAGTTGTCGTTCCCATACCTCTTCGTGATCGATGCTACCCGAGCCGTACAGCTCTACCCTCATGCATCGTATTACCAGAGGCTAATGGGAACCATTTTGAGGTTAAGCCTCAATTCATTTCCATGCTCCCTCATTTCACTGGGAAAGGTGACCCCTATATCTTTCTCAGGGAATTTGAGGAGGTCTGTGCTATGTTCAAGCTGCAACAACTTAGCACAGACTCCATCCATCTTAGGCTCGTTCCTTTTGCACTAAAGGATGACGCCAAGAAGTGGTTGTACAGCAACCAGGTGAATTCCTTTAGGACTTGGGATGAGTTTCAATCTGCATTCCTCAAGAAGTACTTTCCTAATCATCGGACTCAAAAATTGAGGAACGAAATCAATTCGTTCTATCAACATGAGACCGAACCATTTCATGCATATCTTGAGAGGTTCAAAGAGCTACTATCCTCGTGCCCTCACCATGGCATTGAGTTGTGGCGTCTTTGTCAGATTGTGTATGAGGGTCTTCACATCCCGTCCAGAACGCTCCTTGAGTCCATGTGTCAAGGAGAGTTCTTGGGAAAGGATGAAAGGGAGGCATGGGCCTTCCTAGAAGACCTCGCTGAGAAAACCATGCAGTGGGAGAGTGTGAGGGAACCACCTGCATCATCTAGCATAGGAGCGAGGATCGCGAATGCAAACTCGACTAGATCGGGTACCGCATTTGCTATCGATACCACTACGGCCACCGAGGCACGCATGGCGGCCTTAATGCGCCGTATGGACTCGATTGAGCTCCAAAACCAACAAAGTGCACCTCACATGTCTACATCTGGTCCAGTTCCCTGTCATTCATGTGGTAGGATAGGTCATGTAGAAAGTGAGTGTGAGTCCATTCCTCCTGAGATGGAGCGTGTCAACGCCGTCTATGATAGAGCCAGGAATGACCCATACTCATCATCTTATAATCCTGGATGGAGGAACCACCCCAATTTTTCATGGAACCAAACTAATGCCCCGGGTGGTCCTCCAAACTCCTCGAGACCACCTTACCAATCACACCAACCTCCCATGCATGCGCATTCCTATCAGCCACCCCAAGCGCAAACCACCAATCCATCGGGTTTCCCAAATTCCAATAATATGGAAACCCAATTCAATTCTCTTGAGACCTTGACTCGTGGACATGAAAACTCAATGAAAATTTTTATGTCAACCACGAGTCAAGTTCTCACTTCAAATCAGCAGACCATCAAATCTCTAGAGCTTCAGATGGGCCAATTGGCTCAGTCTGTACATGAAAGAGAGAGAGGGTCTTTTCCTAGCCAGCCTGAGGCTAACCCCCGCATGTACCAACAGCAACAAATGCAAAATGAGAATGTGGTACCTCGGGGGAGGCAAGTGAACCATGTGGAGGAACCTGTTCACCATGTCAATTCCATTGTGACCTTAAGGAATGGAAAACAGGTTGACAATCACATTTCCTTGCCGCACCCACCACCTATGCAGCCCCTCAGTGGGAATGGTGGTGAAGAAGAAGCTGAGGGTGAGGGTAATACACCAAAGCTTTCTTCTCAGGCACAGCAGAAAACCTACCTGCCAAAAGCTCCCTATCCAAGTAGGTTAAACAAAAAACAGAGTCACAACATGGACAAGATATTAGAGGTGTTTAAGCAAGTAAAAGTTAACATCCCCTTGTTGGATGTCATCCAACAAATACCTCAATATGCCAAAGTGTTGAAGGATCTCTGCACAACCAAGAGGAAGACCAATGTTCCTAAGAAAGCATTCTTGGCTGCAAATATCAGCTCACTTTTGTCCAATCCTACCTACACAAAATACAAGGACCCGGGGTGTCCTACTATTCAGTGTACGATAGGGGACACTAGATTGAGCAATGTTTTGCTTGATTTAGGATCAGCGGTCAACCTCCTCCCATTCTCTGTTTATCAACAGTTGAACTTGGGAGAATTGAAACCAACTAAGATCACCCTCCAACTGGCGGATAGATCCATTCGTATTCCCATGGGGATTATCGAGGACGTGCTTATCAAAGTTGGAGATTTTATATTTCCAGTCGATTTTGTTGTCCTCAATACCAATCCTGTTGCGAACACCCACTCTCAAATACCTTTGATTTTGGGTAGACCATTTCTGGCAACCTCCAATGCCTTGATTAATTGTAGAAATGGTCTCATGAAGCTCTCATTCGGTAACATGAGTGCCGAGTTTCATGTGTTCAACTCTGGTAGGCAACAGGAACCCATGGATGAACCTTTAAATCTAAATCTCATCCACCAATTGGAGAAAGCACCACAGAATCAACGAACACCCCTAACCCCAATGCAACCCATTGAGAATATTCGTGGGCCCAGCGAAAACTCATTGCCTGTCTTCGCAATGCAACATAGTGAGCTGGCCTCGAACATGAATGTCCAAAGGGAGTGTTCGTTGCATGATTCAGTTGAGAGTACTAGTGAGAGTGAGACACCTCATCATATGCCTATACCAGAAGGTGTCTCTACCTCATGTCCCATGGCCATTGAGCCATTTGAGCTTCATTTTGACTCCAACAAGGACCCACCTATGACCGAGCTTATGCTTGATGATCTAAACGATGGTGGGAGGTCCTTGTTGGATGACTTGGGGAGAAGCCCCATTCTTAGTGATGCAAGTCTGTTGCATCCATCGAATGAGCCTGAGGAACTCATTCCGATGCACCCGCCTATTGGTTGGAGGGTTTTCTTCGATGAGCAATTAAACCCTAGTGAGGCAACACAACTTCATTCTTTGTTGCCCACACCCAACCAATATCATGAGGGGTTCGAGCCTTTCAGCTTTGACCTTTCACCCCTCATGACACCTCAGAGTACCAGTCGAGTTTGCCCATCTCGGCAAGTCTCTGGTCCTCCTAACATGATGTTCTCATTTGATGTTCCTTGACCAAATGATTATGAGAATATCTTGGTTGTAAAAAAAAACAAAAAAAAACAAAAAAAGAAGAAGAAGTGTGTAATAAAAGACTCCTTCAGTGAGCATCGATTGTTGTGGGCCCCAACCCTTGTGTACTTGGGCCCAATTTCTTCACGTATTTATCTCCCTTCTTCAGCTTCTCACAGGTTTCGAGGGAATTTGGGTTTGTGTCCATCAACATGACCCTGAACGTCCCTTTGTACTTCATGTTGGTGAGATCTTTCCTTTTTCATGCATGTATCCATGTAGTATCTTGTTCACATTCATTGAGGATAATGCATGAAGTAGGTGTGGGGGGTGTTTTACGTGTGTACATAGTCGAGTCTTTTTCTTTTGATTTTTTGTTTTCTTTTGTTTGTACTGCTAGGGTCATGTTAGTGTGCCGCATTTAACATTGATATATCTGCTTGCCATGATCCTTGGGTGACTTGTCTTCTTTTGCTTGCCGAGTGCTTTAAAATTTTCACATTTCTTTCAAAATCTTCATGTGTTTGCGAAAGAAAATGTTTTTGTGGGTTTTGCGTGTGTTTAGCATGTGCAAAACCGTTGAGAGGCAAAGTAAAAAGAAAGCTCCCAAAATTGTCTTGAACTTGATGCATTAGGATTTCTAGTTTAATGGCTTTAGGTCTTGTCGTGTCGTTAGGATGCACCCTGGTTTTCCCTCAAGGGCGTGTAATCATAGGGTTTCAGTACTCAAACATTTAAAGAAGTCCACCCTGAACCTAGTGAGTCAAATAATTCGTGTTTGTTAGTATAAGGAAGTTTGTCGTAGTCATGGGCCCTTAATCTCTTTTTGTGAAACTTAAGTGTAGGGGTTTTGGTTCCCACGTAGATAAATAAATAAGTGGTGTTCTCTCTTCTCGCACGACTCCTATCACTCGGGAAAGTAGGTCTGAGGGGACTTTGTGCCTGGTGCTTTCGAGTCATCTGACTTGGGATGCACTGACTGAACTCCCGTTACACGGGTGGTAGGGATCGCCCTATGTGGAGATTTGGGGGAAGGTGTACGTGATAGTGTAAGTCCTCATAGGCAATGATGCACGAAACCTGACCCTGGGAGAATCAAACACCAACCAATAAATGCTCCAAAGAAAAAGAAAAAAAGAAAAAAAAAGAAAAAAAAGAAAAAAAGAGAGTCAAATAAGAACCAAAATGGACTTTACACGTTGTATCACATTCAGAAGTTAAGGTTGCCCATGTCTTTCACTTAATTCCTTAGTTAACACTCACGAATAACTCATTAGTCTAGGTGTGTGGACCGATTACATATATAGAGTCGACCCGTAGTATTACCGCATCCCATGATCGACAAAATAAGTCCAACGAGTCGTGTAGCTAGATTGATTAATGCATCTTGTTCGGATTTTGTGGGTATATCCGCTGAAAACCCTCAGGAGACAACACTCCTCCTCCTTGGCGACAAGGAGGTTTAACGGCTTGTTGCACGTGCTAAGTGCAACCGTGATTCCTACGAAAGTGAGTTAAGATTTCTTGTTTTTTCGTATGCTTTTCTCTTTCTTTGTTTTGCTCGGGACTAGCAAAGGTTAGGTGTGGGGGTATTTGATTGACATCATTTCATGCTTATATTTGTATCTTATATCCATTATCTTTCACCTAAACAATGCTATGTCACGAGTTTTATGTTTAGTTTTCAGGAATAAATAGGTTTGAAGTGATGAAGGATAAAAGGACCCAAAAGCTGGGAAAAAGGACTGAATTGTGAGATTTGGGGACCAAGATGCAAGGAAGAAGGACCTGATTGCAAGACAGAAGGACCTAAGAGCAAAACAGAATACTCCTCACCATCATGGGGAGTATTTTGGCAATTCTATTCGGGTCGGAGCTCCAACATGCAAAATAGATGCATCAAATACCAACAAAGACTTCCAGAAAAGCCCACAAGAAATTCCAGAGCGATCCGGACACTGTAGACCGCTAATTAGCGGTCCAAGACCGCTAATTGGCGGTCACTTTTGGCCCAAATGCGCTCAAATTTCTCCTGGACTTGTATTAATGTTCGTTTAGGCTATTTGTGGTGTTTGTTTAATCCCACATCGGGGGATTGTCCCGGTTTGCCTTTTTCCATGGCTATAAATAGAGCTCTTCACCTTCCATTGTAATCACTCCATATTTTAAGTGGCTATTCTTCCTACTAGAAGTGAGGCCTTGAAGCACACACTAAAGTAGGAGGATGCTACTTTTAATGTGAGTCATTTTATCAATAAAGTTTTGTGTTTCTTTCATTGTTTGTTTATGCTTCTTTTATTGTTTGTGCATGTTTTGGTTTAATCGTCTTTTATTTCTAGCTTAGTTTTAATATGCTTTCTTTGCTTAGTTTAATAATTAGTGTAATGTTTAGTGAGTAGTTTTCATCCCCTTTGGGGGGTGGAGTAGATGTACATACATGCATTAGAGAATGGGATGAATGCTTTATTTTTGATGTGTTGATAAAACATGAATGTATGCTTGCTTGTTTAGGATAGAATTTATAACTTGATGAGTTTTGCCAAAATGATTAGACACCTCTCATGCTTGTTTAGGTTCTGAAATAAACAACTTGCATATGTAAATGTTAATCAACCAAGTTGGTGAATAGATTGATAGGTTTTGCCATAACATTTAGACACTTCCTATGCTTGATAAACACCACATTCATGTGCTTAAAGAATGTATTCTACACCCACCTCTTTGCTTGTGTGCACTCACTCCACCCCTTAGGGGTTTTCCATTCCTGAAATTCCAGCATTCTTGTTTTGTTCTTAGCTTAGTTCTTATTTCATCGTTTGTTTGCTTCTTTCACCTTTCATACTTCTTAGCGTAGTGTAGCGTAGGTTAGCATAAACATCTTTCTCCCCCTATTTTTGCCACTTGATTTCGTACAAGAGAGAGACTACTCACCTCCCTGAGGACGACCCGTACTTGCCACCGCTTCATCGCGGCCGTGCACTTGCGGTTTAAATTAAAACGTTCAACACCATCCGCCGTAGCATAAGGACTTCTTCCTTTCTTTCCCGAGTCATTCTTTCTCTCCTGTGTTCCCCCGTTGATTGACATCATTTCATGCTTATATTTGTATCTTATATCCATTATCTTTCACATAAACAATGCTATGTCACGAGTTTTATGTTTAGTTTTCAGGAATAAATAGGTTTGAAGAGATGAAGCATAAAAGGACCCAAAAGCTGGGAAAAAGGACTGAATTGTGAGATCTGGGGACCAAGATGCAAGGAAGAAGGACCTGATTGCAAGACAGAAGGACCTAAGAGCAAAACAGAATACTCCACACCATCATGGGGAGTATTTTACCAATTCGATTCGGGTCGGAGCTCCAACAAGTCAAGTAACCGCATCAAAGACCAAGAATACCATCCAGGAAAGCCTCCAAGAAAGCCCAGACGAATCCGGATCATGTAGACCGCTAATTTGCGGTATGGAACTGCTAATTGGCGGTCCAAGTGGATCCGAATCCGCTTAGCTTTTTCTGGCATGTGTATTAGAGCGTGCTTATGCTATTTATGATATTTGTTTAGTCCCACATCGGGGGATTGTCCCGGATTAGCTTTTTCCATGGCTATAAATAGAACTCTTCACCTTCCATTGTAATGACTCCATGCTTGTGGTCATTCTCCCTAATTGAAGTGAAAGCCTTGAAGCAAGAAACTCAATTGGAGAGATGCTACTAGTATTGTGAGTCTTCAATCAATAAAAATTGTCTTTGTTTTGTGCTTCTTTTAATGTTGATGCATGTTTTAGTTTAATTGTCTTTTATTAAATCTAGCTTAGTTAATATGTCTTCTTATCCTAGTGTAATAGTTAGTGTAATGTGTAGTGAGTAAAACCACTCCCCTTTTGGGGGGTGGAGATGATTATCATATATGCAATTAAGGAAGGAAGGGTGTTTATTTTGAAATGTGTTGATTAATATGAATGCATGCTTGCTTGTTAGAATAGAACACTTCACTAGATGGGTTTTGCCACAAGTTTTAAGACACCTCCCATGCTTGTTTAGTTTCTTAAATAACCAGCTTGTGTTTATGAATGTTAATCAAAATAGGTTAGTGATTTAATTGATGGGTTTTGCCATGATAAGTAGACACCTCCCATACATGCAAACACTACCTACACTTGTGCCTATAGAAAGATATTCTTGCCTCCTTATTGTGTATGTGTAGTCACTCCACCCCCTAAGGGGCCTCTCTCTTACTGATTCCTGCATAATATCAGGTTTCTCTAGCTTAGTTGAAGTATTTGTTAATCTCTTTCTTCCGCATTTGCTTCTTCGTAGTTAGCATAGTTTAGATTAGCACAAATAACTTTCTTCCACCTTTTTGTGCCACTTGATTTCTGATAAACAAGAGGCTGCTCACCTCCCTGAGGACGACCCGTACTTGCCACCGCTTCATCACGGCCGTGCACTTGCGGTTTTAAATAAAACGTTCAACAAGTTTTTGGCGCCGTTGCCGGGGAGGTGCCAGTCCAGACTCTTGTTTGGACGATTCGAGTGGATTTAATTTGTGTTTTGTAGTTTTGCTTTGTTTCAGAGGACTTGGAGTCATCAGGAGGAACGCCTGGAGAAGTTTGGAGTCAAGCTGAGCACTTCAGACCGCCAATCAGCGTCCTGAGACCGCAATTGGCGGTCTGGTAATCTCTGTTGGCTCTTTTATTTCTTTGGTCTGTTTGAATAATTGATGTAGTGATCTGGGATTTAATTTGGCATGTTTTGACTTATAGTTTGTTCCCAGATCCATAATCAAACCTCCTTTAAGCAACTTGGACCCTAAAACTCAAAGCAAAAGATTAGGCATTCTTGTTGTTTAGGTCATGCATCATGTATGTGACTTAGGCACTTAGATTGTCTTTTATCTTAGCTTTATTTGCTGTTGTTGAGAGCTGGCGTGAGGTACGCACCTTCTACTCTCATTCATGCATTTCGTATGAACATGCATTAGTTAGTAGGAAGTGCATTGCAACAAGTGTGAGTTGAGCGTTTGTTTGGAGAGTTGATTGCTAGATTAGGACTCCAAAACGCTACTAAGGAGGGACTGTACCATAAAAGATAAGGTGGGGGATTTCATCACCCTTTCCTTCGCCCCACAAACCACACTAATAAAGAGCCTAATTTTTAAAATCAAGTAGACATTGGCCCTAAGGATTTCGGGCGCATTAGGAGAGTGATCTGGTCCCGACCGTCATGACCTGATCGGCGTTGCCCACTTTGTCGATAGTAGGAGAGACGAGATCCCCGGATCTTGGCTCACTTGCTGGGCTTTGTGGTCCTCGTCGTAGGGAGGTGAGGCGTGTTGAGGCCGTGTGACCTCGCAGTTAGGCGTCGTCTAGCTGTAAGGACCTATAGCGACCTTAGGATTGCTTGAGCCTTGTTTGCTTGTGTGAATTAAAATTTATACCGCAAGTGCACGGTGTCAATGAAGACGTGGCAAATACGGGTCGAACACAAGGAGGGTGATTGATCGTTTTATATTTAACCGCAAGTGCACGGCCGCGTTGAAGCGGTGGCAAATACGGGTCGTCCACTGGGAGGTGTGTCGACACTTGGTTTATTCGAAGGCGAGAGGTAAAAAGAAGGGAGAAAGATGTATTACACTAATCGAAACTACAAAGCTGAAATGAAATGCAAAGGAAATGAAGATAAGCAATAAAATTAAACCCCAAAGGGGGTAGAGAACTGATGTGAACATAAAGATGTGTGTGTGTGTGTGTTCAATTAAGCTCCTCACAACATGTAGTGCATGAAATCATAAAACTACATCCAATCTTGACTCTACATGAATTAAGATAAGACTACATCATTAAAACATACAAGACAATGATTGGAATGAAGCTACATGAACTCAAGTATAAAGACTAGACCCTACTATGCCTCTACATGAATTAAGATGACTACATCATTAAAACATACAAGACATTAGCTAAGGAAAAGGCAACAAGAGTACATACACTACAAATAGTGTTTCCAACATTAACTTCATCCATATCCTAACTTTATCATTCCCCATAAAATAGGTCCACTAATCAAAGCATACGCTAAGCTTCATTCAAGAGCATTAGCATATCAAAGATAAGAGTGGAGACCCATTAGATGGTTATGGAAATCATATAAAGCTCAAGGGATAAAAATAACACACACTTGATACACTACATTATTATATCACATATTTCTCCACCCCCCAAATGGGGATGGAACTACTCACTACTCATTACACTAACTAATTTAGCAAAGGAAAGCATAATACTGAAATGAAATTTATACTACTTAAGCAAGAAATATTAAAGAAGCATAAAACTAAACAAACAAACAAGCATGCAAAGGAAAGGAAATTAAACTAAGAGAGAAACAACATCATTAAAAGAAAACTTCTATTATTAACTCACTCAATTACAAGTAGCTCTTCCTCCACTAGAGTTTTGCTTCAAGGCTTCACTCTTAGTAGGGAAGATGACCACCAAGAGGGAGATAGATACAATGGGAGGTGAAGAGTTCTATTTATAAGCATGGAAAAAGCTAATCCGGGACAATCCCCCGATGTGGGACTAAACCAATACCAAAAATAGCCTAAACACATGCTAATACAAGTCCAGGAAGAATCTTGGCTGATTTGGGCTTAACCAGACCGCCAATTGGCGGTTCCAGACCGCCAGTTGGCGGCCTATAAAGCCCAGATCCGGCTGGGTCTTCTGGTGGGCTTGCCTTGGTGTGTTTCTTGGTCTTGGATGCATCTAGCTGGTTTAGTGGAGCTCCGACCCGAATCGAATTGACAAAATACTCCTCATGATGGTGTGGAGTTTCCTGTTTTGCTCTTAGGTCCTTCTGTCTTACGATCAGGTCCTTCCCCCTTGCATCTTGGTCCCCAGGTCTCACAATTAGGTCCTTTTTTCCTGCTTTTGGGTCCTTTCATGGCTCTTCTCTTCAAACCTCTTTATTTCTGAAAACTAAACATAAAACTCGTCACGTAGCATTGCTTAGGTGTAAGATAATGGATATAAGGTACAAATATAAGCATGAAATGATGTCAATCAAATACCCCCACACCTAAGTTTTTGCTAGTCTCGAGCAAAACAAAGAAAGGAAAAAGCATACGAAAAAACATTAAATCCTAACTCACTTTCGTAGGAATCACGGTTGCACTTAGCATGTGCAACAAGCCGTTAAACCTCCTTGTTGCCAAGGAGGAGGAGTGGTGTCTCCTGAGGGTTTTCAGCGGATATACCCACAAAATCCGAACAAGATGCATTAATCAATCTAGCTACACGACTCGTTGGACTTATTTTGTCGATCATGGAATGCGGTAATACTACGGGTCGACTCTATATATGTAATCAGTCCACACACCTAGCCTAATGAGTTATTCGTGAGAGTTAACTAAGGAATTAAGTGAAAGACATGGGCAACCTTAACTTCTGAATGTGAAACAAAGTGTAAAGTCCATTTTGGTTCTTATTTGACTTTTTTTTTCTTTTTTTCTTTTTTTTTCTTTTTTTTTCTTTTTTTTTCTTTGGAGCATATATTGGTTGGTGTTTGATTCTCCCAGGGTCAGGTTTCGTGCATCATTGCCTATGAGGACTTACACTATCACGTACACCTTCCCCCAAATCTCCACATAGGGCGATCCCTACCACCCGTGTAACGGGAGTTCGGTCGGTGCATCCCAAGTCAGATGACTCGAAAGCACCAGGCACAAAGTCCCCTCAGACCTACTTTCCCGAGTGATAGGAGCCGTGCGAGAAGAGAGAACACCACTTATTTATTCATTTATCTACATGGGAATCAAAACCCCTACACTTAAGTTTCACAAAAAGATATTAAGGGCCCTTGACTACAACAAACTTCCTAAATTAACAAACACGAATTATTTGACTCACTAGGTTCAGGGTGGACTTCTTTAAATGTTTGAGCACTGAAACCCACTGATTACTCACCCCCAAGGGAAAACTGGGGTGCATCCTAACGACTCGATAAATCCTAAAGCCACGTACTAGATATCCTAATGCATCAAGTTCAAGACAATTTTGGGAGCTTTCTTTTTACTTTGCCTCTCAACGGTTTTGCACATGCTAAACACACGCAAAACCCACAAAACATTTTCTTTCGAAAACACATGAAGATTTTGAAAGAAATGTGAAAATTTTGAAGCACTAGGCAAGCAAAAGAAGACAAGTCACCCAAGGATCATGGCAAGCAGATATATCGATATTAAATGCAGCACACTATCATGACCCTAACAATGCAAACAAAAGAAAACAAAATCAAAAGAAAAGACTCGACTATGTACACACGTAAAACACCCTCCCCACACCTACTTCATGCATTGTCCTCAATGAATGTGAGCAAAATACTATATGGATGTATGCATGAAACAGAAGAGATCTCACCAACGTGAAGTACACAAGGAAGTTCATGGCTATGTTGATGGCCACAACCCAACTTCCCTCAAAACCTGTGAGATGCTAAAGAAGGGATACAAATACGTGAAAGAAATGTGGCCCAAATACTCAAGGGTTGGGGCCCACAACAATCGATGCTCACTCAGGGAGTTTTTTTTTTTTTTTGTCATTAACTATGTACAACAATAGGCTTCCATCTTCATATGTCAAGGGACATCAAATGGGAACCCACCATCTCTCGAGCCAGAAATGCGCATGCATGGGCTCGCAACATACACAACAGAATTGCTCGACCACCTGACACCCTTATAAGCATTGTGGTCGGTTGATGCCTCTTTAGAATTAGCAAAAGAGGAGGCGTGAACGAGAGGTGAACCTCTATCTGGTATAAGGGTATCAGGTGGTTGAATCTTAACCCACATGGGGTCCTCAGCAGATACAGAATGAAGAGCATGTGGCCGAGAGGCCATAAAAATAGTATCTTGTGGCTCAAAAGCCACGTGCTCAAAAGGATGTGGCTCAAGGGCCACGTGGTCAAAAAGAAGTGGCTCAAGGGCCACATGATCAGAAGAATGTGGCTCAAGGGCCACGTGATCAGAACATAAGGCACCTTCTTGTGCCAGCCCAGGTGAAACATCTTCACCACCTTTAGGATCTTCATCGAACAATTCTCTGAAGTACTTGAAGGTGCCCTCAACTTCACTCTCATCCATGCCCTGGATAAGGTTAACCCCAACAGGGTCATTGAAGGCATCTGGCTTCTTGCCAATGGTGAAGATGTTGAAATCAGCGCATTGACTACCATAAGTCAAGCGCATCAGACCATTGCGACAATTGATCAAGGCATTGGAAGTCGCAAGAAATGGTCGCCCCAGAATGACAGGAATTTGTCCAAGTGGGTTTGGCACAGGTTCAGTATCCAAGACAAAGAAGTCGACTGGATAAATGAACTCTCCCACTTTGATCAGCACATCTTCCACCACACCCCTCGGTTTCTTCATAAACCTATCAGCCAATTGAAGAGTGGTCTTTGTTTGTTTGAGGTCTCCAAGACCGAGGTGGACGTAGACAGAATATGGCAGAAGATTAACAGATGCACCAAGGTCCAGCAAGGCCCGATGTATGGACACATCACCAATCACACAAGAGATAGTAGGACAGCCAGGGTCCTTGTACTTGACTTGCATGGGTTGTGCCAACAAGGAACTCACGTTAGCCGCAAGAAAAGCTTTCTTGGGAACATGAGTTTTTCTTTTCTTGGTGCATAAGTCCTTGAGAACCTTGGCATAAGGTGGCATTTGCTGAATCACCTCCAGAAGAGGGATATTCACCTTAACCTGCCGAAACATCTCAAGCATCTTGTCATGCTGATCAGAGGTGTTCTTTTTAAGGCGCTCAGGGAATGGCGCCTTTGGGGCATAAGGATGCGAAGGCACCCCAGAATTCAGGTCCAAAGAAACATGAGTGGGGACCTCAGAATCTGGTTCCTTCGACACAAGAGGAGACAAGGGGACCTCAAGGTTCGGCCCCTTTGTCGAAGGAAATGTAGAAAGAACCTCAGGATCTGGCTCCTTCCTGGAAGTATTTGTGGAGGGAGCCTCAGGATCCGGCTCCCTCAAAGATGGTGATGACAAGGAAGGCACCCCAATGTGGTTGTCCACCTCCTTACCAGACCTCAAAGTATGAATCACATTAATATGATGGGTCGGTTCAGAGGTAGCATGAGGTAAAGGTGTCCTTCCTTGCGAATGGGTACCCCGAGGATTTACCTCGGGTTGACTCGGTAATTGACCCTTCTCGCGTTCATGGAGCTGATTAGCCAACTGGCTCACTTGCATTTCCAATGCTTTGACCGTATTGTTGTTGGCCGAAAACATGGCTTGCGTGCTCTGAATGAACGCGTGAAGGGTTTGCTCAAGAGTGGAGTCCTTAGGGTCAACCCGTTGGGGTTGTGGAGTTTGGTTAGAATAACCCGACGAAGAGGTCTGAGGAGGTTGGTAATTGTGGTTCTGAGACCTTTGATGTGGAGGTTGGTAGGTCACCGATGGGCGTGGAGGTTGATAAGGTGGAGGTTGAGGTTGAGCGTGCGAGCTCTGACCGTTACCCCCACTAGGCCCCCAAGAGAAGTTAGGATGGTTACGCCATCCCGGGTTGTAAGAGTGACTGTACGGGTCATTTCGGGGCCTTTGTTGATACATCGCATTTGCATGCTCAGTATCCCTTGGAGCGTAAGCGCATTCCAAGTCATCATGTCCCGACAGTCCACACCTACTACACTCGGGAGTAGCGACCTGAGCTACAGGAGCTCGGTCCATCTCCAAACACTCAATCCTACGCATGAGAGCAGCCACTTTCGCCTCAGACGCGATAGTTGACTCAACTTGATAAGATCCAGCTTGACCAGAAGACCTGGCGGCTGGTGGCTCTCTCATGGTGTCCCATTCGAAGGTACGCTCAGCCATGGACTCAAAAGTGTCCCATGCCTCCTCGATGGGTTTCATTTGGAAGTCACCCTGACACATTGACTCCAACAATGTGCGGGTGTTGTAGTTGATGCCCTCATAAACAATCTGGCACAGCTGCCATAGCTCAAGTCCATGATGAGGGCATTGCTGGAGGAGGTCCTTGAACCTCTCAAAGAAACCATGAAACGATTCGGTCTCGGTTTGATACATCTGATGTATCTGGTGCCGTATCTGTTGAGTTTTCCTTTGAGGGAAAAATCTCTTCAGAAAGACGGTCACAAAGTCATCCCATGACCGAATCGAGCTCGCCGGGAGGCTATACATCCATTTCTTCGCATTATCCTTCAATGCGAAAGAAATCATCCTCAACCGGACAGAATCCTCGTCAAGCTGTTGAAGCTTGAACATGGAGCATACTTCCTCGAATTCGCGTATAAAGATATACGGATCCTCCTTATTGGCAGTGAAGGTCGGAAGCATGCTCACATACTGAGGTTTTAGCTCATAGTTGTTCCCGCGAGCAGGGGGAACAACTATGCAAGAAGGTTGCGCGGCCCGAACAGGATGGGTCCGCTCCCACAAGGTCATCGGCCTATCATGTCGAGCTAAAGGTGGTGGTGCACCTAGAACTCGATCCTGACCGAATCTCCCTTCCTCTCGAGTCAGAGGAGGAGGAGAAGAAGGTCTACGTGGTGGTGGAAACGGACCGAGGTAGTCCATGTATGGAACCCGGTCCCCTTCGCCACCACGAGATGACTCGGCCTCTTGCTCCAAAGGAGCACGAGGCGGAGATGGTCGATCACCAAGATCTTCCATCTCAGAAGTATGCACTCTCTCGAGCCGAGCGCTCTCACCAAAACGAGCCCAACCTCGCATAAAATGCTCGACTCGACTCTATACCTACACACAACAGAAGGTGTACTAGAGGAGGAGACTATACGTAGAGAATAGATGAGGAGAGGACTCAGATGAGGAGGGAAGAATCCCTAGAGCTAGCGAGGGTAGTGGGATCAGGAAGAAGCCTAACTAGCAAGCACGGCTCAAACAAAGTAAGGCAATGGGTCCTTAAGCTAGACGACGCCTAACTTCGAGGTCACTAGCCTCGACACGTCTCACCTCCCTACAACGAGGACCACAATGCCCAGCAAGTGATACCAGATCCGGAGATCCAGTACCTCCTACTATCGACAAGGTAGGCAACGCCGATCAGGTCATGACGGTCTCAACTAGATTACTCTCCTAGTGCGCCCGCAATCCTAGGGCCAATGTCTACTTGCTTTTAGTTAAGGCTTTATTAAGATTGATTTTTGTGGCCAAGGAAAGGGTGATGAAATCCCCCACCTTATCTTTTATGGGACAGCCCCTCCTTAGTAGCGATTTGATCCTAGATCTAGCAATCAATCGCTCCAATCAAACGCTCTCTCACTCTTGTCCCGATGCACCTTACTAACTAATGCATGAACGAAACATGCATGAATGAGGGATGTGGGTGCACGTACCTCACGCCAGCAGTCAACGACAAAATGTAAAGCAAAGAAAAGACAAATGCATGCAAGGTCTACCAATGGTGCATGACCTAGATGGCAAGAAGTCTAATCTTTTGCTTTGAGTTTTATTGTCCAAGTTGATTAAAGGGGGAGTGATTAATGATCTGGGAGCAAATAAGAAGTCACAGCATGCAAAATTGGGCTCCCAGATAACACAAATTACAACACAAATGACCACAAAAAAATTGGAAGACAGAATCCCTCACCAGGCCGCCAATTGGCGGTTCCAAACCGCTGATTGGCGGTCTGTTGTTGGATTTGCTTCCTCCAACTTCTCCAGTGGCCTCCCCGTGATCAGAGTGTTCCCTGAAACTAAGAAAACTGAAAACGAAAAATTAAAAACCCCTCGAATCGTCCAAACCAAGGTCTGGACAGAGCACCTCCCCGGCAACGGCGCCAAAAACTTGATTGATCGTTTTATATTTAACCGCAAGTGCACGGCCGCGTTGAAGCGGTGGCAAATACGGGTCGTCCACTGGGAGGTGTGTCGACACTTGGTTTATTCGAAGGCGAGAGGTAAAAAGAAGGGAGAAAGATGTATTACACTAATCGAAACTACAAAGCTGAAATGAAATGCAAAGGAAATGAAGATAAGCAATAAAACTAAACCCCAAAGGGGGTAGAGAACTGATGTGAATATAAAGATGTGTGTGTGTGTGTGTTCAATTAAGCTCCTCACAACATGTAGTGCATGAAATCATAAAACTACATCCAATCTTGCCTCTACATGAATTAAGATAAGACTACATCATTAAAACATACAAGACAATGATTGGAATGAAGCTACATGAACTCAAGTATAAAGACTAGACCCTACTATGCCTCTACATGAATTAAGATGACTACATCATTAAAACATACAAGACATTAGCTAAGGAAAAGGCAACAAGAGTACATACACTACAAATAGTGTTTCCAACATTAACTTCATCCATATCCTAACTTTATCATTCCCCATAAAATAGGTCCACTAATCAAAGCATACGCTAAGCTTCATTCAAGAGCATTAGCATATCAAAGATAAGAGTGGAGACCCATTAGATGGTTATGGAAATCATATAAAGCTCAAGGGATAAAAATAACACACACTTGATACACTACATTATTATATCACATATTTCTCCACCCCCCAAATGGGGATGGAACTACTCACTACTCATTACACTAACTAATTTAGCAAAGGAAAGCATAATACTGAAATGAAATTTATACTACTTAAGCAAGAAATATTAAAGAAGCATAAAACTAAACAAACAAACAAGCATGCAAAGGAAAGGAAATTAAACTAAGAGAGAAACAACATCATTAAAAGAAAACTTCTATTATTAACTCACTCAATTACAAGTAGCTCTTCCTCCACTAGAGTTTTGCTTCAAGGCTTCACTCTTAGTAGGGAAGATGGCCACCAAGAGGGAGATAGATACAATGGGAGGTGAAGAGTTCTATTTATAAGCATGGAAAAAGCTAATCCGGGACAATCCCCCGATGTGGGACTAAACCAATACCAAAAATAGCCTAAACACATGCTAATACAAGTCCAGGAAGAATCTTGGCTGATTTGGGCTTAACCAGACCGCCAATTGGCGGTTCCAGACCGCCAATTGGCGGCCTATAAAGCCCAGATCCGGCTGGGTCTTCTGGTGGGCTTGCCTTGGTGTGTTTCTTGGTCTTGGATGCATCTAGCTGGTTTAGTGGAGCTCCGACCCGAATCGAATTGACAAAATACTCCTCATGATGGTGTGGAGTTTCCTGTTTTGCTCTTAGGTCCTTCTATCTTACGATCAGGTCCTTCCCCCTTGCATCTTGGTCCCCAGGTCTCACAATTAGGTCCTTTTTTTCCTGCTTTTGGGTCCTTTCATGGCTCTTCTCTTCAAACCTCTTTATTTCTGAAAACTAAACATAAAACTCGTCACGTAGCATTGCTTAGGTGTAAGATAATGGATATAAGGTACAAATATAAGCATGAAATGATGTCAATCAGAGGGAGAGATTTGTTATTTTCGTGATTTCGATTGGGGGAAAGAAGGAGAGCAGAATTAATTTGGGTTTTTGGGATTTTTGATTTAATTATCTAAAGCAAGAAACAAAAACAATTCAAACTAAAGCAAGAACAAAGAAGTGAATTCCGTTGGGTGGAGGTTTAGATTTAAGGTTTAGATTAGAGAATTCAGAAACTTATAATAAATCATATTAGTTATAAAACATTACATGATAAATGATTTAACATAAACTCAAGTAATCAAAATATACTATCACGAAATTAAAATAATAACATCCATTCATCTTCTCTTCACCCTAAATCGTCACCTCCACCCTTTGGAAGGAGTTAGAAACTCATGGAGGGAGGAAGAAGAAGGGATCCTAGAGACATTAAAAGAAAACTAAAACAAGAATTAAAAGAACAGAATTTTATTGCTAAAAAGAAGATTACAAGACAAAGACTAAAAATAAAAACCTAAGACTAAGGACCAAGGACCCTTCTAACATCGTTCTCGGGTCTATTTATAGTTGTTACAAGAGACCTAAGTATAGAATTGGAGAGTACACGTGTCCAGACACGACTGGTCAAAATTGGAGCACACGGATCGACTAGGGGGTGGTGTTTCCGCCTCATGATGCATGTAATGTGCGGCGATTTCGCCGCATGATCTCCTCAGATTTAATCCGGATTTTGGTTGAATGTTTATGGTATGATTTGATCCTCCTTTACGCGTCTGGATTGATTCTTTCCATTTTTTGAACTCCGGATTAATTCTTTCACATATTTGGAGATATACATTGATTTTTCTATATATTTTCTCCAAGAAAATAAAGCTACTCGTGATTTGCACTTAGGTCCTTGACTTTTTGCAATTAAGTCCCCGGCTACGTTTGTGCTTAAGTCCTTGTTCTTTTTGCAATTAGGACTTGAATGCTTTTATGCTTGGATACATTTCCATTCGTATCCCGATAATCTTGAACTTGGTCTTTATGATAGAAATGAGTCTTTTGCACGCGTTTATGCTCGGGATGTGGGTAAATTGCATTCAGGTCCCTGTATTCTGTAAATAAGACTAAACACATACCTTAGTAGCATTTATTGATGTAAAAGTAATCTAAATGAAAGACATATGATGCAATGTATGCAATGCATCAGTGCTTCTACCTGTACCCATCCGCCGTAGCATAAGGACTTCTTCCCTTCTCTCCTGAGTCATTCTTTCTCTCCTGTGTTCCCCCGTCTTCTCCTCTACGCACATTCTTTGTTTAAAAAAAAGAAAAGGTTTTGGTGTGTGCACCTTTGTGCATGCTTTCGTGGACACGAGACGAGAGTGGTCGTTTGACGAGGAGCGTTGTCAATCTGGCTTCGGTCATCGATTTCTCGACACCTTCCTCCTCTCGTGTCGCACGCAGTCCGGGTTCAATGGCTGCTAATTTCCGTGAGGAGGAGCAGTTGCTGGACCCACCTGCTCCATCAGTGCTTCCAGTTGTCGTTCCCATACCTCTTCGTGATCGATGCTACCCGAGCCGTACAGCTCTACCCTCATGCATCGTATTTCCAGAGGCAAATGGGAACCATTTTGAGGTCAAGCCTCAGTTTATTTCCATGCTCCCTCATTTCACTGGGAAAGGTGACCCCTATATCTTTCTCAGGGAATTTGAGGAGGTCTGTGCTATGTTCAAACTGCAACAACTTAGCACAGACTTCATTCATCTTAGGCTTGTCCCCTTTGCACTTAAGAATGACGCCAAGAAGTGGTTGTACAACAACCAGGCGAATGCCTTCAGGACTTGGGATGAGTTTCAGTCTGCATTCCTCAAAAAGTATTTTCCAAATCATCGGACTCAAAAATTGAGGAACAAAATCAATTCGTTCTATCAACATGAGACAGAATCATTTCATGCATACTTAGAGAGGTTCAAGAAGCTACTATCCTCATGCCCTCACCATGGCATTGAGTTGTGGCGCCTTTGCCAGATTGTGTACGAGGGTCTTCACATCCCGTCAAGAACGCTCCTTGAGTCCATGTGTCAAGGAGAGTTCTTGGGGAAGGATGAAAGGGAGGCATGGGCTTTCCTAGAAGACCTTGCTGAGAAAACCATGCAATGGGAGAGTGTGAGGGAACCACCTGCATCATCTAGTATAGGAGCGAGGATCGCGAATGGAAACTTGACTAGATCGGGCACCACATTTGCTATCGATACCACTACGGCCACCGAGGCACGCATGGCGGCCTTAATGCGCCGTATGGATTCGATTGAGCTCCAAAACCAGCACGATGTTTCTCATGTGTCTGCATCTGGTTCACCACCATGTCATTTATGTGGTAGGATAGGTCATATAGGGGGTGAGTGTGCATCCATTCCTCCTGAGATGGAACATGTAAATGCCATCTATGATAGATCCAGGAATGACCCATATTCATCATCATATAACCCTGGATGGAGGAACCACCCTAATTTTTCATGGAACCATAACAATGCCTCAGGTGGTCCTTCAAACTTTTCTCGACCACCTAACCGACCACACTACCCTCCCATGCATTCACAGTCTCATCAGCCACCCCAAAGTCAGAATACCAACCAACCAGGTTTCCCAAATTCAAACAACTTGGAAACCCGGTTTAATTCGCTTGAGAAATTAACTCGTGAACTTGAGAACTCTGTAAAAAACTTTATGTCGTCCACGAGTCAAGTTCTCACTTCGAATCAGCAGACCATCAAATCTCTCAAGCTTCAGATGGGTCAGTTGGCTCAGTCTGTACATGAGAGAGAGAGAGGGAGCCTGCCTAGCCAACCTGTGGCTAACCCCCGTGCTCAACAGCACTCGAACATGCAAAATGCAAGTTCAAGACCACAGGGGGGCAAGTGAATTACGTGGAAGAACCTGTGGACCATGTTAATGCCATTGTGACCCTGAGAAATGGGAAGCAGGTCAACAACCACGTATCCTTGCCAGAAAATCCATCTGTGCCGCCCCTTGTGGGAATGATGGTGAGAAAGAGGCCGAGGGTGAGAGTAATACACCAAAGCCTCCTTCTCCGGCTCCGCCCAAGACATACCTACCAAAAGCTCCTTATCCTAGTAGGTTGTCTAAGAAACAGAGTGACAGTGTGGATAAAATGATGGAGATATTTAAGAAAGTGAATGTCAACATTCCTTTGTTAGACATGATTCAACAAATACCTCCATATGCAAAATTCCTGAAGGATCTCTGTACAACTAAGAGGAAAACCAATGTCCCTAGCAAAGCCTTTTTGGCAGCTAATGTGAGTTCGATCATCTCGAACCCAACGTACGTGAAATTGAAGGACCCGGGCAGTCCAACAATTTCATGTATCATTGGGGATTCTCGCATTAACAATGTTTTGCTAGATCTAGGGTCGGCGGTTAACCTCTTACCTGCTTCTGTGTATCAACGATTAAGCCTAGGCACTCTCAAGCCTACGAAAACAACTTTGCAGTTGGCTGAGCGTTCGATCAAAGTCCCATTGGGGGTCATTGAAGATGTCCTAATCAAGGTCGGTGATTTCATATTTCCTGTTGATTTCGTCGTCCTTGAGACCGAACCAATTAAGACTACCCACTCTCAGATTCCATTGATTTTGGGTAGACCTTTTTTGGCGACGTCAAATGCCTTGATCAATTGTCGTACTGGACTCATGAAATTGTCGTTCGGGAACTTGACCGCGACATTCCATGTGTTCAATATGGCTAGGCAGCCGACATCTTTCGAGGACCCCATGGCAGTCAATGTTATCCGGGACTTGGAAGAAGAATTGGAAGAAGAGTACCCCCTGATTCATGAGAATTTAAATGATTACTTCATGGATGACTCTAATCATGAAGAGGACGGGGTGAGTTGAGCAATGATGTGCATGTTGTTCAGTACATGCGAGCTCCTCCTATCTTACATCTCAAGCTAGATATCACGCCTCGCCTTGAGGAGCCACCCACACCTGAGCTCAAAGAACTCCCCAAGGAATTGAAACATGTTTTTCTTGGTCCCAATAGGTCATTTCCGGTGATTATTTCATTGAGGTTGACTGGTGATCAGGAAGAACGCCTGATTCAAGTCCTAAAGGAGCACCAATCAGCCATTGGGTGGTCCTTGAGGGACATCAAAGGGATAAGTCCCGACGTCGTGCAGTACCACATCTTTATGGAGGATGAGGCACGACCACGTCGCGACCCATAGAGGCGTTTAAATCCAGCCATGACAGAAGTAGTTAAGAAAGAGATCATCAAGTGTTTAGATCATGGCATCATTTTCCCCATTTCGGACAGTACTTGGGTAAGTCCTGTCCAGGTTGTGCCCAAGAAGTCAGGTATCACTGTTGTCCAGAATGATAACAATGAGCTTGTACCCACACGACTTCAAACTGGGTGGCGAGTTTGTATTGACTATAGGAAGTTGAACGCGGTCACGCGTAAGGACCACTTTCCTCTACCTTTCATCGACCAGATGTTGGAGAGACTCGCCGGGCACGCCTATTACTGTTTCCTTGATGGTTATTTGGGGTACAATCAAATCCCAGTCGCCCCCGAAGACCAGGAGAAAACCACGTTCACTTGTCCTTTTGGGACGTTTGCTTATAGACGAATGCCTTTTGGGCTATGCAATGCACCTGCAACATTCCAACGTTGCATGTTAAGTATCTTTTCCGATATGGTCGAGAACTTCCTTAAGATCTTCATGGATGATTTCTCGGTTCATGGCACCTCCTTTGATGAGTGCTTGCACCACTTGAGCCTTGTTCTCAAAAGGTGTTCGGAAACGAACTTAGCCCTTAATTGGGAAAAGTGTCATTTCATGGTCACAAAAGGCATCGTGTTGGGTCACGTGGTATCTTGTGATGGTATCGAGGTGGATAAGGCAAAGATTGAGCTTATTTCTAAGCTTTCTCCACCCACCTCGGTAAAAGAAATCCGTTCATTCCTTGGACACGCCGGTTTTTACCGGCGATTTATTAAGGATTTCAGCAAGATAGCTCGTCCTTTGACGAGCTTGCTTGCTAAAGGAACCTCCTTTGAGTTCACACCCGAGTGCATGACTGCATTTGAGTTTCTGAAGCGTGAGTTGACCTCCGCTCCTATTATTAAGGCACCGGTGTGGACTCTACCATTCGAGCTGATGTGTGATGCTTCTGATTACGCGATAGGAGCGGTTTTGGGTCAGAAAGTCGACAAATTGTCTCATGTGATCTATTATGCAAGTCGTACTCTCAATGACGCCCAACTCAACTACTCCGTTACTGAGAAAGAGTTCCTCGCGATCATATTTGCGTTGGAAAAATTTTGCCAGTACCTCATAGGGTCGCATGTCATCATCTACACTGATCACTCAACTCTTTGCTACCCTTTGTCTAAAAAGGATGCGAAACCCCGTCTCCTGCGTTGGATCTTGTTGTTACAGGAATTCGACCTCTAAATACGGGACAAGAAGGGATGCGAGAATGTCGTGGCTGATCACCTATCTCGCATCCCCATTGATCTTTCACCGGATCCACCGGTGAACGAGTTTTTTCCTGATGAGAACCTTATGGCAATAGCCTCACCTCCCTGGTTCGCTGACATTGTGAACTATTTAGCAACCGGGGAGGTGCCGGCTCATTGGAGACACAGTGAGACAGCGAAGTTCAAGTCGTTAGTCAAGCACTTCTATTGGGATGATCCATACTTATTTAAGTATTGTGCTGATCAAATCATAAGGAGGTGCATTCCTGACGACGAGATTCAGAGTGTCTTGTCCTTTTGCCATAAGGAGGCATGTGGTGGGCACTTCGGTGCCAAGAAAACCGCTGCCAAAGTGCTCCAATGCGGTTTTTATTGGCCCACGTTGTTCCAAGACGCTTTTGCATTTTGCAAAGCATGCGATAGGTGCCAACGTGTGGGCCGCATTGGTAGATGAGATATGATGCCACTCAATCCTATCTTAGTGGTTAACATCTTTGATGTTTGGGGAATTGACTTCATGGGTCCTTTCCCCGTGTCCCATGGTCACACTTACATCGTGGTGGCGGTCTATTATGTGTCAAAGTGGGTTAAAGCAATCCCCACTCGCACTAACGATCGCAAGGTTGTGATCAAATTTCTTAAAGAACACATCTTCGCGAGGTTTGGGACACCTCGTTGTATCATAAGTGATCGGGGGACACACTTTGTGAACCGATCCCTTGAGGCAGTGCTGAGGAAATACTCCATCATGCACAAGTTGGCCACACCTTATCATCCTCAAACCTGTGGCCAGGTGGAAATTTCCAACCGTCAACTCAAGCAAATTCTTGAGAAAACGGTTAATGCTTCAAGGAAAGATTGGTCGGTCAAGCTTAATGATGCATTGTGGGCTTTCCGCACTGCATTTAAAACCGACCTTGGCATGTCCCCCTACCGGCTAGTTTATGGCAAAGCTTGCCATCTTCCGGTAGAACTTGAGCACCAGGCATTATGGGCAATCAAACATCTTAACATGAGTCTTGATGTTTCCAGTGCCAATCGCAAGTTAGACCTCAATGAGTTGGAGGAGTTGAGAAATGAAGCTTATGAGAATGCCAAGATCTGCAAGTCCCGCACAAAATTTTTCCACGATCGCTTGGTGCGAATCAAAACCTTCGAGGTGGGACAAAAGGTCTTGTTGTATAATTCTCGCCTCCACTTGTTTCCGGGGAAACTTCGGAGCCGTTGGTCAGGACCCTACATTATTTTAACCGTCTCCCCTCATGGGGCGGTTGAGATTCAAAATCCTAGGAATGGGGACGTGTTCAATGTTAATGGACAACGCCTCAAACCATACTTGGAAGGGACCACGGCAGAGGTCGAGGAGGAAGTCGTGCCTTTGCACGAACTCCCCACGGATGTGGTCACTTGATGTGATCCATCCCTCCATTTGTTTGTACATACCTTTGTTTTGTGTCAAAAAAAAGGAAAAAGATAAAAAGCAAAAAAAAAAATGGAAGGCCTATGTGATATTTTCCCTTTACCTTGATTAAAAACGCGTTTTCCCATGACCTACGCATCATTCCAGCAGAGGAAAACGTGTTTCTCCTCCAGATCTCGCCTCCACCCAAATTTATCCCCCAGATCCACTGAACGGACCGCCAATTAGCGGTTTGACACCGCCGATCAGCGGTCCGTTGTTCTCAGTTTCAAGATTTGCTTCGTCTGGGTGTTTCATTTGGGATTCTTAGTTGTTTGCGTGGTTGGGAGTCTGTGTTGTGTCTGGAATCGGCGTGGGGTGGTCTTCTCTCCGCTCGTTCCGTGTTCGTCTTCGCCGTCGTGTGCCTCGCTGCTAAAGCTCGCCAAGGTAGGTTCAGGTATGGCCAACCATCATTTAATTCCAGAACTAAATTTTGCCTCCCTGATTCGTGAATTCGGAGAACCCTTCTACGATCGAATCGTAGCTAAAGGGTGGTACCATTTATTGTATGAGGGCGATGAATCCATGTACGTAGAGCCTCTCGTACATGAATTTTTTACTAAACTCGAGCGTGACCAGACCGGTCCACTCGAGTTCAGTATCACTCTCAGAGGGGTGAAACACACCGTGACACCCCAGCTGATCTCCGACGCGACTGGGATCCCCTTGGTTGATGAGCTCGCTCCTACCCACGATATCAATTTTTATCGATCTATGCTTGGGCGTGGGCAACCTGTATCATCACATGGGGTAGTACCTAATGCGCACATTTACTCCAATGTGCACATTGTAGCCAGGTGGGTGTGTAGAAATGTGTTGGGGCAAGAGCGGACCTCCACATTTTTCACACCTAGTTTGCGAATCGTGTATAGTCTGATGGACAGTTCACCACACTGCATTTGTCGAACATTGTTCGACGTTTTGGTGAACGCCAGGCTGAAAGATATACACTGTTTGCCGACTCTGGTTACCAAATTGTGTGGCATGTTGGACATCCCACGATTTGAGCGCATGCTGAGTCGCCAAGGCACCGACCTCGAGGTAGCGAAGATGACGTCGTCATTTCGCCATTGCCTTCCTGAGGCATGGGTGCCTGACTTTATGAAGGAGGATGTTAGAGCCAGTTCCTCAAGCTCGTCTGTGAGCTCAGGAACGCTCTTCAACACCAACATTTCTGAGATGGCGGTCGAGCAGCAGAACGTCATCTTAGCCAAGCAAAACCGGAAGATCTATAGGAAGTTGTCGGCTCTTGAGAGAGGTGCCTCTTCGGGCACTTCTGGCCGCCATCATTAGTCCGGTACACCCTATCCATGCATTGGCACCATTTTGCCATACATTGAGGACAATGCATGGATTAGGTGTGTGTGTGGGGGGGGGGTGTTTTCACGTTTGTACATAGTTTGTGTTTTGTTTTGATTTTTTTTGCTTTCTTTTGGTTGTACTACTAGGATCATGTTAGTGTGCCACATTTAACATTGAAATACCTGCTTGCCATGATCCTTGGGTGACTTGTCTTCTTTTGCTTGCCTAGTGCTTTAAAAGTTTCACATTTCTTTCAAAATCTTCATGTGTTTGTGAAAGAAAATGTTTTTGTAGGTTTTGCGTGTGTTTAGCATGTGCAAACCCGTTGAGAGGCAAAGTAAAAAGAAAGCTCCCAAAATTGTCTTGAACTTGATGCATTAGGATTTCTAGTTTACTGGCTTTAGGTCTTATCGAGTCGTTAGGATGCACCCCGGTTTTCCCTCGGGGGGCGTGTAATCATAGGGTTTCAGCACTCAAACATTTAAAGAAGTCCACCCTGAACTTAGTGAGTCAAATAATTCGTGTCTGTTAGTATAAGGAAGTTTGTCGTAGTCAATGGCCCTTAATCTCTTTTTGTGAAACTTAAGTGTAGGGGTTTTGGTTCCCATGTAGATAAGTAAATAAGTGGTGTTCTCTCTTCTCGCATGGCTCCTATCACTCGGGAAAGTAGGTTTGAGGGGACTTTGTGCCTGGTGCTTTCTAGTCATCTGACTTGGAATGCACCGACCGAACTCCCGTGACACGGGTGGTAGGGATCGCCCTATGTGGAGATTTGGGGAAGGTGTACGTGATAGTGTAAGTCCTCATAGACAATGATTCACGAAACCTGACCCTGGGAGAATCAAACACCAACCAATAAAATGCTCCAAAGAAAAGAAAAAAAAAGAAAAAAAAGAAAAAAAAGAGAAAAAAAAGAGTCAAATAAGAACCCAAATAGACTCTACACATTGTATCACTTTCAGAAGTTAAGGTTGCCCATGTCTTTCACTTAAGTCCTTAACTAACTCTCACGAATAACTCATTAGGCTAGGTGTGTGGACCGATTACATTTATAGAGTCGACCCATAGTATTACCGCGTCCCATGATCGACATATGAGTCCAACGAGTCGTGTAGCTAGATTGATTAATGCATCTTGTTCGGATTTTGTGGGTATATCCGCTGAAAACCCTCAGGAGACAACACTCCTCCTCCTTAGCAAAAGTTAGGTGTGGGGGTATTTGATTGATTTCATTTCATGCTTATATTTGTATCTTATATCCATTATCTTTCATTTCAAATACTCCCCATGACCAAGCTCAAGATTATCGGGTTTCAAATGGAAATGTATCCAAGCATAAAAGCATTCAAGACCTAATTACAAAAAAGAACAAAGGACTTGAGCACAAAAGTAGCCGGGGACTTAATTGAAAAAAGACAAGGACCTAATTGCAAATTACGAGTAGCTTTTATTATTATGGAGAAAATCTAAAGAAAATCAATGTGGATCTCCAAATATATAAAGAAATAAAGTCGGAGCTCAAAAGAAAGGAAAGAATCAATCCAGATGCGCAAAGGATATTGAAATCATACCATAAATACACAGGAAAAATCGAGATCGAATCGGAGCTAAAAAGGCGGCGAATCCGCCGCACCAAATTAGATTCATGCTCTAAAATTTTTACCGGTTGCGTGTTGACGCGTGTACTTTCCTATTTTATACCTAAGTCCCTTGTATCGGCTATAAATAGCCCTGAAACGATGTTGTGAGGGTCCTGAGCTTATGTCCTTCATTTTTATTCCATAATTTAGTTTTGTTGTTTTTATTTCTTGTTTTTAGTTTTCTTTTGTAATTCCTCTAGGACCCCTTCTCCTTCCTCCCATCCATGAGTTTGTAACTCTTTCCAAAGGGTGGGGGTGACGGATTTAGGGTGATGAGAAGAGAATAAAGTTATTATTTTAATTTCGTGATTAGTATATTTTGATTACTTGAGTTTGTGTTAAATCATTTATCATGTAATGCTTTATAACTAATATGATTTATTATAAGTTTCTGAATTCTCTAATCTAAACCCTATATCTAAACCTCCACCCAACGGAATTCACCATCTTTGTTCTTATTTTAGTTTTAATTGTTCATGTTTCTTGCTTTAGATAATTAAACCCAAAAATCTCAAAACCAACTTATTTCTCCCTCTTCCTTTCCCTTAATCGAAAATCACAAAAATAACAAGATCTCTCCCTCCGTGTGTTCGACCCGTACTTGCCACGTCTTCATTGACGCCGTGCACTTGCGGTATAAATTTAATTCTCATCAAATCACTCCATATTTTAAGTGTCTATTCTTCCTACTAGAAGTGAGGCCTTGAAGCACACACTAAAGTAGGAGGATGCTACTTGAAATGCGAGTCATTTTATCAATAAAGTTTTGTGTTTCTTTCATTGTTTGTTTAGAAAGGCCTTAGTTTAATCGTCTTTTATTTCTAGTTTAGTTTTAATATGCTTTCGTTGCTTAGTTTAATAATTAGTGTAATGTTTAGGGAGTAGTTCCATCCCCTTTGGGGGGTGGAGTAGATGTACATACATGCATTAGAGAATGGGATGAATGCTTTATTTCCAATGTGTTGATAAAACATGAATGTATACTTGCTTGTTTAGGATAGAATTTATAACTTGATGAGTTTTGCCAAAATTATTAGACACCTCTCATGCTTGTTTAGGTTCTGAAATAAACAACTTGCATATGTAAATGTTAATCAACTAAGTTGGTGAATAGATTGATAGGTTTTGCCATAACATTTAGACACTTCCTATGCTTGATAAACACCACCTTCATGTGCTTAAAGAATGTATTCTGTTGAACGTTTTATTTAAAACCGCAAGTGCACGTCCACGATGAAGCGGTGGCAAGTACGGGTCGTCCTCAGGGAGGTGAGTAGCCTCTTGTTTGCACGAAATCAAGTGGCGAAAAAAATGGAGAAGAGAGTTGGTTACGCTACTCTACACTAAACTACGCTAAGAAGTACGAAATGCGAAAGAAAGAAAGAAACGATCAAATAAAAACTAAGCTAAGAACAAAATAGAAGTGCGGGAATTCAGGAATGGGAAAACCCCTAAGGGGTGGAGTGAGTGCACACAAGCAAAGAGGTGGGTGTTGAACACATTCTTTAAGCACAAATAAAGGTGGTGTTATCATGCATAGGAAGTGTCTAAATGTTGTGGCAAAACTTATCAATCTATTCACCAACATAGTGGATTAACATTTACATATGCAAGATGTTTATTTCAGAACCTAAACAAGCATGAGAGGTGTCTAATCATTTTGGCAAAACTTATCAAGTTATAAATTCTATCCTAAACAAGCAAGCATACATTCATGTTTTATCAACACATCAAAAAAATAAAGCATTCATCCCATTCTCTAATGCATGTATGTACATCTACTCCACCCCCCAAAGGGGATGGAATTACTCACTAAACATTACACTAATTATTAAACTAAGCAAAGAAAGCATATTAAAACTAAGCTAGAAATAAAAGACGATTAAACTAAAACATGCACAAACAATAAAAGAAGCATAAACAAACAATGAAAGAAACACAAAACTTTATTTATAAAATGACTCACATTTCAAGTAGCATCCTCCTACTTTAGTGTGTGCTTCAAAGTCTCACTTCTAGTAGGAAGAATAGCCACTTAAAATATGGAGTGATTACAATAGGAGGTGAAGAGTTCTATTTATAGGCATGGAAAAAGCAAATCCGGGACAATCCCCCGATGTGGGACTAAACCAACACCAAAAATAGCCTCAACGAACATTAATACAAGCCCAGGACAAATCTTGGCGGATCTGGACTAATCCAGACCTCCAATTGGCGGTCCAAAATGTCCGGATCCAGTTGAGTTTTATTCTGGGCTTTTCTTTGTGCTTTTGGTTGTCTTTGCTGCATCTACTTCGTTTATTGGAGCTCCGACCCGAATCCAATTGCTAACATACTCCCCATGATGGTGTGAAGTATTCTGTTTTGCTCTTAGGTCCCTCTGTCTTGCGTTCAGGTCCTTCTCCCTTGCATCTTGGTCCCCAGATCTCACAATCCAGTCCTTTTTCCCAGCTTTTGGGTCCTTTTATGTTTCATCTCTTCACAAAAACTTGATAGATCTCGTTTTATATTAACCGCAAGTGCACGGCCGCGTTGAAGCGGTGGCAAATACGGGTCGTCCACTGGGAGGTGTGTCGACACTTGGTTTGTGCGAAGGCGAGAGGTAAAGAAAGGGAAGAAATGTTGGTTACACTAAACTACACTAAGATGGAAAAAGGAAATGAAGATAAGCAATAAAACTAAGCCCCAAAGGGGGTAGAGAAATAATGTGAACATAAAGAAGTGTGTGTGTGTTCATTAAGCTCCTCACAACATGTAGTGCATGAAATCATAAAACTACATCCAACTTTGCCTCTACATGAATTAAGATAAGACTACATCACTAAAACATACAAGACAATAATTGGAATGAAGCTACATGAACTCAAGTATAAAGACTATACCCTACTATGTCTCTACATGAATTAAGATTTCACTACATCATTAAAACATACAAGACATTAGCTAAGGTAAAAGCAACAAGAGCACATACACTACAAATTGTGTTTCCAATATTAACTTCATCCATATCCTAACATTATCATTCCCCATAAAATAGGTCCACTAATCAAAGCATAAGCTAAGCTTCATTCAAGAGCATTAGCATATCAAAGATAAGAGTGAAAACCCATTAGATGGTTATGGAAATCATATAAAGCTCAAGGGATAAAGATAACACACACTTAATACACTACATGATTATATCACATATTTCTCCACCCCCCAATGGGGATGGAACTACTCACTACTCATTACACTAACTATATTAGCAAAAGAAAGCATAATACTGAAATGAAAGTTAACTAAGAAGGCAAGAAGCATTAAAGAAACATAAAAGGAAAGGAAAGACTAAACAAACATGCACAAATTAAAAGACAAGATTAAAAGAAACTAGAAGAATTATTTTATTAACAAATGACTCACATTGAAGGTAGCATTCTTCTCCACCTTGAGTTTTTGTTTCAAGGCTCACTCCTTAGTAGAGAGAATGCCACCAAGCAATGGGTGATTACAATGGAAGGTGAAGATTTCTATTTATAAGCATGGAAAAAGCTAATCTGGGACAATCCCTCGATGTGGGACTACACCAATACCACAAATAGCCTAAGAATACACAAATACAAGTTCTCCACAAATCTTAACGGGTCCAGAGTTATATGGACCGCCAATAAGCGGTCCAAGACCGCCAATTGGCGGTCTATAAGCTTTGGATTGATTTGGGATTTCTTGTGGGCTTTCCTGGTGGCCTTTGTTGGTCCTGGATGCATCTACTTGGTTTGTTGGAGCTCCGACCCTAATCGAATTGCCAAAATACTCCCCATGATGGTGTGGAGTTTCCTGGTTTGCTCTTAGGTCCTTCGGTCTTACGATCAGGTCCTTCTCCCTTGCATCTTAGTCCCCAGGTCTCACAATTAAGTCCTTTTTCCTGCTTTTGGGTCCTTTCATGGCTCTTCTCTTCAAACCTCTTTATTCCTGAAAACTAAACATAAAACTCGTCACGTAGCATTGCTTAGGTGTAAGATAATGGATATAAGATACAAATATGAGCATGAAATGATGTCAATCACTAACATACTCCCCATGATGGTGTGAAGTATTCTGTTTTGCTCTTAGGTCCCTTTGTCTTGCGTTCAGGTCCTTCTCCCTTGCATCTTGGTCCCCAGATCTCACAATCCAGTCCTTTTTCCCAGCTTTTGGGTCCTTTTATGTTTCATCTCTTCAAACCTATTTATTCCTGAAAACTTTCCGTCGATGAATATCTCAGGTATGTGTTGGTGTACTTTCGTATTACTGGTGTGAAGGCTATATCTGTCAGTGTCTTGTAATGTATCCATCAGTGCAGTTAATGTATTAAGTTTGTAATGGTTGTTTTTCGAAATTATTCTCCCACGGATGCTCTCCATCGATGAAAGTTTAAAAACAATACACTGATAGAGATATCCTTCGGGGTCGGGAAACACATCTGTCGGTGTAGGTGTTGACCAATGAAAAATGCTAGCCGTCGGTGTATTGTTACCTGCATTGACTGATGCATCACCGACAAATATAAATCCATCGGTGAAGCCTATTATTCTAGTGATGAGACACGAGAATAGAGAGCAAACAAGTTCGTTTGGGGAGTTCACCCAGGACTGAGAGCTAAGCTTATGACTCGTGGACCGAAATCGCTAGTGGAATCAATGCCACTTGGTACAAAGCTGGAAGAGGAGCATGACGAAACATTAAAGGAGCTGAATAAGAGACATCTGTATGGGATGAAGAAAGATTTCTAGGAGCATTCAGTCAAGAAGCAAAAGAAGGTGTATGAGCCACCCCAGAACAAGCAAGTTGGCATTTGTCCTCACTATCATAACAAGCACTCTGGAGAATGCTATCCTCTAACTGAAGCATGTTTGAGTTGCGGCAGAAAGGGCATTTTGTCAAGGACTATCCTCAGAAGAGTGAGGGTTATAAAGGGTCCCAGAAGCCAAATGAACCGTAAAAGAAGGCAATTGGTCGTGTCTATGCTATCATTGAGCGGGACACTAAGAATTCCATTGTGGTAGTGGAAGGTACTTTGCTTCTCTCTGACCATTTAGCCAAAATCTTATTTGATTGTCGGGCAACTTATTCTTTCATTTCTAAGAGATTTGCGAATACTTTAATTTAGACTTGATAACTGAAAACTTGGCTTTTAGACTTGTTGTGACTACACCTACGAGTGATAGTCTTACTTCTAGGAATCATTATAGATCTATATCATTCAAGTTTGAAGAACATGAATTGCCAGCTGACCTTGTTCTACTTCCAATGATGGGTTTTGACGTCATCTTTGGAATGAATTGGTTAACGTAACATTATGCTTGTGTCCATTGCCAAGAAAGGAATATTGTCATTTCGAAGCCCGAATCACATGACTTTGTGCTCAGAAGGATTAAGGAAAAACAAGGTCGACCTTTCGTCTTTACTTTAAGGTTTAGAAAATGTTGAAAAAAGGATGTCAAGGATATCTAGCAAGTGTTATAAAGATGGATTCATCACATGCACCATTAAAGGAATTAGATGTGGTTCGTGAGTTCGAGGGTGTTTTTCTAGAAGATCTTTGTGGGCTACCTCAACATCGAGACATGGTCTTCTACATTGAGTTACTAGCAGGAACAACACCAATATCAAAAGAACCTTATAGAATGGCACCTACTGAGATGGAAGAATTGTAGAAATAGTTGCAAGATTCAATGGATAAATATTTCATTTGTCCTGGCATCTCATTGTGGGGAGCACTAGTGTTATTTGTGAAAAAGAAGGATGAGTCAATGAGGTTATGCATCGACTATCGGATGTTGAATCAAGAGACAGTGAAGAATACGTATCTATTATCACTGATTGATGACCTTTTTGATCAGCTGAAGGATGCGACAATATTTTCCAAGATCGATTTGCAGTCTCGGTATCACCACTCGAGTATACGAGATGTGGATATACCATACATTGCATTCAGAACTAGATATGGGCATTGTGAATTTTTGGTGAAGCCGTTCGGATTAACCAATGCACCTACTGCGTTCATGGATATGATGAACGAGTTTTTCGACCTTATCTGGATCGCTTTGTTTTCATTTCCGTTAATGATATTTTGATGTACTCAGAGAATGCAGCACAACATGAAGAGCACCTCCGGGTAGTGTTGGAAACGTTGAGGCAGAACAAACTTTTTGCTAAATTCGTTAAATGTGAATTTTGGTTGGATCAAGTGCCATTCCTTGGGCACATGGCATCCAATGATGGAATCTCTATAGACCCTGCAAAGGTGGAAGCAGTTATGCAATCGAATCAATCGAAGAATGTATCAAGAAATCAGGAGTTTCCTCGACCTCACTGGATATTACGAGAGATGCATCAAATACTTTGTGAAGATTGCATATATTGACTAGACTCATTAGGAAAGGAGTGAAATTTGTGTAACGCCCCTAATCCGCACTCGGGACACAGCAATAATCACAACACTAAAAAGAGGCGAAAAAGGGACATTAACTGAAATAACCAACTCGATGCCTCGATTTAAAATATATGATAAGGTCAAGTCAAGGTGCAATGTGGAAGGAAAATACAAGCAATTTGAAACCTACTACACAACTACTAAGAGGAGTAGGAAAATACATGACAACTGAGCTCAACAGATCCAGTCCACGCGTCCCAAGCCCAAGTCGCCTCTGATCACCTACCGCGTCCCACCTGCACACGAACATGCACGCCTGAGTCTTAAATCAAGACCCAGTACACCACCCCAACCCGACACTGAACAATGTCTAGTCGTCCCTGACGACTCACACTGGTCTCGTGTTCAAAGGCGGTCACATGCCCAGCGAGGCCGAGCGTGTACCTCGAACCCCACCGCGCATCCATTCCACAAGGCGACACTCAACCCGCTCTCACGGCAGAACTGTCACACGTCCCAAGGCAACCACGCGCCCAGCCAGGCTGAGCGTGCACCCTCGATAAGACCGCACATCCGGCCCACAAGGGAACACCCTACTCCAACCACGCGCCCGAGCCCGTGAGCAATGCTCCCGAACGGTCACCCGTCACAACGCTGGTGAGCTGACCAGTTCTGCATCCGGCTTCGGAAGTCGACCACACGCCCGAGCCCGTGAGCAACGCTCCCTAACGGTCACTCGCCACAACGTGGGTGGGCCCTTCCGAACCGCAATAACAAGGGGGGAAATCGACTCCGAGAATCCAACCACAACGCCCGAGCCCGTGAGCAACGCTCCCTAATGGTCACTCACAACAACGCTGGTAAACCATCCCGGACCGCCCCAACAAGGGAACACCCTACATCTAGTCATACGTGCCTCACGCGTCATCTCCATTACTCGACCACACGACCGAGTCCGTGAGCAATGCTCCAACGGCCACTCGAACCAACGTGGGTGGACCCGAGTCCGTGAGCAACGCTCCAATGTCCACTCGAACCAACGTGGGTGGACAATCGGTTCCATGAACCTCTCACAATCTCACAATCTCACTAGGCAATGGGGTAAATGCAATTTACCCCCAACAACATGGGTCAACAACCCCATCAAGGCATAAAGCAATAAAGAATGAACAAGACTATAAAATCATGTAAGCAACGTAGTGAAACTATAGCTCTAAGTCCACAAATCAAAGTACAGGGGTATAAGTGTAATTTGCCTTAAATTTCCTTATATTTCACAATTCCCAAAAGTTTAGGGGAAAACAGTAAATTACCCAATTATAATTCCTGAATTCAAATGCACTAGAATTCAAAGTTTTCCAGCAATTAAACCAATTGTTAATCAATTAAACCAATACAATTAAATCTAGGGTTTATTCTGCAATTAATCAAATTATTAACTATTCAATTAAATACTCATAATTTTAGAGTTTATTCAGCAACTTTCCCAATTACTAACATAGTTAACCAAAACCATAAATTGCAATGTTTTTCTGCAATTAACCCAATCTTTAATCAACCCACCCAATTACAACTAACATGCATAAACTATATGCAAATTTCCCAACTCTTTCTCCTCTACCCGACAACCCAAAACCAGCCAACTCCGGTAGTCGGATTCCGGCCCTCCGGCCGCGCCGTCGCCACCAAAACACCACCGCGGGTTGTAAAGGCCGAAGGACACCACCTCCACGGGGTGGCACGGCTCTCGCGGCTGCAGGCGCAACTCCAACGCACACGCGTGTTTACTCGACGCTTCTCCGACCGGCCTCCCCGGCACCCCATCCCACTACCCCGACCTCCAAACTCTATACGCGAGGGAGGGATGGCGTACCTCGCGAGAAGAAGACCGGAGAAGAGGACGATTCCTCTCCGCGTCTACACGCGGTCGCTGGAGCTCCTCGCCGTTGGGGTCGTCGTCGTCGTCGTCGCTGGAAGAAGGAAGAAGTGGGTTGGGGTTAGGGTTAGGGTTAGGGATTTGGGGAAGAGAGGTGAGAGAGAGAGGGTTGGGTTTGGGGTTCTCATAATCACCCCACCAAAAAGGAATTTCGTCCACGAAATGAAGATAAGCTACGCACCGAAAAACTCTGGGTACTTCTCCCACACATCTGCCTCGATCTCCCACGTGGCCTCTCGCGGTGTGTGGTACTGCCATCGAACCTTACCATCGGGGTGACCCTCCAACGCAACTGGTGTTCCATCCGATCCACTGTCTCTATTGGTCTCTCCTCCAACGACAAATCTGGCTGCACCCGAGGCATATCGGCCTCCAACACGTGCAAAGGATCAACAACGTACTTCCTCAGCATCGAAACATGGAATACATTATGCAGTCCCGAAAACTGAGGTGGCAATGCAATCCGATACGCAACGACACCAACTCGGTCCAAAATCTCGAACGGCCCTATGTACCTCGGACTCAACTTCCCTCTGTGCCCAAATCTCATGACTCCCTTGGCAGGAGAGATCCTCAGGAACATGTGATCGCCCACAGCAAAAGTTAACTCTCGCCGACGCTGGTCTGCATAACTCTTCTGCCTACTCTGCGCTGTGGCCAAGCTTTGTCGGATGACATCCACCTTCTCTGCACACTGCTGGACGATCTCTGGTCCAATCAGTTGTCTCTCACCCACTTCACCCCAACACAAGGGTGATCTACACAGCCGTCCGTACAATGCCTCATAAGATGCCATCCCTAAACTGGCATGGAAGCTGTTGTTGTACGCGAACTCAGTCAGCGGTAAATGCTCATCCCAACTACCTGCCCAGTCCAAGGCACACGCTCTCAACATGTCCTCGAGTGTCTGTATGGTCTTCTCTGACTGACCATCCGTCTGAGGGTGAAAAGTCGTACTGAATTTCAGCTTTGTCCCCAATGCTCTCTGAAGCGACCCCCAAAAACCTGACGTGAATTGCGTGTCTCGATCTGAGATGATGTATACCGGTACTCCATGCAACCTGACTATCTCATCAACATATAACTGTGCAAAGTTGCTCAACGGCAACGTCATCCGTACCGCTAGAAAGTGCGCCGACTTGGTCAGTCAGTCCACAATCACCCAGATCACGTCGTGGAAACGTCTCGTCTTGGGTAGTCCCGTAACAAAATCCATGGTTACGTGCTCCCATTTCCACTCTGGAAGCTCAATCCTCTGCAATAATCCAGCAGGCCTCTGGTGCTCAATCTTCACCTGCTGACAAACCAGACACTGTGACACAAACTTCGCGATATCCCTCTTCATGCCTCACCACCAGTAATGTCTCTGCAAATCCCTATACATCTTCGTGCTCCCCGGATGGATCATATATCGAGCACGATGAGCTTCCTCCATGACTTCTCTCCGCAGGTCAGCTGTCATCGGTACCCATAGTCTGCTCCTGAACCTGATGCCTCCATCAGGAGATATCCTGAACACTGACCCCTCAGTCTGAGCTGACTGCATCAAGGTGGCCATCTCAAGGTCGTCTGCCTGTGCGCGAACAATGTGCTCCACTATATCTGGCTCAAACCGTAAACTGGCAAGCATAGCTCCGCTATTTCCTGCTGCAAATGGCCTCCACTGCACTAGGTCCTCCAACAACCTCCACTCACAGACTCGCAAGCTAGCCACCAAACTCTCCCACTTCTGACTCAGAGCGTCGGCTATTGTATTCACCTTTCCCGGGTGGTAGGCGATCGTGAGGTCATAATCTTTCACGAACTCTAACCAACGTCGCTGCCTCATGTTCAGTTCTTCTGCAATAATAGGTACTTAAGACTCTAGTGATCTGTGAATACCTCGAATTGCTCGCCATACAGGTAGTACCTCCAGATCTTCAGTGCATACACCATTGTTGCCAACTCCAAATCATGAGTGGGATAATTTTGATCGTGGACCTTCAACTGCCCCAACGCATAAGCTACTACCTTCCCATGCTGCATCAGCACGCACCCAAGACCCTTACCAGAAGCATCATTGTAGATCACGAAACCGCCACTGCCACTAGGAAGGGTCAGGACGGGTGCGGTCGTCAGCCGCTTCTTCAACTCCTGGAAGCTATACTCGCACTTCTGCGACCAGACAAACCTCACACCCTTCCTCGTCAATGCTGTCAATGGAGAAGCAATCTTCGAGAAGTCCTGAATAAAGCGCCTGTAATAACCTACTAATCCCACAAAACGTCTTACCTCTGTCACTGATGTGGGTGCCCGCCACAGTGTCACTGCCTCAATCTTCACTGGATCCACCGAAATGCCATCCTTTGACACGATGTGCCCAAGGAACGCCATGCTATCAAGCCAAAACTCACACTTTGAGTATTTGGCATACAACTGATGCTCCCTCAGGGCCTGCAGTACGGTCCACAAATGCTCTCTATGTGTCTCATGATCCAATGAATAGACCAGGATATCATCTACAACCACAATCACGAACTGATCCAAGAACAGCTTAAAAGCCTTGTTCATCAAATCCATGAACGCTACAGGTGCGTTCGTCAATCCGAATGACATCACCAAAAACTCGTAGTGTTCATATCTAGTGCGAAACGCCGTTTTCGGCACGTCCTCATCTCTGCTCCTCAATTGATGGTACCCGGATCTTAAGTCAATCTTCGAGAAATCCGTCACGACCTTCAACTGAGCAAAAAGGTCATCAAACCTCAGCAACTGATGATGGTTCCTAACAAACACGTTGTCCAACATCTGGTAGTCGACACACGTTTGCTAGTTTGGGTCACTGACTCTCTGTCAAAACTGCGCTCGCCAGAAATGCTGCACATCCCTGACACAAAGGATTCTGCACCTCTAGTGTGGAAATGATGATATGACTCGCTCTACTACGCACGCCACAGACCATAGACATTGACCCATTGCCATCGAATTCAAAATCCCCCTCTCTCGATAATGAACTAGCATGTCATAATGAGACAACCAGTCTATCATGAGTATCGTGTCAAAGTCCACTATCGGCAACAACACCAAGTCAATCGGGAAGCTCTCGTCGCCCGACACAATCGACACGCAAACTAGAAACTTCCCGAGCACATGCCTCTCTCCTACAGGGGTGCTGACCTCGAAGCGGGAGGCCAGACTCAGGGGGCAAAGGTCCACAACGCTCGCAAATCTATCTGCAATGAAGGAATGCGTAGCACCGCTATCAAATAAAATCCTGGCCACATGACCAGCAACAACAAGTGTACCTTCCACCACGTCAGTAGACGCAGCTGCAGAATCCTCCAAACGTGCTGCGAAAACACGTCCAACGGCCCTCGACGACCCAGCTGTCGACTTGGTACCCCCTGCACCCAAACTCTGTACCCTGTAGTCACGTGCAACGTGCCCCGACTTCCCACAGGTGAACATGCCCTCGCTGCTCTGCCACAGCGGCTGCCTGCTCCTCTCTGCTCAGGGCAATCACGTGCCCTGTGACCCAACTGTCCACACTCTAAGCATCCACCAGTCGCCCAACCGCACTCTCATCCCAGATTTGATGATGACAACGTCCACAAACATCACTGGCACTCCTTTCAGCTGACTGCTGCTTCTTCTCGGGACGACTTCCGAATCTGCCCCTGAGCTGACTCCTGTCGTGACGACTACCGCCTCCGCCCCCACCGAACCGATCTGTATCACCGCCAAACCCCCTGCTCTCCTGGGTGCGACTCGGGTACTCAGCATCCAAAGTCATCACACTACGATGTGTGTCCTCCAGTGTCCGAGGTATACTAGTAAGTACTGCTCGCAGAAGTTGTTGTCGAAGTCCCTCTGTAAACTTCATCGCCCTCTGCTCAGGTGTACTAATGATCTCCGCACAGTATCTCTCGAGAGAACTAAACCTGTAGATATACTGATTTAAGCTCAGATCGCCCTGTTGAAGTAACAGAAACTCGCGCCTCAGACGATCACGAATGTGTTGCGGAAAATACTTCTTCCTGAACTCCCCCAAAAAGTCCTCCCAACTGGTCGCGGTCGCACCTCCAAAAACCACCACGATAGTTGACCTCCACCAACTAATCATCAATCCACTGAAAATGTAAGTGGCCAGCCCCACCTGTCGCTCAGGCGAACAAGAAAACGCCTCAAAAATATGCTGGATCATGAAATTCCAATACTCCGCTGCCTCTGGGTCTGCACCTCCAATAAAGGTCGGTGGGTGCTGCCGCATAAAGCGATCAAGAAACTCGCATAAGCGCTCAAGCTGGTCCCGCATCACTCGTTGTTCCTCCTCCTGAGCAAATAGGTGCGGAGGAGTCTACACACCTCAAACTAGCACCCCGAAGGGGCGACATCTCCCACGCAAAACAAAATTTTGAACCAAAACTAACATGACTGCGCTAAAAGGTCCTACTTGGGTTGTACGCGAATGGACTGACCTGAGCTCTGATACCAAGCTGAAACGCCCCTAATCCGCACTCGGGACACAACAATAATCACAACACTAAAAAGAGGCGAAAAAGGGACATTAACTGAAATAACCAACTCGATGCCTAAATTTAAAATATATGATAAGGTCAAGTCAAGGTGCAATGCAGAAGGAAAATACAAGCAATTTGAAACCTACTACACAACTACTAAGAGGAGTAGGAAAATACATGACAACTGAGCTCAACAGAACCAGTCCACGCGTCCTAAGGCCAAGTCGCCTCCGATCACCTACTGCATCCCACCTGCACACGAACAGGCATGCCTGAGTCTTAAATCAAGACCCAGTACACCACCCCAACCTGACACTGAACAAAGTCTAGTCGTCCCTGACGACTCACACTGGTCTCGTGTTCCAAGGTGGTCATGCGCCCAGCGAGGCCGAGCGTGCACCTCGAACCCCACCGCACATCCATTCCACCGCGCATCCAACAAGGGGGAAATCGACTCGAGGAATCCAACCACAATGCCCGAGCCCGTGAGCAACGCTCCCTAACGGTCACTCGCAACAACGCTGGTAAACCATCCCGGACCGCCCCAACATGGGAACACCCTACATCTAGTCATACGTGCCTCACACGTCATCTCCATTACTCGACCACACGCCCGAGTCCGTGAGTAACGCTCCAACGGCCAGTCGAACCAACGTGGGTGGACAATCGGTTCCATGAACCTCTCACAATCTCACTAGGCAATGGGGTAAATGCAATTTACCCCCAACAGCATGGGTCCACAACCCCAACAAGGCATAAAGCAATAAAGAATGAACAAGACTATAAAATCATGTAAGCAACGTAGTGAAACTATAGCTCTAAGTCCACAAATCAAAGTACAGGGGTATAAGTGTAATGTGCATTAAATTTCCTTATATTTCACAATTCCCAAAAGTTTAGGGGAAAATAGTAAATTACCCAATTATAATTCCTGAATTCAGATGCACTAGAATTCAAAGTTTTTCCAGCAATTAAACCAATTGTTAATCAATTAAACCAATACAATTAAATCTAGGGTTTATTCTGCAATTAATCAAATTATTAACTATTCAATTAAATACTCATAATTTTAGAGTTTATTCAGCAACTTTCCCAATTACTAACATAGTTAACCAAAACCATAAATTGCAAGGTTTTTCTGCAATTAACCCAATCTTTAATCAACCCACCCAATTACAACTAACATGCATAAACTATATGTGAATTTCCCAACTCTTTCTCCTCAACCCGACAACCCAAAACCAGCCAACTCCGGTAGTCGGATTACGGCCCTCCGGCCGCGCCGTCGCCACCGAAACATCGCCGCGGGTTGCAAAGGTCGTAGGACACCGCCTCCACGGGATGGCACGGCTCTCGCGGCTGCACGCGCAACTCCAACGCACACGCGCGTTTGCGCCTGCGACGCTTCTCCGACCGGCCTCCCCGGCACCCCCTCCCACTACCGCGACCTCCAAACTCTATACGCGAGGGAGGGATGGCGTACCTCACGGGAAGAAGACCGGAGAAGAGGACGATTCCTCTCTGCGTCTACACGCGGTCGCCGGAGCTCCTCGTCGTCGGGGTCGTCGTCGTCGCTGGAAGGAGGAAGAAGTGGGTTGGGGTTAGGGTTAGGGATTTGGGGAAGAGAGGTGAGAGAGAGACAGGGTTGGGTTTGGGGTACATAATTTGAGTGGTCTCATTGTTGTGATCAGAGCTTCCAAGAGTAAAGCAAAGGCTAACCTAACCTCTGCACCAGTGTTAATGCTTCCATCAAGTCTTGGTGGATTCGTAGTTCATAGTGATGCCTCAGGGATGGAACTTTGTTATGTCTTGATGCAGCATGGTAGTGTGGTAGCTTATGTATCGAGACAACTCAAGACTCATGAAAGGAATTATCTAACGCATGATTTGGAGCTAGCCGCCGTTGTTTTTGCCTTGAAAATTTGGCGATATTATCTATATGGTGAACAATTTGAGGTTTACACATACCACAAGAGCTTAAAATACTTATTTTCACAGAAAAGACTTGAATATAAGGCAGTGTAGTTGGTTAGAATTCCTTAAGGACTACGATGTTACAATTTCATATCATCCATGAAAGGCTAATATTTTAGATGATGCGTTAAGCAGAAAATCTGAAGGGTTAGTTGCTAGTATGATGGTTCTTGAATGGAAGTTGTTAGAAGAAGTGATAGAATGGAAGTCGTTAACCTAGCAACATGACTCGATAGACCTACTTTTGTCGATCGTTGGACAAGGTAATTCCATGGGACGACTCTATATATGTATCTTGTCCACACACCAAGCCTAGGGAACCATTCGTGCAAGTTAATTAAGGACTTAAGTGAAAGATAGGGCAACCTTAACAACCTCAAGTGATACATCGTGTAAAGTACATTAAGGTTCTTATTTGTACTTTTCCGTTTTGGAGAATAAGGAATTAAAACTAGTTGGTGTTTAATTCTCTTAGAGTCTGGTTTTGTGCATCATTGCCTACGAGGACTTACACTATCACGTACACCTTCCCCCAAATCTCCACACAGGGTGATCCCTCCCACCCATGTAATGGGAGTTCGGTCGGTGCTTCCCAAGTCAGATGACTCAAAAGCACCAGATACTAAATCCCCTCAAACGTAATTTCCTGAGTGATAGGAGTTGTGAGAGAAGAGAGAACACCATACTAAATTATTTCTTTTCTACACATGAACCAAAATCCCTACACTTAAGGTTTCACAACAGGAGTTTAAGGGTCCCTAACTTCAACAAACATCCTTATACTAATAGGCAAGAATTGTTGACTCACTAGGTTTAGGTGGACTTCTTTGTTTGAGTACTGAAATCCTATGATTGCTCTCCCCCGAGGGAAAATCGGGTTGCATCCTTACGACTAGATAAGACCTAAAACTGGTGTACTAGATATCATAATGCATCATGTTTAAGTCGATTCTGGGAGCTTCCCTTTTACTTTGCCTCTCAATGGTTTTGTAAATGCTAAACACACTCAAAACCCACAAAATATTTTTTCTTTCGCAAACACATGAAGATTTTGAAACAAATGGAAAAATTAAAGCTCTCGGCAAACGAAAGAAGGCAAGTCACCCAAGTATCATGGTATAGCAGATTTATCAATATAAATTGTAGCACACTATCATAACCCTAACAATGCAAACAAAATAAAACCAAAGAAAAAGAAAAAGACTCAACTATGTACTCACGTAAAACAACCCTCACACTTCATGCATTGTCCTCAATGAATGTGGGTATGATACTACATGGATTAATGCATGCAAAATAAAAGCTCTCACCAGCGTGAAATGTAAAAGGAAGTTCATGGTTATATGGATGGACATATACCCAAATTCCTGAAAACCTGTGAGATACTTAAGAAGGGAGACAAATACGTAAAACAAATAGGGCCCGGATACTCATGGGTTGGGGTCCACAACAATCAATGCTCACTTATGGAGTCTTTTTTTGACAAGAGGAGAGCTATGTACATTAATGGGCTCTCATCTTCATTTGTCAAGGGACTTCAAATGGGAACCTGCCATCTCTCGAGCCAGAAATGCATATGCATGGGCTTTCATAATGAGAAATACGAGAATTGTTGAGAGATTTGTAAACCGACAATGATGGTTCATGCCTCTCAAAACCAAGGTTTGTGAAAGGAAATGGAAACAAATATGTTTCCATTCCCTGAGAAAGATGAGGGTCATCAATATATACCCTCTAACTGACATTTGGGTGCACAGGGATGATTTCATCCACACAAAGTGACACCTTGGACTTATTACCCGGATGGCGAAGTCTAAAAATAGAATTGCTTGACCACCTAACACCTTTATAAGCATTATGGTCATTTGATGCCTCTTGAAAATGAGCAAGATAGGAGGCATGAATGAGAGGTGAATCTTCGTTTGGTTATTTGAATTGTAGGGTATCAAGTGGTTAATTCTTAACCCACATTGCGTCCTCAGCAAATACAAAGTGAAGAGCAGGTGGCCCAGAAATGGTATCTTGTGGCTCAAGAGCCACATGATCAAAAGGATGTTGCTCACATGTCATATGATCACAAGAAAAGACACCTTCTTGTGTGGGCACAGTTGAAACATCTTCACCACCATCAAGAAATCCATCAAACAACTCTCTGGAATACTTGAAGGTGCCTTCGACTTCGTTCTCATCCGTGCCCTGGATAACATTGACCTCTATAGGGTCATTGAAGGCACTTGGCTTCTTCCCGATGATGAAGATGTTTAAATCAGTGCACTGACTACCACAACTCAAACACATCAGACCATTACGACAATTGATCAAGGCATTGAAATTCACTAGAAACGGTCGCCCCAAAATAACAAGAATTTGTCTAAGTGGGTTTGACACAGGTTCAGTATCCAAAATAAAGAAATCAAATGGATATATGAACTCAACCACTTTAATAATAACATCTTCCACCATGCCCCTCGGTTTCTTCATTGACCTATCAATCAGTTAAAGAGTGGTTTTTGTTTGTTTGAGGTCTCCATGATCAAGGTGAACGTAGACAGAATACGACAAAAGATTGACAGATGCACCTAAGTCCAATAAAGCTCGATTTGTTGACACATCACCAATCACACAAGACATAGTAGGACAACCTAGGTCTTTGTATTTGACTTGCATGGATTGTGCCAACAATGAACTCACGTTTGCTGTAAGAAAAGATTTCTTGGGAACACTGGTTTTTCTCTTATTGGTGCATAAATCCTTGAGATCCTTGGCATAAGGTGGCATCTGTTGAATCACCTCCAACAACGGAATGTTTACCTTAACTTGCCGAAAGATCTTGATTGACATCTTATGATGCATATCTTTGTGTCTTATATCCATTATCTTTCACCCAAACAATGATATGTAACGAGTTTAATGTTTAAGTTTCATGAATAAATAGGTTTGAGAAGGAGAAACAATAAAAGGACTTAAAAGCAAGAAAATGGACTAAGTTGCAAGACTTATGGACTAAGATGCAAGAGAGAGGGACCCGAATGCAAAACCAAAGGACCTATGAGCAAATGAAGAAACTCCACACCATCATTAGGAGTATTTTTGAAATTGGATTCGGGTCTCAAGCTACACAATCGATAAGGATGCATCAAACATGAAGAAATCAAGCCAGGCAACCACACTCCGAACCAGAACCCAAACTAAACCATATAGACCGCCAATTGGCGGTTCAAGACCGCTGATTAGTTGGTCTGGATCCGATGCGATTTAGTCGGGTCATGTATTAGGGTGTATTTAGTCTATTTGTGGTATATGTTTAGTCCCATAATGGGGGATTGTCCCCGATTGCCTTTTTCTTCGACTATAAATAGAACTCCTCCTCCGCCCTTGTATTCATCACTCTCTTGGTGGCCATTCTCTCTACTAGGAGTAAAAGCCTTGAAGCAAAAACCCTGGTGGAGAGAGGCTACTTGTATTGTGAGTTTGAAATTAATAATTTTTTCCTTTAATTATGTTGCTTCTTTCTTAGTTTAATTTCCTTTCATATGTCTTGCATGCTTCTTTAGTTTTATGTCCTTTTAGCTTCTTTAATATTTCTTGCTTGCTTAGTTTAATTTCCTTTCAGTAGAATATTTCATTTTGTTAATGTAGGTTGTAGTGTAATGATTAGTGAGTAGTTCCATCCCCATTTGGGGGTGGAGAAATATATGATATGATTATGTGATGTATTAGGTGTGTGTTATCTTAATCCTGTGAACCTTACATGATTTCCATAACCATCTAATGAGATTTCACTCTTGTCTTTGATATGCTATTGCTCTTGAATGAAGCTTAGCATATGCTTAGATTAGTGGACATATTTTAAGGGGAATGATGATGTGAGGATATGGATGGAATTGATAAAGAAAACATGACTTGTAGTTGCATGTACTCTTGTTGCCTTTACCTTAGTTAATGTCTTGTAAGGTTTAATGACTGTCTAAATCTTATTTCATGTGGAGGCATAGTGAGGTTTGGTCTTTATACATGAGTTCATTTAGCTTCATTCCAATTATTGTCTTGTATGTTTTAATGATATTGTGTTATCTTATTTCATGTGGAGGCAAAGTTGGATTTAGTTTTATGATTTTCATGCACTACATGTTGTGATGAGCATAATTGAACACACACATATACACATATCTTTGTATTCACATTCTTTCTCTACCCCCTATAGGGTTTAGTTTTATTGTGTATTTCCAATTCCTTTCGCATTGTAGTGTAGTTTTGGTAATAACTCCATTCTTTCCCACTCGCCTTCGAACCAACTAAAGTCGACACACCTCCCTGTGGATCAACCCGTATTTGTCACCGCTTGAACACGGTTGTGCACTTGCGGTTATTTAAAACGAATCAATCAGATCTCAAACATCTTGTCGTGCTAATATGAAGTTTTCTTATTAAGGCGCTCATGGAATGGAACCTTTGGGGCATAAGGGTCTTTCGAAGGAACCTCAGCATTTGGTTCAGTAGAAACTTGAGTGGGGACCTCAGATGGACCCATGGATGTGGACTTTTGCGAAGGAGCCTTAGACTCTGATTCTGACACTAGAGCTACAGGAGCTCGGTCCAACTCTAAACTCTCAATCCTACGCATGAGAGTAGCGATTTTTGCCTCAGACGCGATTGTTGAGTCAACTTGGTAAGATCCAGGTCGACCAGAAGACCTAGCGGCTGGTGGATCTCTCATGGTGTCCCACTCAATGGTACGTTCAACCATTAATTCAAAAGTATCCCATGCCTCATCAATGGGTTTAATTTGGAAATCACCTTGACACATCGACTCCAACAATGTACGGGTATTGTAGTTGAGGCCCTCATAAACAATTTGGCGCAACTACCCCAACTCAAGTCCATGATGAAGGTACTACAAGAGAATGTCCTCGAACTTCTCAAAGAAAGCATCAAAGGATTCAGTCTCAGTCTGATACATTTGATGTATCTTGTGCCGTATCTGTTGAGTCTTCCGTTGGGGGAAGAATTTCTTAAGAAAGACGGTCACAAAGTCATCCCAAGACCGAATCGAGATTGTCGGAAGGCTATACATCCATTTCATCGTGTTATCCTTCAATGCGAAAGGAATCATCCTCAACTGGACAAAATCCTCGTCAAGCTGTTGAAGCTTGAGTTTGGAGCATACCTCCTCGAATACACATATAAAGATATATGAATCATCCTTATTGGTTGTGAAGGTAGGAAGCATGCTCACATACTGAGGTTTCAATTCATAGTTATTCACGCGAGCAGGCGGGAGAAACTATGCAAGATGGTTGCGCGGCTCGAACAGGATGGGTCTGCTCCCACAAAATCATCGGTCGATCCTGTCAAGCTAAGGGTGGTGGTAATCCCATAACACGATCCCGACCAGTATCCCCTTCCACCTGAGTCAGAGGAGGAGGAGATGATCTATGTGGTGGTGGGAGTGGACCGAGGAGCTCTATGTATAGAACCCTCTAGGAGACGACGGAGACGACGAGGAGGCCTCCACCTCCAGGAGACGACGAGGCCTCGTGCTCCAAGGGAGCACGAGGTGGAGAGGGGTGATCACCTATACCATCCTTCTTAACAAAAGGATCAACTCTCTCAAGCCCCCCCCCCCCCCCCCCACCCCCACCAAGACGAAACCAACCTCGCATAAAAGTGCTCAACTCGTCTCTAAAACACTAAGAGAAGGTATAGTAGAGGAGGAGACTAAATGAGAGAATGTAGATGACGAGAAGACTCAGAAGAGGAGGGAAGAATCCTTAGAGACTACCATAGGTAAGGGTGAGGGTAGAAGCTTAATCTAGCAAAAACAACTCAAACAAGCTTAGGCTGGCTATGGGTCCTTAGACTAGACGCCGCCTAACTACGACTGCCCAGACTCCTGAATGCCTCCCTCCCTTGGCTGAAGGTTGCAAAGCCGAATGAGAAAGTCAAGACCCGGAGGTCCCAAAAGTCTCAATGCAACTAACGTTTAGGCCATGACGTTGAGAATGTGATTGTCTCCTAAGTGCACTAGAATCCTAGAGGCCAATGTCCACTTGATTTTAAATTAAAGCTTTTGATTAAGTGCGATTTTTGGGGAAAAGGACGGGGTGATGAAATCCTCTACCTTATCTTGTATGGGACAACCCCCTTAGAGTAGTTTGATCCCTAAACAAGACATCAAGCCCTCCAATCAAACACTCACCTCACTCTTGTTCCAATGCGACCCTACTAACTAATGCATGCAAGCTAACGCATGAATGAGTGAAGAAGGTGTCGTACCTCACGCTAGCAATCAACAACAACAAAAATGGTAAACAAAAAAGACGAATGTGTGCAAGGTCTACAAATGATACATGACCTAGATGGCAATCAATCTACTCTTTTGCTTTGAGTTTTAAGGTCCAAGTTGTCTTAACGAGGGGAATATGCACATTAAATTAATTTGTGACATTAACAGAGAGCATATATGAAGTAGACAGTTAAAGATATCAACCAGAAATAGACATAGGAAGCTACAGGAGAAACAGAATGGGCTCACCAAATCCGCCAATGGCGGATTATTTGGGGAATCTGGTCTGCAAACTCCTCCTGGCTCCTTGGTTCTCTTAGTTAAGCCCCTATGTCTACTTAGTCCCCTGTCATGTAACAAAACTTAAAAAAACGTAAGAAAAACCCACCGAAATGGTGGAAACAACAACGACTACGACAAACTTCCCGTCAGTGGCGTCAAAACTTAATTGATCGTTTTAATAACCACAACCGCATGGTGTCGGTGAAGACGTGGTAAATACGGGTCGAACCTCAAGGAGTTGTGAGTGTTGTTGTGACTACTATACTCGAGTGGGAAAGGAGAGGAGAATGAGGGGATTATACCAAACTAACTACACTAAACTTGGAATTAATGACAATTATAACTAAACCCCCATGGAGTGGAGGTTTGTAGGCTTGTGTGTGTGAGTGGGTCTTCATTTCATTAACCACAAGTGTGTAAAGTAGGTGATATCAACTAGAAGCTAGTGTGGAGTCTACTTAATATCAACTACATTTACATGGAATACATAACTAATTTAGTTAGACTTGAAGTTAAGATGAACTATGAGTTCTCAAGAATGCACTAAGTACTTAATGTGTCCATTAGAGCATTAATTAACCCCTTCATACAACTTAATCCGTTCATGCATTATTTACTAATCAAGCATCCATACATAACAAGCCATTTTCCATAACAAGATCGACTATTACAAGCAATAAGATAAACTCTACATCTAGCATGAGACAAGTATCTAGTGTGACCATTATCTCATCTAATAAAAGTTTTAGTAAGTTACATGCTTAGATCTACATTAAGCATATGAAATGGCGCAAGATAAGAGCAAACCATCACTAACACATCACATAATCTACATTACCTCCACCCCAAATAGGAAGGATCTACTCTCTAATCATATTAACAAGCATGGAAAGCAAGAAATCTTCAATAAACATGGCAAGAAAAGCAAAGTAGAAAATCAACCAACAAAACACAAAAATACTTGGATAGAAAGAAAGCTAAAGAAGAGAGGAATCCAAATCTACCTTTAGATTAAGAAAAGAATAACATTACAAGCTTCAAATCCACCCTTTCTCTACTACCAGAATTGGGTAAAACCAAAGCTATGGTGGAGGTGGAGAAGAAGAGGAAAGGAAGAAGAAACCATGTTATTAATAGAAGAAAGTGTGGTGTAGATGATTCTATAGGAGCAATCCGACTGCTGAAATTGATTTCTCTAAGTTTTGGTGCACCCAATTAAGCAAGTACGTTTAAAATTTGGGGAGATTTGGACCAAATTGATCCGCCAATGGTGGATGTTTTGGCTTTCATCCGCCCTAATTTCTCTCAGAAGCTTAAGTGATGTATTTTGCACGTGGGTTGCACTCATTGTTCTCTAGCTCGAGCCTGTTTGGTCTTAATTCCCCAAATACTTCTCAAGATCATGATAATGAGGGATTTTAGCACCAGAAATAATTTCCTTATGGTTAGGTCCCTCCAGATATCATCTGGGTCCTTCATGATTTGCATATGGGTCCTTGTCCATGGCAAACATGTCTCCTTTGCTTCATTTGAGTCATTTCTTCTTGCGGTTCAGTCATTTTCTCTTCATTTCTTTTCTTTATTACCTAACACCTGAAACAAACACTCGAGTAGAACAAAATTTGGGTAAAATAAAGGATATATAGCATGAATACAATGTATAATATGCTACTAATCATAGCGTATAATGGTCTCACAAGAGTCAAATGTTAAATAAATTGAACAATGGAAATTCTGGGTGTGAGGTTGGCTTTGGTGTTGATCTAAGAGCGCAATATGGCTGCAGTGGGTCATCCAGGTAATTAGTTATGGATTTTGTGAATTAATCTGAAATGAACTAGAATTCGAACCGTGTTAAACGGAAAACTGACTCATTTTGAACAGGTGGCAATTAATTGAAATATGATATGTTTTGTATTGTATGGTTTGGTAGATTATAATTTTTGAAGTCATACTTGTCACTTTTATTTGTTCAGAAATAATGTTGAGATTTATTGTTTCATTTGATGTTATTGTACTGATTTAATTGGTATATTTTGAGATTTTATTTGAACAAATCTTTGTAGCCTAACCTAAGTAGTTAGGTGGATATGCTTGCATGTTGGGGGGTTTATTTTAAATACTCAGGTAGAGTATTTTGTGTCTCTTGCAAGTCCTGAGGAAGAATAAGTTTGTTTTTATTTAGCAGTTGTATGAATACGAATGTTTGTGCTGATAGATAATGTTGATTGACTGTACACATGGAACCATTTATAGTCTGTTTTGGTTTAATTTAACTTTTGGGGTTCTATGTGAAAGGTAATTTTTATAACTAAAAACCATGTTAAACCATTAGGTATATTACATGTTTTTGTATTGTCGAACCTAACACTATATAGTGTTGGTAATATTATGTTTTTTGTTAGTTATCTTTATAGTTCACTTCCGTATTTTTTTTATTGAAAACAAGATGTTACATTACGTGTAGTCTAATACATATAACAATACAATAAGATTGACCTATTAACATGAAATTCTTTTCGAGTTTAGCATGTAAAAAGAGTTTTACATGCTAATATTAGCAAAGCAAATTCAACAGTACAGTACGAAGATAACCGAGACAAATCACAGGAAATAATCAAGAATATGAATACTAAATCAAGACGATGCACAATTCACATGGGGAAAAATCCACACGACCATAAAACAAAACACGGCACACAAAATTTAGGTGGAAACCCTTCGTTGACCTGAGAAGGGGAAAAATCACGGGTGGGGACGTCCGGCGAATCTTCCACTATCGAAAAACGTGTACCGGTACAACTCCTCCAAGAACAATTAAATCTTTCCCAAACACCGGTCATAAGTTCCTCTCCTTTTGCAATAAATTGTCATTAACCTCCAAGTATTATAAGTGCCTACTCATACAAGGGAATTAAACCCCACATTACAACCAAAACCTCCCGGTAAAATTAAACATGAGGAACTAAAATTTGATTTGGAGCAGCCGATCTGACCGGTCAACCGTTTTACCTCCTAAATCTACTACTGCTCCTCTTACAATCAACCCAACACTTTAGTGTGAACCACATGAACCTGTTAAGTCTGGGACATGCTAGACCTCCCACCAATAACGAATGGAGTTGTATGTCCATGAAAGAAAGAAACTGAGTCTGCAAATCAGAATTCGAAATGATTTTTTCTATTTAAAAGCTACACTAGATAAAGTTGAAGAATCCAACGTTATTGGTCTATATTATTGATACAAACTATATAGCCATCTTATCCAATTTCTTTTTAGTCTCATATGACAACACCATCTTAATTTACAAACTTGACCTTCAACTGCTTGTCATATTTAACTGCAATATTGCAAGATTTTGAACAACTTTTCATACAACTCATATAAGATTAGTTTGCATAATTAGCACTAACATCAAAATGATAACTTGGACAGAAAAAAAGGAAAATACGAAGGTATAGATGAAACAACAAGCAAGTGCATTTACCTTGCCTCTCAAGTGCATAATGGTGGTCTACAGTTGATCACAATGACAATCTCTGACCTCAAACCGCATACATGTAGTAAGCCGAAGAAGAATAGATATCACCATGCTGCTGATAACTAGAATAAAGTAGAAAGTCCAAATATTTGCTTTCTTGTTGCTGGCATATCCCCAACATGAGAGTCAATGTTATACATAATCTGAGGAAGTAAAACAAAATACTCGTGATGGAAAATATAGAATCACAAAAGATTGTTGTTGCATCGATTAGCAATGAAGAAGTGCTTAATGCAAATATACGTACAAAAGAAATAGAATTTACCAAAATCGTATTCAATAAAATGGAAGATCATTTGACAAATTTGGAGTATATCGTACAAAATAGATTGAAGTAAGTGTAACGCCCCGAAACAACAGAAAATATAAAACTTTTCAAGGATACAAGAATCAACACCGAGGCCGTTACCAGAACCACATATAATATATATAAAGTGGTACAATGTCTGCATACAGGAGTCAAAGATGATTACAACAACAAAAGATATAAAATAGATACAAGTGTAATCATCAACCTCAAAACTACAGAAGACAAGATCAGGTCCAAGTGCTCCTACCCTCAGTCACCACCTCCTATAGATGCCTGAAATGCAACCATAAACTATGCCTGAGTTTCCCATAGGAAAACCCCGTATGCCAAACTCCTAAATATGGATAGAACACATATATGAGACATGATATGAAAAATGCAATATAAAACACAACTGCCACCGTCCAACTAGGCTCTCGGGATCTCTCTCCCCACCCCAGTCGACGCCACAACACGTGCAAACAAGGCACCGCCGCAAAACCATCGGCCACGGGTCTCAAGGGTCCTCTCACCCCCAACCCCACAATCACATGTGCACACAAGGCACTGTAGGGAAATCATCGGCTACGGGTCTCAAGGGTTCTCTTATCCCAACCCCACAATCACATATGCACAAAAGGCACCGCCGGAAAACCATCGGTCATACCAAACAAATACGTGCACACAAGGCACCCGCTCCTCAGAGCCACAACCATGATCTCTCTCAGGCCAGAATGTTCGTACCATCGCCCCAAAAAGGTCGGGACCCGTTTCTCTCGAGGCAGATCCAAACCACAAACACCACAAGCAATATATGAAAAACTGGGCCAAATCGGTCAAACGAAATCCACAAACGGTCGACCGAAACCCCACAACTATTTTGAAAAATAACTGGAATAACCACCAACCGGTCGAACAGCAAAGGGGACCTGTTCGACCAAAAACCACCAGGAAAAATCCTCCTGTCGCACAAAATGCACAAACGGTCGAGCATAACAGATCGACGGTCGACCGAAAAAGAGTAGTAAAATCCGGTCTGGAACAAATTGCATCGGTCGACCGAAACGACAACAATGGTCGAACGAACTTTAAGTTAACTTAAGTCATCGGTCGAACAAGGTCTTAGGGTGATCGACCATTTTGTGGTCTACACCCCCAACCTACATAAAACAGTGTTTCGGTCGAACGACAAAGGGGACCCGGTCGACCGAAAATAGCCAGAGCGTGCCTAACATGCTTGACCGGTTGACCACACGAATGCATCATTCGACCGGTGCAAGGCAGACTCCATAAAAACACACTAACCACGGTCGACCGATCCACCATTCGGTCGACTAAACACAGCAGAAAACTGCTGCACTGAGGTCCGACGAGCCATTCGGCCTACCGTCGACCTCTCCAATACCCACATGAACTAAGGTGAGCGTAAAAGCAAACTTGACATACCTTTAAGGCTTGCAGAAGCCTTTGAAGAATCACGGCGAGCGTTTCCTCGCAAAAACCATTCTTCTCCGGCGAACTCCTCGAACTCGATCACCTCGACTCCGGCAATCGTCTGAGCTCCTCCTAGCTTCGCTGATCTCGCCTCCACAACTTCGAAGAGAAAAGGATTGAGAGAGAGAGAGAGGGTTGAAAAACAGTAAAGGAGAGAGAGAGAAACAAACCTTTATATACCCATCTCCTCAAACCATCTCAGTCGTCCATCTAATCCTCCTCTAATCCACCACCTAAACACAATTAACCCATAAGCAAATTAGGATATAACAGTAAGAGCCCTTGTAGTATTGAATCCGTGTTGTAACAAAAGAATGAAATGCAACTCGTTGAAATGCAAAAGAAAAAGTTAGCAATAAAAAAAGTAAAACATTTATAGAAATAAATGAAGAAGCAAACTTAAACATGGTGAGAGATACATTGGAACGTCCCTAAAACAGTGGAAAAAATTAAAACAAATTATCAAAAGATAAAAGACCAGAGATAACGGGGAAATTATAATAATAGGGTGCACCATTACACAGAAGCTTCAAGTAGGATTACAATGAAGTAAAGGAAGTACAAAATACAGATAACAATAACAACCTACGAGATAAGACTAAAAGATCCGGTCCTGCGCTCGTCCTCGGTCGCCACCCATTCAACACTTAAAGAGGCCATGAAATGCAAAAATGATAAAATGTCTGAGTTTTCATAATGAAAACTCCATATGCCAAGTCAACCTACATGCATATGAATGTATAGTGCACAAAACCTATCATGCTAGTATACATGGCATACAATATTGCAAACGTAAAACCTTCCACATCCAGGGGTAATAAGGGACAACGGTCCCACGAACAACATCGAGTCCCACCAAGAGTACCTGCAACGGGCACACGCGGTCTTAAGGAGGTACGCGACTAATCCCCACTCGTGACTATTCTATCATGAGGGTTCGGTGAGGGTCACACACACATCCGCGTCATAGATACAAATCTGATCTCATGGACAATGCCACACCGTCAGAGTCGTCGCTCGTGTTGGTCGACTCGCCCGGCTGTGCCACCTATCCACGTTGGTTTGTAATTAACCGGCATGGTAGAGGCGATGTGGTAGGCCGACTTTCCAGCAGTGACAATAAAGGAAACCAATTAACCATTAATAGAAGAAATTTCTGAGACCAAATTAAAAACCCAAAATATCCAAGAACTAAACATCTTGCAACAATAATAAAAAATCCTCACCATCTTGCAAGAAGTAAACAACCATAGATCTGAAGCATCTTAAGTGAAAGAATCAATTTAAGATTCAAAACAAGGTTACCCAACACTTAAAAATATGCTTCCACACAAAAAATAAAATAAAATCACTAAACTAAACTAAACTTAACCAAATCCTGTCATGGGCATGAACATAAAAAATAGAACTAAGAGCAGAGATGTTTTGGAATAACTAATGCCCTCTCAGCCTTTAGTTATTATAACAAACTACATAACAGACTCGAACAAACATAATGGTAGACATAATAGTCTTTTATCTTATGCAATTTATTGAAGGAAAAGCATTTCACAAAAAATCAAGTTGCATCATAGGAATGAACAACTCTTTATTGTTGAACACGAGAGGCACCACGATGCAAAACACACTGGCACAATGATGAGGCACCATTTCCATTTTCTGTTGCCCATTATGTTGTCAAGGGGCTTTTGTATCCATCAAGATCCACTTGCAGTCGATGTTAATGCAAGGTATGTTGGAGAGCTTCCACAAATTTGCACCCACGTCTTGGCGACATTCCTTGAGCATTAGGCAATCGAATCGAGCATTACAAATTCTTCGAGAGAGGGAGGGATTTGAACACGACCAGTATCTAACACTTTGAGAGACGAATGTTTGAGTAATATCTCCTCCAAGGCAAGATGAAAGGACGTTAGCTTCAGACAGAATGATAATGCCAATACTTGTAGTGGGGGCGAGTTAAGGCTTGAGAATCTATGGCTTACCATGACTGATATAGATATCGAAAACTAAAACTTATGGAAGTGATGATATTGTGGTTTATGGTGAAGTTACGGCATTACTGCCTGCTATTAGAGAAAGTTCAGTAGTTGATGATATGAATAGATACTTAACGCGACGATGAACTTCCAGTTAGCTCAGTTCTGTCATAAATAAGTGGAATAAAATTACAGGTTGAAAACCATATATGGTATTGTAATTAAATACTGAAAAGGTATAAGAAACAAATAACATGACCAGCTTTGAAATTCTTGGAGTATTCCTTTGAACTGGTAATGTAATCCAATCAAGTTTAATTTGAATAAAATTATTTCGTGTTACCTATTTCTAGTAATGCTTACCCTAACTAGTTTGGGATTAAAGGTTTTGTTGTTGTTGTTGTACCTCTTTCTTGTAGCGTTACAATACTTATCAAATTCCAAGAAGTTTCAGAAGATGTGCGTCACATCTCTAAGCTCCCTCACAGGAATGAACAACTCTTATTTGTATAAATAAGAGATCCTGAATGCAAAGAAGCAAATCAGCAAAATGAAGAGGAACTCTTCAGATATTTAAAGAAGTAATCTTCTCAAGGAATTGAATCTATGAGAATATAAACTGGAAGAGACAATACCAGTTACAAGTTTACATCACAACTCGAAAATAACCATCTCAAGATTAACTCATTAACAACAATTAGGTTTCTGTAAGATCTTACATTTTTCAAAATATACCTAGAGGGGAAGTTTCTTTAGAGTAATACATGTCCAGATTATGACACCATTTTTTTACATTTTAGGGGTCGAATTCTGAATGGGTGTTGTCGTTCTGGTTTTGTAATAATAAATAGTTTAAGAGAATAATTAATGTTAGATTAATCTATTCTTACCTTCCATTATCTGTTCCCAACTGATGCCACAATAAGAAACTCTAACTAAGAAGCTGCACAAGGGATTGCATTATTAGACCCATATAATTGCATTATTGTGTTTATAAACCTTGTAACAAATAAAGGTTCGTAATTAAAGATTTGAACATTGTAGATAAAATTTTCAATAAAAAGAAGAAACTAAAACAACAGGTTTCCTTCTTAGTCAATAAGAATAATTAATTTACACAATGATTGAAGAACCTATTTATAAATAATTTTAGCGAGTAACTAGATCAATTACTGAGTTGCAAATGTAAAGTATGTTATTCTTCATAAAAATTGAACAACCGTGGTATGACCTCTGCATTCACTTAGTTGATCCAACATACGACAAGTAACTGCAAATTTGTAAGTTGATGATTGACATCAAATCATGCATATATTTGAGTCTTATATCCTCTATTTTTAACATAAGTAATGTTACGTAACGAGTTTATGTTTAAGTTTCAGGAATAAAACAAATGAGAAGACGAGACAAAAAAGGACCTAAGCGCAAGAAAAAAGGTTGAATTGTGAAATTTGTGGACTAAAACAACCAACTCGGGTGCACCACACATCAACAAATCAATCCATCAAAGTGCCATTTGAACCAAGACCGGATTGGAGCATTCCAGACCGCTATTTGGCTGTCTCAAACCACTAATTGGCGGTCCATTTGGCTCCAAACCTGATTACCCTTAGCCGGGTGTTAGATTAATATGTTTTATGTCCATTTATAGTATGCAATTAGTCCCATACCGGGGGATTGTCCCTGGTTATCTTTGTTCATGCCTATAAATAGAAATCTTCTCTCATTTGTATTTACCCATTGCTTGGTGGCATTCTCTCTACTTAGAGTAAGTCTTGGAACAAAACTCAAGTGGAAAAGAATGCTACTTGTAATGTGAGACATGTAAATAAAATAATTTTTAGTATGTTTTAATGTTGTCTCCTCTTTTAATTCTTCCATGCTTAACTTGATTTTGTTTGGCTTAGTAGAAGTAATTAGAATGTTTTCTTTTCTTAATGTAGTTTGTAGTTTAATTAGTAGTGAATAGTTTCATCCCCTTTTGGGGTGGAGTTGATGTTTATACATGTCATGAAAGATGGAATGAATGCTATATGTTGTTTTATGTTATGAATTTGAGTATACTTGTTTGAATTAAAGAGAATACTTAACTTGATGGTTTCTGCCATAATCTTTAGGTACATCTCATGCTTGTTTAGGTTCTTAATAATAAACTTGTTTATGCTCATATTAATCAACTAGGTTAGTGATTTGGATGATAGGTATTACCATAACCATTAGGTACTTCCTATGCATAGCAACACAACCTACCATTGTGCTCTATTGAATGCATTCCTCACAACTTTATTTCATGTGTACACACACTCCACCCCTTGGGGGTTTTCTTCCTGATTCGCATCTTTCTTTGATAGTACTTAGTTTAGTTTGGATTTCTTTCGCTTTCGTTTGCTTTGTTTGTGCTTGCTAGTTTAGTATAATCAACTTCTTCTCCTCTTTGTTTCCCACTTGCCTTCGAAAGAACCAGAGTCGACACACCTCCTTGTGGATCGACCCGTACTTGCCCCGTCTTCACTGACGGCCGTACACTTGCGGTATTTAAAACGAACACATCAGTTGACATTCTTATTAGCAACAATGTTAAAAGTACACAAATAAAGCACAAGAAGTAAGATTTAGAGAAACTTACGACAACGAAAATACTAGGGAAGCTCCAAGTCAATATGCCAGAAATAGCGAATATATTGAAATAAGGGAATTAATTATCCAATCAGACACTCTTTATTTTATAAAAATAGGACATCCTGAAATGAAAACATATCTTCAAAAGAAGGAAATAAATAAAATAAGTACAAAAATCAAGAAGAGAATTTTAGTGAAAAGGACTTGTACATCCGCATCTTGATATCTTCAGTATGTACAACCACATAAAGCATATGCATTTGAAAAGCTAGTTGACGTGATTTTGGAGAAATAAAGAAATGCATCAATACAACAAAAACCAGGGCATGAGTCATGAGATGTATAATTGAAGTTGGAAAAGGTCTAAAATGGTTGACCACATTATGAGTTAAAACATAGGTATGAAGTTGCAAAATTATATTTGTTCCAAGAATTAGTTGACGATGAGTCATAATCCAACATACATACCAAAGGGACTAAGGGGTTGGTGATTCTGCACTCATTGATATCAACTTACGATCGATGTACACGTCACGTATGTTGGAGATTTTGGGCCAATATGAGCCGACGTCCTTCTGGGAAGATTCCTTGAGCAATGGACATTCATAAATGCTCAAATGGGCGAGAGATGGAGGGAGGCCATTAGATGGGAAGGACTTGATTTTGGGACAATTCCATACGGGCAAACTCACAAGAGAGCGAATTGAAATTTCAAGGAGACCTGAGAATAAGTGTTCCTGAAGCCTAGCTCAATGCTCTAATGTTGGTGAATGCATGTCTTAGTTGACAGCAAATTTAAAGGATAATTATGAAGTTGGACTAACACAGTATTAGACTTTTCCACTAAGTACTTGACGAGCTGTCGCTAAGCTCTTAAAATACCACAATTTATATCCTGAATCAGCAAGGATAAGTAGAGATCGAATCCACAAGGAAGAAGTTAAGAAGTAAATCTTAATTCACTAAAACTATATCGAAAGAAAAACGGAATTGATGTAAGTTTTGAGTTTAACTATACTAACACAAAACAGAAACAAAACTTATCTACATGCTATTCTATATAAAAAGAATTCTAGGGTTCAGAACCCACAAGGAATTTGTGTTGATGATCTACTCACTACCAATAATCAGGAAATTACCTTAGTAAATTAGGAAGATGTGTTTGGACTAGATAGTGAGGGTGCAAACAACTTACACTATCCTCAATGTATCATACGGTGTAAGCAACTTATACGATACATAGGGGCAGATGCACCCTTGTGCCTGGTGGGGCACGTGCCCCACCATTAAAAAAAATAAAGTTTCAAATTTATTTTTAAATGGAGAAATTCACTTCATTTATGACTAAATTTGACAAGAAGGTTCCAAATATAAAGGAAAAATATGTTGTCCCGGGAAGAATGATGTTTCGAGGAAGTAGTCCACAAGTGACAAATCTTCATCATTTTCGAGTTGAAAATTTTCTAAGTGTCTTTGATCTACAATTGCAAGAACTTAAAAATTGGTTGAAAGAGGTAAGCAAAGAATCACTTGTTTGTATGTCTTGTTTCAATCCCGTAAACCGGTTTTCTTTTTTTGACAAAAGAAAAAAGGAAATTGGTTCGACTTGCTTAATTCTATCCTAATGAATTTTCAAGTGCCCAATTGATATTCTTTGAATATTCACTTGACAATTTCATTGTTTACATTCGAAATGATGAGAGATTTTGGAATGTGAAGAATCTTAATGAGCTTTCCGTGAAACTTGTTAAGACAAACAAACATGAAACTTAGTCAAATGTCTACTTACTATTGAAGTTGGTATTACTTCTTCCCGTGGCAACGACATGTGTTGAAAAAGTATTTTCCAGAATGACTCTAGTGAAAGATAAGTTGCGTAATAGCAAGGGAGATCAAATGTTAAATGATTATTTAGTTAATTATATAGAGAAAAATTTATTTTTTGGTATTAACATGGATATTATAAATCAGTTTCAAAATATAAAAACTCGTCGAGAACAATTGTAATAATTTTGAAATACTATTACTTAGTCAAAACGGAACAGTTGTAATTTGAATTATTTACAACATTTTGCTTCTAACTTTTAAAGAAATATTAATATTTTTGGTTTGTATGCTATTTTTTGATTGTCGATTGGTGCAGTAGTACGTGGTGCTCTACCATAATTGAAATCCTAGATCCTCCATTGACGATACAAATAACCTAGATGGTTAATTCATGCATTCACATCTATTAAATTAATAACAAGCAATACACAGTTATAAATCCCTACACTTAACAAATCTCACAACAATGATTTTGACTTGTTAAAATAATTCATCTATTATGTCTAATTGTATGTAGCGTGCAACCATCAACATACAACCACAAAGTCAAGTTCATGATTCTTAACATGCGATAAATTAAATAGACAAAAAGTTACTAGAATAATTGCAAATAACATTGAGGTAGCAAATTACATCAACACATCATACATGCTTCATCTTCACCCTAGAGAATGAATTAGCTACTCACTGTACAAAACAAACAACAACAAAATACTGAAATTTGATTCATAAATGAGAAACCATGATTTAAAGGAGTAGAAAAGTGCTTAGAAATTGGTAGAAATGACGGAGAAGCACGGACAACAACTCCTTCCCGCTCCAGCAGCCTCGACATCCCACTTTCTCCTTCGGAAAACCCAATCAGCACTCCAAACTTACTTCTGTTGATGCTGAGATGGTTGGAGACAAGTTTTCCATCCTAGGGTTAGGTTTTTCGGATCCTTTGATGAATTTTTTTCTTGGGGTTTTGTAAAGTGGCGAATTTTGAGGGATAATTCTCCCTCTTTCTTTCAATATGGAAGGTCGAAATAATCTTGGAAGATTTTGTGATGTCATGGGGATCGTAATTAGTAACTTTTCCTTTCTTCAAAATCTTCCTTTGTAAATATTCGCAATCATCTACAAATAACACAAAAGAGTAATATTTAGAGTAGATAATATCCAAAATATTTCTTAATTCATGATTATTTCCATAAATATGCTTATGATTATAGGTTGGACATTGTAGGTTGGACCGGTCGCCTTAGGTCTCTAGGCTTTCTACCTCTTCTTATTCTCCTATGTCCAAATTCAGGTATAGGGAAAATTAAACTAATCAAGTTGAAATTGAACCTAATTTTCAAGGTGTGGTCCAAATTAGTTTAAGTTGAGTTTTGAACATCCTAAAATCCAAACCAAACCGACCCCATTCTCACCCCTAGAGGTGGGTCAAAGAAGTTCTCAAGTGTGAAAGAGAAACATGAGTTAACATTGAGGTAACATGATGGGACCTTAGAAGAAAGCAATAATTGATAGAGTAATTTGAAGATCACCAATGCATGTTCACACATGTACTATCCTCCTTTGCAGACCTTCTAGGAAAATATAGTCCGAATTATACAATTACGGTATGGAACTACTAATTTTAATTATTAAAGTATATTACAAACCGCATCTCACCAGCCACAAGTAGTTATGGGGGTCGAGATTTGTAACACCCCACCTAGTTAGTTCATGCACCATCTTGAGTGTTATTAGAACTTATAGTTAAGTACAAAAACAAAATCTGATATGATGTCTAGCTGAACTTAATCGAAATAACGAAATGCTAATGGTGCATGAATATACACATCAGCTGAAGTATAGGTTAGAGAAAATAAAGTATGTTGTCTAGTTGAATATAATATTTATCTCGTAACTAAAAAATTATGTTATCACATTCTAGTAATTGGAGTTCATAATTACTTCAACAGACTCCAACAAATTCCATAACTTACCAAATATACGTAACCATGGAGTTCATAAAGACAAAAATATCATTTCTCCATAAACTCTCTAGAACCACTATCAAGGATATGGATTTATGTTCGTCCAAAATCTCTAGTTCTTTTGGAAGTTCAGAAATTAGCTTAGGTTCCTTCAAACATCTCAATTTAATATATTTAATATGCTCTGTTACAAATTTATGTTTGCTTTTTTTTGGTAAGGAGACACTCAAAGCACTTAGTTGGATCTGTTGGTTGATTTAGCTGGAAAACGTGCAGGTTTGTGAAATTTAGCACAAAGAAGATTGTGGAAAGGAATGTCGATTTATGAAATTCAAACGGTTTGAAATACAAATTTTAATCTGCAACATTTAAGGTGCAAATTTCACCTTTCATTTTAGAATTCAAACCATTTTCTTTTACAAAATTTGAAGTGCGAGTTGACTAGCGTGCAAAAGAGCTTTACTTATGACTAAATTTGAGCTCCCAAATTTTTGGTGTTAACGAAAACATGAACAAGCATAGTGACTTATCACTTGAGTGACTTGATGTTAATGAAGTGTTTTTTTATCAAATTTGAGCATAGATTATATGACATTTCAGAAAATATAAGTGGAACGTATGATCTTTAGAACCTATTTCATGAAATTGAAAAACCAAGGTATGACCTCTGATTTCCCTTATTTTGGTACTTTTGATGAAACAACTTACAAGTGCTTGACCTTGTTTCTCACGGCTAACACTGAAACGAGCCATAACTCTATCTACAGTTGGATCACAATCTCAGACTTCAAACTGCAAACATTTAGTAAACCAAATTTGGGGACAGATATCATATTGTTGTTGACAACTAAAATTATACATTATCGAAGATAGAGTGGAAGGTTCAAAAGGGTTTTGCTTGCTTATCGATAATTAAGATATTCCAAATAGAGAGAACCTCATAGATGATTGGTGGATGAAAACAAAATAGTAATTAATGATGGAAAAGAATTAGCGATGACGAAAATAACCACAAAAGTAGGGGGAAAAGTCTAGACAAAAAAACACAACAGGTCAAATTTAGAGAAACTATAACGAAAATACTAGGGAAACTCCAAGTCAATAAAGAGAAATAGTGAATACTGTACACAATATATTATAATAAACACATATAAAATAAAGGAGCTGATGCTCCATCGGACAATCTTTGTTGCATAAAATATTGGATGCCCTGAAGTGACAAACAAAAAATATTCAGAAGAAGGAAAGAAATAAAATAAGTGCAAAAATAATGAAGCAATTTTCACTGAGAAGATACTATACAACTATAGTTGACATCCGTAACAATAAGTTGAAGCTTTCGATACAGATAAGCGGATAAGGAATATGTATTTTGAACGTAAATTGCATTAAGTTAAGAGAAAAAAAGAAAATGCATCAAAACAAAAAGAATATGGCGTGAGATTTACAAATGAAGTTCATTAAAATCTTCAAAACACGTGCAAGTTATGAGGATGAGACATACATATACACATACCACAAAGACTAAACGATTGGTGGTTGTGCACCCGTTGAGATCCGCTTGTCATTGGGCAAAGATGCTTAAACTGACTGATAGAACCAAGAAGCTTTTTAACAACAGCTTTACGTATAATGAGAACATGCAAGTACTTTGCTTTTGTGCATATCATATCCAGGTCATCACCATTCATTAACAACAAAGGTTCGTGCATTGCTTTCAAAGGCTTGAAATTATTCGACTTTGATAATGTGACATTGTTAGCATTAATAATCACATGATGAATTTTAATTTCCAGGGACATTCTTCACGCTTGTAATGTCATTGTTGTTCTCTGAACACTTGATGCTAATGCCTATTCAAATGTGGTTTTTGTATTGTATTATTGAGATATGAGATTACCAATGATTGTGTTTTATAGAGCATTTTAATCTAGCTGTTATGGAGTTTCCTATTCTGCCATACAACGTGATAATGTTGCCTAATTCATTGTTGCCTTATTTTGGATGCAATCTTGAATATCCTTGATGATATACTGAGGATAATAGGCCCTTGATTGGTGGTTAGAATTTTAACACTCCCTTCAAGTTGAGTGTGGAAGAGATTGAAGGATCCCAACTTGTGAACAATGCGTTGGAATTGTTTTTGGTCTAATGACTTGGTGAAGATTTCTGCAAGTTGGTTTCTACTTTGGACGTAAGGGACTTTGATTTCTTTTACTTTAATTTTTTCTCGGATGAAGTGCTTCAATGTGTTTGGTTCATTCGTGGAATACAAGATTGACTGTGATGTGGCGTGCGGGGTGATTATTTGTAACGCCCCGAGCCCGGACAATTGCTCACCTGCCCGAACCCGGTGCGTTAAGATACGATCCACGATCCTGACCGCTGCGCACTCTGATATTTAAATCCATCTGATAGACTCATAATTAATCTGAAAAATATAATCAACAAATTATGAGCTCGACAGCCCGCAAGTACCAACCATCAATCAATCAGAATCATAATCATGTGGAAAATAATACGGAATATGACATTCAGTCAATAAGCACAATCAAGAGACATGCATCACAAATAAAATACATGCATAACAATTTGGAACCCTCATTCGGATTCGACCACATCCTGTGCTTCTGAAATCTATCAATCAGTCAGACGCACACCTGGTAGCTCCACACTAACGACAGGCAGCCCTTTCCTCTCTCAGGTGGCTCCACGTTGTCCGCTAGGCAGCTCTTTCCTAAGTTACTCTGTCAGAAACATACACACAGCCACAGGACATGTCGACCGAAACACCACCATGCAATCATATGCATATCCATAAAATCAACATCAATACTCAGCATGCATGCAATTACGAATATCAAGAGAGACAGACATGATATGAAACTGAAGAATAATGAATCAGTACTTGCCTCAAAATCTCCATCTTTTTCTTCTCTATATTCTTCTCAAAATTCCATCTTCTCCTAAAACCACACAATCATCCAACAATCTTAATTAGTCCATTAAGATATTTGATTATTACCTCAACTAAAAAATTCAGGATATTACATTCTACCCTCCTTAAAAGAAATATCGTCCTCGAAATTTGATCTCAATACTGTCTCAATCCGAACAAATCAATACAAATTTTTCAACTCATTATTTATCAAATCTAAAAACCTAACTCCACTTATCGCTCATAATTTAGATAATCAATCCAACCAAATCCAAATTCACGTTTGAACTCAAGTCCAAATAATTCATCTTTCATCTTTCATTATTTATTAATAATTTGGTAGCAAATCCAACCAAGTCAAAATTCACATTTAAATCAATAGTCAATACTTCTAAATCCAATTTCTCAAATTCCAATTCAATCAAATTTTTATTTCAAATCCAAATCCCGACTAATTTCGAGGATCGTATTGCTCTGATACCATTTGTAACGCCCCGAGCCCGGACAATTGCTCACCCGCCCGAACCCGGTGCGTTAAGATGCGATCCACGATCCTGACCGCTGCGCACTCTGATATTTAAATCCATCTGATAGGCCCATAATTAATCTGAAAAATATAATCAACAAATTGTGAGCTCGACAGCCCGCAAGTACCAACCATCAATCAATCAGAATCATAATCATGTGGAAAATAATACGGAATATGACATTCAGTCAATAAGCACAATCAAGAGACATGCATCACAAATAAAATACATGCATAACAATCTGGAACCCCCATTCGGATTCGATCACATCCTGTGCTTCTGAAATCTATCAATCAGTCAGACGCACACCTGGTAGCTCCACACTAACGATAGGCATCCCTTTCCTCTCTCAGGTGGCTCCACGTTGTCCGCTAGGCAGCTCTTTCCTAAGTTGCTCTGTCAGAAACATACACACAGCCACAGGACATGTCGACTGAAACACCACCATGCAATCATATGCATATCCATAAAATCAACATCAATACTCAGCATGCATGCAACTACGAATATCAAGAGAGACAAACATGATATGAAACTGAAGAATAACGAATCAGTACTTGCCTCAAAATCTCCATCTTTTTCTTCTCTATATTCTTCTCAAAATTCCATCTTCTCCTAAAACCACACAATCATCCAACAATCTTAATTAGTCCATTAAGATATTTGATTATTACCTCAACTAAAAAATTTAGGATATTACATTATCACAGAATATTTGCATTGGTTTTTAACATTGTATCTTCATTTCCTTGAAAGGTTGTTTGAGCCAAATCAGCTCGTTTGGTGGATACCATGGCTCTATACTCAGCTTCAGCACTGGATCTTGCAACAATTAACATCTTGTATTTTGCTTCTCCAAGTGATTAGATTTCCACCAACGAATGTGCAAAACCAGTAGTTGACTTGCGATCATAGCTACCTTCTTAGTTTGCATCAGAGTAGCCAATTATTGAGTTAGAGTTGTTTTTTTCATCCATATTCCTTGACCTAGAGTTTTCTTTAAGTATCTAAGAATTCTATCTATGATGTCTAAGTGGTGTGTGTGTGTGAGGAGCATGCATGAATTGACTTATTGTACTGACCACATAAGTTATGTCTAGTCTAGTGATTGTTAAGATCTTAGGTGGTCTAGACGCGGTGCGGAAGCGATGAGAACCCCTAAAAATCGGCTTAGGTAATTCTACGAACACCTAGCATACATTCAAACAAACCACAATAGCAAGCACAAAACAAATCACAAGTAGACACGAGATTTTACGTGAAAATCCAAAAGGGAAAAACCACGGACGACGGGGAAGGATTGAGGCTTCACTATGAAAGATTGAAGTACATGGAGGGAGTCAGAGATGATTACAACGCACACCGGATTGGGGTTGAATGATTCTTCAACAACTCCAGCAACTTGGTATATATAGTGGAGAGGTTAGGGTTGAGCAAGAGGGAAATCCCAAAAATACCCTCCCAGAATTTCTGTTCCATCTGCAAACGGTTGACCGAAATGGGACCGATCGACCGTCTCACAGCTTTTTCGTTCCACCGTTCGGGTAAACGGTCGAACTACATGGGCATGAAAACTATTCATTGTCTTCCTGATTTAGGTTGACCGGTCAGATCACAACGGTCGACCGACACACTCGAGTATCGGGATAGTTTTCTTCCTGATAATTTCGGTCAAACGGTGGGGAGACACAAGTTGACCGTACTCTTAAGTTATTTCTGCTGAGAACCTCTAGTGGTCGACCGTTGGACAAACGGTCGACCGAACTCTGGGGCAACTTCTCAGTCTGGGCTAACGGTCGACCGCTGATCAGATTCCGGTCGACCGTTGCACTGCCTAGCTATTGTTCTGAAGGCAATTTTCCAGCAGTGACAGTGATATATATATATATATATATATATATATATGAGTTTTTCTATTGGTCTTTGAAATTGTTCTATGTATTTTAGAGGTTCACCATTTCGGTTTGTCTCGATAGGAGTGTTAGCCGATTTTGATCCTAGTTTTTTAGTTTCTTGAAGTAGGTCTAAAACATATTTTCGTTGAGATAGGAATAACCCCTTTTTTGAATATGTGATTTCAATCCCCAAAAAATAATTCATGAACCTTAGGTATAGTTTTACTAGATTAATTTCTCTATATCCTCATCAACATAAACTAGTACAATAATAGTGATGTTGTAGTGTTTGATAACATGGAAGCATCAGCAGAAGATTTCGAAAAATCATATAACAAAAGATATATCCTCCCACTCCAGCCATGATTCGAACACAAGACAACAACACTCACTTGTATGGATATTTGGAGAGAAAACATAACACCACACTTAAACTTTGGGACTTAATATATTAGACTCGTATATGAGTCGTTATCTGGTAGTAGAATGAATGAGTGGGATACTCTATTCATTTCATATGGTGGTTGAGATGTCAATATATATTCTGTCGGCACGGGTGCATTATTGTTGCAACTTGTGACCATGAGACCTGAGATGGCAAACATTGATGTAACCACACCCAGGCTAGCTTGTGTAGTCTCAGGTTCACATGATGGTTAGTTGTTGGAAGTAAGTTGAACCGAACCTTGTATGTACGTACATGCTTTGAGATCAGGTCTTATATATGTGTGGACAACTAGATCGAACTTCTGAATATCAGAGTTCAAAGCCATTTGTCCTTCTTTGCTAAAGTAATTGGTGGAAAGATGTGTTAGAGATAGTCCTACATCGCCTAAATGTGGAATCTCTCCTAAACATATAAGTTGAAGGGTCTCTCCACTCATTGCCAACTGGTTTTGAGTTTGATACCCTGTTCTAATATGGTATCAGAGTCTGGTTAAGGCCCAACGGTCGGCTTGACACTTCACCCTTTGTTCCCACGTGTGATACCGGTTACGCGTGCGGGGGAGTGTTAGAGATAGTCTCACATCGCCTAAATGTGGAATCTCTCCTAGACATATAAGTTGAAGGGTCCCTCCACTCATTGTCAATTAGTTTTGAGTTGGATATCCTGTTCTAATAAGATGTAGGTGTAGATAGCAAAAGAAACATGGCAATTGGCAAAAGAAAGGCTCCAGCGTCCTTGATTGCATGGGAAGCAAAATTCTCCAGCACCAACTGAACGGTGGCAATTATGGAACACTTACAACCTTAATTTCAAGAGCAAATAAAGTCCTGAGAACATCTTAAAAGTCGAATGCAAAAGAGAAACATGCATGATGGGACCTTAGAACAACTAAGTAGTCTTATCAAACTGTCATAACTGTTAAGCCTACAGTAGTGTTATGACAGTTATAACTAACTCTCTTAACCACCTCAACCACTAATATTTGGCTAACACTGGAATTTATTTATTTTATCTGGTGGCTCTTCTCCTCTTCCCCACCGCATGCGAAAAAGTGCGCACACAAAATCATGATGTGAATAGAAAACTCCCAAAAAGCTGCGGTTTTTCAATGGATAGAACAGAACCCATTTCCCTTTGATATCCTTAACTCCATATATAAGCGAAGACTTTCATATAGAAATTATATGTATATTTCTTGTTAGACGAATAGGATTATGCAAATTCCAAATGATGATTTCTTGCTCATTTTCAACCATCACATGTTAAAATTTAGTAATGGATTAGGGAGAGTTGTGTGTCATTTATCATCGAAAGAGATACGGGCAATTCTCAAACAATTTCTGCAATCATGTTAAGCTCGAGTGATTCATGGTTTGATATGAGCTTAGCTTGTAAAAACATCTCTAATTAATTATTAAGTTTGATCTCCTCAAATTTACTTGTTTGACGAAATCGAGAACAAGCTAAGGTGACTTATCATCTAATGTGAGCTTAAAGTCATGTGACGTGTGTACGACTGTGTATCGGCTTGCGTCTATGACTATTCTTCAAAATGTCTCTTTAGCAAACTCCCACTGATCCAGATCGATTTTTCTGACACCGTGGAAGTAAAAACAAAATAATGGCACTTTCAGAACAGCGAAATAAGAAACAGTGTTGTACAAAGAAGTGCTTCTAAAATCAAAACACGATGATTCGAGTGAACATGCTGGTTGACAAAGTGCACAACGATTCAGGCAAACATCTGATATCTGTGTAGCTGAGATCAAGATAGTGGAGATGCTTAAAGTGGCATTTAGAAAGTGGTTCTGTAACTTCGCTGCAACTCGTCATCACCAATAAACACAAATGCTTTGGTTTAATGCATGTTGCATGTAAACTCTCCTCATTGAAAGAATTATCTTTTGTCTTCATGGATTCATTAAGAACAACAGTCCTTATATTCTTCAACTCTTGAAATTACTCAACTCCAATGACGGGATACAATCACCAAAACATTCAAATGACGAACTTTTTCAGGAATATTCTTCGAACCTGCATCATCTCTAATATGGAAATATTCATCTGCAGCTACAATCTCAGCCAAATCATGTAATAAATCGCGCATAAAAAATAACGATTGAATTTACTTGCAGGATATCAGATGAGATCTCAAAGCTGGAGATGAAAGTATTTTTCAAGACCTAGAAGTACTGATTCAAGACCTCTCCATTGATGTCTAACTCTCTTTTTTCTTCTCAGAAAATAATATGTAAAATCAGCTTTCAGATATGCACCGCAGCGTCACAACTATTAAGTGAATGAAAGGTATTAATAGTAGCTTAGACAAGGCAGAATAATGCCTTAATCTGATTTCTTGTTTTGATGGTAGTAGATGTTTGATCCATTTAAAAGCGTTGTGAGAACATGGAAGCTAATTGAATTGCATCATTGGACATCCTGACATGAAAATTCTAGAACCGGTGCTTGCAAACTTATCATAAAAATCAATAAAGATATGATCGCCAACCTGTTTTTATTGTCGTGATTTGGATGATTTTTAGAGTTGCATTATTGTAAGTAAACCGTTCTTATCGTCATTGTCCAACACTTGGCAAATTAAAGTGCACAAGAGTGCAACTTAGTTATAAAACAGTGAAAACATGAGGTTAATTGGATATGAGATGTCAAAATGCAAATATGACCACTGCTGTTTCTCTGAAATCAATGTAAAAACAGAACTGCTTGTTTCATGAATTAAGATCTACTTTCACAAATACTTATTTTCAACTTCAGTTTAAGTGTAGTATAATAGATATAACAACACAGTAAGATTGACCTGTTACATGTAATTCCATTCGAGTTTAGCATGTTAAAGAGTTTTATTTTGTGATATTCGAGTTTGAGCTCCTCAAACTTGCTCAATGAATATGCTACAAGCTAAGTTGCTTATCCAAGCCACACTAATACCAAAATATTATCAGGTTACTGCATGGACTGGATCACATCACACACTAATATCAACAATGCAAAATCCAACAGTACAATATGAAGATAAACGAGACAAATCACAGGCAATAATACAGAATACAAATATTGAATTGAGACAATGCAAAATTCCCACACAAAAACCACGACACAGAAGATTAGCGTGGAAACCCTTCCTCGACTTGACATAGAGAAAAACCACAGGTGGGGACATCCTGCGAATCTTCCACTATCAAAATAACGTGTACAGGTACAAGAGCTTAGACGGGACAACTCCTCCAAGAACAATAGAATCTCTCTCAAACACCGATCCTAAGCTCCTCTCCTTTTACATTAAATCATCATTAACCCGTAAGTATTACAAGAGGCTACTCATACCAGGGAATTAAACCCCACATTACAACCAAAACCTCCCAGTAAAATCAAACATGTGGGACTAAAATTTGATCTGGATTAGCCGATCTGATCAGTCAACCGTTTCGCCTCCATAATCTACCACTACTCTCACAACTGACCCAACACTTCAGTGTGAACCACATGAACCTGTTCTGTCTGGGACATGCTAGACCTCCCACCAGCAAACAAATGGAGTTATTAGTCCACAAAAGCAAGAAACTGAGTCTGCAAACAAAAAATTGAAGTGGATTTTTCCATTTAAAAGCATGATTAGATCAAGTTGAAGAGAATCTAATGTAATTAGTCTGTAATATCAATACAAATTATACAGTCATCTTAACAAATTTATTTTTATTCTCATCTGTCAACACCATTCTACAAGAGCTTAATATACAAGCATGACCTTCAACTGCTTGTCATATTAAACTGCAATGTAGCTTATATTTGAACAATTTTCCATATAACTTATATATATTAGTTTGTATAATTGGCACCAACATCAAAAAGATAAGTTGGAAAGAAAAAAACTATGGTGGCCGGTAAAGATAAAACATCCAGCAAAAGCATTTCCTTGCCTCTCAAGTGCATAATGGTGGTTTACAGTTGATCATAACCACAATCTCTGACGCCCAACAATGAACATAGAATGTCATTCAAATTCAACTTACTCATATTTCCATTTTTATTTGTTTCATTTGTGTGGTAACAACTCAGCTTCATGACCGAAGCATCAAAGTGGCAATTTAAAAGTCCTCTTCACAGATGATCGATCTACTGAAATCAAAATCCAACGATCACACACACAGCTATAACTTAAATGAAATCATGAATCTGGACTGAACTTGACATATCAATAAGTAAATAAAAAACCCCTATCAAACAGAGTGGATGACAACATACCAAAAATATGGTCCAAAACGGAAACAACCAAGGTACGTGTATTTTAAGTTGAAAAGAACTCACAATTCAACATTGCAATTTACAAAACCGCCATTACTATTGGATGAAGGTACGAAAATCAACTGTTTCAACTCAGTTTTAGCAAATCAGAAATAACATCTATCTAACATCAAAATTCAGAACAATTTTATCACTCACTATTATTTCAAGTTTCATCACACAATCTTATGACATATCATTACAGTAACTGAATTTCATAAGTACTTCTACATTATAACAAAGAGTTCAAACAAAATATAGAACTAAGAGCAGAGATGTTTTGGAATAACTCATGCCTTCTGATGATTAACAAACTCCATAACAGACTCGAACAAACATTACGATAGACATAATAGTCTTTTATCTCATGCAATTTATTGAAGAAAAAGCATATCATATAAATTTGAGTTGCATCATAGGAATGAACAACTCTTTATTTTGAACACGACCAGTATCTACACTTCAAGGGATGCATTTTTTAGTAATATCTCCTCCAAGGCAAGATCAAAGGAGGTTAGCCTCAGACAGAATTGTAATGCCAATACTTGTAGTGGGGGCGAGTTGAGGCTTGGAAATCTATGGCTTAACATGGCTGATATCTACCTTGCTGACTATAACTTGTGGAAGTGATGATATTGTGGTTTATGGTGAGGTTAAGGCATCACTGGCTGCTATCAGAGAAAGTTACAGTAGTTGATGATATGAATAGATGCTGATCGCGATGACGAATTTCCAGTTAGCCCAGTTTTGTCACAAATGAATGGAATAAAATTACAGGTTGGAAACCATATATTGTATTGTAATCAACTACTGAAAAGGTATAAGAAACAAATATCATGACCAGCTTTGAAAATCTTGGAGTATTGATTTTTCCTTCGAACTGGTTATGTAGTCCAAACAAGTTTAATTTGAATAAAATTATTTCATGTTACCTTCTTTCTTGTAACGTTACAATACTCATCAAATCCGAAGTAGTGTCAGAAGATGTGCGTCAAATCTCTAAGCTGCCTCACCGGAATGAACAACTCTTATTCGTATAAATATGAGATCCTGAAATGCAAAGAAACAAATCACCAGAATAATGAAGAACTCTTTAAAGAAGTAATCTTCTCAAGGAATTGAATCTATGAGAATATAAACTGGAAGAGACAATACCCGGTACTAGTTTACATCACAACTTGAAACTAACTATCTCAAGATCAACTCATTAACAACGATCAGGTTTCTGTAAGATCTTACTTTTTTTCAAACTATACCTAGAGGGGAACTTTCTTTAAAGTAATACAGGTCCAGATTATCACACTATTTTTGTACATTTTAGGGGTCAAATTCTGAATGGGTATTGTTGTTCTGGTTTTGTAATAATATATAGTTCAAGAGAATAATTAGATTTAAGATTAATCTATTCTTACCTTCGATTATCTCTTCCCAACTGATGCCACAATAAGAAACTCCAACTAAGAAACTACACAAGGGACTGCATTAGACCCATATAATTGCTTTATTGTGTTTATACACCTTGTAGTAAATAAAGGTTCATAATTAAAGATTTGAACATTGTAGATAAAAATATAAATAAAAAGAAGAAACTAAAAATAATTTTCATCATAAGGAATGCGGTCTCTTATTTCCAATGACCGTATAAAGAAGAAACCGTATAATTTTCGAGAAATAAAGAAAACGCATCAATACAACCAAAAAAAAGGACATGAGTCATGAGATGTATAATTGAAGTTGGAAAAGATCTAAAATGGTTGTGCACATTATGAGTTAAAACACAGGGTATGAAGTTGCAAAATTATATTTGTTCATAGAATTAGTAGACGATGAGTCATACTCCTGCATACATACCAAAGGGACTAAGGGGTTGGTGATTCTGCCCCCATCGAGATCAGCTTACGATCAATGTACACGTCACGTATGTTGGAGATTTTGGGCCAATCTGAGCCGACATCCTTCTCGCAAGATTCCTTCAGCAATGGGCATTCATAAATGCTCAAATGGGTGATAGAGGGAGGGAGGCCATTATCCGGCAAGGACTTGATTTTGGGACAATTCCATATGAGCAAACTCACAAGAGAGGTGAGATGCTTTAGGTTTTCTGGAAGAGACTCTAGATTTGAACAACCATAGAAATCCAAACGATGGAGAGAGAGAGGGAGACCATTAATCGGCAAGGACTTGATTTTGGGACAATGCCATATGCGCAAGTACTCAAGAGAGGGGAGGTGGTTTAAATTTTCTGGAAGAGACTCTAGATTTGAACAATTACCGAACTTCAAATGATGGAGAGAGGGAGGGAGGCCATAGTTCGACAGAGACTTGATCCTGAGACAATTATCTATCTCCAAAGTCTCAAGAGACTCTGGATTTGAACATTTCTCGATCAATGAAAAATTGAGAGAGGGGAGGACGCAAAAATCTGGCATGGACTCAGTCATCTCACAGTTTGAGATTTTGAACCATTGGAGAGATGGAGGGAGGATAGAGCCCGATAAGGACTTGATCTTGTTACATCCCAAGATACCTAATTGTTCCAGAGAGGTAAGAGTCCGGATGTCCACTGACACTAGCTCCATCCAATTACTGATCTTCAACTCTTTAAGTGAGGTCATGTGCTGCAATGCTTCTCCATTGAGTTTTGTGATGTGAGGCAGCCCTCCAACGTACAAGCTCTTCAGTGCTGAAAGCTTCTCAAAGCTCTTTGACATAAAAACTACCAACTCATCATATGTGAACGAAGCAGGGTTAGTTCCAACTTCGATGCTTAGGTCCTTGAGTGAAGAAGGCAAAATCCATGTTTTCATCACCATTTCACACCATAGAGCATGACAATTAAATATTTCCAAATATTCAAGGGAATCAAGACCTTCAAAACCTAAACCCAACGATAACTCCTCACATGATGACATCTTCAACCACAAGAGCTTTGGAGCCTTACAAACTGATATTTCCTTTAGTTTTGGACAATCGCTGATTTCAAGATATTGCAACTCTGGATGCTCAAGAGATTTTAGGGTGTGCAAATTCAAGCAGTGATTTAACACAAGCTTTTGTAGAGTTGGCAAACATTTGTTCTCATTCTCCTCCCAAGGTGGAAACTCTGCACCACCATAGTTATAGATTTTAAGATTTCTAAGGTACTTATACGGTTGGAGCCCACAAAGAATTTCATCATAAGGAATGCGGTCTCTTATTTCCAATGACCATTTCAGGGTGAGGGAGACAAGGTGTTTTTTGTCATTTAATCTCGCTCTAATCGCTTCCTCTTTGCTAGAAATAATTTCAAGATATTCAATCTCAAGTTCACGAATCTCATTCATATTCTCCAGTTCTGCCATTGTATGACCGACTCCTTTTGACACGTGGTAACATAGTTCTTGTAGTGAGGTTAGCTTACCAACGTTTTTAATTGATGATGTTGAAACTTTTGCACGTTCTGTGTAAAGATGCCGCAAGTTCACTAATTTGTTGATTCCAACTGGGAACTTGTTCAACTGTCGACATCCTTTGACGTTCAACACTTGGAGATTGTAGAAAGTGCACAAAGATTCAGGCAAACATCTGATATCTGTGAAGCTGAGATCAAGATAGCGGAGATGCTTTATGTGCCATTTAGAAAGTGGTTCTGTAAACCTCATGTGACTCATCACTAATGCACGCAGATGCTTTGCTTCAATGCATATTCCATGTTGACCCTTGCTATCGAAGGATCTCCTAAAGACAAGAGTTCTTAAGTTCTTAAAAGTACTTTTGAAATCATTCAACTTTGATGATGTGATCTCAGAGGAAATATTCAAATGCCGGACATTATCAGGAATATTTTTCAAGTCTGCATCACCTCTTATATGGAAATATTCATCTTTAGATATAATCTGAGCTAAATCATGTAACAAGTCATGCATGACGAATATACGTTCTGTAAGAACATGAGGCCACCAAATATACGCATCTTGGATAACTTGGATCATGCACATACTCAACAATGTGTTGATGTACGTGGTTGCTATATCCTCAAGAAGCTTATTTCCTTGAGGAAAAATGAATCCATTGGCTATCCACAACTCTTTCACCATCGTTTCTGTGTATTTATAATCCTTTGGGAATAAAGAAAGGACTGCAAAACACGGTTTAAGAGGTCCCGGAATATGTTGATAACTTAGCCTTAGTGCTGGCATGATGTCGTTCTTCTCCTCTGATAACTTCCACAATTCACTGTTCAAGATATCATTCCAGTGCTCTACACATATGTTGGACTTCAAGAGGCGACCAACTGTTTTTGCAGCTAGGGGTAAACCTTTTAACTTCTCGACGATTTCTTTACCAATTTTCTCAAGAGTCTCATCATTGCTTCCTGAGGTCGATCCATCAAAGGCATATCGCTTGAACAAATTCCAGAAATCATCACGAGACAACCCTTCCAACTCAATCAGCTTCATTGAAGACATCATCTTAACAACTTTTCCCGGCCTTGTTGTGACCAAAATCTTGCTTTTGCTTATCCGCCCTGCTGTTATAAAAGGTTTCTTAAATTCATCCCATTTCTGTTGTTCCTTGTTCCACACATCATCTAGAACTAATAAGAACTTCTTCCCGGTCAATTCTTCCCGAAGTGCCTTCTGAAGTTCATCCAAGCTTATGTATTCAGAAGAACGGTGAGTGTTTGATTTCTTGGACTGAATCACAACAGAGTCTAGAATTTCTGAAGTTAGCCTTTTCACATCAAAATTATCCGAAACACAAACCCAGATCTTCAGATCAAAGTGTTTCTGGATGACTTCATCATTGTAGACGTACCTTGCCAAAGTGGTTTTTCCGACTCCACCAATACCATAAATAGTGAGCACTTGTACAACTTCATGTTCCGACATGAGCTGCTTGATAACTTCAGTCTTCTTATCGTCCCTTCCTATCACTTTCTCATCTCCCATCAAAGAAGTTGTTACTCTCTCCGGTGTAATTTCAACCGCCTCAAGATTTCCCCGTACCAATGCAGTCAGCTTTCTCAAGTTGTAGTTAACAGCAGAAGCCAAGATACCATCAAAAGTTTCTTGTATCTTCCGTAACCTGCGAGAGTACTTATATTTAGTTCTACCAGAAGATAATATTTTTCTCACCTTAAAGTGACCTTCCACCTCGTGCCGAAGCCAATGGTACTGGAGCTTATCAAGCAAATCATCAGCTTCATAAGTAACCCTCCTGAGATCCGTAATCCATAACTTGAGATTGTCATTTGTGTTGTCAATCTCCAATTGACTCTCGGCATCACTGAGATAAGCCTTGATCTTTTGCAGAGTGTTCTTCATGTTGTCAAGATCTTGTGTGAACTTCAGAAAGCATCCAGCCTCCTTGATTGCATGGGAAGCAAACTTCTCCAACACCACCTGAACGGTGGCACCAAGCATCGATCCTCCCAGTGACAGTGCAATCTCTGCCATGTCTTAGAATCTTCAGAGAGAGATTTCAAGGATACCTGAGAATAAGTTTCTGAAGCCTAGCTCAATGTTACAACGTTAGTGAATGTACGTCTAAGTTGACAACAAATTTGAAGGATAAGTGTGAAGTTGGACTAACACAGTATTAGAATTTTCCACTAAGTACTCTAAAAGGGTAGTCTCATAGTGGAATGAGTGGGACTCTTTTTTCTTGTGATGTGTCAGGTGCATAATAGTCTGTCAGGTGCATTATTGTTGCAACTTGAGTGGATGTCAAGTGCATTATTACATGCTACGAGATTAGGTCTTATGTGTGGAAAACTAGACGAACTTCTGATATGAGTTTTCATAAGTAGGTATCTCTTGATATTAGTTTCAGCAGAAACTGAATCTCAAACATGAGTTCTAATTCTAAAATGGTAACATAAAAGTATTGCAGCTCAAATTGCTAGTAACATAAAATAAGCTCTGTGATTACAAACAAACATTATTTTTATATGGTCACGAAAAATAAGTTTGAAGTTCAAAACCAAATAATGTTTTAGTTGACACCAAGGTTAAAGTCCACCTAGTGTAAGCCTATGAAAAATTAGTCTCTTAAACTTACTGTTCTATATTTCTTGTGGTAGGTTCAGACTTGAATAGTCGGCCCGGAGCATTATTGGTGTTGCAATAACAGAGGGAACTTGTGGCTGGATGTGAGAATTCAAAAGGCAAACATTACCCCAAATGAATTAGACTTTTCAAAGTAGTATTCAATTTTGGAAGTTCTATACATGCATGAAATTCATATGAGTCGTTGTCTTCTATCTCACTATGGAAGGTGCATTATTGTTTCTACACAATGCAAGACAAGACAGTGACCACATCGGGTTTACAAAGACTCGGTACCTGTAGGTTGGACCTAAGGTATAGTCCATATTATATTCTACCTCTGCTTATTCTCCTATGTCCAAATTCAGGTATAGGAAAAATTAAACTAATCGTGTCGAAATTGAACCTAATTTCCAAGCTGTGGTCGAAATTAGTTTAATTTGAGTTTTGAACATCCTAAAATCCAAACCAAACCAACCCAACCCGTTCTCACCCCCAGAGGTGGGTCAAAGAAGTTCTCAAGTGCGAAAGAGAAACGTTGAGTTATGATTGAGGTAACATGACAAGACCTTAGAAGAAAGCAATAATTGATTGAGTAATTTGAAGATAACCAACGCATGTTCACACATGTACTATCCTCCTTTGCAGACCTTCTAGGAAAATATAGTCCGAATTATACAATTACGGTCATATATTTTAAAATTATTAGAACTACTAATTTTTTGATAATTGATATTGTTAATTTTAATTATTAAAGTATATTACAAACCACATATCACCAGTCACAAATAGTTATGGGGGTCGAGATTAGTCACATCCCCACCTAGTTATTCTTGCACCATCTTGAGTGTTATTAGAACTGATAGTTAAGTCCAAAAACAAAATCTGATATGATGTCTAGCTGAACTTAATTGAAGAACAAAATGCAATTGGTGAATGAATATACACATCAGCTGAAGTATAGGTTGAGAAAATAAAGTATGTTGTCTGGTTGAATATAATATTTAACTCGTAACTAGAAAAATATGATATCACATTCTAGTAACTGGAATTCATAATTACTTCAACAGACTCCAACAAATTCCATTACTTACCAATATACATAACCATGGAGTTCATAAAGATAAAAATATCATTTCTCCATAAAATCTCTAGAACCACTATCAAGGATACGGATTTATGTTCTTCCAAAATCTCTAGTTCTTTTGGAAGTTCAGAAATTAGCTTAAGTTCCTTCAAACATCTCAACTCAATGAATATAGTATGCTCTGTTACGAAATTTATGTCTGTTTTTTTCGTAAGGAGGAGACACTCAAAGCACTTAGTTGGATATGTTGGTAGATTTAGCTGGAAAAAGTGCAGGTTTGTGAAATTTAGCACAAAGAAGATTGTTGAAAGGAATGCCGATATATGAAATTCAAACGGTTTGAAATACAAATTTTAATCTGCAACATTTAAGGTGCAAATTCCACCTTTGCTTTTCGAATTCAAACCATTTTCTTTTACAACATTTGAGGTGCGAGTTGTCTAGCGTGCGAAAGAACTTTACTTATGACTAAGTCTGAGCTCCTAAATTTTACATGTGTTAACGAAATCATAACAAGCATGGTGCTTAATCACTTGAGTGGCTTGATGTTAATGAAGAGTTTTTTTTTATGAAATCTGAGCATAGATTATATGACCTATCAGAAAATATAGGTGGAACGTATGATCTTTAGAACCTATTTCAAATATACTTAGGATCTTTAGATCCAAAGTATCTTGTTCTTATTGAAGTTATAAGCATTTTTTCAAATAAAATTATGTATCCATTCTATTTCGATTAGTTTTTCTGCTTTAGATCATCATGTATTTCAAACAAGTGCACTGAAGTCTCTTGCATTGATATAGTAAAGTAAGATGACCAATAACATATATTTAACTTATATACGAACAAGCGTATATGTGTTTCTATAATGAGGATGAGACATACATACATACATACCAAAATGACTAAGCAGTTGGTGGATATGCACCTGTTGAGATTTGCTTGCGATTGATGTGCACGAAACGTATGTTGGAGATTTTGGGCCAATCTGAACTGACATCTTTCTGGCAAGATTCCTTGAGAACACATTTCTCTCACAAGATATTAACCAAACAACATAAGAGAAAAGAAAAGAAAAGAAACACATTTATTTTCTTTTATTTTCTATCTGATTCTTCCATAAGTCTTTATCCAAACAGAGAATTAGTCTTGAGAGGAGATTTTTTCCCCTCACCTGAGTCTGACCCTCCACCTCTTGCTTGAGCCATTTATATTGGAGCTTGCCAAGCACGTCGTCAGCTTCATATGTAATGCTTATGAATTCTGCCAACAACTCTTTAAGCCACACGTCGTATCCATTGATCCCCACTTGTCTCTCAGCATCGACAAGCAAAGCCTTGATCATCTGAAGAGTCATCTTCAATTTGTTGAGATCTTTTGTGAACCCCAGAATGGCCGCAACCTGTTGTATTGCATAAGAACCAACTTTGTCCACCACCAACTCAACGGTCGCGCCAAGGATCGATTCTCCCACTCCAACAATTATTCGAACACAAGAGAATAACACTTGTATGGATGTTTGGAGAAAAAATAGAACAACACACTTAAACTTTAGGACTTAATATATTACTCTTAAATTAGTCTTCGTCTGAGAGTGGAATGAGTGGGGGGAAAATTCTTATGGTGGTTGAGACTACAATTTGTTTTGCAACTTGTGTCCATGAGAGTTGAGAAGGCGAAAATATCAGCACCACTTGATGTCAACATCTGAAGTAAGAGTACTTGATGTCAACATCTCAGGGTTACATGATGGTTAGTTGTTGTAAGTAAGTTGGATAGAACCTTGTATGTACGTACATGCTATGAGATTGGGTCAGATGTGTGAAAAACTTGATCAAACTTCTGATGTGATAAAAGAGGTTTCAAATCTAAGGTAGAAGGAGGTCTATTTGGAAATACTTAACTACACTCATATGTCCAGTGATTTTAGATACTGAAAACCTACATGATGTTGGATAACTCAGAATTCTTAACTTGAATATATGTCTTGGGAAAGAATTGAAAGACCATTAGTCCTTTGCTAAACTAGTTGATGGAAATGTGTGAGAGTAAAACAATCTATGGTCTAGCAAAGCCGAGTGACTTAATCAAAAATCGCCTATTAAGCGATAAGTTTTTTTTAATGAAATTTGAGTCTAAAATCATATGGTGTTTCAAAATATATGTAGCATGTAAAATCCTTAGAACCATCTCAAGTCAACTTTTGTTCATACAAAATCATTGGTTCTTATCGAAGTCAGAAATCAGCTTCAGCAGAAACTCAATCTCAAACATTGGTTTTAATTCTAAAATGGTAACAATAAAACATTGCAGCGCAAAATTATTAGAAACTTTAAGCAAGCTTTGTGGTTACAGACAAGCGTGATTTCTATATGGTCCCTTTATTTCTCACCCATAGAGAAAGATGTGGGACCTTAGAAGAGAGCAATAATTGATTGAATACCACACATGCCTTACCCTCAAGCTTGAGAGCACACTATCCTCCTTGATAACCTGCTAGAAAATATGGTCTGAATTATATACTGAGAATCACATATTTTTACATATTAGAAATGATAGCAAGTCTAAAAGCAATATCTTACATGATGTATAGCTGAACTTGCTTGAAGTAACAGAATACTAACAGTTCATGAATATACATATCAGCTGAACTATACATTGGCTGGTAATATATTTAACTCGTAATTCTTAAAATATATATTATTTCATGTTAAATAAAATGATAAGGGATTGAAGTCCTTTATGTGGGATAAGTGAATTCTACAAAACAATAGCGTGGATCCATTTGTCCCCCTACACTCTTCTACTAAGCCTATATATAGTAGTTATAAGGCAGTTATAACTGTTCTAACTACCTCAACACTACACCTCTTTCATTCAAATATCCACTGAAATTCAAGGGAAAGGAAGAACAGTGAGTTTGGCCGCAAAATTAAGCTGGATATAGGGCTTCATCATGATTTTTACGTTTCAATAATGAGTTTAGACTTGAGATGCATCCTATGTGACTATGCTTATTATAGGTAGCTACAGCATTATCACATCAAACTATAGGGGTAGAAAAGCCAATTTCTGGATTGTAGGGATCAAATCCAAGCTAACTCGGTAGTAGTGTTGGTTATTTTTTGATACTCGGACAACTACTTGGTAGAGAAAATAAAATTCCATTCGATTTCTAAGATACACAACAAACTAATGATTTATATTTTTAAGAAGGGAAGATTATACTAGAAGTAATCACAAAGAAGGAGCAGATGTTCAATGAAAAGACAAACATGATCTGGTCAGTTGTGATCCCATGACACCACCAATGACATGCAGATAAAATTTTACCGAAAGCTAAAATTAACCAAGATGAAACCATATAGAATCTAGACAGAATTAGATGTATCCAAAATGAAAGCATCTAAGTTCTAGACAGATTTGACACATCACTAAGTATGAACAATAGTAACTGCTTCAACAGCTTCTACGAACATAGAAATATGATATCACCAATATCAAAATTCCAAGATCAAGTTTAGGACATCACAATATAGTAACTGAAGTTCATAATTACTTAATAATAGACTCCAACAAATTCTATAACAGACCAAATAGATATAACCATGGATAAAAGATTTAGGTAGTACACAAAAGATTGAAACAAAACAATGAGCAGCATTAGTATAAAAAGCAACACCATAAGTGCAAAGGAAGCAAACTACTAATCAGAAGAAAGAAATTAAAGAAATAAAATTAGTAAAACAATTCTAAAATAAATCATGAAGCAAATATAAAAGTGATTAGAAATGCATACCAAGGAGAGTGATTCCAATTTCCATTTTCCGTTGCTCTTTTCAGCATCTTTTAAAAACAGAATGAACCATCTTTCAGTGAAAGAAGAAATTGTTTTAAGTGAATGATCAAATTTATATAAATCTATTCCTACCTTCCATGACCCTTCCCAACTGATCTTACAATTCGAAGCTCCAATTCAGAAGCTGCACGGCTGAATGCATTAGACCCAAGGAATCTCTTGATTAGGTGTTTTTAAACATCATGGTTCGATAAAGATTCACAATAGCAACGCTGCAGCAAAATTTAAGTGAGAAAATAGAACCATAAGTGTAACGCCCCGAGCTCGGACAGGTGCTTACCCGCCCGAACCTTGTTAGCAAACTACGATCTAGTCTACAGGTTCGGAGTTACCTTGGTGGAGAGAACCTGTGGCAGCGGAAGAAGAATCGAGGATCACCTCACGGAGTCTTCTTGAGCACCGGCCGATCTTCTACTCTCTAGGAGAAGAACAGATCCACAACCCAAGAGTCCTACTTGGAAGGGACATATTTGAGGGAGAGGGAGGTGACGGCTAGGGTTAGGGTGGAGGCTAGGGTTTGCACACGAGAAAATCATCCATCCAATGGGAGGCTCCCCTCCTTATATAGATGGCCCCACCCTAAACCCTAATGCGCAACCAATGAGAGTGCACCACGTGTCAGTGCTTTGGGCAAACATCATCTTAATCCTTAGATTAATCCAATATCTCCCACTTGCACAACAGCACGTCAACAACATGTCATCTTCTTTTGTGTCCCTGACACATGTATATATCCCCGATACATACAATCATAAGATGGCAATGTGTCACCTCTTCATGTGTCCCCGACACATATGTATACATCCCTGATATATACAACTATTTCTCTCTCCAAGAACGCATCCACAACACGCAAGTCTCTGATCATGTATCCCCGATACAAGATCATCTGTGTCCCCGACACATGCACTCTTCCGATCATACAGACAAATGGGTCGTGCGACCGGTGATGTACCTGCAATTTAGGAGTCTCAAACTAGAAACCTTACTAGAAGGCCAGAATGACAACATCCACAAAAACCAATAAATAAGCAGTCAAAAATGCACATCACAGTTCCCCAGGTTTACTCAGAAACTCACTTGACATGAACGGTATCTCGATCCCTCGGAGAGAATACCTTCTTGTGCTCAAGGTACTTGCTACTGTATCCAATACAGTTGGGCCCAGCAAATACTTTTAGTGCACTCGAGTCAAACCTTTCCCTTCGCCCCAGACCACCATTACACTCAGAGTTTCCTTTCCCGAAGATGCCTCTTTAGACCGAATCTCTCATGGTCATAGATAACATCCCAAAGTAGCCACATAAACTCTTTGCTTCATGGTGTCGTCGAAGGTCACTGAGGGTAACTAATGACAATCAAGTCTTGGACTCACACAGTGAAGGAGCAGGGATCCATCCTTTCACTTCCCAATGGTCGCTCAGCACATGTTGTATGACAAACATGTTATGGTGGATCATACTGTACACAACAGTACGTCTGTCTCTCAACACCATACAAGTCTTGGTCCAGTCGCACCCCCTCTGCGCCTGAGCCGAGCTTCATCATTGTCGCCTTAACACCGTACAGGTGTCACCTGGCGCCACATGTGATGCTCGCACTTGGCTTCTATAGGTCACATGAATTGTGGTAACATTCATGTCAATCCTCACCAACATAGAGGATCTCATCTTGATTCCTAATCAAGGCGACTATCCGATCATGAACTTCTCCGGATCTATCATGCAAGATCTCCTCATGATCAGTCTCATCTCTGCTCTCTATCAAAAGCGCCAGAGGCGAATGCTCGTGTGAGTAAGAATTCTTCAACCTATTGACAGAATAATATTTTATGCTAGAACAACTACATCAACCAAACAGATATAGTCGAAACGAAAAAAAACACAATCACTCATAAAAGGAAGTCAGACATGCAAATACATCAAAGTCTGCGTAAGCCTAAGGACTTCACATGAGATACAAACGAGTCCTTAGCTATAGCCTTGGTAAGAGGGTCAGCAACCATAAGACTAGTAGACACATGTCTTAACACAACTTCCTTTCTCGCTATGATGTCCTTCACAAAATGATACCTAACCTGTATATGTTTGGTCTTTCCATGATACTTGGGGTCTTTCACATAACAAAGGGCAGCCATGCTGTCACAATAGACAACAACAGACTCATCAGATGTCTCCACTAGCCCAGTATGTTGTAAGAACCTCCTCAACCAAACTGCATCCTGTACTGCTGCAGAGCATGCAACATACTCTGCTTCCATAGTCGATAGGGCTATACAGGTTTGCTTCTTGCTGGACCATGAGATGACCCCATTAGCCAGCAAGAAAGCATAACCAGAGGTAGACTTCCTTTCATCAATGTCTCCAGCCCAATCGGCATCACTATAGCCAATCAGGCGGAGATATGATGCTTGGTAACAGAACATGTAGTTACTCGTTCCTCTGAGGTATCTCATGATTCTCTTGACTGCCTTCCAGTGCTCCATGCTTGGGTTGGACTGGTATCGACTCACCATGCCCACAACATAACAAATGTCTAGCCTAGTACACATCATAGCGTACATAAGGCTTCCCACAGCATTGGAGTATGGAACCTTGCTCATTTTTGCCTTCTCTTTAGGAGTCTCTGGATGCTTATCAAGGCTTAAGTGTAAACCCTTCTCAACAGGAGTGTCGATTGGTTTGCATTTGTCCATGTGGTATTTCTTCAAGACGTTGTTAATGTAAGTCTCTTGAGACAATCCCAGAAGTCTCTTGGACCTATCTCTAACTATCTTGACACCAAGGACGTAGCTAGCTTCACTCATGTCCTTCATATCAAATGTGGAGGACAACCACTCTTTAGTGGATTTCAGCAACTCTTTGCTATTGCCAGCCATGAGTATGTCATCAACATACAAGGTCAGAATGACAAATTTACCATTGGATCTCTTAACGTACACACAGTGATCTTCCTCAAGCATAGAGAACGCATTCTTTGATATAACTTGATGGAAGCGAATGTTCCACTGTCTAGACGCTTGTTTTAAGCCATACAAGGACTTCTTGAGCTTGCACACTTTACACTCTTGTCCTTTGACTTCAAAACCTTGAGGTTGATCCATATAGATCTCCTCCTCAAGTTCTCCATTGAGAAAAGCAGTCTTTACATCCATTTGGTAAAGCTCTAAGTCCATCTGAGCTACAATAGCTAGTAGAAGGCGGATGGAGGCAAACCTAACCATGGGTGAAAATGTTTCCTCAAAATCCACGCCTTCTCTTTGGGTGTAGCCTTTAGCTACCAGTCTAGCCTTGAATCTATCAATAGATCCATCCACCTTCCTCTTAATTTTGAGGGTCCACTTGGCCCCAATGGCCTTTCGGTTCGGCGGTAAGTCGACCAAGTCCCAGACTCGATTAACTTTCATCGTCTCCAACTCTTCCTTTATAACGTCTAACCACTCTTTAGCATTTGGACCTTCCAAAGCCTCTTTCAAGGTCTCCGGTTCTTGCTCATCGATTATTGTCATCCCGGATGATTCATAATCAATTTCTTCCTGAGCTATCATGAGGACCTCTTCCTCTAAGGGAAATCGCCTACGAGGAATGAGCCCACGTTTACTTCGACGCAGATGGGTATCTGATGGCTCATCCTCCGTGAGAGCTATCGGATCCTCAGCATTGCTGCTCCCACTAGGATCGACTGGTGGAACCTCATGTTCAACTTCCAGATCCTGATCCCGTGGAGTGGCAATGTCCTCATCTTGTTGTTCAAAGAAGTCCACTGACTCTTTGATAGCTCCAGCAAGGGTTGGAAAATCATTTTCCAAGAATGTGGCATCCCTAAACTCCAGTTCCGTCCTTCTTTCATTCTCGTCTAACCTGATAAAAACATAACCTTTGGAGAGATCACTGTATTTTACAAAGATACACCTTTTCCCTCTAGGTCCTAGTTTTCCATATCGGTGACTAGTAGAATGAATGTATGCCGTGCATCCCCAAGGACGCAGCAGACTAAAAATCAGGCTTCCGTCCTGTCCATAACTCATATGGAGTTGACGGAACCGATTTTGTTGGAACTCTATTGAGGATGTAGGCAGCAGTCATTAGAGCATCTCCCCAAAACCAAATTGGTAAGCTCGCATGCGCCATCATGGATCTAACCATGTCTAGCAACGTTCTATTCCTTCTCTCGGCAACACCATTTTGCTGAGGAGTATAAGGCATAGTGAGTTGTCTAGATATCCTCTTTTCATCACACAACTCCTTGAACATTATGGAGAGATATTCACCACCTCTATCCGTTCTAAGAGTTTTTATCTTATTATCCAACTGATTCACAACTAAGCTCATGAATTTCTTAAAACATTCTAGAGTTTCTGACTTGTGAGAAATAAGATAAATATGACCATATCTAGTGAAGTCATCAATGAATGTGATGAAGTAACTCTGTCCATGTCTAGTACGCACATTCAAAGGTCCACAAATATCTGAGTGAATTAGTTCTAAAGGAGAAGTAGCCCTAATAGCTTTTCCGAACGGTTTTCTAGTTGCCTTTCCAGCTAGACAAGATTCACAAGTCAGCAATTCAAACTTGGAGCATTCTCCTAATACCCCCTCCTTTGCCAACTTGTTCATCCGGTCAACACCAATGTGACCTAGTCTAGCATGCCACATAACTGAATCATTATTCATGGAACTTTGGCTCATAAAGGCACTAGTATTACGATTGAAATCATAAATTGCGTCCAACACAATAAAACCGTTTGAAAGAAAAACACGTCCATAATAAATGTTAGAAAGGTATAAACCCATATCATTGTTCTCAAAAACAACTTTAAAAGCATGTCTCATCAAAATAACAACAGAAATAATATTTCCCCGTATAGCTGGTGCATACAACACGTCGTGAAGTAATAGGATCCGGCCACTTCGCAAAGCCACTTTGCATGTGCCAACTCCAAGAACTTCAATGCTAGTGTTGTTTGCCATGTTTATTCGCCTCCCACTTGGAACACGGTGATATTCCACGAAGGCAAAACGATCCTTTGTTAAGTGGTCTGTGGCACCTGAATCCACAATCCACACAGGAGAATGATCAGTGAGCATCACAGAACTAGTCACGTTACAATTCGAGGGATTACACACAGTAATTACCTTTTGCTCAGTGCACTCACGAGCAAAATGTCCAGTCTTTCGGCAGTTAAAACAAGTCACATCAGACTTATCTTTCCCACCTCTGGATCCTCGAGGTTGTTTCTTTCCAGCTTTGTTTTCTGTTTTGTTTGCATTTGCACCCTTCTTGTCTTTAAAACCCTGAGCTCTATCTCTTTTGCGCTTAAAACCAGCACTCCTCCGAGGAGCACCAGCCTCAGCAGCAAATACTTCAGTTAGAGGGGCTTCCGCAAGCATGTGGTCCTCCTCCAGCTCTAGGTGTTTTGCGGCCTGGTCAAATGTCCTGATGTCATCAGCATGAGTCAGATGGACCTTCATATGCTCCCAATTCTTTGAAGGTAACGATCTGATGAGAGCAGACACTTGCTCCTCATCGGTGTTAGCACGACCGGCAGCGCTCAAGTCGCTTATCATGTTTGACATTGCGGTAATATGCTGCCTCATCGTGTTACCTTGGCGCATTTTATACCCATCAAACATGAGCCCAAGCTGGCGGGCCCTTGTGACGGAGGTCACTCCGTACTGAAACTTCACAGCTTCCCACAAGGCCTTTGCAGTTCGAAACTTTTCGAACCGCAGTAACAGATAGTCCCTCATTGAACTTAGAATTGTGATTCGAGCAATTCGGTCTTTCTTTTTCCATGCATTATAAACATCCAAGTTTCGGCGATGTTGCGCAGTATTCCCCTCCTCGGGGGGAGACATAGATTGGTTTATGTTTTCTAACATGTCCTGATCCTCTAAGAGATACTCAATTTTACGATGCCACAGATCGTAATTTCTTTCATTGAGTTTATCTCCTCGAGTCAGATCAGCGACAATGCTTTTGGAAGCAACCATAAAGAATCTAGGACAATCAAAATACATAGCGATACATGAGTTCTAGCATAAAATATAACGAGCTACAATAATCATAAAGAATAAACTGACTTAATAGCTATAGCATTCAGACCAAAAGAAAACATAAAGCATTCGATCAAATCCTCATGCAATAGTTAGTAAAGCCATTTTACTAATCTAGATATTGAGCTCCATCATTATTTAATGACCCAAAAAAATGTTTTAAATCATGGTAAATCAGCAAATAAAAAATATTTGCCGCCGGTTGCAAGGTGGTTTACACAAAACACTTCAACCTTGCAACTCCCACAAGGCATGAGAGTTCCCAAAAACGTTTTTCAAAAAAAATCCAATCAACATCACACAGATATGATTACTACATTACTTCCATATCGAGCTAATGATCCCCATTAGGGATTTAGCCTCGTCGACGGGAACCTGCATGAGTCTTATAGCAATAATATCGCAATAATAAAAATAAAGATGCCCCTCGTCTCCTTAAGGCAATAAACAGTTCACAGTCCATAATTATTACAGTCCATAAATATTACAGCCCAACTTTCCCAAATGGAAATAAATGAATGAAATTACGCTCATCTCTCAATAAGGCAGTAAATAAAATCAGCAATCATTCATTCCACATAGGCACAATCTTTCCATACGTTAGCACAATCCGACGTATGAAAAAAAAACCATAAAGTGTGCACCTCATTCAAACAATAAGGAAGTAATGCAAAAGGAAACAATGCATGAATGGGGCACGAAAATAGGCAAAACAAACGTGTTAGGTAATGACAACCAATCTCCACAATAATCATTCTCAAAACAGAATTTTTTTCTTCTTTCCCTAATCAATATAATCATGATAGCACAAAAATTATCCTACTTTGATTAAGAAAGAAAAATCCGAAATTATATGGTGGAGAGCAACACATATTTTTGCATCAAAGGAAAGCATCCAAACATATTTTTAAGGCAATAAAATTCCAACCCATAATATCTTCCAAAATTTTCGGAATTAGCCAATCTTTCCATAATTAATATAAGCATGCAATCAACAATAATTATGCTACTTGTAATGGAAAGAAAAATTCGAAATTCTTTGGTGGATGGCATCACATATATGCACATTTGATGAAAAGGAAATATTTCAAATGAAATGCATGCAATCATTCCAAAAGAAATCCATAGCCGAATGTTAGCAACAAACATGTACATAATTCGGCAATTATCATCTAATTCGGCCATCATCTAGATGCATGCATATATGATCAAAAATTGCACACACATGAATAAGGCAACAACCTTCTATCCTTAGATGCATAAACAAGAGTTTTGAAAGACAAATATGATACATAATCCGAAATATATGATCACATCATGAGATATATGCAATATCCAACTCTTGTAACAAAAATCATCATCCTTCTCTTTAACATACATGCGCATAAAATCAGAGAAAAAATAAAAACTTGCCACATGCTTGAATGATGGAATACACATTATGCGCAATAATCATAAAGGAACATGTAACCCTAGGCACATGCATATTAAGAAAGCTACATTATGCGCAAGAATGAAGCATCCAAATTCAACTCTAGATGCATGCTTAAAGATGAAACAAATATTATGCACAAAAGGATGATGAATCATGTAATACTAATTGCATGTATAAGATGAATCAAAAAACCCATGCGCTAGGGTGAGAAAAAAATGCCATCAAACCCTAGCCGCATAGTCAAGTAATCCAAAAAAAAATGTACTCGGGTGAGGAGCAAAAAACCGACCACCAAACCTTAGGTGCATCAATGGAGAGAAAGAAAAAAAACAACATATGTATCCAATTTTTTCTTTCTAAGAATCACCGAAATTATCTCAACTCAAATGAAATAAAGAAAGGTGCTCAAAAAACCAAAAACTCGGAGGTGACCAGGATGGCTCTGGTACCAATGTTAGCAAACTACGATCTAGTCTACAGGTTCGGAGTTACCTTGGTGGAGAGAACCTGTGGCAGCGGAAGAAGAATCGAGGATCACCTCACGGAGTCTTCTTGAGCACCGGCCGATCTTCTACTCTCTAGGAGAAGAAGAACAGATCCACAACCAAAGAGTCCTACTTGGAAGGGACAGATTTGAGGGAGAGGGAGGTGGCAGCTAGGGTTAGGGTGGAGGCTAGGGTTTGCACACAAGAAAATCATCCATCCAATGGGAGGCTCCCCTCCTTATATAGATGGCCCCACCCTAAACCCTAATGCGCAGCCAATGAGAGTGCGCCACGTGTCAGTGCTTTGGGCAAACATCATCTTAATCCTTAGATTAATCCAATAAACCTGATCCACGATCCTGACCGCTGTGCACTATGATATTTAATCCATCTGATAGACCCATAAATAATCTGAAAAATATAATCAATAATTTGTGAGCTCGACAGCCCGCAAGTATCAACCGTCAATCAATCAGAATCAGAATCATGTGAAAAATAATACAGAATATAACATTAAGTCAATGAGCACAATCAAGAGACATGTATCACAAACAATATGCATGCATAACAATCCGGAACCCCCATTCGGATTCGATCACATCTTGTGTTTCTTAATCTATCAATTAATCAGATGCACACCTGGTAGCTCCACACTAACGACATGTAGCCCTTTGCTCTCTCGGGTGGCTCCACACTCAGCCAGAAACATACACACAGCCACAAGACATGTTGACTGAAACAACACATTGCATATCAATAAATTCAATATTGATACTCAGCATGCATGCAACTACGAGTAACAAGAGAGACAAACATGACATGAAACTGAAGAATAACAAATTGGTACTTGCATGTCTCGCAACCACAACCTTAATTCCACAATTAACATCCAATCTTCATCTTTTCGTTTATATCTCTTAACTACTGCAAAATAGTGCATACTCATTGCCCAATAGACGTCGGTCATATTAACAACTAACGTATATAGATATAGACATCGACTGTTAATATGACCGACGTCTATTGTTGGAGAGGTCGCGGTATAGATGTCGGCCTATTCTACACCCGACGTCTATTGCTTGAGAGGTCAGGGTATAGACGTCGGCCATATTAACAGCCAACGACTATAGTTCTAATAAGTCCAGGTTCTATTCAGTTTTTATCTCTTAGATTTTATCTTAGGCGAGTAAAACCCGACCAAAACCCTAGCCGTCTTCCTCCACTTCGACAACTCCGACCAAAACCCTACCCTCCGCAACCCCAAGCGTCTTCCTCCACTTCTCCAACCATTACCACAGCCTCAGCGACCACCGTCACCGCACCCTCCTCCTCCCTCTGGTTCGTGCTCATACGTTTGGTGTAGTTGTGGATTGAGTTTTTTGTTATTTAGTTATTTTTGATTTGGTGTAGTTGTGGGTGTAGTTATGGGCACGACAACCGTCACCGCACCTCCTCCGTGACGTCGGCAGTAGCTTTCCCCTCCTCATCCGGTTCGTACTTAATCACCTGTAGAAAAATTAACTTCAAGTGAAGCCAATAGTTTGTCATATTAAATATGTTTAGATTGTGGTGTTTGGATTTGGATTGTTTAGTTGGTTGTGGAGATTGTGAGTTTTGGATTTGTTTGGTTGACGAGAATGAAGTGTGTGAATGTTTAATTCATTTTGTTATATGTTATTGCTATATGTTATGATGATGGATGCAGCCTTTATTAATGAGATATCATTTGATTTCACTCGTTCATTGGATTGGTTTGGATTGGTATGATTTGGATTGAGTTGGGTTGGTTGGATGATTTAAATGAGTATATATGAGTTGGATTGGTTTGGTTTGGTTTGCTATCTCAGATCTTGATCAATTGCTATCTTAGGTCTCATACATGTGTATTTTAACATGACTTGAGAAGATGTGGATGAGTCTTCGAGTTTCTATCATAGTTTCTTGGGCAAATTGATGTTGATAAATGATTCATTGCAATATGATAGATGAACTTATGCTTTCTGTTTCTCAAATTTTTACTATACCGAAAAATTTACATTATACGCGATAAAACCAGAAATTTGTAATGTGATGTGATGTAGTGAAGAATATTATACATCTTTCTTGTTAATCCAATGATTTGAAGAATTTTACATATCAAATTTTTAGGGGAGGTTCTGCCAAAATTTCAATAAAATTTTAATCCCAATAGATATTAATAACATGATATTTTGTGTTTAACAAGTTTTTCGTCAATCCAAGTAATTATTTTTAATACTTGCTTTTAATATTTAAAATGTTTATTTCCTTGCTTTTTTGAAATTTCAATATTATTTACATATATTGTCTGTAAATATGCTGGTATTATGATAATAACTCATTGACCCCCTTAAGCAACTTGACCTTTAATAACCTAAAGCAAAAGATTAGACAATATTTGCTAATTCATTTATCATATAGGATTTCCATTCACCGTATTTATTATTTATTTTACGATTTTTTTCGTAGATTGCTGGCGTAAGGTACGTAATCTCTTTCACTCATCATTCATTAGAAAGCACACATTAGTTAGTAGGACTTGCATTGGAACAAGAGTGAGGTAAGTGTTTGTTTGGTGTGTTGTTTGTTAGATTAAGGTATGAAAAACACTTAGGGGGCAGTCACCTACAGGAGATGAGGTGGGGGATTTCATCACCCTTTCCTTGGCCCAAAAACTACTTAATAAAAGAGCCTTAATAAAATCAATTAGACGTTGGCCCCTAGGATTTCCGGACGCTTTAAGGAGAGGAAATTGTTCAAGACCGTTATGGCCTGAATGTTGTTGCCTATCTAGTCTCCCAGAGATTTTAGGAACCTCCGGGTTCTTGATTTCCTACAGGCTAGTGGTCCTCGATGTTTAAAACCATTTCGGACTGAACGACGTTGCCCATCTAATCTCCCTGAGAATTTAGGGACCTTCGGGTTCTTAATTTCCTACAGACTAGTGGTTCTCGGTGGGACCTCGAAGTTAGGCATCGTCTAGTGATAAGGACCTATAGTGGACTTTAGGCTTGCTTTGGCCTTGATTGCTTAGTTAGGTTTCTAACCTTCCTTATTCCCACGCTAAATTAAGGACTTCATCTCCTCTATCCTGAGTCATTCTTTTCTCATCTTCATGTCTCCAGATCTTCTCATCTACGAACACCTTCTTTTAAATTGAAGTTTTATTTATTTCCTTCAATAATAACTATCATTTTTCTTAATGTTTAGATTGAAAATGGATCTAGAGTGGATTCTTTCAAACCAATTGAGTTATGAGTATGAGAACATGGTGAATATGTTCTTAGAGGTGGCCAAAAAACATTCACAAAAAATGAATGACAACGACATGGCGTATTGTCCGTGCAATAAGTGTCATAATATGTCAGTGCTGACTTTTTGGAAAATAAAAGATCATTTGTTTGGGAAAGGTTTCGACCCAAATTACATACGGTGGATATGGCATGATGAAAATGAATCATATAGTTGTTCCAAGAATGACATAGACAATGTTAGTGTGGGAGATCACTTAGAGGAAATGGTTCAGGATATGACTGAAAAGTTTTCATCCAACCCCGATTTGAACATCCTGATCGTGTGCGGGGGTAGGGAGTATGGTTGGACTGCGACAATATTATGGAAAGACTCAACAGTCTACTTTGTCGACAGTCCTACCAAATGCCAGCAAGAGATCGTAGATTTGAAAAATACGTTGCAGCTTGTTTTGGAGAGATTGGATCGCGATTTGCCTACTTCTCCTACTCTCTGTAGGACCTCTTCTTCCCATGTGAGCACTCCTCCGGTGCAGCCATAGTTCAACCCTGATCGACAATATGATTTCGTGGCTTGTTCTCGAGAACTGACCCTCGTACGCGGTCCCTTGTTTGGAAAGTTTGAGGATGGGTCTTCAAGTGCTCTTTTTGTTGAAGATCCTGATCGAAAATTGGTGGGATACGGTAAAGTTTATAACATCTCCAGACACCACTTCATAGAGGTGGAAGAGGGAGAAGTGAAAGTTGCAGTGGGGATGTGCTTAGATGTTGGTGCTCTGGTGTCAATTCCGGAAGAAGAGATTGTTACCCTCGGTGATGCTATTGGTGGGTTCGTGAGGTGGCCTAGTCATTTGGTAGAGCTAAATGACACACACGAGGTATACTTCAATTTTGAAAGACTGTAAATTTTAATTTTGTTAATAATTGTATTTTTAACATTTGTATATATATATGTATGGCGTCAAGCCCCCGAAGCAAAGGTTCCAACAACCAACCTCCGATCAACATTAATTTGCTACTAAGTAGGTGCAAAATATTGTATCAATTAATGGTAGGTAGGGAATCACAATCCTTAGCTACTTGGGATTTGGATGAGGAGGTTAAAGGGTTTCCTTCAGCTTTATACGTCGCTAAAGAGGATGTAATGCAGTTCTTGGCGATGGATTCATTGTGCATCGTGATTATCGACGTGCAAGTGAAGTAAGTGTTTTTCTATGTATAAGATGAAACGTATTGCATAATTTTATCGTAATTGTAATGGAATGTAATTTTTACTTTTATAGACACATTTATGATGCCAAAATGTCAATCTCTCCCGACGATCAAATATTTGGATTTATCAGTCCATCTACCTATATATACGGGAATGACGATAAATTGGGTTAGCTTGGGAGTCTCATGAAAGAAGACAAAAGATGTTATCTGCTACCTTTTCATGAGCGGTAAATTAGTTAATTTAAAGTGGAATTTTATTTGGTAATAAACTTCTAATTATATATAAATAGTGCTCATTGGATGCTTGTCGTTGTATGCCTCGTGAATAACTCGGCATATTGGTTTGATCCATTGGGGTCGAATAAACCAAGGGAATCCATAAAGACACTTGTAAATCTAGAAGTTTGTTTTAATCAACGTATTTGTAAACTGTGGTTTTGTATTAGTATCATTGAATTCATGTTCAATAACTTCTGCTACTCAGGACAGTGAAGGTTTACAGAGCGTTAGGTGGCAGGAGAACACCCACAAAAATGGGAGTAACATGGCATGTAATGAGAGTAAGTTCTTTCTTCCATTTTTGTTAATTATGTTAAGTAATGGAACATATATTTAACGAATTTATCTGTTTGTAGTACCGCAAGCAGACTGGAAATACGGAATGCGGTTACTATGTGATGAGATACATGGAGGAAATCCTCCAATTGCAAATGAAGACGTAGCCCTATCCGAGGTAATATAGATCACTACTAAGTTGTATAATTATAGTTTCATTATATAGATATTAATATTTTTTACTTCTATTTTTATAGGTGTTCTTAAAGAGTAGTGATCCATACTCGCAACAGGAGCTCGATGATACTCACGACCGATGGACTTGTTATTTTATGACAAACATGTTAATGAACTAAGAGGTTCTAATATCACTAACACTTTTTTGGTAATTTATTTAACAAGTTTAATTGGATTACAAACATACAATGCTATGCTTTAATATAATAGCCTCATTTTTGGAATGAATGCCAAGTGTTTGTGAATGAATGCCAAGTGTTTTGAATGATTGTGTTTGTGTATGTATGCTTGTATGCCTTTGTGAATGAATTTGGTGCAGGATGAATGCTTTTCTTGTGCAAGTTGAATGTGATTGAATGTAGGTCTATGATTGTTATATATTTTGGGTCCAGGATTGGGAATAGACGTCGGTTGTTGTGGCATAGACGACGTCTTTGCGTTTGAGAAAAAGAATAAACGTCAGTCAGTAGACAAAGCCGACGTCTATTCCTAAACCATAGACGTCGGTTGGGAGAGAAGGCTGACGTCTATTCCTAAACAATAGACGTCGACTGTACTACAAAGAAGCTATGACGGGTCCATATTCCGAAAAATGGCTTGGAGCCATGAAATTTAAAATGGAATCCATGTCTGAAAATCAAGTTTGGAACTTGGTTGATTTGCCAGATGGGGTAACACTCATAGACTGCAAATGGATTTTCAAATTGAAAATAGACAAGGATGGAAACGTGAGCATTTTCAAAGGTAGGCTGGTAGGAAAAGGTTACCGACAGGTTCATGGTATAGACTATGATGAAACATTTTCACCAATCGCCATGCTTAAATCCATTCGGATACTCTTAGCAATTGTCGCTCATTATGATTATGAGATTTGGCAGATGGATGTCAAAACCGCCTTCCTAAATGGGGTTTTGGAAGAGGACGTGTATATGACACAACCTGAGGGTTTTGTGGACTCCATGAATGTTGGGAAAGTATGTAAGCTTCAGAAGTCCATTTATGGACTGAAGCAAGCATCACAGAGCTGGAATCTTCACTTCAATGAGGTCGTCAAAAGGTTTGGTTTCCTCAGAAATGAAGAAGAATCTTGTGTCTACAAGACGGTTAGTGGGAGCAGTGTTGTTTTCTTGGTCTTGTATGTAGATGACATACTGCTCATAGGAAACGACATTCCAATGCTTGAATCTACAAAGATCTGGCTTGGAAAGTGTTTTTCAATGAAAGACCTGGGAGAGGCAGAGTACATCCTGGGCATCAAGATCTATAGAGATAGATCTAAAAGGATGATTGGATTAAGTCAAGGAACTTATATAGATAAGGTACTTGAAAGATTCAACATGAAAGACTCTAAGAGAGAATTTCTACCCATGTCTTATGGCTCAACGCTAAGCAAAACTCAGTGTCCATCTGGGCTGGATGAGGGGAAGCATATGAGTATGATCCCTTATGCCTCGACAATCGGATCTATCATGTATGCCATGATATGTACTCACCCAGATGTTGCATATGCTCTGAGCATGTGTAGCAGATTCCAATCAAATCCAGGTGAGGCACACTAGACTGCAGCTAAGAACATCATTAAGTACTTGCGAAGGACTAAGGATAGTTTCTTGGTGTTTGGAGGAGAAAGTGAGGTTATTATCGAAGTCTATGTTGATGCGAGGTTCCAAACTGACAGAGATGATTTTCGGTCTCAGTCCGGATATATTTTTCGTCTGAATGGAGGAGTAGTGAGCTGAAAATTTCAAAGCAAAGCACTGTCACTGATTCTACAACTGAAGTAGAATACCTTGCAGGTTCAGAACCTGCAAAGGAAGGGGTTTGGATTAAGAAGTTCATTACTGGGCTTGGTGTAGTTCCTAGCATTGATAGAGGAGTGGACCTTTATTGTGATAATAATGGTGTCATTGCTCAAGCGAAGGAACCTAGATCTCACCAGAAATCCAAACATATTCTCAGGAAGTTTCATGTAATACGAGATATCATTGAAAGGAAAGATGTAAAGATTTGCAAGGTTCATACGGACGACAATGTGGCCGATCCGTTAACTAAACCATTGCCTCAACCTAAGCATGAGAGTCATACTAGGGCCATAGGAATAAAGCACATTGTAGAATGGCCTTGATTATGTAATATCTAGTATTATGAAGTAGTTCATGAATATTGGTATTGTTTACGTTTGTCAAATGAAATAAAATTTCAGTATTTATTTAATTATGGTTTAAAATTTAATAATTGTCCAAAATAAATTATAAATTCAAATAGGGTTGTCAAATACGTGATTTGATAAATGAAACCCTATAATGTGAACTTGAATGTATATTTTATTGTTGTCCCTGGTCTAGGTCATTGAGTTGGACGTCAATGACTCGTAAAGACTAGTTTGTAAGTTGATTGATAGCACCGTTTCATGGGCTATAGAGATGTTTTGATGTCTAGTCAATTACATTGATATATGCTGGAGAACATATATTGGACTAACCCGCTATGAGAATCTTTAAGAGATTTGGAATGTCATAAGATTTCTCATTGACTATTTATGTAAATTCCTCAAACATGAGTGCATCACTTTACTTATATGAGAATTGGTATATTCTTGACTCCGTGAAACGTCACGCCGTAAAAGGAGGCTATAAAGGCGGATGTCAGAATTGACATGAATCATATAGAGAATTGTGGAGGTGTAAGATTGGATTGTCCTCCTATTTAATAGGATGGTTGTCTTTGGGCCTCTTAAAGAGTGAAAACTGAAATGCATTGTTGTGCTCAAATGGATTAAAAGTTAATCATTTGTTTCAGCAGTTTGAACTCGGGTTTCAAGAAATGGTCTGAACGGAATGGGATGACATACTATCTTACCTGATGTTTAGATCAAGACAATAAGAGACAAATGAATTTATTATTGCACACTTGTTAAGGACAAGTGGGATATTGAAGGAGGTGTCCTTTAATCAAGATGACAATGAATGAATAGTTTAAAGGAAAATTAATCCGATTACATTAGGGGTCGTAATGTTTAACTAGAAACCAATTATGATCTATGTGTCAATTATTGTGTGTGTTACTAATATAATCGGATCCTATAAAGGTTAGACACATTGAAATCTATGGGCTAAACAAATGGATGGCTAAGGGCCCATTAAGCTCACTTACCTAATGAGATTAGGGTTAGCTTAAGAGTTGTCTATAAATATATGGAAAAGAAGAGAAAAAAGGAAGCAAACTATTTCTCTCCTAGAAACCCTATCCGTCCCCTCCCTTCACCACCAAGGAAGATGTATGTTCTTCCATCCCTCTAGTTCTAGCTAACGTGTTGGTGGAGTTTAGTCAGTGATTCGTGTGTCCCGAGTAGAGGAATCACACTTGGGATTCTCCGCACATCCTCCGTGAGCAAAATAAAGGCACACATCAAAGGTATAAATGGTTGTACATTAGTTTTCCTCATTATTATCATGTGCATGGATCTTGAGTGGTTGATGAATTTATAAATTGTTTCTATGTTTATTTTTCTGCTGCGTTTTTCATCGTAACCCAACAATCGTACCATGATTAAACCAAAGTGAATAATCCCATACTAAATGATTTTGAAACAAAATATAAAATTGTCTTACACATCTAATTCGAGTATGTGAATGTACATGTTCAAATCTGAAATCCATAAATTAAACTATCCAATCAAGCCCCAATAGTATGCTAGTATCAAAACACCCGATACAGTAAATATTTAATTGCCATCTTACTAGTATTTAACAAATCTCCCAACATATATGGACGACGCAATTAGTATTGATTCAGGGCCGGTTGCTGAAGTTGTGTCTAAAGATGGTGAAGCAAGATGAAACTTTGTTGTGTCTGAAGTTTTATTGAGAATTTTTCATATTCAAAGTTTTTTTTGTGCAAGATGAAACTTCAGAGAAGTCTGAATTTTCATTGAGAACTTTTCATATTCGTGATGAAAGTCTGGTCATAAAAACTTCATCGTTGCATAAGCAACAAATATGAAAAGAAGAAAGAAAAGAAGTAAAGGCGGAGTTGGGGATGTTGAATTGACTTCTGATTTCTTGAGTCACATAATATAAATTCATTGCTTGCCTCAGAACTCTTCTTTTTTTGTGACGTGAAAGTGGTGTGCTTGTTCTAAACAATTGATACTGATAGAGAGTTTTGAAGCAATTACATACAAAAATTGTGCTTTCAAAGTCATTGAAGTCTTAAGTGGAGTATCTATAGATTACTTCTTTAGTTTATTATTAAACCATTACAAGAAAAAATATTCCAAAGCAGCGTTGGCTATTAGTTATCACAAATGAAATATGTGGGCAACTTCTTGATTCATAAACCATATCAATAACTAGCAAATTAACCCAATTACAATTGTCAAACAACTTGTGAACTGTCATGACTTGAAATTGTGAAAGGAAACTCAACAGTTGAATGGAATAATTAAACCACACAAGCAACTATGAAGTATCAATTGTTCTTACATTATTTTTGTAAAGACCCTAACCATGTTTATGGTTTAATGGTGATTAGGTGGGCTTAATGGTGGAGGTTTGCATGGGGAGTTGAGGAGGAAATAGGACGTGTGTTGTTGCTGTGTGTGTGGGGAGGCGTGGGTGAACAGTAGGCTGGGTGTAGGATGGAGGCTGAAGTGGTGGGTGAGGGTTGGCTTGGTGGGTTTAAGAGGAAACCAACGTTCCTTCTCTTCTTCTTCTTCTTCTTCCCCTCTCCACCCATCTCTCTTCCTCTCCTGTTGTGCGCGAGCTCCGGTGGTGAACGTGGGTGCGTTGAGTGAGACCGGTGGAGAGCTCAGTGCGAGGTGGTGATCGTCGGAGGCAAGCAAGACGGTGAGCTCAGGTTGTTCTTCGTCGATCTTCAAAGAGAAGGTATGCCAAGTTTTTGCATTAGAGGCCTTAGTGATCACCCACGTTGGGGTGATATTTTGGTAGGTCGCGGGAGGTCGGAGACCTCGTCGGCGACGAGTTTCAGCGTCAAAACCTCGGCTGGCGCGAGGTTGAAGACGTCTGTCGGTCGACCGGGTCCCTTGGACGGTCGACCGAACGTAGTGTTTTTGGACTGCCTGGCGTGTTTCGATCGACCGAGTCCTTGTGTTCGGTCGACCGGAACTTAAGTGTACCGGACCCTTGGTGTGGTTACGGTCGATCGTTTATTACGTAGAAAATAATAGGTTGACCCTGTAAGGTTTCGGTCGACCGAGACCCCTGAGTCGGTCGACCGGTAGATTGGATTTTGATGTTGACCAGACTCCGGATTTTGACCTCGTTCGGTCGACGGGTTTTAGACCTTCGGTAGACCGTTAGGAATTATGTGTTGCGCAAATAGTTCAACCGTTGCAGACACTTCGGTCGACCGATTCCCTTGTGGAAGCGGTCGACCGAGCTGTCACTTTCGGTCGATCGATTTCCCTTGTGGAAGCGGTCGACCGATTGTCACTTTGGTCGACCGATTCCCTTGAGGAAAACGGTCGACCAAGTGTCTCCTTCGGTCGACCGTTTTGTACAGGACAAAATTCTTGGTTCTGCTTAGGATGCCAACTCTGTCCACGGAAACCCATGTCCTCGCCTTGTGCGTGAGCCGGGAGGTGACGGTGCGCACGTTACGCGTGCCTGCCCAGGGACCGCCATGTGGAAGAGTGTGGGTGTCCGAAACGCGTCACCTCCATGTATGGATCGTGACCAATCTGGTGGATCGTTTGACTCGTGTTAGAGTAGCAGCCTGAGGGATTGCAGATCTCATTGCTTCAGCGGGCACGCAACTGTCGTTGGGTGAAGTGACTACCGGCCTGAGGGGCTATGGAGGTTGTTGCCCTGCTTTTATAGCGGCGGAGTTGGTGTCTGCACGTGGAGCTCGTTGACCCTGCGGACTTCGGTTTGGATCTGTCGATTGTCTGGCCTTTGTGTGGCGGATATGTTCGATTGGCCTTGATGGCAGTGATTGCACGTGCCGTGCGGCCTGTGTGGCGGTAGGGAGGATCGCGTGTGGCCTGTGTGGTTGCGGCGATGGACTGCCGATGATGTGTTCCGACAGGTAGCTCAACTGGGCACCTATCGAGTGAGATCCCGTGCGGTCTGTGTGGCGCCAGTTGATGGACCGACCTGAGCGACGGCTCCGTTGGTGTGGTGGTGGACCACGATGTTTTCAGATCTGATTCTACCTGCGCGGAAGTGCGAACGCCTCCTCACCGATCCCTTGGCTTGTGTAGTCGCGTGTGGGGATGTGTTGGGTACTGTCCGTTAGACCTTATGTGCCTACGGTAGGTCTCTACGGGGACCCGATTTTGGACCGTGCGGCCTGTGTGGTGGCGGTGTTGTTTGACCGTGTGACCTGTGTGGTACCGGTGGTTGTTGGACTGTGCGGCCTGTGTGGCAACGACGATGTTGCGGACCGTGTGGCCTGTGTGGCAGCGGTGGCGATTGTAGACCGCATGGCATGTGTGGCAGCGGGAACGATTGCAGGACGGATGTCCGGTTTTGCCCTTGTGGGAATGTTTACTGCTTTGTATTCCATGTCATGCTATACTAGTATGTTAGGGCATATAGGTGAGCTTATCATACGAGGTTTCCTTATGGAAACTCAGGCATTGTTGTTGCATCTTTTTCAGGACCGCGTTAGGTTCCGGCGGGTGGTTACCGAGGGAGATTACACTTTGGGACTGGATCCTGTCGTCTACCTATTTAGGTTGTCGTGATTACCTGTTTTATGTGTTTTGTATTCCGATGTAATCACTCTTTTGACAAACTCTTATGTAATATGGTGCATCTTATGTATTCGGGTATTTCTTTCAGTAATGTCCTCACTCTTGATGGTTTTATCCACGTGTTTCCCTTGATTTTAAAAGTTTAAATTTTCCGCTGTTCGGAGATGTTACAATTTTCCCTTCCAAGTTATTTAATCTTTGGTGACCATCAGTATGCTATTTGCATTGTTTAAAGCATGTGCTGTTCCGAAAACTTGGAGTTTATTAATTTGGATGTCTTCGTGACTGAATCATTTACTGATATTTTCTCTTCAATCAAGGATTCCCATATGGGCAACAAAAAGGCAGCGCTGGATGCATTTTTTATTTGCTGAAGTACTCAAGTCTCGAAAATATAGTGCAACTGTACTTTGTCATATCCTACCTAAATAATATTCCAAATTGAGAAAAAACATGTTAGATTCTTGGTTAACCAAGAAAAGGCAAACAACCAATTAGAGTCAATTGTATATAAGAACCACATTTGATGCATCTTTTAATAGCAAATTAGTAAAAGAAAAATATAAAATATTTATAGACTATTGATGAGCAAGTGGGAATGCAAGAATACCCAAATGTTACTCGATACTAATGAAATTTTGATTAGTTAATTTTCTTTAAGGAAGATGACACATCGAGTGGTATCATGTTGTCTAGCTGAACAAAATTAAATAAACGAAATGTTAACGGTGCATGGAAATTATATATTAATTGAACTATAGAAGTATAGATGTAAGTAATGAAGTAGATGTCTAACAATATACATTTAACTCATAATTCAAATATATATATATATATATATATATATATATATGATTTCCAGTTAAATAAAATTCTTAAGGAACAAGCTCCTGTTATCGGGATAAGTGGGTTCATATATAATATATAGAGTCTATTTATATAATAAATAAAGGCAGTGATAACTGTCGTAGCCCTGCCTCAACAAAATCCTATCATCATAAACTCAACAGAACGAAAATTGAGGTTTCGTGAGGATGTATCTGATTTGATTACGAGATGTGATGTATTGTGCATGAACATCCTTACAAGTAAAAGTGAAAATCCACTTTTATGTGCTCAATTTGAGCATCAAGAATGAGTTTTAGACTTCACATCGAACTGTGGGGGAGAAGACCCGATTTTTGGATTATAGGGATTGAATCCAAGATAACTTGGTGGTAGTGTTGGTTATTTCTCGGTACTATAGTAAGTACTTGATAGAGAAATTGTAGTCTGCTACTTTGACAACCAACATAATGATTAGCTTTGGACAAAAAAAATTGAGTATCCATCTGTTGTAACTTCAATCCACATGAAAACAAGTCAATAAGCTGCAATGATGAAACTTAACAAAGCAGTCAATTGACAACCAACCGATGTTTCATGTCGGATAAATGCATGGTCTGGCATAATTTGTTTACTGAAAATTCATTTTCTAATTGTGTGACAGAGAGACAATAATCCATCTTGCGTGGTCTTTAGTTGGAGATTAGTCGTTTTAGCGGACACAAATTGATTAACTCTCTAATTCACTTAACAGTTAACAAGGATGGTTGCTTTTGTAGCTTCATTAAGAGTAGGTGTACATAGAGATTTCAACAAATTCCATAACAGACCAAATAGATATAACCATGGATAAAAAATTAGACCACACACAATACATTGATGTACATGGTAATGTAAAGCATAACTGCATTTCTCACGGATTAATATCTATTTTCACAAAAAAATTAATTTCAACTGCATATGTAATGTAAAGTTTGAACTGTATGGCACAATCTCAGGTTAACTGTATTGACTGGGTCACATCGCACACTAATATTAACAAAGCAAAATCCAACTGTACAATAAGAAGATTAACCAGACAAATCACAGGCAATAATCTAGAACTAGCAAGTAACGCGCCCCTTGCATGGTCGGTATTCTTCATGTATAAAGACATCTTCAATATTGGAAAAAATGTGACTATAGGGGTAAAAATATATCATATTCAGATATCATCAGTAAAGGGTAAACTTTGGTGGAGTGTACACGTTTAGAGAAAACCATGTAATCTTACTAAGTAAACTACTAATATTGTGGGTAATATAAGTAATCTCGTGAGTATGAAGCGCTAACATCTACTCGAAGTAGTAATCGGTGGACATCTCCTCTCTAACTTGGACATGCACTGGACAAAAACATAATTTAGGAAAAAATGAGAGAGGATATGCAATTTAAAAAAAATGAAATGGTAGATAAACTAACCGCATTGCTAGATTTGAAGTTGAACTATGATCGAAATCCTGGGAATCAGTTGCTCATTTGCAAGGAGAACTACTAACATATTCGGTGTTCAAATATTTGGTACATAATTTAGACAAAGGAACCATTGCATCGAGAAAAAAGAGATGCAACGACATACATTTTGAAAATTCGAGATCTACATCTATAACATTGGTGTTTATTGTTTGACCAAGGATTGAAAGGGGACTAGGCGCCTAGCAGGGGGTGAAGGGCACCAAGGCGCCTAGAGTCGCCTAATATTCTGTCCGAAGCATGAAGAATTTTATCAACCGTCGAATTTCAAATAAACAATACTACAAAAATTGATGCATAAGACTTTAGATCAATGAATTTATGAACAAAAACGTTGACAGATGAGAGTGACAGATTCCGGCTAAAACGAAGTAACAAAATTGTGCACCATATAGACTGCCATGACATATACATGTTAGAAAGTCTTCAAACATGAACAAAAGTGTAAAGCTCGACTTCCGCATTAACCTCGAGACCTTGAAACATAAATTAAGGTTCTTGAAACAAAGTTAAAATAACTTATCAACCATCAAATTACTGAAGGAAGAAAAATACTAAAAAGAAAAAAAACGTCATATTATATGCTTGTTAAAAGAACTCAATAGTAGTTAAATGAAACAATCAATAACTAAAAGTGAAAGATTTGAGAAAGAAAAATGTGAACTATATATTACTTAAAGGTGAAAATCTTTGATGGATCAAAATGCAATATTTAGACCTCTACATGGACCCCATAACTTCCTCAAACATACATTAAGTAACTAAATAAAGCTTAGTGAAGAATATGTAATACTTCCATAAATAGAGTTCAATGAAAAATGTTAAGAGTATGAAAAATAAATAATTGGACTGTATATCCCAACAAAATAAAGATGTTTGTAGAATGTATTATAAGTTAAAAGAATAACCATAGAAGGAAAAGAAATAGATATGGTACATAAATAGGTATTCATGTAGATTTAAATATAAATAGTTGTCAGACAAAAAAATAATAATCAATGAAAAATCATACATGTATATATTCAATACTAATGTGAAGATGATAAACCAAAGGGGTAAAAATCAAAAGATCAAGTTCATCTTAATCGGAAGTAAATGACAAAAAAAACCGTGATACTTGCTAAATGAAACCAAACAAAACTCTGACCCCATAATGTTGATGAAATGATGCAAAATGGCATCATCTGCATAAAATACAATTTCAAACCCTCGGTAAACGAAGATCAAAGTGATTACATAGAGTAATGACAAAAAAACCGTCATACCTGCTAAATGAAACCAAACAAAACTGACCCCATAATGTTGGTGAAATGATGCAAGAATGGCATAATCTGCATAAAATACTGTTGATACAGTTACAAATATGATCAACAATGAGACTCCTAAATTTGAAAAAAAATTGTCCTCCTAGTTTAAATAATAAAAATTTCACTAACTTAGTGCAATATTACTTGAATTTTTTTGTCCTCCTAGTATTTTTTTAGACAAATTTATCAATGTTTATGTGTTATCTATGTGTTAGCACCAATCTTCTTTGCAACCCAATAAGTCCATGTACATAATTTTTTTTGAGACCCCCTCAAAATGAGGCCCGGAGCAGAAGCTCACTCTGCTCCTGCTATGGGCCGGGCCTGCTGCATGGCAACTGAAATTAATAAATATCTTTTTGCCCAACCAATTAGATATTCTTAAGTGCATATTGTTTTAGTATGTGACTCATGTTGTTAAGAATACCTAAACTATGTTCTTATATAGTATAACTAAAATCGAAATGGTGGGAACATGAAGAGGAAATGAAGGATAATTAAGAAGAAAAAGACATAACTTAAATGGAAAAAATGATTTAATTACAAAAGTGAAAGATAAAACGTGTTGACCAGAAAAAAGGAGAATATGAAGCAGAGAAAAAATGATAGGAAGTCATGAGATTCCTCCAACGTCCAATGATAGGAAGTCATGAGATTCTCGCCAAATGCCCACCCCTTGGTAGGGGCCGCTCTCGCGGTCGTCCCCCACCCCCATGGGGCTGGCGTCTGCCGGAGACGTCCCTCCATTTTTATTTTTAATTAGTAAATATAATTAGTATTTATTGGTAATTAGTTAAAAATAATTAATAATTTTGTTAATTTAGATGCTTAAATCCATTTAACAAAATTTTATTTCTAAAATTTAATTAATAATCATCGGGTTACCGTGGAGGAAGAGGAAAATTCATACCTTTACGCGATGTACATGCTTACGAAGAGGATTCAGCACCTCGACATCCACGTAGACAAGGTATATAACTGCTTCGGTTAGGAGGGAGAGGGATAGTTTACGTCGTCGTCGGACACGTGATGATTATTTCGACGACGAGGAGGATTCAGATAAGATGGAGAGTGACGACGAGAGTGACGATGGGGGTCGGTATGGGTTGGAGTTGGAGCGGCAAGAGGAGGAGAGGCAGGGGGAGTATGGTAGAGGACATGGGCGAGAGGAGAAGTATGGTAGAGGATGGGGGCGACATGGTAGTTCTTCTTCTGTTGAGTGGGTAATTCGGAATGGTAGAGGTGGTAGGTTTTGTGACTGGTGATTCGAGTTTGTGCACTGCAAATTACCGAGCTAAGAAGAAGAAGAAGAGGGTTGAGGACGATTCTTGGATCGTGACTGGTGTGATGTCCGGTGGTCATTTAGATAGCCGTGTCATTTCGAGTTTCGGAGGCCACATCGCCGGACGCATTTGGAGGGCGAGGATTGGAAGGTAATGAAGTGTCATAATCGGCACAGAGCATGTACTACATTGCAGGGTCGGCTCAGGATACGTAGTTGACTGCCTACCTGTTCTTACTGCTTGGATGCATTTTGTTTGTCGACAAGAGCGGTTGCAGAGTCAGACCACACGACCTATTGGAGGCTAGGGACCCGTATACGATTCGTCAGTACTCATGGGGGTCGGCTACGTTGGCATACATGTATCGCCAGTTGGGGATCGCTAGCCGTGCTGATTGTTCTGGTATTGCGGGTTGTTTTACGCTGTTGGAAGCTTGGATATATGAGTATTTTCATCTTTTCCGTCCGCATCGAGAGCGGAAAATCATTGAGTCGGGCTATCCTCATTCGTGTATGTGGGCTGTCCGGAGCGAGGATAAGAGCGAGGGGCGACTCAATTCCATTCGCAGACGGCTAGATCAGATGACTACATCGCAGGTATAAAACTCTATACCATTCACGTTTATTTAAATTTTATTTTTATTATTATTAACGTGTAAACGTTTATGTGGAGTGGTTGCCCTATGGTCCTGAGCATGCTGCGGTTGTGCTGAGGACTTTTTTGATAGGCGTTATTCGTTATCAGGATATCATGGAGTCTTATTTGCATGATCGCATCTTGCGTCAGTTAGGATATGTTCAGGTTATCCCGATTGACATCCCGATGCTAGAGCATGTAGTACGGTCTGCGATTGTGACTAAGTACGACGTCAGTTATAGCGCTTCGATGACGGAATCGATTTGGAGGACATTTCCGAGAGGAGACCGACTTCACCTTGGCGATCTCACACGTAGTTGCGACCCCTCCACTTGTCATGCAGATTATTTGGATTGGTTTGGTGGGTACTCACATCCATCTCTCATGCGCGGTATCGTCCCGATACCCGAGAGACCACTGGATAGGACATGTGGCGATGAGGTAAGTTTTTGTAAATTATTTTTTATCTGCAATGTACACTAATTTTGATGTTATATACAGTGGATGAGTAGGGTGATACGGCTTGCGCATCTATTTTGGATTATAGGGACGAGATGCCGAACGAGGAGACGAGATCTGGATGTGTAGGGTGGGATGACTTCATACAGGCGTGGAATAGTCAGTTGGGCATTTCCGACCACGATTCAGATGATGAGTTATAGTCGGTTTGTACATTATTTACTTTATTATCTGTTGAACTCTTATTATTTGTATTTGTATTTGCTTACTTGTTGTACTCTTATTATTTATTTGTGACGAACATATCTTCTCCCTATTTTCTATATTTGATGCATTTTAATATGATAAAAAAACAACACGATAAGAAAGCAACACGAACAGATTACACATTAAAAGCACAGTAATTTAACCAATACTTACAAATTACAGTCAAAATCTACTACGTAACTGATTCCAATATGCTCTCCTACTTTCGTACTCCACCTCCCATCCAAGAACACTCTCGTCTCGCATTTGAAACCACAGGGTAACTATAGTTGGTATTGGAAATCCCTCAGTTAATTCTAAGCGAATGTAATGTCTGTAACTCCCTAAATGAGCAATAATCAACTCTTTGCTTGGCTTCTCATGGTAGACGGACTCTCCCAAGGTAGAACTGTAATACACGGGTATAACGAACCATCCGTTCTCACTGAGAAATACATAATTGCACACTTCTAGAAATTGGCAATCAGGAACAAGTCGCATCAAAATCTCCATATAGTGATCCTCACCACAAGGTCCTCTGCCCCAATCAACTCACTGACGAGCTTGTACTACACCATCATAATAAACATGCTCATAAATAGGATGCACCCTTATCTCATTAGAAATCGCACGACGGGCGTAAAACCAATTGTCTTGACCACCATGGAAAATATCGGCAACACATCGAAATCCACCGTTGCCATCAACACGTACATCATTCAACCTCTACAGAAATGGTAAGATGATTCCTGGAAGTCTATAAACATATGGTAAGCTATCGACGTCAATCCATCCGGACACTACAGGATGAAAAAATAGCAAAGTTATATATAATAACTGGAAGAACAAGTTTACTGAAAAAACAAACAACGAAGTAGTAATAATAACAACAAACATGTCGTCATACCAGATCATGTACTCATATTTACGGATGATCAAGACGAACTAGAAGATCAACCACGACCCCTACTCCGACTACTAGAAGATCGACCACGACTTTGCTCAACATACTCAAAGGCACTCGGGTCCCGACGTGTCGACTTTCCCCTTGGTCGACCTCGTACCTTAGTATTTTCTGCGGACTCTAAATACGAGAGGCACTACGAAATATCGCAGGGCTGCTCCCCAAAATCTCGTCAACGAGGTACCGAAAATGCTCGAAGTCTTGTGATGACTGATCCACAAACTCTGGCATGTCGTATCCTTCTCCAATGACAAGTGTTTTCCAGAATGGATGAATCTACTCTAATTGTTTCACCTCACTCAATACAACCGTGGATGGTACATGCACAAGGAATCTCATGTGATGTCAGAAAAACACACCCACAACGATATTCAACTTGACTCCCTAAGCCCTGCATTCTCTTCAACTCCTCACTCAATAACGACAAGCAGTGATGCGAAATTCAACCATTTATATGCTGATACAAAGTATTTCTGTAGTTTGTCAAATTTTGACGTTTCGACTCTTCAAGAAAATTTCAAATATTCGTCAGTTGCATTCAATAGCCACGTTCATGCGGTCGAAAAGAGTGTCCAGAACTTCAGTCCATGTAGTGATCCACTCTTTTAGAGCCGAATGAGCACTTTCGATCCTACAGTTCATAGTGTTGCCGAAATGAAGGACTTTGTTCGTCCAATTCAACAAAAAAATTATGCACTACCAATGTGTCGTCCAAGTACTCCGTGATAGCTGGTCAAGACTTAAAAGAATCATTCAGATTACGGACAACTCTATTATAATCGGGTTCTGAAATAGAAACCATGATTTTTCTCCACTTTCCACAATTCAAAGACTCTGCAAACTGCTTGTTCTTGCCGAATGTGTGTTATACGTAGTTGTATACGTCTTTGTTGATATGTCAGGTGCAAAGTAAATGAGCAGAGTCAAAAAAAACCTCTCTCACTGGTCGCATAAGACCTAACTCCCGGTCCGTTATTATTGCAGTCGGGTTGATAAAACCAATAACAGATCTCGCAACTTCTCCAACACCCATCGATAACTAGACTCGGTCTCATCCTTCATAATTGCATACCCGACAAGGATGTTCTTATGTTGTTGGTGTCACCCCAACCATCTCGAACAAATGCATCTTGTACTTATTCGTTTTGTACGTCGAATCCATGTAGATTACGAAATGGTATGTGTGCAACAACTAAACTGACGTCAGTTGTGCCAAAAATGCGTGAGTGACGACATTAGTTTTTTCATCTGCCATAATCCAATAAAAGTACCGATACTGCACTACCTGATGCAGAAGCTGCTGAGTGAGATTCTTGTCTTCAGTTTTCATCCTCCTCATATACTCTCTGAAGTTATAAATGTGTCTCTGGTTCAGATTATCCTCCGAGAATTTCTCCTTTACCACCAACAAGATGTTACGTGGTTTCGCTTGTGCCTCAGTTATATCACGAATAATTTTCTTGACCCCAGGACTAAGACCGCTGATCTGTCAGTGACCCTCTGAATAAACTGCAAGTTTGTGGTTGTGATGACCATGAGTACTATTAGAAACTACAACCCATCCATCATGCTCCCGTCGCTCGACCACCTTTATCAAAAAATGACAACTGTAACCCTTTCTTTTTGTGTTCTTCCGTACTACAATATCCATATCCCGAGAACCCATTTCATTTCTGCGATCGCATCTCAGATAACAATTCATCTGATTATCTGCCTGTGATTTATATGATGATATTACCCAAAAAACTCAACTCCGATGACAACTTGTTTCGTCCATTTATTCGTGTCATTGATTGTTAGAAATACTTGTGGACTTACAAAAAGCTCACTGTAATCTACTACATCACCACTGAAATCTTGCAACGGACTTGAAATAATTTAAAATAACACAATATAAAAATAAATAAAAATTTGGGGGGGGGGGGGGGGGGGCGTCCTAGCCACCATGGGGGCGGCGGCTTAGACAGATGCCCGGGACGGAAAAAAATTGTTGGGCTTACTTTACCGGATTCAGACGCTTCGCGAGACATTTTCGTGGTGTTGGTACTGGTAAAGTGAGGAAAACTAAGACAAAATTCTTAATTTAAGAGACGGGATGAAATGGATATTAAATGGATTGTGAAAAGCAAAATGGTAATTAGACGGACGATTTAATTAAAAACCAGACGACAAATAGTAATTCCCTATAAATATCATTGTTCTTTCCTCTCTACTTTTCTTGTCTAACCATCCACGGAGTCATCTTCCTCAACCCAATGGAGGACATTGTCCTCGCCAAGTCCTGCAGATCAGAATATAAACTGAAAAGTGTGGCCTACATTTATTTATAACTTGAAGAATCTATCAATTTGACCTCATCCAATTCCGGTGACTTAGATGGACCAGGTCGAGCATCATTTGACCATATCAAAAGTAAAATATTGCGTTTCAAGATATATTTGAGATATGGTTTGGACGACTAAACATTGTGAAGTTTTTATTTAACGATGCCTTTTTTCGGGATAGCGTCGAATTTAAATTGTGTATTATAACACAATTTTGTTCGTAGTTTAGTGTTTGTGGATGAAAGACAGTTTTATTAAATTCATATGTTAAATAACAAATATGCAAAAAAACAAGAGACACAACATATGTAACATGAAAAAAAAAGTTTTACCACTTTCTTGAAAAATGAATTTATAAGACATTATTTGAGGTCTCCAGTCTCCACTCTCTAGACAGATTTTGTAGGACTGATATTCCAAAAAAATGCATGTTTAAAAAAAAGAAAATTTCAAAAAAATTATAAAAAAATTAAAACTTATTTGACAAAATATGAGGCAGATAAACGGCACCTGTAATACCGGTTTTATTAACAAAAAAACATCACAGATGCCATTTTTGCTATCTTCCCAGCCATCTTCTTCCTTTTGCAGCATCCAGTGGACCAATCAACACCGGCAACCAATCGTTATGTATCTACAAGCATGCCTTTACATTCCTATGACATATTACTTAATAGTCTGAACATATTGAAAATTGTGTGCACTTTCACTGGTACAAGAAGTTTCCTATGACATTTTTGGCCTCATATATACTGTCCGGAAGTTCATTCTTTTCTGGAAAAATGTCTTTCAACAACATAAGTAAGGCAGTAAAACTGACATCACTCCAACCGTTTGAGACTTTCAAAGTATATAACTGTAATACTGCAGACAATCTACTGAAATTGGTGCAACCCTAATACAAAGTTTCTTATTATCTGACAACATACTACTAAGTACTTGGGGTTTATCATCAAACTTATCGGCAACATCTCGAATCATATCATCTAACCGTTCTTCATCATTAACATCTTGATTTGAAGAACTATCAATTTCTTCCTTCGTACGTATTTCATTCTCACCATGTCATATCCAACGTGTGTATCCTTCATCAAAACATTTCTCAAAAAAATGAGCTTTGATCTCTTTTACATCTCTTAAGAACATGTCAAGACACTTCCTACATGGACATAGGACATTTCCTTCGTTTCTAAAATGCGCATTATTTTGTGGAAATTCTAGAAATTTATCAACTCCGTGCTCATACTCATCACTCAACCGACTTGCAAAAATCCATTTTCGATCCATTGTTATCACACAACAACAAAAACAATCGTAATACAAAATGAACCTAATATATATGATTTTTTTCAAAATTTCGGCAGAACCTCCTCTTAAATTTCATAGTAATAAAAAAATCTATGGGAAAAAAACACAAACAAGCCATAACTATATAACAAAAAACTTCAATACAACCATTCACTTAATTTGCAAATGAAGTGTATAGAATCATTGGATGAAAATCACTTGAGTTTACTACATAATAGTTCTTAAAAACACGTGGAATGTCATATGAAGATAGAGAGGTTAGTATGAAAAACAACATTTATAGAATTGAAACAGTCAAAATTTGTATGGGAAATCAAGTTTAGTGTAGTTTATAGAATTACAACAGCTTATATTTGTACCTTAGTGTAGTTTAGTGTAACCAACCTTTCTCTCCTTTATTTACCACTCGCCTTCGCACAAACCAAATGTCGACACACCTCCCAGTGGACGACCCATATTTGCCACCGCTTCAACGCGGCCGTGCACTTGTGGTTAATATAAAACGATCAATCAAGTTTTTGGTGCCGTTGCCGGGGAGGTGCTTTGTCTAGACATTGGTTTGGGCGATTCGAGGGTTTTTAATTTTTTGTTTCCAGTTTTTCTTCATTTCAGGGAACCATAGGATCAAGGGGAGGCTACTGGCCAAGTTTGAGGAACATAAGCTCCAAAAGCACCGACAATCAGCGGTTGGAGACCGCCAATTGGCGGCCTGGTGAGGGTTTCGTGCTTCCAAATTTTTTCTGGTAGTTAGTTTTGTAATTTGTGTTATCTGGGAGCCCTATTTTGTATGCTGTGACTTCTAGTTTTCTCCCAGATCATTAATCACTCCCCCATTAATCAACTTGGCCTTAAAATCCAAAGCAAAAGACTAGACGTTCTTACTTGTTTGGGTCACGCATCATGTATTGACTTAGGCATATAGTTGTCTTTTCTTTTTGCTTTATTTTCAGTTGTTGAGCGCTGGCGTGAGGTACGCAAATTCCTACACCCATTCATGCATCTCGTATGCCCATGCATTAGTTAGTAGGAATTGCATCAGGACAAGAGTGAGTGAGCGTTTGATTGGAGCGATTGATTGCTAGATTTAGGCTCAAAACGCTACTAAGGAGGGGCTGTCCCATAAAAGATACGATCGGGGATTTCATCACCCTTTCCTTGGCCCCAAAAATCACTCTTAATCAAAGCCTTAATTCTAAAAGCAAGTAGACATTGGCCCTAAGGATTTTGGATGCACTAGGAGAGTGATCTAGTTGAGACTGTCATGGCCTGATCGGCGTTGCCTACCTTGTCGATAGTAGGAGGTACTGGATCTCCGGATCTGGTATCACTTGCTTGGCATTGTGGTCTTCGTTGTAGGGAGGTGAGGCGTGTCAAGACTAGTGACCTCGAAGTTAGGCGTCGTCTAGCCTAAGGACCCATTGTCTTACATTGTTTGAGTCGTGCTTGCTAGATTAGGCTTCTACCCTCTCCCGTTACCCACACTAGCTTTAAGGATTCTTCCCTTCTCCTCTGAGTCATCTTCTTCTCACCTTCTTCTACGTTATAGTCTCCTCCCCTTTACACTCTCTGGTAGCGTTTTAGGGTCGAGTCGAGCAGTTTTTGCGAGTTTAGCCTCGTGGTGGTGAGAGTGGCCGACTCTAGAGTTCTCTGTTGTGATGGATGGTTATATGGGCGACCATCCATATCATTGTTGGGACCAGGACGATTCTCCCTGGTACTCCCGACCCATGCATCCTGGGGTGGCTCAGACTAATACCCCGTATGGTTGGGACAATCTTAATTCTGTGACTCGGCAATCTTCTTATTGGGGTAGTATGAGAGAGTCACCGACTGCTAGACCACCATCTAGTTACGTCGGATCATATGTTGGTCATCAATCTGAGACATTACAAGAACCTTTGGCCTCTTTCATGCATGTGGTAGATGACATGGGTGCACCGGTGGCTCCAGTAGTCGTACCATGTGACTGTTGTGGGTTGAGTGGTCATGTTATAGGGGAATGTCCTTATGTTTCCCCTGAGCCTGAGTATGAGCACACATTTTCCCAAAATGCTCATTATAACCATTACGCATCCGCGTACAACCCGAGAGGGATGGATTCGTGGGGAGACAATTCGTATTCAAATTCTTATACATCATTTCCACCCCAGTATCCTCCTCCCGAATACCCAGAATTCTACCAACACCCCACTTCAAATCATTGGACTCATTCTCAGCCCATCAACACCCAACCCCAACATTTCCCAAGCTCTGACTTGGACCTCATAGTTGACCACATACCTGATTCCTCGAAACCAACTTTCCTTACGTTCATGGAAACCATTCAACAGTACATACAAAATATGGCACTGCAAGTGAGTCAAATGTCGCAGCAATTACGTGAACGTGAGGAGAGTAACTTTTCTTGTCAACATGAGGATTCATCTTTTAATATCAAACCGCCACCACACCATCCACAAATTGAAATCACAATCTTTCAAAGTCAAACTCCTAGTCAGTCTGAGGGACTTGGGGTTTTAATTCACGATCACTTAGTGGAGGATTCGTTTCAAATTGAGAATAACTTGGACCAACTTCATTATGAGTCGGCACAGGATTGTGCCTTACCTTTTTGTCCCGTGGCCCTAGAGCCACATGATCTTCATGTTGTGCCTCTTAAGGACTCACCTCTGGTGGAGCAAGAGCTCCCTAGTACCCTCAATTTCAAACAACCTGATGAGAGTTTGCCTCTCACTATTGTTCCTGATCATCTTGGAAATGATGGAACATCAAACAACTACATTGCTCATGAGGGTATTAGGAGTTCCTTGGAGGATACCTTGGGTATGAGACCCACTTTATGTTCGCCTGGTGTGTCAGACATGCCTAACAAGGTTCTTGACCTCGTTCCGACGCACCAGCCTGTTGGTTGGAGAGTTTGGATTGACGATCATAACTTCAGCAGCGCAACGGGAGAAGCTCTTCTTCCATTGCCCCTCATTTCCCAAACTCTTGAGAGGCTCAAGCTCTTTCAGTTTGATCCTTTGAATGAGACGCCTTTGCGTCCAATTCATGAACCTGTCATTTCATCTGGTGCTCTTTGTGAAGTGGGCCCACACATGCGTATTCTGGCCCCGCGTGGTGTCATGTTCCCTTTCCAAGTGCATTGACCCACTCTTGAGGTTCCCATTTGATGTCTTTTGACAAATGAAGATGAGAACTTATGTTTGTACATAGTTATATAAAAAAAGAAGAAAAAAAAGAAAAAAAGAAAAAAAAGAAAGTACAATAAAAGACTCCTTCAGTGAGCATCGATTGTTGTGAGCCTCAACCCTTGTGTATTTGGGCTCCATTTCTTTCACGTATTTGTATCCTTTCTTTAGCATCTCACAGGTTTTGAGGGAATTCGGGTTTGTGTCCATCAACATGACATTGAACTTCCCTTTGTACTTCATGTTGGTGACATCTCTCCTTTTTCATGCATAAATCCATGTAGTATCTTGCTCACATTCATTGAGGACAATGCATGAAGTAGGTGTGGGGGGTGTTTTACGTGTGTACATAGTCGAGTCTTTTCTTTTGATTTTGTTTTCTTTTGTGTGCATTATTAGGGTCATGTTAGTGTGCTGCATTTAATATCGATATATCTGCTTGCCATGATCCTTGGGTGACTTGTCTTCTTTTGCTTGCCTAGTGCTTTAAAATTTCCACATTTCTTTCAAAATCTTCATGTGTTTGCGAAAGAAAATGTTTTGTGGGTTTTGCGTGTGTTTGGCATGTGCAAAACCGTTGAGAGGCAAAGTAAAAAGAAAGCTCCCAAAATTATCTTGAACTTGATGCATTAGGATATCTAGTACAGTGACTTTACGATTTATCGAGTCGTTAGGATGCACCCCAGTTTCCCTTGGGGGTGAGTAATCATAGGGTTTCAGTGCTCAAACATTTAATGAAGTGCTCCCTGAACATAGTTAGTCAATAATTCGTGTATGTTAACTTATGGAAGTTTGTTGTAGTCAAGGACCCTCTAAATCTTATTGTGAGACATTAGTGTAGGGGTTTTGGTTCATGTGTAGATAAGAAATAAGTGAGAAGGTGTTCTCTCTTCTCACACGGCTCCTATCACTTGGGAAAGTAGGTCTGAGGGGACTTTGTGCCTGGTGCTTTCGAGTCATCTGACTTGGGATGCGCCGACCGAACTCTCGTTACACGGGTGGTAGGGATTGCCCAATGTGGAGATTTGGGGAAAGGTGTACGTGATAGTGTAAGTCCTCATGGGCAATGATGCACTAAACCTGACCCTGGGAGAATGAAGCTCCAACTAATAAAAAGAAGAAACAAAAATGTGAAAAGAAACAAAAAGAAAAAAAAATGGTAATGTAAATAAGAACCATAATGGACCTTACACTTTGTATCACTTGAGGATGTTGAGGTTGTTCATGTCTTTCACTTAATTCCTTGTTTAACTTGCATGAATGGTTCATTAGGCTAGGTGTGGACTGTTTACCTATATAGAGTCGGCCCGTAGGATTACCGCGTCCAATGATCAACAAAATATTTCCAACGAGTCGAGTGTCTAGATTGCATAATGCATCTTGTTCGGATTTTGTGGGTATATCCGCTGAAAACCCTCAGGAGACAACACTCCTCCTCCTTGGCAACAAAGAGGTTTAACGGCTTGTTGCACGTGCTAAGTGCAACCGTGATTCCTACGAAAGTGAGTTAGGATTTTTTGTTTCTCGTTTGTTTTTCTCTTTCTTTGTTTGGCTCGAGACTGGCAAAAACATAGGTGTGGGGGTATTTGATTGACATCATTTCATGCTTATATTTGTACCTTATATCCATTATCTTACACCTAAGCAATGCTACGTGACGAGTTTTATGTTTGAATTTCAGAAATAAAGTGGTTTGAAAAGAATAGCCATGAAAGGACCCAAAAGCAGGAAAAAAAGACTTAATTGTGAGACCTGGGGACTAAGATGCAAGGGAGAAGGACCTGATCGTAAGACCGAAGGACCTAAGAGCAAAACAGGAAACTCCACACCATCATGGGGAGTATTTTGGCAATTCCATTCGGGTCGGAGCTCCAACAAACCAAGTAGATGCATCCAAGACCAAGAAATACTTCAAGCAAAGCCCACAACGAAAACCAAACGGATCTAAAGCATATAGACCGCCAATTGGCGGTCTGGAACCGCCAATTGGCGGTCCAGATAGCCCAGGATCCGTTTAGTTTTCTGTAGCACGTGTATTAGTGTATGCTTAGTCTATTTTTGGTATTAGTTTAGTCCCACATCGGAGGATTGTCCCGGATTAGCTTTTTCCATGCATATAAATAGAACTCTTCACCTTCCATGGTAATGACCCATTGCTTGGTGGCATTCTCTCAACTAAAGAGTGAGGCTTGAAGCAAAAACTCAAGGTGGAGAAGAATGCTACCATCAATGTGAGTCATTTGTTAATAAAATAATTCTTCTAGTTTCTTTTAATCTTGTCTTTCAATTTGTGCATGTTTGTTTAGTCTTTCCTTTCCTTTTATGCTTCTTTAATATTTCTTGCTTGATTAGTGTAGTTTTATTTCAGTATAATGCTTCATTTTGTTAGAGTAGTTAGTTTAAATATGTGTGAGTAGTTCCATCCCCATTTGGGGGTGGAGAAATATGTGATATAATCATGTAGTGTATTAAGTGTGTGTTATCTTAATCCCTTGAGCTTTATATGATTTCCATAACCATCTAATGGGTCTCCACTCTTATCTTTGATATGCTAATGCTCTTGAATGAAGCTTAGCCTATGCTTTGATTAGTGGACCTATTTTATGGGGAATGATAAGGTTAGGATATGGATGGAATTAATATTGGAAACACAATTTGTAGTGTATGTACTCTTGTTGTCTTTACATTAGTTAATGTCTTGTATGTTTTAATTATGTAGTCTTATCTTAATTCATGCGGAGGCATAGTAGGGTCTAGTCTTTATACATGAGTTCATTTAGCTTCATTCCAATTATTGTCTTGTATGTTTTAATGATGTAGTCTTATCTTAATTCATGTGGAGGCAAAGTTGGATGTAGTTTTATGATTTCGTGCACTACATGTTCTGAGGAGCTTAATGAACACACACACACACACACACACACACACTTCTTTATGTTCACATTATTTCTCTTCCCCATTTGGGGTTTAGTTTTCTTGCTTCTCTTCCATTTCCATTTGCACCTTAGTGTAGTTTAGTGTAACCAACCTTTCTCTCCTTTATTTACCACTCGCCTTCGCACAAACCAAACGTCGACACACCTCCCAGTGGACGACCTGTATTTGCCACTGCTTCAACGCGGCCGTGCACTTGCGGTTAATATAAAACGATCAATCAAGTATTTTGGCAATTTTATTCGGGTCGGAGCTCCAGCAAGCGAAGTAGAAGCATTAAAGGCAAATAAAGACATCTAGAAAACCCAGAAGAAAGCCCAGAGTGATCCAGACCCTGTAGACCGCTAATTAGCGGTCTGGGACTGCTGATTGGTGGTCCAGGTTGCTCCGGATCCGTTAAGATTTCTTTGGGTTGTGTATTAGCATGTATTTAGTCTATTTCTGGTATATGTTTGGTCCCATACCGGGGGATTGTCCCGGATTACCTTTTTCTATGGCTATAAATAGAACTCTTTGTAGGATCTAATTGCCCTAAATATTAGTCTTAAGGGGGGGTTTATAGACTAATTACTCACTACTAACTATTTATGCAATAACAAGATAACCAATGAAAATAGTGAGATAGAAAGGCAAACCAAACACTGGATGTATAGAGGTTTGGATCCAACACCGGATCCTAGTCCTCTCTTACGAATTGCTCTTCCTTGAGCAACTTCGCGATCTTCACTAATTTGATCTTCTTTCCGGGCAAAGATCGAGCCTTTACAATTCAAGCTTGCGAACACCCTCGCCAAGCTTGGACCTCCTTCTCACAACCCGAGAAGAGCTTCACTCCGGAAGCTTGTACAACTCCTTTGTAGTAGACTTTGTGTAACCTACTCTTGAGCACTTGAAATTGATGATGAATGCAATTGAATGATTGATCAAGAGAGTGGTTGAGAGCAATAAGTAGAGTAAGAGCACTTGGAAGTTTTTAGCACAATGGGAGCTTAGAGAATGGATTGGTAACCATGTAAAGATGATCTAAGCTCTATATATAAGCCTCTTAAGTTTTCTAGCCGTTTGAGAAAGATTTGATTGGGTTTTGTGCAAGATACACAAACCAGAGATTCAGGAAGCAATTCTGTCAAAGTTCGGTCGACCGGTAAGAATGAAACGGTCGACCGGTTACGTGAATAGTAGTCAAACGGTCAGACAAACGAGGAACGGTCGAACTAACTGGGAGGGAACTTAAGTGTACCGGTCGGACGAAACAAGGAAACGGTCGACCGATGTGAAGGTTCGGTAGAGACAAAGAGTGACCGGTCGAACCAAGGTGGTATCGACCGATAGCAGGAAGAATGCTACGAACGATCAATGGTCAAACGGTCGACCGGTTAATAAGATTTGTTCGACCGGTTAAGCTATGTATTTCGGGGTATGGTGAAAGTATGTGTATACGACCGTTGTATAATACGACAAGTATAACGGTCACAAAAGAAGACAAAAATAGAAATCAATCGGTCGAACAGAAATGGACATTCGGTCGACCGGTTGCACTAAGGCACGTGTCTTCCAGCACGCATGAACAGTTGATCGGTCGACCAAAAAACCTTAAGTTTCTCTAATGAACCGGTCGAACCAGAACAATGTTCGGTCGACCGAAAAGGTTCAGAAAACAGTTTTTGGGTAGATCGGTCGAACCAAATGGTCGACCGGTCGACCGGTTGAGTGCAGAAATCTTGGATAAGGTTTGATTGATTTCTAAAGAAGTTTTGTATAGAATTTGAAGGTTTAGATCTACTTCTATGGAATCCTAAAGAGTCAAGATATGCAATGCATCAAGATTTAAGTGCTCAAGTTACATTTAAATCCTAATGACAATAATGTAAACCTATCTACTCTTCAACTTCATTTCTTGTTTAACTTGACACCTGAAATGTTAGTATAAAGCGATATATGTGTAATGTGCAAGAGTGATATGAACAAATTACATGTGTTTAAGTTAAATGTTGATTAATCATCAAAACGGATAAGCAATCATTAGCCAAAAGCCAACAATCTCCCCCTTTTTGATGATGACAACTTATCAAATTAAATACATGTTATTTCAATGAATTTTACTCAATGCTCCCCCTATCTTATAGCTCCCCCTAGCTATGTGGCATTTGTAAACCTAATAGACATGTATGAGTAGTATTACTCTCCCCCTTTGGCATAATCAAAAAGCTGAAAAAAAATGTCCAACAACGAAACCACATTCATTTGCCAAAACAAACAATAAAGGAGAAACAAAACATGCATTAAGTCAAGCAAGGTTCAAAATACATCAATCGCAAACGAAACACCACACAACTAAAGCGGAAATCAAAGATACAAGACTCAATGTCCAACCAACTCAATGACCAAAACGATCACGAAACATAGAAGTGAGAGAGTCAATGCCATGAAGCACCGAGTCGACCTTAGCGTCAAGACGCCCAAGGTGCTGAGATGTCGAAGCTTCAAAACGATCAAGACGTTGAGAGGTGGAAGCTTCAAACGCATCGAACCGATCCGACAACTGCTGAAAGGAATGATCTGGAGTGTATTCAGTATAAGTGGATCTCCACTGACTCTCCTGCCAAGCAGATTCGTCGCCTTCTCCCCAAGAACATTGACCCTCCTGCTGAAATGGTTGGGGCATCCAACGAGGATCGGCCGGCACATCATCTTCATCTTCTTGCTCAGAATCTCCCTCAGATGACGCTTGAATAGAAGATGATGCAATGGTTTCATTTTAGAAAGAGTGGTCTTACAGATAGGATATTTGTAGGTGGCCGATGGACTATCGGTAACACGAATTTGAAGAAGGTCAAAGAGAACGGTGAGCAACATGGGATAAGGGAGATACCTCCCTTTCTTAAAGCGCATGTGGAGGAAAATGAATAAAGGCCAATTGACCGGAATTTTCTTGTAAATGCAATAGATGCACAAAAGCTCCGTATAAGATATTTCGTTATGATGGCCATGTTTAGGGAGCAAGTTGAAGGAAACGATATAGGCCAATACTCGAGCGATAGGATGCATTAAGGATGAGTTGTGAACAATAAAGCCATTTTTGGAAGGAGGTGGAAAGGCATATAATTGAGCAACCATATCATCATGAGTGATGTTATCAATAGCACTAAGAGGATGATCAACATATAAATTAACACCCTCGAACTCTAAGCCAAAAGCTTCAGCAAGAGTTCCGGGGACAATTTCATATCCAATACCATTGATCATAGTACGAGCAATATGGTGATTTGGTTCAAAACGAAGATTACAAAAAAATTGTTGAACCAAAAATGGATAATATGGTTTTGATGCAAGATTGGTGAGACAATGTGTGAGGCGATTAGCATCAAAAAGAGATTTAAGAGAGAAATCACGAAAGTCTGCTACCTCAACGGCGCGGTTTGGAATAAAAGGAGCCGCCGAGAGCTTTTTCTCCCAATCACTTTTGGCGAACTCGTCAATAGGATGGAAGGCAAGAGTAGGAGGCGCGGGTGGATGCCGGACATTTGGGGTAGTAGAGGAGCGATCGTGGGCCTTCTTGGTGCGTTTTTCGGTGGAAGTGGTGGAAGCATCCGAACGTTTCTTGCGGATAGCCATTTTCTTCCCGGTCATGGTGAATAACTCGAGTTTGGGGAAAACAAATGGGTGCAAAATGAAGAGGAGATGATGAGAAGCGATAAAATGCAAAAAGATTTGAGTTTTACCGCAGGAAAAACGCAAAGTCGAGGGAGGAAGGTGATGGGGAAGGCTTAGGGTTAGAGAGAGAGATGGGTAAAAGTGAAGACCAAGTTCCGATCTAGCCCTAAATGCAGCAGAAAACGACAGCACCGGTCGACCGATCCATCTTTCGGTCGACCGAAAGGTTAAAGAAAACTGTAAAAACTTAAGTCGAAAAAAACGAACGGTCGGACAGAAGCATATTTCGGTCGACCGGATAAAAGAACAAGGCAGACAATCCCCTGCTATCAGTCGAACAAAATCTACCGGTCGACCGAACAAAATAAAATCGGTCGCACGAAAGACACGAGCGGTCGAACGAAAACTCAAAATCAAAAACTTAAGATCCCTGCTATCGGTTGAACTAAACCAACCGGTCGACCGAACAACAAAAAAACGGTCGCACGGCGAACACATGCGGTCGAACAAAAACTCAAAGTCGAAAACTTAGGATCCCTGCTATCGGTTGAACAAAACGGACCGGTCGACCGAACTACTAGCACCGGTCGACCAAACTCAGGAAAGCGGTTGAACAAACAGAATTCGGTCAAGAAACAACTCAGCACCGGTCGAACGAAATCTCAGTTCGGTCGACCGGTGGAACAGTAAAAACCAGAACAAAGCTTCAAAAAACAAGAGACACTAGAACCAAATATAGTCAAATGGGCTCAAGTAAAACGTACTCAAATGTCATTTAGGGTACACATGCCAAGATTGAGTCTAATGAGATTGAATTGATCAATATTTAAGGGTTTGGTGAATATATCCGCTAATTGATCATTTGTGGGAACAAATATAAGTTTAATGTCTTCTTTATTTGCATGATCTCTAAGAAAATGATGTCTAACTTCTATATGCTTAGTTCTTGAATGCAAGATAGGATTTTTGGAAAGGTTGATAGCACTTGTATTATCACAATAAATTGGTGTAGTTTGAAACTCAAGTTGCAAGTCCTTGAGGGTTTGCCTCATCCAAAGGACTTGTGCACAAGCACAACCGGCGGCGATATATTCAGCCTCGGTTGTTGATAATGCAACACTATTTTGTTTCTTACTAAACCATGAGACAAGAGATTTACCCAAAAATTGACAAGTGCCACTAGTACTCTTACGATCTAAAATACAACCGGCATAGTCGGCGTCGCTATAGGCAACAAGATCGAAAGTCCTAGTCTTAGGGTAGAAAAGTCCAAAATCAAAAGTGCCTTTTAGATAACGAAAAATTCTTTTTAATGCATTCAAATGAGTTTCTTTTGGACATGCTTGAAAACGTGCACATAAACATACAGCAAACATAATATCGGGACGACTTGCAGTAAGATAGAGTAAAGAACCAATCATACCACGATACTTCTTGATGTCCACATCTTTGCCATTTTCGTCTTTGTCCAATTTTACGCTTGTACTCATAGGTGTCTTTTGAGGTTTGCTAGTTTCAAGCTCAAAGCGTTTGAGAAGTTCCTTTGTGTACTTTGCTTGATGTATGAAATTCCCCTCTTGAGTTTGCTTTATTTGGAGTCCGAGAAAGAAATTTAGCTCACCAATAAGGCTCATCTCGAACTCTCCCTGCATAGACTTAGAAAATTCTTCGCATAGACGCGGGTTACTTGCACCAAAGATAATGTCATCAACATATATTTGTACCACTAATAAATCATGATTCAGAGTTTTAACAAATAAAGTGGTATCTACTTTACCCATTTTGAATCCTTTATTAATCAAGAAATTCTTCAACCTCTCATACCAAGCTCTAGGAGCTTGTTTGAGACCATAAAGAGCCTTCTTGAGTTTAAATACATGGTTCGGATAAGATTCATTAATAAAACTGGGGGGTTGAGCAACATAAACTTCTTCAGAAATAATTCCATTTAGGAAAGCACTTTTAACATCCATTTGAAAAAGTTTAATGTCCATAAAAGCGGCATAAGCTAAAAGCATACGAATAGCTTCCATACGAGCCACGGGAGCATAAGTTTCATCAAAGTCTATTCCCTCCTCTTGGCGGTAGCCTTGAGCAACGAGTCTAGCTTTGTTTCTAACTACATTCCCATCCTCATCAAGTTTATTTCGGAAGATCCATTTAGTTCCAATAACGGTTTGATTAATGGGTTTTTCAACAAGTTCCCAAACGTCATTTCGAACGAATTGGTTTAACTCTTCATGCATAGCCATTAACCAAAATTCATCATTACAAGCTTCGTCTACTTTCTTAGGTTCTAATTTAGATATGAAAGCATAAGAATCACAAACTACATGAGCCTTTGATCGTGTTGTCACACCTTGAGAAACATCTCCAATCACAAGGTCCTTTGGATGTTCCTTTCTATAGGTCCAATCCTTGGGAAGCTCCTCTTTGTTTTCTTGTGGAAAACTTGGAGGATCTTGATGTGGCTCATGGGAGACATCTTGAGATGAGACATGTCTAATTATATCCATATAGTCATCATCAAGAGAGGAATTATCTACACAAGCCAACTCATCAAAGTTAACGTGTAGAGACTCCTCGACACAAAAGGTTCGTTTGTTATAGACTCTATAGGCTTTGCTCCTATCGGAATATCCTAAAAAGATGGCCTTATCGGATTTTGCATCAAATTTTTCCAAGTTATCTTTAGTGTTGAGGACAAAACATTTTGACCCAAAAGCTTTAAAGTAAGAGATTTTTGGAATACGTTTGTGCCACAATTCAAAAGGTGTTTTCTTCAAAATAGGTCTTATAAGAACACGGTTTAACACATAACAAGAAGTATTTACGGCTTCACACCAAAAATATTTTGGAAGCCCTTTTTCCATAAGCATGGTTCTTGCCATCTCTTGAAGAGTTCTATTTTTCCTTTCAACTACCCCATTTTGTTGGGGAGTGCGAGGAAAAGAAAAATTATGTTTAATCCCTTGTTTTTCACAAAACTTTTGAAATAGCTCATTTTCAAATTCTCCTCCATGATCGCTACGGATAGTAATGATATGTAAATCTTTTTCTCTTTGAACACGTTTGCAAAAGCTTTTAAATCTTTCAAATGCATCATATTTATTAGCCAAAAACAAAACCCATGTAAATCGTGAAAAATCATCGACAATCACAAAAGCATATCTTTTACCACCTAAACTAACGGTTCTTGAAGGACCAAAAAGATCTAGATGTAAAAGCTCAAGAGGTTTTGAAGTTGACACAACATTTAAAGATTTGAAAGACGATTTAAATTGTTTTCCAAATTGACATGCATCACAAAGTTTATCCTTTTTTAAATCAATTTTAGGAAGTCCTCTAACTAATTCAAGTTTGGATAATTTGTGTAATTGTGACATACTAATATGTCCCAATCGGTTATGCCATAACCAAGCTTCGTCATTTGAGGCAACTAAACAAGTCTCTAAGGCTAGATTGCTAATGACATCAACAAACACAATGTAAATATTATGAGATCTACAACCTTTAAATATAATTTTCATGTTATGTTTTGAGACAATATAGCAATTTGAATTGTCAAAGATAACCATATAATTTTTATCCGCTAGTTGACTAACACTTAGCAAATTGTGTTTTAGCCCTTCTACTAACAAAACATTTTCAATATGAGGAGTAGAGGAATTGCCAACATTACCAATGCCGACAATTTGACCTTTAGCGTTGTCTCCAAATGTGACGGTTCCTCCCTTCTTAGGCTTTAGATTTGATAGAACTTGAGAGTCTCCCGTCATGTGCCTTGAGCACCCACTATCGAGTATCCACTTGCCCTTTCTCCTTGCTTTGATCTACATGCAAAGAGACAAGTGAAGACTTTGGTACCCAAATTTGTTTGGGTCCTTGAGGGTTAGCTTTTGGTACCCAAACTTGAGAGGTCTTAGGTACCCATACATTTGACAAACTTACTTTCTTAACATATGAATTGTTATGTTTAACAAAATAAGATGTAGCTTTCTTTTGTTTTCCACCCATGTACCCCAAACCATGCTTAGTCAAAGATTGAGTTTGGGTTCCTAGAAGCATGTCTAGCATTTTTCTACCCAACGTGAATTTCTCTAGATCTTTTGTAAGTTGTTCATTCTTGGCAATAAGATCTTTGTTGTTGTTACAGTTACTAGTAGATTTCAGCATGTTTATCTCATTAGCAAGCAATTCATTCTCTTTAAGTAAGTTTTCATGTTTAGTAGATAAATCTAGATGCACTTTTCTTCCTAATTTGTTTTTATGACAAATCATCTCATATCTTTCAGCAAGTTCATGAAAAGCATCTAATAACTCATCATAGGAAGGGGTTTCTTGAATTGATACCTCATCGTCATCAATTTCCACCACTTGGGGTTGATTGCTTCTCCTTGGGGATGTAGCGGTGCTTGAATCCGAATCCTCATTGTGTGCCATAAAGCACATGTGTGCTTCTTCCTCTTGAGAGTATTCGGTGTCGGAGGATGTAGATGAGCTTGAATCATCCCAAGTGGCTTTAAAAGCCTTCTTTCCGTCTTTGTCATGGTGATCCCTTCTTTTGTGATCATCACGTTCTCGTCTTCTAGGTCTCTCTTCTTTATCTCTTCTAGGAGGCCTATCTTCCCTAATTCTCCTCGGTCTCTCATCTCTTTCTCTTCTAGGAGGGAATCTTCTTGGTTCTCGTTGTTCACGATCTCTTGACTTAAGGAGTGGACAATCCTTCTTCATGTGCCCCGTCTTGTTGCATTCGTAGCACGTGAAAGTCCGGGATGATTCTCCTTTCCCTCTAGTGAACCTTCCTTTGGCGAGAAACTTCTTGAAGTTGCGGGTTAGAAATGCAACATCATCATCGGTGTCATCGTCTTCGATACTTTCCAAATCCAACGTTGCTTTGAGAGCAATTGTTTTCTCCTTTCTCCTTAACCCCTCTCGCTCCTTCTCCTTCTCTACTCTTTCCTCCATTTGAATCTCATAAGCCATGAGGCTTCCTATGAGATCCTCCATCTTTAGCTTTGAGAGATCTTTGGCCTCCTCGATTGCCGTTGTCTTCTTCTCCCACTCCAATGTCAACGATCTAAGAAACTTCCGTACCCTGTCACTTTCAATCAAGACCTTACCAAGGTTTTTCAAGGAGTTAGTGATATGAGTAAAGCGAGTATACATCTCGCTAATGGATTCGTTGGGTTTCATGGCAAACATTTCATATTTTTGCATATATGAATCTATCCTAGTTTCTTTCACGGATGATCGTCCTTCAAAATGACTTTCTAACATATGCCATGCCTCAAATGCAGAATCACAAGCATTAATTCTACCATATTCCTCTTCGGTTAATCCACACATGAGAATGTTCATTAATTTTGCATTCATTTGAACCATTGCTAGTTCATCATCACTCATGAGTTCAAACTCTTTGTTTTGAGTATATGGAATTTGAAAGAAAACCCATAGCTTAACATCATATGATTGAATGAAGATTATCATGCGTTTCTTCCAATAGGCATAATTGGTTCCATTAAAAAGTGGAGGTCTACCGGTGTGGAATCCCTCACGTTGTTGGGCCATTGCTACAAATGTTAATTTGTTTATATGCAATTAACAAGGCTCTGATACCAAATGTAGGATCTAATTGCCCTAAATATTAGTCTTAAGGGGGGGTTTATAGACTAATTACTCACTACTAACTATTTATGCAATAACAAGATAACCAATGAAAATAGTGAGATAGAAAGGCAAACCAAACACCGGATGTATAGAGGTTTGGATCCAACACCGGATCCTAGTCCTCTCTTAGGAATTGCTCTTCCTTGAGCAACTTCGCGATCTTCACTAATTTGATCTTCTTTCCGGGCAAAGATCGAGCCTTTACAATTCAAGCTTGCGAACACCCTCGCCAAGCTTGGACCTCCTTCTCACAACCCGAGAAGAGCTTCACTCCGGAAGCTTGTACAACTCCTTTGTAGTAGACTTTGTGTAACCTACTCTTGAGCACTTGAAATTGATGATGAATGCAATTGAATGATTGATCAAGAGAGTGGTTGAGAGCAATAAGTAGAGTAAGAGCACTTGGAAGTTTTTAGCACAATGGGAGCTTAGAGAATGGATTGGTAACCATGTAAAGATGATCTAAGCTCTATATATAAGCCTCTTAAGTTTTCTAGCCGTTTGAGAAAGATTTGATTGGGTTTTGTGCAAGATACACAAACCAGAGATTCAGGAAGCAATTCTGTCAAAGTTCGGTCGACCGGTAAGAATGAAACGGTCGACCGGTTACGTGAATAGTAGTCAAACGGTCAGACAAACGAGGAACGGTCGAACTAACTGGGAGGGAACTTAAGTGTACCGGTCGGACGAAACAAGGAAACGGTCGACCGATGTGAAGGTTCGGTAGAGACAAAGAGTGACCGGTCGAACCAAGGTGGTATCGACCGATAGCAGGAAGAATGCTACGAACGATCAATGGTCAAACGGTCGACCGGTTAATAAGATTTGTTCGACCGGTTAAGCTATGTATTTCGGGGTATGGTGAAAGTATGTGTATACGACCGTTGTATAATACGACAAGTATAACGGTCACAAAAGAAGACAAAAATAGAAATCAATCGGTCGAACAGAAATGGACATTCGGTCGACCGGTTGCACTAAGGCACGTGTCTTCCAGCACGCATGAACAGTTGATCGGTCGACCAAAAAACCTTAAGTTTCTCTAATGAACCGGTCGAACCAGAACAATGTTCGGTCAACCGAAAAGGTTCAGAAAACAGTTTTTGGGTAGATCGGTCGAACCAAATGGTCGACCGGTCGACCGGTTGAGTGCAGAAATCTTGGATAAGGTTTGATTGATTTCTACAGAAGTTTTGTATAGAATTTGAAGGTTTAGATCTACTTCTATGGAATCCTAAAGAGTCAAGATATGCAATGCATCAAGATTTAAGTGCTCAAGTTACATTTAAATCCTAATGACAATAATGTAAACCTATCTACTCTTCAACTTCATTTCTTGTTTAACTTGACACCTGAAATGTTAGTATAAAGCGATATATGTGTAATGTGCAAGAGTGATATGAACGAATTACATGTGTTTAAGTTAAATGTTGATTAATCATCAAAACGGATAAGCAATCATTAGCCAAAAGCCAACACTCTTCACTTTCTATTGTAATCACTCCATGCTTAGTGGTCATTCTCTCTACTTGAATTGAAAGCCTTGAAGCAAGAAACTCAAGTGGGGAGATGCTACTTGTATTGTGAGTCTGAAATCAATAAAGTTTTCTTTGTTTTGTGCTTCTTTTATAGTTCTTGCATGCTTAGCTTAATTGTCTTTTATTAAATCAAGCTTAGTTAATATGTTTTCTTATCTTAGTGCAATAGTTAGTTTAATGTTTAGTGAGTAAAACCACTCCCCTTTGGGGGGTGGAGATGATACTTATATATGCAATTAAGAATGGAAGACTGCTTTATTTTGAAATGTGTTGATTAATATGATTGTATGCTTGCTTGTTAGAATAGAATACTTCACTTGATGGGTTTTGCCACAAATCTTAAGAAACCTCCCATGCTTGTTTAGTTTCTGAAATTACTATCTTGTGTTTATGAATGTGAATCAAATAGGTTAGTGATTGAATTGATGGGTTTTGCCATGATTAGTAGACACCTCCTATACATGAAAACACTACCTCCACTTGTGCCCATAGGAATGCATTCTTACCATCTTATTGTATATGTGTAATCACTCCACCCCCTAAGGGGTCTTTCTCTTCCAGATTCAAGCTTAGTATAAAGTTCTTTTAGTTTTGTCGAAGCAACCATTAGTCTCTTTCCTTTACATTTTCTTCTTAGTAATTTAGTGTAACGTAGATTAGCATAAACACAACTCTTCCCATTTTTGTTGCCACTTGATTTCTGAAAAACCAGAGATTCCTCTCCTCCTCGTGGATCAACCCGTATATATATATATATATATATATATATATATATATATATATATATATATATATATATGTTTGCCATGATCATTGGGTGACTTGTCTTCTTTTGCTTGCCTAGTACTTTAAAATTTTCACATTTCTTTCAAAATCTTCATTTGTTTGTGAAAGAAAATGTTTTGTGGGTTGTGCGTGTGTTTAGCATGTGCAAAACCGTTGAGAGGCAAAGTAAGAAGAAAGCTCCCAAAATTGTCTTGAACTTGATGCATTAGGATATCTAGTACAGTGGCTTTACGATTTATCGAGTCGTTAGGATGCACCCCAGTTTCCCTTGGGGGTGAGTAATCATAGGGTTTCAGTGCTCAAACATTTAATGAAGTGCTCCCTGAACATAGTTAGTCAATAATTCGTGTATGTTAACTTATGGAAGTTTGTTGTAGTCAAGGACCCTCTAAATCTTATTGTGAGACATTAGTGTAGGGGTTTTGGTTCATGTGTAGATAAGAAATAAGTGAGAAGGTGTTCTCTCTTCTCACACGGCTCCTATCACTTGGGAAAGTAGGTCTGAGGGGACTTTGTGCCTGGTGCTTTCGAGTCATCTGACTTGGGATGCGCCGACCGAACTCTCGTTACACGGGTGGTAGGGATTGCCCAATGTGGAGATTTGGGGAAAGGTGTATGTGATAGTGTAAGTCCTCATGGGCAATGATGCACTAAACCTGACCCTGGGAGAATGAAGCTCCAACTAATAAAAAGAAGAAACAAAAATGTGAAAAGAAACAAAAAGAAAAAAAATGGTAATGTAAATAAGAACCATAATGGACCTTACACTTTGTATCACTTGAGGATGTTGAGGTTGTCCATGTCTTTCACTTAATTCCTTGTTTAACTTGCATGAATGGTTCATTAGGCTAGGTGTGGACTGTTTACCTATATAGAGTCGGCCCGTAGGATTACCGCGTCCAATGATCAACAAAATATTTCCAACGAGTCGAGTGTCTAGATTGCATAATGCATCTTGTTCGGATTTTGTGGGTATATCCGCTGAAAACCCTCAGGAGACAACACTCCTCCTCCTTGGCAACAAAGAGGTTTAACGGATTGTTGCACGTGCTAAGTGCAACCGTGATTCCTACGAAAGTGAGTTAGGATTTTTTGTTTCAAATATTATCTAAAAATACCATACATGTTTAGGCTTCAAAAAGACACCTAGTTCCTCGACCAATGTCTCACTAAGCACCCCCTCTACCCACCTAAACACTTAGGTATACAATTTATTGCTTAGTAGTACGATTACAAAGGTAGTTAACTAACTCAGAGTTCATACAATAGCAGATAAGAGAGAAATTAGAATTACAAGCTAACTAACTAATTCCATTGGACACATTGTTCTAATGTACAACAGCGAACCGTATCAAATCCTCCACCACCATCAGAGTCGTCGGAGTGGTTCTCATTCGGATTGTCGACGTAGACATCATCTTCTTCAGTTTCTTCATCGTCGGATTGGACATATTGCTCGTCGATGTCCATCGGTGGTTGAGAACTCGATGCACCTGGATCTCTAGAACTAATGTGAACGATGGGATCATCCATGCCAACACCTAATAACGGCATGTCAGATGCAATGGACGTGGATCGACGAAAGCGTCTCCGTGAAGAAGAATGTCCTAAAGCTGCTTCCTCGGCATCGGCCATGTAAGCTCCTTGATTGACATCATTTCATGCTTATATTTGTACCTTATATCCATTATCTTACACCTAAGCAATGCTACGTGACGAGTTTTATGTTTAGTTTTCAGGAATAAAGAGGTTTGAAGAGAAGAGCCATGAAAGAACCCAAAAGCAGGAAAAAGGACTTAATTGTGAGACCTGTGGACTAAGATGCAAGGGAGAAGGACCTGATCGTAAGACCGAAGGACCTAAGAGCAAAACAGGAAACTCCACACCATCATGGGGAGTATTTTGGCAATTCGATTCGGGTCGGAGCTCCAATAAACCAAGTAGATGCATCCAAGACCAAGAAATACTTCAAGAAAAGCCCAACACAAAAAGCAGACGGATCTGGGCCTTATAGACCGCCAATTGGCGATCTAGATCATCCCAGATCCGCTAAGATTTCTCCTGGACTTGTATTAATGTTTGTTTAGGCTATTTTTGGTATTGGTTTAGTCCCACATCGGGGGATTATCCCGGATGAGCTTTTTCCATGCCTATAAATAGAAATCTTCACCTTCCATGGTAATGACCCATTGCTTGGTGGCATTCTCTCTACTAAGGAGTGAGGCTTGAAGCAAAAACTCAAGGTGGAGAAGAATGCTACCATCAATGTGAGTCATTTGTTAATAAAATAATTCTTCTAGTTTCTTTTAATCTTGTCTTTAATTTGTGCATGTTTGTTTAGTCTTTCCTTTCCTTTTATGCTTCTTTAATATTTCTTGCTTGATTAGTGTAGTTTTATTTCAGTATAATGCTTCATTTTGTTAGAGTAGTTAGTTTAAATATGTGTGAGTAGTTCCATCCCCATTTGGGGGTGGAGAAATATGTGATATAATCATGTAGTGTATTAAGTGTGTGTTATCTTAATCCTTTGAGCTTTATATGATTTTCATAACCATCTAATGGGTCTCCACTCTTATCTTTGATATGCTAATGCTCTTGAATGAAGCTTAGCCTATGCTTTGATTAGTGGACCTATTTTATGGGGAATGATAAGATTAGGATATGGATGGAATTAATATTGTAAACACAAGTTGTAGTGTACGTACTCTTGTTGCCTTTACCTTGGTTAATGTCTTGTATGTTTTAATGATATAGTCTTATCTCAATTCATGTGGAGGCATAGTAAGGTCTAGTCTTTATACTTGAGTTCATTTAGCTTCATTTCAATTATTGTCTTGTATGTTTTAATGATGTAGTCTTATCTTAATTCATGTGGAGGCAAAGTTGGATGTAGTTTTATGATTTCATGCACTACATGTTGTGAGGAGCTTAATGAACACACACACACACACACATTTCTTTATGTTCACATTATTTCTCTACCCCCTTTGGGGTTTAGTTTTCTTGCTTCTCTTCCATTTTCATTTCCACCTTAGTGTAGTTTAGTGTAACCAACCTTTCTCTCCTTTATTTACCACTCGCCTTCGCATAAACGAAACCTCGACACACCTCCCAGTGGACGACCAGTATTTGCCACTGCTTCAACGCGGCCGTGCACTTGCGGTTAATATAAAACGATCAATCACTCCTCTCCAGCGAAGACCGGATCTTCAATTTCTACCAACCATGGATGCTCGTCGAAGAGATCGTAGTCCACACTGATGGGGTCATAAAATCCAGGCTTCTCCATCCTTTGCTGAAACCTTTGCCTTAAATTTTGGTTGTAGTTCACATACACCAAGTCATTCATCTTCATCACAGCCAACCGGTTCCTTCTCGTTGTGTGCAACTGCTCGAAGACACTCCAATTCCGCTCACAACCTGATGCCGAGCATGTCAATCCCAACACCCTCAGGGCCAACCTTTGTAATGAGGTCTCTCCCATATCTGCGCCATATGATTTCCACCAATCTATAGGTCTTCTTTCCGTCCTTTGTCTGACGACCATATCCCTAGAGAACATTCCAAGTGAGTTCTTGTAACGATCAAGTAAACCGCAAATCTTGTCTTGTTCTTTAGGAGTGGGGACGAGACGCTCTACGACATCCATGAATCCAGACATATGCTCATTGAAAGCTACATTTTGATCTTGAGGTGGGATAGAGAAGAAGGTACCAGGGTTGAGTAAGAAATCAGTTGAGTGTAGCGGTGAGGACATCATCTTCCCTGGACCCCACCTAGTGTCGATGAGGTTGATGAGTTGCTTGTACAACCTCGAGTTTGCTTCAAAGTTCCTCATGATTTGTTCTTTAGCTTTCTCCATTGCATCATGTAGATATCCCATTGGTGGTTTCTCATCGCCGTCAACAAGTCTAACAAGTTGGACCATAGGTTGTGAGGCCTTCAGTGCCTTCACGACGTTGGTACAGAAGCCACTTTGTAGAATGGTCTCGACAACTTCAGTAGAGATCTCCTTCTTTTTCTTGTTCTTTATCCAACTTGCATTAGGATTGTTGTACTCTGGGGAAATAACAAAAGCTCGGAGACTGTCTTTCTTCAGAAACAACCTTTGCAAAGTCAGAAAGGCGGTGACAAATCTCGTGACAGCAGGGCGTAGCAGGTTCCCTTCAATGGCAATTCGCATCCTCTTCGACAACATGGAATGGTTGTTGAAATGTATGACGATCTTACGAGCTAAAGCAATAGTCTTCAAAAATAGCCTGCCAATAGATGAGATCGATGCAATGCGCTGCACAGGGAGTCCAAAACAATCTCCTTCTTTTTTGCTTCAACATCCTACCGGCAAGTACGTACGCGGTGGCGTTGTCGGTGACCACCTGAACGTGTTCTTCGCCAATCTCGCCAACTACCTTGTCCATCAGCTTGTACATGTAGTCTGCGGTGTGAGAGTGACCGGAAGCATCTACAGACCTCATGACCATGGTACCTATTGGACAATTTACTAGAAAATTGATTATATTCCTACCGGACCTATCAGTCCAGCCATCCGTCATCATCGTGCACCCGTATGTAACCCAATCTTGTCTATATGACTCTAGTATACTTCTAGTGTAGTCAATTTCCTGTTTAAGGCACGACTCACTAACTTCATGATATGTCATGGGTTTAAGTCCGGGTCCGTAAGTACAAGTAGCGGATATTGCGTCCTTCCACTCAGGCATTCTTACAATGTTGAATGATATACCACATTTATAGAAAAGCCTAGACCATTTTTGATTAATTATTTTCCTATCTTCTTTTTTAAAGGTTCTTTCAATGGTTGTTTGTTGGGAGCCGGAAACCACGTCCTTCCCACGTCCGCAAAATGGTCCCCACAAACGTTGTTTTGTCTCTTTCGAGAAGAAACGGGGCGAGGACGGGAGATTGGGGTCCGAGCAGAACCGGAACCCGACCCGGTTTCTAGATCAAATTATATGTTTTCTATGTCTACATAATCATCAAGACATACATTTTTGTTTTGTAGTGTCCTACTATTTCTAATCATGTATGCAATTATTTCTTGTTTAACAGAGTCAGGAACTTTATCACAAGGTCTAGCATTGCTACCGGGTGTGTGTGCAAGATGTTGTTTGTGACGGGTTATACCACCTCTAGTTTCCTTACCACATAACTCACAGACAATGCAATTCTTATCATTAGCACTAATGTAATGGGCAGTATTCCATCCGGGGTCATTTGTACGGGTAGATCTTAGGTCATCGTAACTCTCGTGATGCATGGGGAGACCAATGTCGGGTACATAGGTCATATCTTAAAACTAGACTAATATTTCAATTTAGATTGATATGAAAATGAAATATTAATTCTAAAGAGAAGTTAGAAAGAGTGCACTTGATTTTGGCGGTTGGAGAATGAAGAACCGGATCGGAGACTTCACTTTCCAACTTCAAAACTAAGCACCAGACCGGAGACTTAATCGCAAAAACTTGATGATTAGGAAACTTGAAGATTAGAATAGAATGATGAAGAAGAAGAGAATGAGAGAGGTGTGAAAAATGAAGAGGTTTGGAGGGGTTTATATAGGATTTGGGGGTAATGGCAATCTTGTAATTTTTTTAAAAAAATAAAAAAATAAAAACTAGTCGTTGGAGAGAACTCTCCAACGGCTATCGCCTAGGCGACCGCCTATTTCGCCCAGCTTTGCTGGGCAAAAAGCGGTGGTCGCCTAGGCGACCACGCCGGTGAGCGGTCTCCTACCGCCTAAGTGACCGCCTACCTGAACATTGGGTTCACCAGAGTATAGGAAAAGTTATTACAACCGTCGGATAACCCATTGATCCATCCAAACCCTTATTTCTTCTATAAATACCATTGTAAACCCTCCGCTCCACCTCTTCTTCCTCCTTTCCCTATTAGAGTAGGTTTTAGTTTCCGGTTTTAGTAGTATAAGAAGGGGGTTGGAGAGGAGCAAACTTTGTCTTTTATTTTCTTAATGTAGTTTAGTTCTTGTTTATTATGTTGATGTTTTACTTTGATGCAATTTCTTTTATGTTGTTTTTTTATGAAAGGAATGTGTTCTAAAAAATTTACTTTTTATGTCAATTATTATGAATTGGATGTGCAAACATTTTGTTCCTTGATTATGGTAATCGTCTTTTAGGAGTGTGAATGAAAGAGCGTTTGGTCCTTAACCGTAGAGCTCTAAAAGATAATGGTTTACATTAGGCAATTCTGTTTCGTATCATTAATGTTTCGTATCATTAAGTAAAACATTATGGAATTGTGTTTCGTATCATTAATCTTTTACTGTGTCTTGGATCCTAAGATATGAGACTTATATCTTTTCACTCAAGAAGTGCTTAATTTGATTATTGTAAAAAATTATCAATGAGTATAGTGATAAAAGCAATAGTTTGTTGAAGAAGACTTGTGCTGGAAAAGATAGTTTGTCAAACGATTTATCGTTGCCCCTCTTTATTGATTTATGATATTAGTAGGCCCTTGATAAAGCAAAATTATAATGTGCACAATGTAACTTGAGTTAAGTTACATAGTTATAATTAACTTAAAGAGATCAAGAAATTAATATAATACAAATGTGACACATTTCTACTTTGTATATATTCTTAATATCATGAGCCAAGGGACGGACACAAGTGGTGCACTTACATCACTAAATGGGTCGTGTTTTAGTTCAAGTGGAACAAAGACATCTACGCTAATTGGATAACTACAATGTGTAGCTAGATACCGCTTATAGTTTGGGATATTAAGTGTCTAATATCACTGTCAATTTGGCTTAGATCCTCCCATAGGTCACACCACAAAACTGGGAAACAAGAATCTTGTTTTTGAGTTCATATGATGTGTCGTGTTTCATGTGAAAAAGGGACACATGTGGTGAATGAATAAAATCAATATGTCATGAGAATTAACATAATTAGAATCATAATAAATTCATATGAGGTGTATATATTCGGGGTGTAATAATTTAATATTACATAGGATAATATATTACATAAGATATGAATTTGCTAAAAAAACCCAAAAGATCAATTTTTGTTGGAAATAAATCCAAAATTTGACAAAGGCAAAATCGGGGTAAACCGTTTAGGGTTCAGTCGACCGAGGTGTCTTCGGAACGGTCAACCGAATGGGGACCGGGTAAACACAATTGGTTGACCGAAATTGTCTGAAGTGCCTGGACAATTGGGTTTGGTCAACCGAGCGTGAACGATCATCCGAGAGAAAATATCCAGGAGATATATTGGGATATTTTTGGTAGAACGATGGTGACACGGTCGTCCGATGAATATTCGCCCGGAGAAATTTTGGTGGGTCAACGGTCGACCGGAGTAAGTCGTGGATCGTTCGAATTTTTCCAGAGAAATTTTCTCATGCGTATTTGGTCAACCGTCTATCTCACGGTCCACCGAACATGTGTTAAAACCGAATGGTTCGGTTAAACAAGAAGAATTCTCGGTCAACCGAACAACACGATTTTTGGCTGAATTATTAAGAGAATAATTAGATCATGGGTTGGATTAATTCCAAATTTAATTAAACGTTTTTAGGATGCTTATGTGGCAATTTGAGATTAATTTAGGAGAGAATAAGCAATAGATCATGACTAAAGAATAGTTCTTGATAAGGATGTTTTGGGAGCCTATAAAAGGACCCCTCATCTTATTTGTTTAAGTTAATGTATAAATCTATCTCTCATTAATCTCTCCCTTAATCACCACAAACATTTCTTAATAGTTTTAAGTTTTGGAGATAAAAATCTCAGGGGCTTAAAGAGGAGTTATTAGATATATTCTAAGCTTAATTAGAGATTGATTGCCTAGCTCCTTTCTCTTTAATCTTGTTTAGAGTTTGGTGAACACTTGGAGGCAAATCGGCGGGCGATTCGACGAGCAACGGAACTCCGGATCTTCTAAAAGGTTTCAGAGAACCTTTGGGTATGATCCTCTATCCTTTGTTCATTTTAATATGTGTAGGAATGCATTATATTAGAATAAACAAATACATGTACGTAAAATCAATGAAAATATTAAATCGATCTTGTATGTTTGTATAAAAATTTAAAATATATACATACGTAGGGACACGAAATCCTATAGTTTAATCTAGTCTTCTACATTTATTTCATGAGTTCATGTTATTTTTATGCTTTCTTTAGTGTAGAGATGAGTAGAGAGTAGTCCATCCCCATTGGGGGTGGAGACACTAGTGCAGAAAAGCTCATATACGTCGGATATACAGGGGTATAGATGTCGACTTTCGACGGTCCAAGTACCCAACATATATTTCCTCATCGCCTATTCCTTGTTTTATAGACGTCAGCTGTATACGACCGACGTCTATATTGTGTATAGACGTCAGCTATATACGACCGACGTCTATTATATGTTAATTAACCAAAAAATACGTTGCAACCTATATCGGGCATTCTGCACTCTCATTAATCAAGCCCAAGCTGCCCAAGTGCCCCTGATTGGCATCATTTCATGTTTATATTTGTATCTTATATCCATTATCTTTCACCTAAACAATGCTATGTTACGAGTTTTATGTTTAGTTTTCAGGAATAAATAGGTTTGAAGAGAAGAGCCATGAAAGGACCCAAAAGCAGGAAAAAATGACTTAATTGTGAGACCTAGGGACTGAGATGCAATGGAGAAGGACCTGATCATAAGACCAAAGGACCTAAGAGCAAAATAGAATACTCCACACCATCATGGGGAGTATTTTACCAATTCCATTCGGGTCGGAGCTCCAACAAGTCAAGTAACCGCATCAAAGACCAACAATACCAGAAAGAAAAGGCCACAACAAATTCCAACGCGATCCGAAGAGTTTGGACCACCAATTGGCGGTCTTGGACCGCTAATTGGCGGTCCATATTACTCAGGATCCGCCCAAATGTCTCCTGGACTTGTATTAATGTTCGTTTAGGCTATTTTTGGTATTGGTTTAGTCCCACATCGGGGGATTGTCCCCGATTAGCTTTTTCCATGCTTATAAATAGAACTCTTCACCTTCCATTGTAATGACCCATTGCTTGGTGGCATTCTCTCTACTAAGGAGTGAGCCTTGAAGCAAAAACTGAAGGTGGAGAAGAACGCTACCTTCAATGTGAGTCATTTGTTAATAAAATAATTCTTCTAGTTTCTTTTAATCTTGTCTTTTAATTTGTGCATGTTTGTTTAGTCTTTCCTTTCCTTTTATGTTTCTTTAATGCTTCTTGCCTTCTTAGTTAACTTTCATTTTAGTATTATGGTTTCTTTTGCTAATATAGTTAGTGTAATGAGTAGTGAGTAGTTCCATCCCCATTTGAGGGTGGAGAAATATGTGATATAATCATGTAGTGTATTAAGTGTGTGTTATCTTTATCCCTTGAGCTTTATATGATTTCCATAACCATCTAATGGGTTTTCACTCTTATCTTTGATATGCTAATGCTCTTGAATGAAGCTTAGCTTATGCTTTGATTAGTGGACCTATTTTATGGGGAATGATAAGGTTAGGATATGGATGAAGTTAATATTGGAAACACAATTTGTAGTGTACGTACTCTTGTTGCCTTTACCTTAGCTAATGTATTGTATGTTTTAATGATGTAGTGAAATCTTAATTCATGTGGAGGCATAGTAGGGTATAGTCTTTATACTTGAGTTCATGTAGTTTCATTCCAATTATTGTCTTGTATGTTTTAATGATGTAGTCTTATCTTAATTCATGTGGAGGCAAAGTTGGATGTAGTTTTATGATTTCATGCACTACATGTTGTGAGGAGCTTAATGAACACACACACACTTCTTTATGTTCACATTATTTCTCTACCCCTTTGGGGTTTAGTTTTCTTGCTTCTTTTCCATTTCCATTTGCGTCTTAGTGTAGTTTAGTGTAACCAACCTGTCTTCCCTTTCTTTACCTCTCGCCTTCGCACAAACCAAGTGTCGACACACCTCCCAGTGGACGACCCGTATTTGCCACCGCTTCAACGCGGCTGTGCACTTGCGGTTAAATATAAAACGATCAATCAAGTTTTTGGCCCCGTTGCCGGGGAGGTGCTCTGTCCAGACGTTGGTTTGGACGATTCGAGGGGTTTTTAATTTTTTGTTTTCAGTTTTTCTTAGTGGCAGGGAACCTGAGGATCAAGGGGAAGCGACTGGAGGAATGGGAGAGCAAAAGACCCCAAAGTGACCGCCAATCAGCTGTCTGGGACCGCCAATTGGCGGCCTGGTGAGCCTCAATTGCTCTCAAATTTGTTCCAGTTGTTATGTTGTTCATTTTAGTTATCTGGGAGCACAATTTTGCATGCTGGAACTTCTAGTTTGCTCCCAGATTAATTTCAATCCCCTTTAATCAACTTGGACCATAAAACTCAAAGCAAAAGATTAGACTCCTTGCCATCTAGGTCATGCATCATGTGTAGACCTTGCATGCATTTGTCTTTTCTTTACATTTTGTTGTTGATTGCTGGCGTGAGGTACGTGCACCCAAATCTCTCATTCATGCATGTTTCGATCATGCATTAGTTAGTAAGGTGCATCGGGACAAGAGTGAGAGAGCGTTTGATTGGAGCGATTGATTGCTAGATCTAGGATTAAATCGCTACTAAGGAGGGGTTGTCCCATAAAAGATAAGGTGGGGGATTTCATCACTTTTCCCTTGGCCCCAAAAACCACTCTTAATAAAGCCTTACCTAAAAGCAAGTAGACATTGGCCCTAGGATTGCGGGCGCACTAGGAGAGTAATCTAGTTGAGACCGTCATGACCTGATCGGCGTTGCCTACCTTGTCGATAGTAGGAGGTACTGGATCTCCGGATCTGGTATCACTTGCTGGGCATTGTGGTCCTCGTTGTAGGGAGGTGAGACGTGTCGAGGCTAGTGACCTCGAAGTTAGGCGTCGTCTAGCCTAAGGACCCATTGCCTTACATTGTTTGAGTCGTGCTTGCTAGTTAGGCTTCTTCCTGATCCCGTTACCCACGCTAGCTTTAGGGATTCTTCCCTTCTCCTCTGAGTCATCTTCTTCTCACCTTCTTCGACATTTTAGTCTCCTCCCCTTTACACTCTCTAGTAGCGTTTTAGGGTCGAGTCGAGCACTTTTTGCGAGCTTAGCCTCGTGGTGGTCAGAGTGGTCGACTCGAGAGTTTTTCTTGAGATGGATGGTTACATGGGCGACCATCCATATCATTGTTGGGACCAAGACAATTCTCCCTAGTACTCCGGACCCATGCAACCTGGGGTGGCTCAGACTAACACCCCGTATGGTTGGGATGATCGCAATTGTGTGACTGAGCAATCTTCATATTGGGGTAACATGAGAGAGGCACCGACTGCTAGACCACAATCTAGTTTTGTCGGATCATACACTGGTCATCAAACTGAAACATTGCAAGAAACTTTGGCCTCTTTCATGCGTGCGGCAGACGACATGTTTGTACCGGTGGCTCCAGTAGCCGTACCATGCGACTGTTGTGGGTTGAGTGGTCATGTCTCTAGGGAATGTCCTTATGTTCCCCCAGAGCCTGAGTATGAGCATACATTTTCCCAAAATGCTCATTATGACCATTACGCATCCGCGTACAATCCGAGAGTGATGGATTCATGGGGAGACAATTCATATCCAAATTCTTGTACTTCATGTTCACCCCAGTATCCTCCTCCCGAATACCCAGAATTCTACCAACACCCCACTCCAAATCATTGGACTCATTCTCAGCCAATCAACACCTAACCCCAAAATTTCCCAAGATCTGACTTGGACCTCATCGTTGACCGCATACCTGATTCCTTGAAACAAACTTTCCTTACGTTCATGGAAACCACTCAACAGTCCATACAAAATATGTCACTGCAAGTGAGTCAAATGTCGCAGCAATTACGTGAACGTGAGGAGAGTGACATTTCATGTCAACATGAGGATTTATCTTCTGAAATCGAACCACCACCACATCCACAAATTCAAAGCACAATCTTTCAAAGTCAAACTCCTAGTCAGTTTGAGGGACTTGGGGTTTCAATTCACGATCACTTGGTGGAGGATTCGATTCCAACTGAGAATAGCTTGGACCAGTTTTATTATGAGTCGGCACAGGATTGTGCCTTACCTTTTTGTCTCGTGGCCCTTGAGCCACATGATCTTATTGTTGTACCTCCTAAGGACTCACCTTTGGTGGAGCAAGAGCTCCCTAGTACCCTTAATCTCATACGACCAGATGAGAGTTTGCCTCTCACTATTGTTCCTGATCATCTTGGAAATGATGGAACATCAAACAACTACATTGCTCATGAGGGTATTAGGAGTTCCTTGGAGGATACCTTGGGTATGAGACCCACTGTTTGTTCGCCTGGTGTGTCGGACATGCCTAACGAGGTTCTTGACCTCGTTCCAACGCACCAGCCTGTTGGTTGGAGACTTTTGGATTGCCGATCATAACTTCAGCAGCGCAACAGGAGAAACTCTTCTTCCGTTGCCCCTCATTTCCCAAACTCTTGAGAGGTTCAAGCTCTTTCAGTTTGATCCTTTGAATGAGACGCCTTTGCGTCCAATTCACGAACCGCTCATTTCATCTGGTGCTCTTTGTGAAGGGGGCCCACGCATGAGTATTCTGGCCCCGCGTGGTGTCATGTTCCCTTTCCAAGTGCATTGACCCACTCTTGAGGTTCCCATTTGATGTCTTTTGACAAATGAAGATGGGAACTTATGTTTGTACATAATTATATATAAAAAAAATAAAAAAATAATAAAAGTACAATAAAAGACTCCTTCAGTGAGCATCGATTGTTGTGAGTCTCAACCCTTGTGTATTTGGGCTCCATTTCTTTCACGTATTTACATCCTTTATTTAGCATCTCACAGGTTTTGAGGGAATTCGGGTTTGTGTCCATCAACATGACCTTGAACTTCCCTTTGTACTTCATGTTGGTGAGATCTCTCCTTTTTCATGCATAAATCCATGTAGTATCTTGCTCACATTCATTGAGGACAATGCATGAAGTAGGTGTGGGGGGTGTTTTACGTGTGTACATAGTCGAGTCTTTTCTTTTGATTTTGTTTTCTTGTGTTTGCATTTTTAGGGTCATGTTAGTGTGCTGCATTTAATATCGATATATCTGCTTGCCATGATCCTTGAGTGACTTGTCTTCTTTTGCTTGCCCAGTGCTTTAAAATTTCCACATTTCTTTCAAAATCTTCATGTGTTTGCAAAAGAAAATGTTATGTGGGTTTTGCGTGTGTTTAGCATGTGCAAAACCGTTGAGAGGCAAAGTAAAAAGAAAGCTCCCAAAATTGTCTTGAACTTGATGCATTAGGATATCCAGTACAATGACTTTAGGATTTATCGAGTCGTTAGGATGCACCCCAGTTTTCCTTTGGGGGTGAGTAATCATAGGGTTTCAGTGCTCAAACATTTAAAGAAGTCCACCCTGAACCTAGTGAGTCAATAATTCGTGTCTGTTAACTTAAGGAAGTTTGTTGTAGTCAAGGACCCTCTAAATCTTGTTGTGAGACATAAGTGTAGGGGTTTTGGTTCATGTGTAGATAAGAAATAAGTGAGTAGGTGTTCTCTCTTCTCGCACGGCTCCTATCACTCGGGAAAGTAGGTCTGAAGGGACTTTTGCCTGGTGCTTTCGAGTCATCTGACTTGGGATGCGCCGACCGAACTCTCGTTACACGGGTGGTAGGGATTGCCCTATGTGGAGATTTGGGGAAAGGTGTACGTGATAGTGTAAGTCCTCATGGGCAATGATGCACGAAACCTGACCCTGGGAGAATGAAGCACCAACTAATAAATAGAAAAAGAAAAAAAATGAGAAAATAAACAAAAAGAAAAAAATGGTAATGCAAATAAGAACCTTAATGGACCTTATACTTTGTAGCACTTGAGGATGTTGAGGTTGTCCATGTCTCTCACTTAATTCCTTATTTAACTTGCACGAATGGTTTATTAGGCTAGGTGTGGACTGATTACCTATATAGAGTCGGCCCGTAGGATTACCGCGTCCATTGATCGACAAAATCTTTCCAACGAGTCGAGGTCTAGATTGAATAATGCATCTTGTTCGGATTTTGTGGGTATATCCACTGAAAACCCTCAGGAGACAACACTCCTCCTCCTTGGCAACAAAGAGGTTTAACGGCTTGTTGCACGTGCTAAGTGCAACCGTGATTCCTACGAAAGTGAGTTAGGATTTCTTGTTTCTCGTTTGCTTTTCTCTTTCTTTGTTTTGCTCGAGAGTAGCAAAAACATAAGTGTGGGGGTATTTGATTGACATCATTTCATGCTCATATTTGTATCTTATATCCATTATCTTACACCTAAGCAATGCTACGTGACGAGTTTTATGTTTAGTTTTCAGAAATAAAGAGGTTTGAAGAGAAGAGGCATGAAAGGACCCAAAAGCAGGAAAAAGGACTTAATTGTGAGACCTGGGGACCAAGATGCAAGACAAAAGGACCTGATCGTAAGACAGAATGACCTAAGAGCAAAACAGGAAACTCCACACCATCATGGGGAGTATTTTGTCAATTCGATTCGGGTCGGAGCTCCACTAAACAAGTTAGATACTTCCAAGACCAAGAAACAATCCAAGGAAAGCCCACCAGAAGATCCAGACCGATCTGAAGCTTATAGGCTGCCAATTGGCGGTCTGGAACCGCCAATTGGCGGTCTGGTTAAGCCCAGATCCACTAAGCTTCCTCCTGGACTTGTATTATCATGTGTTTAGGCTATTTTTGGTATTGGTTTAGTCCCACATCGGGGGATTGTCCCGGATTAGCTTTTTCCATGCTTATTAAATATAACTCTTCACCTCCCATTGTATCCATCTCTCTCTATGGTGGCCACCTTCCCTACTAAGAGTGAAGCCTTGAAGCAAAACTCTAGTGGAGGAAGAGCTACTTGTAATTGAGTGAGTTAATAATAGAAGTTTTCCTTTAATTGTGTTGTTTCTCTCTTAGTTTAATTTCCTTTCATATGCATGCTTGTTTGTTTGTTTAGTTATATGCTTCTTTAATATTTCTTGCTTGATTAGTATAGTTTCATTTCAGTATTATGCTTTCTTTTGCTAATATAGTTAGTGTAATGAGTAGTGACTAGTTTCATCCCCATTTGGGGGGTAGAGAAATATGTGATATAATTATGTAGTGTATTAAGTGTGTGTTATTTTTATCCCTTGAGCTTTATATGATTTCCATAACCATCTAATGGGTCTCCACTCTTATCTTTGATATGCTAATGCTCTTGAATGAAGCTTAGCTTATGCTTTGATTAGTGGACCTATTTTATGGGGAATGATAAGGTTAGGATATGGATGAAGTTAATATTGGAAACACAAGTTGTAGTGTATGAGCTCTTGTTGCCTTTACCTTAGCTAATGTCTTGTATGTTTTAATGATGTAGTCTTATCTTAATTCATATGGAGGCATAGTAGGGTCTAGTCTTTATACTTGAGTTCGTGTAGCTTCATTCCAACTATTGTCTTGTATGTTTTAATGATGTAGTCTTATCTTAATTCATGTGGAGGCTAAGTTGGATGTAGTTTTATGATTTCATGCACTACATGTTGTGAAGAGCTTAATGAACACACACACATACACTTCTTTATGTTCACATTATTTCTCTACCCCCTTTGGGGTTTAGTTTTTCTTGCTTCTTTTCCATTTCCATTTGCATCTTAGTGTAGTTTAGTGTAACCAACCTTTCTTCCCTTTCTTTACCTCTCGCCTTCGCACAAACCAAGTGTCGACACACCTCCCAGTGGACGACCCGTATTTGCCACCGCTTCAACGCAGCCGTACACTTGCGGTTAAATATAAAACGATCAAACAAGAGGACTCAGGTGAGGATGGAAGAATCCCTAAAGCTAGCGTGGGTAGTGGGATCAGGAAGAAGCCTAACTAGCAAGCACGGCTCAAACAATGTAAGGCAATGGGTCCTTAGGCTAGACGACGCCTAACTTCGAGGTCACTAGCCTCGACATGTCTCACCTCCCTACAACGAAAACCACAATTCCCAGCAAGTGATACCAGATCCGGAGATCCAGTACCTCCTACTATCGACAAGGTAGGCAACACCGATCAGGCCATGACGGTCTCAACTAGATTACTCTCCTAGTACGCCCGCAATCCTAGGGCCAATGTCTACTTGCTTTTAGTTAAGGCTTGATTAAGAATGATTTTTGGGGCCAAGGAAAGGGTGATGAAATCACCAACCTTATCTTTTATGGGACAGCCCCTCCTTAATAGCGTTTTGATCCTAAATCTAGCAATCAATCGCTTCAATCAAACGCTCGTTCACTCTTGTCCTGATGCAATTCCTACTAACTAATGCCTGGGCATACGAGATGCATGAATGAGTGTAGGAAATTGCGTACCTCACGCCAGCACTCAACAACTGAAAATAAAGCTAAAAGAAAAGACGTCTATATGCCTAAGTCAAGTTTATGATGCATGACCTAAACAAATAAGTATGTCTAATCTTTTGCTTTGGATTTTAGGGCCAAGTTGATTAAAGGGGATTGGTTTAATGATCTGGGAGCAAACTAGAGGTCATAGCATGCAAAATAGTGCTCCAAGATAACAACAATGAACTAATCAACTACCAGAAGAAAACTGAGAGTCAGAAACCCTCACCAGGCCGCCAATTGGCGGTCTGAGACCGCTGATTGGCGGTCCTTGTTGGAGCTTGGGTGCTCCAACTCCTCCAGTAGCCTCCCCGTGAGCTCTAGGATCCCTGAAACTAAGAAAAACTGAAAACAAAAAATTAAAAACCCTTGAATCGTCCAAACCAACATCCGGACATAGCACCTCCCCTGCAACGGCGCCAAAAACTTGATTGATCATTTTATTTAAACCGCAAGTGCACGGCCACGTTGAAGCGGTGGCAAATACGGGTCGTCCACTGGGAGGTGTGTCGACGCTTGGTTTGTTCGAAGGCGAGAGGTAAAAAGAAGGAGAGAAAGTTGTATTACACTACACTACACTAAGGTGCAAATGGAAATGGAAGAAAAGCAAGAAAACTAAACTCCAAAGAGGGTAGAGAAATAATGTGAACATAAAGAAGTGTGTGTGTGTTCATTAAGCTCCTCAGAACATGTAGTGCATGAAATCATAAAACTACATCCAACCTTGCCTCCACATGAATTAAGATAAGACTACATCATTAAAACATACAAGACAATAATTGGAATGAAGCTACATGAACTCAAGTATAAAGACTAGACCCTACTATGCCTCCACATGAATTAAGATAAGACTACATCATTAAAACATACAAGACATTAGCTAAGGTAAAGGCAACAAGAGCACATACACTACAAATTGTGTTTCCAATATTAACTTCATCCATATCCTAACCTTATCATTCCCCATAAAATAGGTCCACTAATCAAAGCATAAGCTAAGCTTCATTCAAGAGCATTACCATATCAAAGATAAGAGTGAAAACCCATTAGATGGTTATGGAAATCATATAAAGCTCAAAGGATAAAGATAACACACACTTAATACACTACATGATTATATCACATATTTCTCCACCCCCCAAATGGGGATGGAACTACTCACACATATTTAAACTAACTACTCTAATAAAATGAAGCATTATACTGAAATGAAACTATACTAATCAAGCAAGAAATATTAAAGAAACATAAAACTAAACAAGCACCAAAGCAAACATATTAAAGGAAATTAACTAAGCAAGAATTAACAAGCTAATGAAAAACATCTATTATTAACTCACTCAAATTACAAGCAGCTCTTCCTCCACCAGAGTTTTGCTTCAAGGCTTCACTCTTAGTAGGGAAGATGCCACCAAAGAGAGAGATGGATACAATGGGAGATGAAGAGTTCTATTTATAAGCATGGAAAAAACTAATCCGGGACAATCCCCCGATGTGGGACTAAACCAATACCAAAAATAGCATCCAGACCGCCAATTGGCGGCCTATAAGGCCCAGATCGCTTTGGTTTTTGTTGTGGGCTTTTCTTGATGTGTTTCTTGGTCTTGGATGCATTTACTTGGTTTGTTGGAGCTCCGACCCGAATCGAATTGTCAAAATACTCCCCATGATGGTGTGGAGTTTCCTATTTTGCTCTTAGGTCCTTCGGTCTTACAATCAGGTCCTTCTCCCTTGCATCTTAGTCCCCAGGCCTCACAATTAAGTCCTTTTTTTCTTGCTTTTGGGTCCTTTCATGGCTCTTCTCTTCAAACCTCTTTATTCCTGAAAACTAAACATAAAACTCGTCACGTAGCATTGCTTAAGTGTAAGATAATGGATATAAGATATCAATATGAGCATGAAATGATGTCAATCAGATGTCCAAACATCCGACGTCTAGACCTATAAACGTCATATGTTTTTATATCTGACGTCTATTCGGTGACGTCTATTAAGTATTCTGCACTAGTGAGAAGAAAGTATTTTGATTATGTGATGTATTAGTGTGTGTTAATCTTAACCCTTTGAGGCTTACATGATTTTCATAACCATCTAATAAGATTTCACTCTTATCTTTGAAGTGTTAATGCTCTTGAATGAAGCTTAGCACATGCTTAGATTAGTGAGTCTATTTTATGGGGAATCATGAGGTTAGGATAAGGATGGAGTGGAAGAAGGGAACAAGACATGTGTATGCATGTGCTCATGTTGGCTTTATCTAAATTAATGTCTTGTATGTTTAATGATTGTGATAAATCTTAATTCATGTGGAGACATAGTTGGATTTGAGTCATTATGCATGTGAACATATTAACTTCATTTCAATTATTGTCTTGTATGTTTTAAGGATATGGTTTTATCTTATGTCATGTGGAGGCAAAGTTGGAATTGAGTTTTATGGATTTCATTTATGACATGTTTTGATTAGCACATTGAAACACTCACATACACATATTTTCATATTCGCTTACTCTCTCTACCTACTAAGGGGTTTAGCTTTTATTGTGTTGTTTTTCGATTTTCTATGCGTCGTAGTTTAATTTCGATCACATCTCTCTCTCTTCTTCTCCCCCACTCGAGTATCGTGAATCTGACTCGCACGCGCTCCCTGTAGACCGACCCGTACATGCCGCATCTTCAATGAGGTCGTGCACTTGAGGTTTTTTAACCGATTCAATCAGTGGTTGAGATTTTATGTTGGAAAACACACGTGAGCTTGAGGAGAGTCGTTCGATTTGAAAGGATAAATTGGACAGTGAGAGTATATTGAATCTGTGGGAAGGGTTGAAGGACTAATGGTGGCCTGATGTGTGGAAAGAAAAGGGAAGAGGTGAAAGAGAAAAAAGGAGAATGGGTTTTAGAGAGAGTTAGGCTGGACTTTTTCTTTGGTACCAGAATCTCGAAGAGCTTTTAACCTAATTTGGCTCTTGATACCATGATAGAGTAGAATACAAGCATAAAGTTTTAATGAAACATTTTCTCTCATATCTCATAATGAGAGAGGAGATGATGTATTTATAGTGTAGAATTAACTTGTTCACCAAGTATACAAAGAATGTAGTCATACTATACATAGACATATACATAGTTACATTCATGATGGTCTAGATACAATGAGCTTAATGGATGGTTCTAGAGAGACTAATGAAACGCCCCTATAAAAAGAGAAACAAATTGACACTTGGGCCGGCACGGTTCCTACTTGAGGAGTAGGTGTGTGACACTAAGGTCCGTGGGCCGATGTACAAGTGCGTCTTGGAATGTTACTGGATTGTGGGCTTAATAGTATGTATGTATGTATGTATGTATGTATATATGTATGTAGGTATGTTAGGTGTCTATTCATCCATACAATATTTACCTATATATCGTAATTATAAATTTATAATATGAAGTAAACACTTATTTATTTTATATATGTTAAAGTTACTTAATTACAACCCTAGTCTATATATTATGTTTTATGTTTCCTTACAACTACACATCATAATTTACATGTTTGGTTTTATGAAATCTTCTCTTAAAGTCATTTTACCATTTATACTGTTTTAGAATATTATTTTACCAATTGTAAAAGCAAAAATAGTAGAAAATTTTGTCTAATTAAGTAGTGAACCCGTCTCTAAACTAACAAATGACTGGGCCGAACGGCTCATGAGCATTTGGTGAGCCGAGCTGGTTTTTTCCTACTCGCCACGAGCGAGACACAAACGTGTAAAAAAATTAAACGAACCGAGCTCGAGCGCGGTTAATCACTGTTGGTGCAAATATACAGTATCATACCGAAGTCAATAGTTAGGTGTAGAAAATATCTCATTTCTTTACTATTCTTCGACTCACCTTTCAATACTACAAAACATCGAAGAAAGTCTACACCTTTCTCTCTACCACGAACAAAGACCCGCTCCAAACAAGGGTTTCTGAAACAGAGAAGGATGGATCAGATCATGAACAAGATGGGTGGTTACTGGCTCAACAAGAAGGCCAACACGGAGATGTCTTCGGTCGGTGACGATATCGACGTAAGATGCTTTTATTGATGGTTTGAGTTTGTGATGATTTCAGCTTGGTTTTGTGTTTGTGTCTGTTTAAATTTGGTTATCCTTTTCTTATAATTTGATTGTTATGGAAGGGAATTTCTCCTGTTTTATTGGTATTGTGATGATTGATTTTTTTTTTCTTTCTTCCAAGTATTAATTATTTGGTTCTGATCATAAGTGATTCGTTTGTCTGTTTAAGTTAATAATTCTTCGGAAGAAATTTCTTTGTAATTTATTGTGGGAGGTCATGTGATCAAAATCTTACATCCAGACTTCTTTGGGAAAAAATTCGTAGAACTAAAAGTCAACTTTCTAATTGCGTTTCCAAGTTGTGTTCATTTATCTTGGAAGTCTTCATGGCTAAGTAATCTCCATTTATTTGGTATTTTTCTTATTTCTTTCAACAACAAAAAAATTGATTTTAGTATCTCGCGGTTCTTCTTTTTTTGGGTAATTCAAGTAAGTTTTTGGGCAATCAAGAGCTTGCTCTGAATTCCTACTGTCGTATTTGGTCTAGTTGTTGATGCTAGAGTTCAATTTTATGGGATAAATACTTGTTTTACCACATATAGTGAAATATTTTGCTCGATTAGTTTGGTAGAAGCAAACTGAAAAGAACTTCAATGTTTTCCTTCTACTCTATAATATGGTAAACGAATAAGCTAAAAATTCTTAATTGTTTTTTCAAAAATTTCGCCCAACCTCATGTTTTCAATGTTGATCATTTCGCATGTCTCTCATATCTGATATGATGGTTTGTCGTAAATCCAGTTGATTACCAGCAGCATTGAAGGGGGATCAAAGTGGCTTGTCAATAAACTCAAAGGTGTGGTTTCTTCATTGTATATCACTTATAATTCTTATACTTCTAATTGAAATTATTTACTAGCGTGGTAAAACGTTATACGAGAAAAATGCAGTTATTTAAAACAAATTTTCAGATGTTGTATATATCGTTGACTCCTGTCTTATGTTTGGCTCTGATTATTGTATCGTGCATGATTGATTCTGTATACTTCTAATCCATTGAATTGGTAATTTTGTTCATGCTTACATTAAAGGGTTGTTCTTCTAAATTATGTTTTAATTCATGCATTTCTGTAAAATAGACTATTTGTTCTATAATGCATTTCATGTAGGATCAATCCAAAAACCACTACAAGAGCTACTCAAGGAACACAACTTGCCCATCGGAATCTTCCCGAAGGACGCCACCAACTATGAATTTGACGAGCAAACTCGAAAGTTAACCGTGTTCATTCCCTCCGTCTGCGAAGTTGGCTATCGGGACAACTCGGTCCTCCGTTTCTTCACTACCGTGACCGGTTATTTGGAGAATGGTAAGTTGGCCGATGTCGAGGGGATTAAAACCAAAGTTCTGGTCTGGGCAAAGGTAACCTGCATCTCCACTGAGGGATCGAAGGTTTACTTCACCGCTGGAATCAAGAAAAGCAGAACCAGAAGCGCATATGAGGTCGTCCGAAGCGGTATAATTGTCGAGAAATTTTAGGAACTTTTCGTGAAGCCACGACTGCCATTCGTGTGGTGATGAACTATCTGGATCGCATTGTCTGGATTTGTATTGAATTTGTTGCTAAGATAAACTAATATGTGATTATTCAGTCTCCAACTTCTGTATCAGCTTTTGTTTAATCCTTGTGCTGTGATTCTGGATTTATTGAACTTCTGCACAATAATTTTACTTTGATAATACCCTGTTTATCTCCTTAATAGTACAAAATATTGTGTAAAACAAAAATTAGACGATCTACACAACAAATCAAATAATAAGTTTAAGAAATTTTTTACCTAATCAAGGAGAAAAACTCACTGTTGGCGGTAGTTTATCAATTAGGGTGTGATTGATATCCTGCGAAACTTCCAAGGAGACTTCCAAAGTGACTTCTAGGTGATTGATAACTATGGAAACTTTTAAAATTCTGGAATTCAAGATCCAAAAGTACTTCCATGACTTCAAAATATGTGCAAGTAACACTCCCAACTTCCACTCTAAAATAAGGACAGTCAAGGAAATCAAGTCGTAGACTTTCCCCAACTTCCTAGGTATCAATCAAATCCTAATAAAAGGTCAATTTTGTCCAACAGTAGAGCCTAGATATAGAATATAATCTTGAACTTGGGTCCTGGAAAAAGACTTCTTGCACATGGATTTAAGTATCATCACTAGGGTACAAAATGGTACAAATACGATACATATATAGATATATTCATATCCATATTCGTAATGCGGATACAAATACGGACATTGATCATTATAGATACGAAAAGGCAACATCCATATTCTTACAAAATGGATACGGACGAGGTCCAGATACAAAACACTCAGAAAGGAAAGAATACGAATAAGGATTAGATATAACAACAAATATTCATATACAAAACAATACATTGTTCATTCGAAAATATAACAAAATAAAAAATTGAATAAGTGTCATATGTGTTAGTAACTGAATATTTTAAAAATAATTAAGTTTAACAATAATAGAGAAACTTAGAGAAATTTGTTTGAAGAGGTTTTAGGTTTATGGAGTTACGAGCATTAAGTAATGAGAGGAATGTTATATTTTGTGTTCAAAACTATCTTTTGAAATACTTTAACTTTTAAAGTTGGTATCATTTACATGGTAGAGAACAAACATATAAGGGTTTAACGAAACGAAAGCTTACACGGTATTTTTAGTAATTTTAGATTTATAATCTTATAAATTAAATTAAATTATACTAACATAATACAATATAAGTAATTATTAGCTATGAGAAATCAAAAAATATATGACGTTATTAGGTTTGTAACTAATATATATTGTAATTTTTTAGCCATGTGGATATCATATCCAAGAGAAAGGAAATATTTATATCTGCTTATAAAAATATAAATTTATATCCTCGAAAAGTCAAATATGAATATGGATACAGACGGATAAACCATATTCATTTGCACCCTGAAATTCATCACTCTTCTTCAAATCTTACAATTAGGTGATTTTCTTCTTATTTTTAGGCCCCTTCAGGTTGCTATGAACCAAACCCTCTTTATGACCGGACTTGGATCCTCTCCAATTATTCAAGAATTGTAGAGGTTCAAGGGTGGATGATTCTTTCTTTAACTTTAGAGCATTAAATGTTGGTATAATTGTTATTATATTAACTATGCTACAGATTCGGCAAATGTTCCCTCGACTTTGTAAGTTACGATTGTAAGTTTGTATGTATGTATATGTGATAATATGTACTTATATTTTAAAAATAAATATTTCGATTAAAACCTTAATCAAATTTAAAAGAGACTAATAATTGTTGTTTTTATTAGTAACAAAGTATACATGTTTTGTAACGTTCCCGGAAACAGCAGAAATTTAAAGAAAATTAAACGAATTCCAAAAGACGTCAAAATCAACTCACATGAGGACGCTACTCAAATATATATATATATAGACACACACAATAAGGTGCACCGTATACAAGAGTTGTCAAAAGTATGACTACATATCCAAGTATAATAGACATAACTATAAATAGTCATATCAACCTCAAAATAGACTCGAGGATCCAATCCCTAGATGTACTTGTCCTTAGTCACCACCCGATGCAAGCTTAAAGAGACCGTGAAAAATATAAATAACAATGTCTGAGTTTCCATAAGAAAACCTTGTATATCAAGTCCACCTACATGCACATACATTAAATGACCTATCATACTACTATCATGGCAACATAAAACATAAGTCATCTCCCCTCTCTGGGGTTATATAGTCATAAACCTCATCATCATCAAGCATCTGAAGATACCCACCGTAGGCACATACGGTCATACGGAGAGTACACGATACACCCTCACTCGCAGTTATACTAGCACGAGGGTTCGATGAAGGTTGCACGCACTTCCAAGTCATCAATCAGATCTGATCCCGTGGTCACAATGCCACAACCCTCCAGAATCGTCACTCTGGTCGTTCATACTCGTCAGCCATGCCACTGCTGGATGATCATACCCGTCGGAACAACATCGGTCGGGCATACCCGTCGCCACACAGGCTAGACGGTCATTTCCGTTGCCACACAGGCTAACGGTTATCTTGCTCCGTAGAGCCAATACATATGGATCATGCAAAGGGGAACTATGGTCCCTTAGGTCTACTACATAGGGTCTCAATGCAGATGACATGAAATCATAATAGTCATAAAAAATATCCACGCTCATAAACATACAATACAATCCAGGGCACCAACGGTCGACCAAAATAGGTCATGTGATCGACCGTTTGGTCGTTAATACCGGTAATTGGTTCAAACCACACTCCATCGGTCGAACCAGACATACATCAAATCGGTCAAGCAAAAATCTTCGGACGGTCGACCGTTTGGAAGGTCTACGCCACACATATCATTAAAATAATCATCCCAATCAAAATAACAGTGACTTCCTACATTTTCTCTAAGTCATCACCGGTCGAACCAAAAAGCAATCGGTCGAACATAAATTAAGTTCACATAAGTTGTCAGTCGAACCAAATCTTAAGGCGATCGACCGTGTTTATGGTCTAGGCCCCCAACCGACATACTTCGGTCTAGTCGGTCGAACAACAAGGGGTCTCATTCGACCGAATTTAACTGAGTCATCTTCTTCCTGCGAAATCAAGCATAACCGGTCGACAGCCATAGGGGGCTCGTTCGACCGAATTTAACAGAGTCATCTTCTTCCGGCGAAATCAAGCATAACCGGTCAACCGCCACAAGACATCGTTCGACCGGTGCGGTTAAAAATCTCACATTTAAACTAGGACCGGTCGACCAACATCCACATCGGTCGACTGTTCCAATGCAGCAACCTTGATGCACCTTGACATCGACGAGGTCACCGACCTCCGATGATGCCCTCGACTCCTCACACATCTTGTGTGAACTTCTAATTTAACTTGGCATACCTTATTGCAATCGTTGGAGCTTCCGAACAAATCCGACAATCACCACCTTCTTCTTCGCACCTCCGACGAACTCTACTTGAAGGAAGCTTGGATTTCCTTCCACTTCTTCTTCTTCTTCTTCTTCTTCTTCTTCCTTTCAGCTCTTCTCGATGCCCTCTCACAAACACCACTCTCAAAATCCTTCTTTCTCAACAAAACCTTTTCGTCACAACCGAAAACTCCACTTCTCACACTCCATTCACCTTTTATATCAACTCTCAGCCCACCGCTATTCTCTCCTCCCCTAACACCAACACACGTGGAAAGGTTACGAAGAAATTGTACTTGAACACAATTAGTTGCCAAATCACACTTAGATCCTTGAAGACTAAGGTTCTAACCAGAGGTGGGTACCATGCTGGGCTGGCGTGGCCTAAAGAAAATAAACGGGTGAGGCTTTAGGCCCGGCCTGTTAAGGTAAACGAGCGGGCCGGCCTGTTTGTTCGCAAAAACATTAAGAAAAAAAACAGGCTAGCGGAGCACAACCTCCTTGAAATGGGCCGGGCCGGAGCCCAGCCTGTTTTGCTTCCCAAGCAGACGGGATCGAGCCGGGCTGGGCCAGCCCGTTACCAAGCTTTAGTTCTAACATGTTTAATTTTAGGTTTTCAATCTATAAGTTTAATTAATTCCACTTTTCATACACACACTGTCGTGAATGCAATACACTTTGATTAAAAAATGTGAAACTCGTTTTCAATTTTTTTAATAAACCAACATTATTTAAAAGCCTTTATAAATATTAAAAATATACCGGACAACTAATATTTTCAATTTGAAGTAAGATTTTTCGTGTATTGTTTCTAAAAATTCTTTTTTCAAAATACAACACCAAATAGAAACGTAAGTTACGTAAGTATGAATTGATTTTATAATTTTCTTCTTCGTAATGGGTTTCTCGAAACTCTTGAGATTTTTAAATTAATTTAGTCACATTAACTACTAGGAATAAGTACAAGTGACATAATTGAGAGCTCAAAATAAATGGTATATATCTACCTTCATTTATTGAATGATATTGGAAAATAGTTCGGTCTTTTAGTATCACTGAATATTAAAAACATATTTTAACATTGGACATACCAAAACAAAATTTAAAAAAACCCACTACTACAGCAAGCGATCAAAGTATTTATTTATATCATTGTCTTTTGATTTAATTTTAATTATTTTATTGTCATGGTTAGACTGTAAACGGGTCGGGTACGGGGCGGGTATGCCCTTACCCGTACCCATACCCGGTTAAATTAACGGGTACGGGTACGGGTATATACCCGACCCAATATTGGTGTACCCGTACCCGCCCCGTACCCGCTAAGTTAACGGGTAAGGGGCGGGTAAACGGGTATCACATGTTACAAAATTCCTGAAAATGTCATAAAAATTAAAAATCGCAAAAAAAACACAACTAATCGTCAAACAAACACAAACACATACAACTAATTGCAACAAAAATAGAAAATGCAAAGCATAAACAATCTCAAGGATGCAATGATATTCCAAAGGGCTTAATAACCACCACAAATTTGATTCCTACTACAAATCTGATTCCTTCTGAAGCATGTGTGGTAACAGAAATACTAAAAACCAGAAAGGAGATAATTCACAAATAATTACATCAAGTGCTGTTGGCTGGTATCAATTCAACGAATGGGAATGGGAATGGGAATGGGAATGGGAATGGGTTGATTCTCATCTAAATAAAAAGTTGTACCTGACACTTATTGCAATTGATCGATTGATCAACGAATTTCTCCTTCCACACCACAACCAGCAACCAATAACATCAATCCTAGAGAGGAGACGGAGAGGACGCAGCGAGGAGGAAGCGGCGAGGAGGAGATGAAGAGGAGGTGGCGAGGAGGAAGCAGCGAGGAGACGGAGAGGAGGAGGCGGCGAGGAGACGACAGGACGAAGATGCGGAGGAGGAGGTGGGATCGGCAGGATAGGTTAGATTTGGGGGTTTTCACTTTTCAGTTTTTTTTCTATTTTCCTTTTGCATATTAAGTCTGCATACATATAACTAATATATATAATATAATATAATATAATATATATACTGTTACCGGGTTAACGGGTATACGGGTACGGGTGCGTTCCTTACCCGTACCCGACCCCATTTATCTGGCGGGTAAACGGGAACGGGTTAACGGGTACAAATTTTTAAACGGGTACGAATTTTTGTACCCATACCCGTACCCGTACGGGTCAGGTGGGCGGGTATACGGGTATTACCCGACCCGTTTACAGGCCTAGTCACGATTTATTATAACTTACAAGTTATTACAAGGAGAAAATGTAATTTGGAATTGATATTTTGCAAAGTCTTTCCAATACAATCAAAATACCACATTTCCATACGTCATTACTGATGTTGGTTGGAATGCGAAGCTTACCACATCCATTATCCATATCATAATAGATGGTCAAGATTTAAACAAGGAAAATGCTAGACGGACTCCTTTTTGGCTCCAAATTGGACTCCAACCTCTCACATTCTCATCACGTGGGGTTGCAAAGCTTTTCATCTACTAGTAGCCCTCCATGTCGCATGCTCTGGGCAATTTACCATCAGTCCCCCAGCTTATGCCAAATTAGATCCAAACCACAAATCCCCCATGTACATCTTATTATTTAAATGTTTGTAATCATTACTATTGTTTAAAGAACATCTCCACATGCAAACCACATTCTCTCCATATTGTTTAAAGAATAAATAGTTGTAATCATCATCTTCTCTCACCATATTTAATGCAAGGTGATGGTGGTGGTGGTGGTGGCAGTCTTCTACATCTTCTTCAACACTCCATTTCACTCCATACTTTGGTTTATCCAGAAATATAGACATATCTGCTGGTCAACAATTAATCAACTTGGACATATCTCTAAAAATTAAAATCTTGGTAGATATCTACTCTTTCCTTGTAAAGTTTGCTAGATGTGTGTTTGTTATATCTAATATTTTTACTTTTTAATGTTACACTACTATTTAATGAGTTTCATTTGAGTCAGATATTCACATCATAACATTGGTGGTACCTAGGGTTGTGGATCACACATCCAATATACACATATAAAAGACTAGATATGTGATGGTATTCAGACAACAAATAAATACAAGTAGACATTGCATTCTAGATCAAATTTCCCAATGGCTGGGATGACTTTTATAATATTATAGATTATCTGGATAAGTTCCAACCTTTTGGTTTTGCTTCTCCCACAAAAAGTATCATGGGTAACTGTCTTTGTCTGGACATACATAAGAGGCATCAAACAGTTGGACATTACACAATTATCTTGTATCATCACTTATCCAGACATATATCACCCCACATTTTCCAAATCAATATGATGTCTGCAAATATATAGGGTATCTATATTTATTCGTCTGGATATAGATTAACAAGTTTATGAAACTGATTATTGACGACAGATCAATGTCTGTCGTTTAGATTTTCATATATATGCTTGTGTTTGCTGGACATGTCAGGAAATGTTTTAACAATATATATCGTAATCAAATATCGGGATATCTAGTTTTTCAGATATAGAATGGTAATATGTATACACCTAAAAAAACTTGTATCATTACTATTCCAGACATATAAGTTACCAGCTAATTTGTATCATCATTTCCATTTGCACACACTATTGTCCCTTCCTATCCAGATATATTGTCTTACGCTTGTGTTTGTGATTGCTAGACATGTCAAACATGTCTGGACTGTCTTTGTCTGGACATACATATAAGGTATCAAACAGCTAGACAATACACAATAATATTGTATCATCACTTATCCAGACATATATCAAATGTGTTATTCTTTTGCTACTTCGTTAACTTGTCAACTCCAAAAAGTATCAAATGTATCTATTGTATTTGATCAGATATATCTGCATAAATATCCAAATATACAATTTTTTTACAAAACACCCAAACATCCTTACGAAGTCCTTTATCTCCTCCGATTTGTCACTTTTGATGAGTTCGCCCATGTATCCAACTATAGTGTTGGCAGAAATCTCAAAGTGCTTGAAATACTTAAGTTTTAGGTATTTGGACTTCAATCTCCAGTCCAATGCTTCTCCCTCTAACGTTAGGCCCATGATCAGTTCGATTTCCTGTTCATTTATTGTCAGCTTCTTCCCGCCAATCTGAAAAGTCTTCACTTCTCGGTCAAATACGTCCACCATCTCAGCAAATAATCTATGATCGAGTGACGGACCTTGTAGATCAAATAGGAACTCAAATGGTATCTCCATAAATAGCTTCTTGTGCTTCGTACTCATATTTTTGAGGTAGGTCAGAGTCTTCATGATTGTGCATCTTGTCCTAGCGTCTTTCGGATCACATGTCAAATAAAATTATTTAATGAGTGAGGAGACTAAATATAATGAAATCTGACTGCAATGTACGGCGATAAATCTAGATATAAATACAGACATCGTTAATGTAATAATGAAGACATAATTACAAATATTTGACAAAATATTAAAATATCCAGACATAGGTAACATATTCCAGATGTAGTCAAAGAGAATCCAGACAAATACTTACTCAGACAAAACAAACATGATCCAGACAGAATCTATTAAATATCCAAACATAGGTAAGAAAATGAAATATAAATCTATTAAATATCCAGATTGTCCTTGTGTTTTCAAATCCATACATAACTATGCAAATATAAAGAGTAAGAATGGTAAGTCTAGATATTGTCAGATTTAAATTGCCAAACGATGATCCATATTCGGTGTCAGTTAAACCCTAAATGTCCAGAAATATCTGAAATACAAACTTCATGTCCAAAGATCGTTCTTCATTTTGAACTCACAAAAAAAACTTCCATACATATCTATCACAAACCATAACTTCAACGAATGCAAAAACATGAGTTTTACATTTAACACGGAAAATCAACCTATGATTCCTTCTTCCTGAGTCATCGTAACCTTTAAACGAAGAAACTGTGCCTCTGGGCCAGAACGGGAGCGACAGGAAGGAGAAGTTGAAGATGTTCTCGTCGGTGCCGGTGGGAGGAGGAAGGAGAAGTCGCAGCTGGGAGGGTATTTCGGGAGGAAATAAACAAAATGGTTCTTTGTTCAAAGGTATTCAAATACGTTTTTGTCCGGAGGACGAAGTCGGAGGAGGAGAAGGCCGGAGGACGATGTCGGAGGAGTACGAAGCTGGAGAAGTGAAGATATCGGAAGGGGAAGCCGAAGGAGGAAAGTGAGAGGACGTTGGAGGAGGACGAAAGTGGGAATGGAGGGAGGGGGTGAAAGAATTTGGTTTTGAAATTTGAAATGAGATTAGAAAGATGATGATTTATATCTAGGTAATTTCTGCACTGGTCCTCTTCATATCTGGATATTATTTCGGTGGGTATTTTGCAAAACCGATTATATCCACTATTGAGCTACATTAGGTGCCCAAAAAAAAGGCAAATTTGGAGTTCATTTATCACTACTCTTTAAACAATGAACCATTGGACATTTGTGAAGGGAATGTGTTCTAAAAGTTTTACTTTTAAATGTCAATTATTATGAATTGAATGAGAAATCATTTTGTTCCTTGTTTATGTTATTCATCTTTTGGAAGTGTTAAGGAAGAGGCTCTTGCTCCTTAACCGTAGAGCTCTAAAAGATATTGGTTTACATAAAACAGAAGATATTCGCAATCATGGTAATTAACATGGGACATTAATTACCGAGTTAAGATTGTCGTGTTGGTCATAGATCATTGTAGCTCTACAAGTGAGTGACAACACGGGTACACAAAAGAGGAAAATAATACTTTTGTATACCGAATTGACCTAACAAGTAAAATATTATAGGAATGTGTTTCTGTGTCATTAATATTTTACTGTGTCCTTGGTCCTTTGATATGAGACTTATATCCGATCGCTTAAGGAGTTCTTAATTAGACTAGTGTCTTGAGCTATCGATGAGTGTAGTGTAAAGGCATTAGTTGGTTAAGTACAACTTTTGTTGGAGAAGATAGTTAGTCAAAAGTGTAGGATCGTGTGGGTTATGGGTCCACTAATCACTATTAATCTAATCCACAATTCTCTACTTGATTAAGCAAACAAATGCGCAGCGGAATAAACAAACAAGTAGAGAAAGAAAGACAATGCAAACCACATAAGACGCGTCGGTTTTTATAGAGGTTCGGCACCCCACCCGGGTCCTAGTCCTCTCTTGTAAGCTCCGCTCGACTCCGCGAGCTCCGCCTACGTCTTCACTAACCACTCCCCGTTCCGGGCCGGGAGAGAACGCCTTTACACCACAAGCAACGCGAACAACCCTCGCTTGCTTGAATTCTTCCTCTCACAATCCGAGAGGGACACTTCGGGCTTTCACCGAAGTCCTTGCTTCTTTTGACAACACTTGTAACTGAGTGGGATTCACTCTCTAATTGAGCACACTTTGAGTAGGATGAATATATGATCAAATGTGTGAAGTTTAGGCTTATGGAGTGTAGAATTGGGAGCTTTGAGGATTGAGGTTTCTCTCTAATGTATTGGGACAATTGGAGTTGGAGAGTTGTATTAACAACAAGTCTTGATCCTCTATTTATAAGCTCCTAAGGTATTCTAGCCGTTGGGGATAGATTTGATTGGGTTTTGTGCAAGATACACAAAGCAGAAAATCGGGCTGCAAATCTGTCCAGAACCGGTCGACCGAAACTAGTAAACCGGTCGACCGTTAACTTGATTTCAAAGAGAACGGTCGAACAAAAGAATATTCGGTCGGACAAACGAGCTAGAACTTAACTCTACTTAAGTGAATCGGTCGAACCAAAGTATGGGGCGGTCGACCGATAAGGGGATTCGGTTGAGACAAAGGTCAATCGGTCGAACGAGAAATGTGTCGACCGATAGCAGGGAATTTGGTTTCTGAAAATATGTTCAACCGGTCGACCGAAACAAGGTCTTCGTTCGACCGGTTACCGAATGTATTTTGGGGTTATGTTTTGTTTTATACGAATACGACCGTTATAGGAATACGACAAGAAAAACGGTCATATTAAAATCCGAAATCGGTCGACCGGTAGAGTTCGGTAAAATCACTGTGGAGAGTCTGTTATGAACCGGTCGAACAGAGAACTGGTTCGGTCGACCGATTCACACAGGAAATTTGGGTTTAAGTTTATAAGTGATTTCCGACTAAGGTTTGGGTGATCTAATGAAGTCCAAATAAGGTGAAATTTTGTGTGTGACTTCTCTAAGGAGCCTAGTGTGTATGTGATTGGTTTTTAACTCTTGTATGCTCAATTTACACATGTTCCTAAGACTCAAAATAAAATCAAGATTACAAGTCTTCATTTAGCTTTATTACAAATCTTGACTTGATTTCCTTCCTTCCATGAGTCTTGATCACCTGTAGAGGTTAGCACATGCAATATATATGCAATGCATAGTGTGTGCTACTCTAATTAAGATTCGGTTGATTAAATCATCAAAACATAAGATTAAGGCCAAAAAGCCAACAAAAATACTATCATTGCCCCTCTTAATTGAGTGATGATATTAGTGGGCCCCTTGATAAAGCAAAGTTATAATGTGCACAATGTGATTTGAGTTAAGTCACATATTTATAACTAGCTTAAAGAGATCAAGAAATGAATACTAACACAAAGATGACACAATACTACTTTGTGTGTATTCTTAATATCATGAGGCAAGGGACGGACACAAGTGGTGCACTCCATCACTAAATGGATTGGGTTTTGGTTCGAGTGGAATTAAGACATCTAACTAATTGGGAGCTATAATGTGTAGCTAGATACCGCTTATAGCTTGTGATATTAAACTCTTAATATCACTACCAACTTAGTTTAGATCCTCCCATTGGTCACACTACAAAACTGGGAAACAAGAAATGAGGATTTTGAGTTCATAAGATGTGTCGGGGTTCATGTAGAAAATATGACACATGGGGTGAACAAGCAAAATCAAAATTATGTTGTGATTAATAACATAATTAGAATCTAAATTAAATTCATATGTGATGTAAATATTATGGGGTGTAATGATTGATCATTACATAGGATAATATGTTACATAAGTTGTGAATTTACTACTAATCCCGAAATGTCAAATTTTGTAGGGGTTAAACCGAAATTTGACAAGTCTGCAGAACAGTGCTCCAACGGTCGACCGGTTAGCAGTAAACGGTCGACCGATCGGGCACGGTCGACCGGACATGTCTCGACCGATAACAGGGAATTTTCATCTGTTCGAACGATCGACCGAATGTAATCGGTCGATCGACCGAACATAGCGATGGAATAATTCTTGTTACGAACGGTCGACCAAGTTATTGAACGGTCGACCGAAACCTGGTTCGAGCGGTCGACCGGACCTCCAAACGATCGACCGGTCCAGACGGTTTTCAGCAGAATTAATTTAAGAATTAATTAGATCATGCATGGAATTGGTCCATAATTGATTTAATTCGTGGCTAAAATTATTTATTATTAAATAATGGATGGTTAGATGGAATTTTGCATGAAATCATGGGCAAGAGGTTGCACATGAATAGGTAATTTGGAGAGAACTTATAAATACAAGTTTATCTCATTACCTCCTTAATTAATTCATTATTTTCTTATGCAAAATTCTCTCTCCATAATTCTCCACGAAAATTCCTTAATTCTTAAGTTTAGTTTTAGTTTTTAAGAGAACATCTTCTCAATGGAACTAAAGAGGGGTTAGTAATTAGATTTTAAACCCTATTGGAGATTGAGAGGCTAGCTCTTCTCTCTCCAATCTTGTTTAGAGTTTGGTGAAATCTCGGAGGCATCCGGCGCAGCAACAAGCATCCTCAACGTCTCCGAATCTTCAAGAAGTTTTTGAGAACTTCTAAGTATGAATTTCGGAGTCCCTTTGTGTTTGTTTTAATGAGTTTTTGAAACTAGTTGTTAAAACAAACGGTGCATGCATGAAATAAATCGAAGAAAATTGTAATTGATCCTTATTATACATGAAAATTCGAAATATATATATGTATAATTAAACATGAAATCCTACTGTGGTATCAGAGCTTAGGGTTCAATTTTCTCATGATTTAAGGCTGTAAACGAATTTAGTTTACCATCTAGGATTTAAACAATTCGATTTACCAGTTTTTTCGGTCTATGAATGTTTGTTGATGTAATTCTCCATAATAATTCGTTCTGAATGTTTTAAGTGTTTTAAAACATGCCATGTAATTATTAGAATTAAGATTTAGACATTTGTCTAACTTGCAATAATTTCGTTTTAAGTATAAACGATTATTTTGTAAGAGAATCAACAAAACCGAAAAACTGCGATTCATCTTTCAATTGGAAATTGGATGGACAGCGGTTCATAATTAATTTTTGAACTATGGATGTATGAAAAACGTTTTTAATGGATTTCAAAATGTTTTTCAAAGAATTGTTTGGGATTCTAGATGCTTGATAAACTAGGGTGTATAGTTTATAGCGATATTGCGTGCATGGATGCTCGAGTTGTTTTTGCAGGAATTGTGAGTTTGTATGTTCCAAATCAGCGGCTATGAATGTTTATAATTGTTATAATACAGGGGCTTATGTATGTAAAAGTCAAATTCTCTATTTCCATCTTTTAGATAATTGCATATGCATATGAGAGGTTCTACATAGGACTTGCACTAGTCGGTTTTTTATCGAATGTGAGGAGCATGTTTATTTTCTGTAAAATCTACATCTCCGGTGCAAGAGGAAGTCGCCGCTGTAGCGCATCGATCGAGGATCAAGGATCGGGAATCAAGGATCGAAGGGAACATATAAACTCACACGATGTGGATTGTGTGAATGTTTAATTTCTGCTATGCATGTGATGAATGTGATGAATGTGGTGAATGTTAGGATGTGTATGAATATTAATATGCATGATAACCTAAAATTCCAAATCACATGTAAATATATGAAATTGTCCAACAAAAATTAAGAATAATTTCCTTCTTATTTCATCCACTAGCAGCCATTGATTGAGGGATACTCTGCTCGCCCTTAGCGGGAGATAGCTCCCTCCATTTTTGGGAATAGTGGGAGATATAATGGTTGTCTGTTGTTATGCCACGATTAAATGTATGAGGTGTGTTTCACCCTAGTGAACCCCAAGTATGTTTGGTTGTGAATACAATGGATAAACGTATCTCGTATCAAATGAAAATAAGTTTTCTTAACATTACCTAGAGCCCTCGCTCGGTTTTGGGAAAAAGTTTTCTTACGAGAATAGGTCGCATTCCCTCATAATTAAAACGACAAGAATCACAAGAGTTTGAAGATGCTAATATTGCTAAAATTCAAAAAGGTTGTGATTAGAAAGAGTTTTTCTTACCTTGATATTGTAATGTATTCGATAGCCCTTAGCTAGTCTATATTACAATTGATGGGATCTTGGATTACTGCATTTACGGGCAAAATTTTATTTGCAGTATTTACATTTATATATATGTATTTTAAAACATAAAATTGGCATTAAAATCCTGTATAATTTATTTCGTAGAAATGTCTAATATCCAACCTATTATGCGATCTATGATCAAAAAGAATCCTTTGCAAAATGATGGCTCAAACTTCATGAAATGGCAACTCAATCTTAATCTCGTGTTGAGGTTTGAAAAACTATCTCATATTTTGGATGGTGAAATCCCAAAATTGAATGAGAAGACAACTGATAATGAGAAAAAGGCGATAGCCAAGTGGGAAGACCAAGAGAACCAAGTTCACGGTCTTATGCTAGCATCCATGGGTGACTCGCTTCAAGCGAAATACTTGGATTCAAAACCCAAGAAGACCATGGAGGCTTTAACAAAGATGTTCATGGATAGTGCCCGAAAGGAGCGCTATAAGACCACCATCGCACTCACAAGGTGCCACATGGCGGAGGGAACATCGGTGTCCATGCATTTTCTCACGATGCAAGGATACCTTGAGAAATTGTCGAAGCTTTCTTCTCCAATGCCCGAGGACATTGCCGAAGATCTGATTCTTGGCTCTCTAGCCCCGTCCTTTAAGGACTTTGTGATGCACTATCATGTGCGTGAAAAAGGGGTGAGTCTTGAGGAGCTTCACAATGCTCTCAAAACGGCAGAAGTTGACATGGGCAAAGGTCAGGACAATCACGTCCTAGCCGTCCATGAGAAGAGCAAAAAGATCAACAAAGGTGAAGGCAAATTTACCAAAGATACGTCAATCAAGAGCAAGGGAGTAGGAGGTGCTCATAGGAGTGCCTCAAGGGGAAAATCTTTCAAATCTCCAACTCCCAACACGGAGTGCTTTCACTGCGGTGAAAAGGGACACATCCGACCTAATTGCCCCAAGTACAAGGAAGACCTTAAAAATGGGATGATTGAACGTAGGCGCCCAAGAAACGCCATAGGTATGTTTATTATTGAGATAAATTTAATCACCTCTATCTTTGATTTGGTAATGGTTACCGGATCTTGTGCTCACATAATTTTGATGTGCAGCTATTGAAGGATAGGAAGGAACTCGTGGAGAACGAGATGATATTGAAGATTGGAAATGGTACAAGTATCGCTGCGATTGTACAAGATTCTATGGAACTTCAATAGTATAGTGATTTAAATTTATGTTTTGAAGAATGTTTGTTATGTACCTTCGATTAGCAAGAACTATTCTGTATCATGTTTTGGATATGGATAACTTAATATATATTTCTAATTCTTGCTTGTCTATATCGAAGAATGGAATTTTCTATGCAAATACATTCGCATAGAATGGTTTCTATTTGCTTGAAATAAATAATAAACAAACTCAAACAAAACAAAAACAAAAGGAACTAAGATAACTCACGTGAATGATATAATCTAGTAGCACTATCGGATTGGTCAAATAAATGACCAAGAGACCTTTCAAGAAGAAAGGAACGAAAACGAATAACTAATTGGATATGATACATTCTAATGTATGTGGTCCGATAAGTACAAGTGCAAGAGACGTTTAAGGTACTTCAGTTTGTTCACGGACAACTATATTCATTATGGCTATATTTGTCTAATGAGAAGTAAAAGTGAACTCTTTGACAAGTTCAAGGAATTCGAGGATGAAGTAGTGAACCGACTCAACAAGAATATCGAGTCTCTATGAAAGGTTCGTAGGGGTGAGTGCTTAGGATACCCAATTTGACTCATTCCTAAAGTAGGAACATGATATTGCTCGACATGGTTCGATCAATAATAAGTCAATCTAAATTGCCTATTTACTTTTGGAATTATGCACTACAAATAATGACAAACTCACTAAATAATGTTCCATCCAAATCCGTGGAGAAAATGTCTTGTGAGCTATGGAGTTGAAAGACACCTAAGCTCGACTTTTTCAAGATTTGGGGTTGTGAGGTATACATCAAGAAATTGATGTCGACCAAGCTTCAACCAAAAGCGGATAAGTGTTTCTTTATAGGTTGTCCTCGTATGATAAGAGGATACTACTTTTAGTTTATCACCTCCAATCGAAAGATTGTAGAGAGAGATATGATTTTTCTGGAATTTCTGGAAAAGAGAGAAAAGTAGTGGGAGTGGAGTTAAGCTTGAGGAAACTCAAGATACTCTACAAGATCATGATGTGAATGTTGCATTCAAAATCATGAAGGCCCAGCCGAGATTCATTTGGTTAGTGGGAGCATGAGCGAGAGATCCTTACAAGAAATTGTGAGAGAATCTCAATCATCCTCACCTAGTGTGCGTTCGATAGTCGAACATGAACCTATTCCTCAAGAAATTGTGGAAGAAGTTCGAGAGACACGAGAAGAACCAAAAGAACTAAGAAGGTCAATGAGGGAAAGGAAGAAACCCAATAAGTATGTGGGACTTCATGAGATCATGGTACTAGATACCAAAGATCCCTCGACCTTCCAAGAAGCAATGGAAAGAAAAGACTCCAAACTATGGTTAAAAGCCATGGAATCCGATGTAGAATTCATGTATAGTAATCAAGTATGGAACTTGATCTACCTTCCTCAAGAGAAAAAATCATTTGGTATAAATGAGCTTTTAGGAGGAAGATAAACATGGATAGTAACTTGACAACCTACAAAGCAAGACTTGTATCAAAAGTTATACTCAAATTCAAGAAATTGACTTTGATAAAAAATTTGAGAAGTTGTCATATTAAAATCTATTCGGATTATGCTCACTATTACCGCATTTCACAATTGTGGGATATGGAAAATGGATATCAAAATGGCGTTCCTTAAACAGGAACTTGGAGGAGGATATGTACATGGTACAACCTCAAGGTTTTGATGATCCAAATAATAGCGAGAAGAAATGCAAGTTTCGATAATCCATTTATGGATTGAAACAAGCATCGAGGAGTTGGAACAAATGCTTTGACGAAGAGATGAAGGAGATTCACTTCATTCAAAGTAAAGGAAAACCTTGTCGATACAAGGAGATTAGTGGGAGTCATGTAGTACTTCTGATCTTATATGTCGATGACATATTGCTCATGAGCAATCATATACCTTAGCATTAGCAAACGAGAAATTTCATTAAAATCAGCATTTCAATGAAAAGAAAAGGATGAGGCTCAACACATCTTGAGAATCAAGATACATTGAGATACATCCCGTAGACTCATTGGCTTCAGTCAACGTGCATACATTGACAAGGTCTTTGAAATGTTCAGGGTGAACAATTCCGATATGGACAATATGCCAATAAGTATGAGTATAGGTGTGCAACTCAAGAAGTCTCAATGTGCTCAATCACACAAAGACTTGGAGTACATGAAGGTATCCCTTATGCTTCGGCAAAAGGAAGGACCATGTACACGATGACTTGCACAAGACTCAATATCTCGTAACGTGACAAGAGGTCACCAATCCAACGCAAGTCCTAATTGTAGGATTGCGGTCAAGAATATTCTGAAGTACCTTAACTGGACTGAAGATAAGGTTCTTGTTTATGGAAGACAAAGGAGAAAATAGCCGAGGGCTATTTTGATGCAATTCTCATAGGAATTCTTGACAATAGGAGGTTGGAATGATGATGTGTCATCATTATCGAAGGTGGAGGCATGAGCTAGTGTAGTTAGGAGTAATATCACTACGGCTAACTCAACCACCAACGAAAGACAAAATAAATAAATAGGTAGACACAACAGTAACACAACTGATCCATTCAACAAACTTTCATACCAAGCTAAGAGACGAAATATATTTCGAGTCCATGGATCCAAAGATCCATGTAGATTGGCTTGATAGGTGATTTGAGAAGCTTACCCTAGTTATTAATGTTTTATGCATTGAGAATGTATGTGAAAGAAAACTTTGATAACAAGTGGGAGATTGAAGGGAATGTGTTCTAAAAGTTTTACTTTTAAATGTCAATTATTATGAAATGAATGAGAAATCATTTTGTTCCTTGTTTATGTTATTCGTCTTTTAGAAGTGTTAAGGAAGAGGCTCTTGGTCCTTAACCGTAGAGCTCGAAAAGATATTGGTTTACATAAAACAGAAGATATTCGCAATCATGGTAATTAACATGGGACATTAATTACCGAGTTAAGATTGTCGTGTTGGTCATAGATCATTGTAGCTCTACAAATGAGTGACAACACGGGTACACAAAAGAGGAAAATAGTACTTTTGTATACCGAATTGACCTAACAAGTAAAATATTATAGGAATGTGTTTCTGTGTCATTAATATTTTACTGTGTCCTTGGTCCTTTGATATGAGACTTATATCCGATCGTTTAAGGAGTTCTTAATTAGACTAGTGTCTTGAGCTATCGATGAGTGTAGTGTAAAGGCATTAGTTGGTTAAGTACAACTTTTATTGGAGAAGATAGTTAGTCAAAAGACTATCATTGCCCCTCTTAATTGAGTGATGATATTAGTGGGCTCCTTGATAAAGCAAAGTTATAATGTGCACAATGTGATTTGAGTTAAGTCACATATTTATAACTAGCTTAAAGAAATCAAGAAATGAATACTAACACAAAGATGACACAATACTACTTTGTGTGTATTCTTAATATCATGAGGCAAGGGACGGACACAAGTGGTGCACTCCATCACTAAATGGATCAGGTTTTGGTTCGAGTGGAATTAAGACATCTAACTAATTGGGAGCTATAATGTGTAGCTAGATACCGCTTATAGCTTGTGATATTAAACTCTTAATATCACTACCAACTTAGTTTAGATCCTCCCATTGGTCACACCACAAAACTGGGAAACAAGAAATGGGGATTTTGAGTTCATAAGATGTGTCGGGTTTCATGTAGAAAATATGACACATGGGGTGAACAAGCAAAATCAAAATTATGTTGTGATTAATAACATAATTAGAATCTAAATTAAATTCATATGTGATGTAAATATTATGGGGTGTAATGATTGATCATTACATAGGATAATATGTTACATAACTTGTGAATTTACTACTAATCCCGAAATGTCAAATTTTGTAGGGGTTAAACCGAAATTTGACAAGTCTGCAGAACAGTGCTCCAACGGTCGACCGGTTAGCAGTAAACGGTCGACCGATCGGGCACGGTCGACCGGACATGTCTCGACCGATAACAGGGAATTTTCATCTGTTCGAACGGTCGACCGAATGTAATCGGTCGGTCGACCGAACATAACGATGGAATAATTCTTGTTACGAACGGTCGACCGAGTTATTGAACGGTCGACCGAAACCTGGTTCGAGCGGTCGACCGGACCTCCAAATGGTCGACCGGTCCAGACGGTTTTCAGCAGAATTAATTTAAGAATTAATTAGATCATGCATGGAATTAGTCCATAATTGATTTAATTCGTGGATAAAATTATTTATTATTAAATAATGGATGGTTAGATGGAATTTTGCATGAAATCATGGGCAAGTGGTTGCACATGAATAGGTAATTTGGAGAGAACTTATAAATACAAGTTTATCTCATTACCTCCTTAATTAATTCATTATTTTCTTATGCAAAATTCTCTCTCCATAATTCTCCACGAAAATTCCTTAATTCTTAAGTTTAGTTTTAGTTTTTAAGAGATCATCTTCTCAATGGAACTAAAGAGGGGTTAGTAATTAGATTCTAAACCCTATTGGAGATTGAGAGGCCAGCTCTTCTCTCTCCAATCTTGTTTAGAGTTTGGTGAAATCTCGGAGGCATCCGGCGCAGCAACAAGCATCCTCAACGTTTCCGAATCTTCAAGAAGTTTTTGAGAACTTCTAGGTATGAATTTCGGAGTCCCTTTGTGTTTGTTTTAATGAGTTTTTGAAACTAGTTGTTAAAACAAACGGTGCATGCATGAAATAAATCGAAGAAAATTGTAATTGATCCTTATTATACATGAAAATTCAAAAAATATATATGTATAATTAAACATGAAATCCTACAATTTGGACCTCTCCAATTCTAGAACAATTGGAGACGATTAATTGAAGTCCCTTCACCCTTCACACCCTTCCTAAAACCTCCTAAAACACACTCGAGTAACATTTTTTTTGACAAATAATAATTTGACAATAAGAGTAACTAATTAACTTCATCAAATTAAGATAATCAAATATCTCACACAGTTTTTGTAGTCTCAAATAGAGCAGAAGAAAAACATAAGAATGAGAATTTAGCACGTTAAACAAATCATTAACCATTGTATTTTAGATTTTTGCGACTTAATGATATGCTAGTTGAATTGCGGGTCCAAACCCATGACCAATGACAATAGGGGAATTTCCACGCCGAATTGCAATTTATCCTGATTTTCAACTTTTGCATGATTTATCCTTTTGAAATTTGACTTGTAGTATGTGCAGCCAAACAACATTTTGATTTGAACCATGATAAGAGTATTTGTTGTTGCCAATCTAGCATTCGACCATGCGTTGCACGACCACAATAACAACTTTGAGTAATAATTATATTGGATAATATTAATTTTTTATTGAGTGTTGTTGATTTCAGTTTCTAGACATATAAGGTTTTTCTAGAAAAGAATGGAAAACCAAAATCAATTTAGTAAAATATTTTGTACCCAATGTTTTGTACCAAAGACCTCGGAAAAACAAAACCACCAAAACCATCGGCTAGAATGCATCATGAAACCTCTTTGTCAATTCTTCAAACACTTGAAAGGAGAACCCAGAAATGAATGTATTAGATGATTTATATGATAAATTAACATGAATTGAGTCTTTTAAATAGAGGAAAAACGAAACTGAAGCACTTTCATACATCTAACCTTCATCAGCGATGAACTATTCTTCGAGCAGTTGGTAGGTGCTTGTTGTTCAATCTTTTTCTCCTTTGTTCATTACCTAGAGGTGTTTGGGTTCATGTTATATTTTGCATAAAAACATGTCATGAACATATTTTTGTTATATTGGTGTCAAATGATCCCAAACAACAGAAGCTAATATACCGATCATGATCGGAAACTAAAAAAACTTTAACATAAACCAATGTTCAACCATGTAGAAGCAGCTAAACAGAACTCTGACAACAATAACACGAAGAGGTTGAGTGCAAATGATGAACTGTCGCACTCCGATCATGATAGTAATGTGGGGGAAATAAGAAACAAAACGAATAAAACTTACATGACTGGAGGAGGAAATCAGAGGCTGGGCGAGAAGATGTTGGAGTGAGACAGTAGCAGTCAGAGGTTGATGAACATCGTTGACTGTTACTTCTAGTGGAATGATACACCTCTAAATAGAGGCATAATTTAGCAAACGTAACTGTCCGGGAAGGTTGCATGGTCGACGGTGAAAGGAAGGGATGGAAGTGGATTTCTTTTGAAGGAACAGTTGAGATTTGTTCCACGAGAGATGAGAACAGACAAATAGGATTGCATGTAGGGACGAAAAAACTGTTGGCGGGCTACCATGTACTCTTTGTTAGAAGTGTGTTTTAAGATTCATATCAAGTCTTAAGCAAAAATACAGGTTAGGTGTCGCGTCCCGTGGACAGTTACCTACAAATTTTCCGACTACTTTGTTGTAAATGTCGAACGTTTATAACAGATTCGGTAACAAAATGAAATCAAGACAAGGTAAAAGGTACCCAACACAGAAAAAAGTTCAACTAAGCAATTTCCCAAGACGACGAGTGGATCCCAATCATGTTTTCGTTTTTCCATGCACACACAAACATTAAAACCCATACATTAAACATGCGAAACCAACCAACTGTACTACTGAAGCACCAATTTGACCCTAGCAGTAGATATTGGACAATTTCGGAACATCAATTATCAAGCATCCAAGTGACAACATAAACCAATGGAGTACAAGAGACACCATATTCATAGAGATAACTGTAATTCGTTTGTCATATCAACTTGAGTTTTGAAACATAATAATCTGAATTCAGTAATAGACAACTACGCCAAATGAAATCCTAAAGATAAATTTATAGTTAATACAGTTGGCAATAAAAGGATTAAAAATGATGCATCAAAGTATATTATTTCAGCAGCACAGATAATCATTAACCTAAGAATAACAAGCATACTTCACCCTTTTCGGTATCACTGGATACACACAACGCAAGACCAGAATAAACATTAACAGCTTAAATAACAAACGTTCCAAACGATAAAACAAAAGGCAGCAAAACTCCTATCACCGGAATGCAAAGTGAAGATATTAGACCCCTGTCACCCCACTATTTCCAGAGGGCGTTTGTTGAATCTCAGAACCACCTGAACATCGCCCAACTAATGACTGATCCTTACACTACAAAAAAGGAACTACAAAGCAATAAATATTTTACATGAAATACCCCTTTTCCTTCACACGAAATACCCCTTTTCCTTCACTCTATTTTAGAATTTAGAACTAAGAAGCCTAGAGCTCTTCAGTTGGAGTTGCAAAACATGAACTATTTGCAACTTGGGCAACAAAATTAAGTTGGATTCTTTGATGATGCTATGATGTTATGTTTCTTAACCTAAAACCCAAAACATTGATAAAGACTAGATTTTGTTGGCATGCGAGGAAGACAAGATCCAAGCAATCATCAGCCATCTCCAGCAACAAGAGAAACAGGCATTTCGATGGTGATCAACAGCCAAACAGGTATGCTCTTCCATTTTTTCTGCTAAAATTTCAACATAGCATACCACAAATACAACCAAAATAATTAAAACAAAAAACACAAGCATTAGCTAGTGGTGACTAAAGAGCACTCACCTGAAAATCTCAAACCTACCGCAAATTTGGAGGTTACATCCACCTGACTCTATAAAAAACATTCACACAATCAAGGTTAATTTGTAGCTCCAAACCAAACTTCTTCCAACTTTTACCAAGTAAGGTTAGAGTGGCTTGCTATGAAGGGGGATGTAACCTACCTTTTAAGTCTACAATTTTGGAGTACAAGAACAGAAAGGACTCTCTCAGAAGATTCATAGTTTATCTTTTTTTGTCACTGTAATTTCTCAGTAAGGGCGTGAACGCTGTCCCCCGTAGTTGTTCCTGTCCGGTCCTGAGTTATCACGATAGTTATCTCTACGGCGATTTCCCCCGCCATAGCCACCTCTGCTACCACTACACAATATGTAAAACAATCATATAAATATCTTTGCTGTTAAAAGAAAAACACAGGAGACTGACCAATAGAGAAGCAAGTCTAAAGCAAGGTTTTTTTGTAACAAGAGTGGTGAACAAAGATTATGAATTGTCAGCTAGAAAACTGTAGTCCCAAACAAAATAACATGCAAAGGCATCTACGATTAGAAAATGTTAAGGGGCCCTGCAGCATACTTGGGTTTACTTCAAAAATGTTAAAATAATAACACATAAAAGTAGACAGCACTTGGAAATGACATGCTTTAAACCAAAAGCAGTATCAGCCTTAATTTAAGCACCAAGATAGTTAATAAGGATAAGACTACACCAATTTCTTTTATCAATTAAAACAGATAATTTTAATCATAAAATTACAAAAACTGCAGGTGGTGGCTTTTTAATTACTGAAACACAGTGGCATTTGTTTCGAAACCGAGTATTTAAGGATCCACTCTCTTGAACAAGACCTCATCTTTTTCAGCTTTACATGATATATATTTGGAAATTCTACAAAAGATGGGTAATAACAGCCCAACTGTGACAACAAGGAAAATGAGGGAGATATTTACGAATAAAAAAACCATTTAAACCCCGAAGAGTACATACCCATGACCAAATGCAGGCGGAGCCCTAGGTGCTGATTTTTCAGCCATTGCAACGTTAATGGTATGACCCCTCAGATTATAATCTAATGACAAAAAAAACCATCAGTTTAGATATGTAAATAGTACTACGTAAACAGTGTAATTTAAATTGCTGCCTACTGTTATAGAAGCTCCCAGCAGAGTGTGCAGCCGATGGATCTTCATAAGCCAAGCATGCATCGCCTTTATTTTTTCCAGATTCATCAGTGTATATTTTGATATTCCAGGGCCACTGATCCTTGTAGCCCCTTTTCTGTTTAATTTTTCCAACCTAAAAATGAAAAAAAAATCTCTTCAGAAGCAAAATACAGCTTCAAATATCCAACTAGATAAGTCGGCACCACCATGTAGAGAAGAAATGATTTTTAAACTTCTATTCAGATAACAGCAAACAAATGCTACACAGTTTTGAAAACACTACTGCTTGTTTGGTGAATTGTCCGAGACAAAAGAAGAAGAATCAGACAGTAGCTTGTGAAAATCAGAATCCTTCAGACCATATAAATTTACACAAAATACATTAAGGCTATAAAACATAAGCTCCATCATAAGTTATCATGCGTATCATGTATGTTTTGTTCGAATAATTTATGCACATCTAAAAATAAGTCCTATTGATCCATGTTCCAACACTCGAAATTCCAATAATCCAAGCATGGAATAATTTCAAAATTGACCAAAACTCAAAAGATGATTTCTATTTGACTTTGTAAGACACTGTAAACAAAGCAGAAGTCTCATAATTGATATGTAAACTAAATCATTTCACGCCATATGACTGACAATCAAATTACATTATTCAGAACAGAAATGCTATTGAGAATAAAACAGCAAAACAATCACACCATTAAACAAGTTTAAACTTCAAAGAGTAAATCTCTACATAAAAATCATGAAGAACAATTCTCAAACAGATCAAAAGATCCTTGAATCGTCTAAGAACTATTCATAACTAATGTTAAAGTAAAAATATCGCAAAAAACGTTTAAGGAAAAACCATATATGAAAAAGGCACACAAACACTTTTTTATCATTAGATAGGAAAGAGACAAGGTCACAAGAGGAAACAGACCAAGGAATTGTCCCCCCAAAAAGACAACAAAAATATAACCAACATCCCAAAAACATGGGGAGGGACAAAAGACAAAAGATATGGACCTATGTCCCCATAAATCAAGAAAAAACTATCCAAACAGAAACTCGGTCCCCAAACCAAGTCCATATTATATAGCACCATCAAATATAAGGATCTAGAGGGTTTTCACTAACGTTGTATCGAGATATTAAGGACAAAAAGCACATCGAGCATTTTCTTTAAGCAAAAGAGTTACGCTATCTCTGAAAAATATAATTAGGATGTCATGCATTACTTTGACCTTTTTAAGAGTAACCAAATAGAAAAGAATTCAGATGTTGGCTTTTCCTTTTCAATACCAAGTATATCTCGATATGTATTACACAAATTTTTGAACATGTAATACAAGTCTAAAAATCTATATTATCAGCAATCAGTATTCCAATGTTCCATGCAGTTCTGTTCAAACACAAGTTCATGTCAGTTAGCATGTGGCTAAAAGTGTCATTCTGAAATTCTACAATTGACGAGCAATCAATTTGTATCCATCTTTTTAGTTTTGTTACATATTGTACGGCGAGAATGTATTGAAAAGAAAGCTGGTACTATAAAATGCTATCCCGATCTTCCATCAAAGTTTGCAAATAAATGGATAAATCATCTTTTACCTATTTTCTTGAATTACTTCCTGACCAAAAAATGACCAGAAAAATAATCTAGCTAAAATAATTTTTAAAAAAATTCATTTACTTTCCCCTTTCAACTTAAGCATATCCATAGATTGACAATAACACAGTATCAAATCCTAATTCTCTTATCACTGAATCTCTTTGTTTCACCTCTTAAGCATATCCATAGATTGACAATAACACAGTCTTAAATCCTAATTCTCTTATTGCTGAATCTCTTTGTTTCACCTCTTAAGCATGTCCATAGATTGACAATAACAGTCTCGAATCCTAATTCTCCTATTGCTGAAAAGAAGACAAATTTGATTTGGTTAACATAAACAAAAAGTTATAGCAGTGAACACTAAAAGCCAGTACTATGTATATCACCCAAACAGAAGTACCTGTCCAATCCCTCCAAAAAGTTCTTGCAGCTCCTCAACAGTCACATCTGGCGGCAAGTTAGATATGTATATCCGCGCATTATCACAATTATCATCACATTTATCATCGCACTGTTTGACCTTAGAAGGAGGTTCAGCAGGGCCACTGTTATAACCACCACCTACACCTCCACGGCCAGAGTTATAGTCCGAAGGAGGCCCTCCTCGACTTCCCGGTCCATCACTGCCATAGGAGTTCGGAGGTGGTCCACCATACGATGGAGGATAGGAATTTGGTCCCCCGTAGCTATTCGGAGGAGGCACACTCTCCCCTCCTCCATAACTAGGGATTCCTCCATAAGAACTCGGAGGATAATTTCCAGCAGAGCCTCCATACGAGTTCGACGCAGGGGGAGGAACCTGACCGTACCCACCTTCATCACCGTAATCACCTCTACCACCTCCATATGAACCTCCACTACGTCCACCACGTCCACCACCGTAATCGCCTCTACCTCCCTGATTCCCGCCATAATCACCTCTACCTCCCTGATTCCCACCATAACCACCACCACCCTTGTTATAACCACCATCATCTCCACCACCATAACCGCCACCACCTCCTCCTCTATTGTACCCACCACCTCGACCACCACCGCCACCGCCGCCAGCAGGATTGGGGGCATTACATTTGTTGCACTCAGTTCTCCGAGCAAAATTCACATTCCCACAGCTGCAAATTTCAAAATCCACTTGAAAGACGCAATTTTTACCATAAAAATCAGGAGATCCAGCAAAAACTGAAAGAAACCACACAAAAATCCCAACTTTACGTTGAATTAGGGCAAACCCAGTCACCATCTCGCCCGCTCCCGCCGCCACGACCCCCACCCCGTCCACCTCCACCTCGACGATCGCCACCGCCATACCCTCCTCCTCCTCCTCCTCCGCCGCCGCCACTGTACCCACCGCCACCGTACCCACCACCGCCACCTGAGAAGAAAGAAACACGGGTTTGAGACCAAAACCCTAATTCTGTTAAGGGCAGGTGCAAGTTAGGGTTTGCAACCTCGATTTTGGGGGTTTCCGCCATAGCCTCCCCCACCGCCGCCTCGGCCGTATCCGCCACGGTCGCCTCTCGGCGGGCCGGAGTCGTCCGATCCGTATCGCCCAGACATGTTCTAGTTCTAGTCTAGAGATAGAGAGAGAGAAGTCTACTAGGGCAAGATATGGAGGCGAGTGTGGGTTTAAATAAAAGAGGCATGCATAAGGTTTGATGTCGGGTCGCCGACTTCAAGTCTTAATCTAGAAATCAACTCTCCAAACAAACGTTCAACTCACACTTGTTGCAATGCAATTCCTATTAACTAATGCATGGTCACACCAAATGTATGAATGAGAGTAGGAAATACGTACATCACTCCAGCGCTCAACAACTGAAAGTAAAGCTAAAACAAAAGACAAACTATGTGTCTAATTCAAGTATATGATGCATGACCTAAACAAACAAGAATGTCTTGTCTTTTGCTTTAGATTTAAGGGTCCAAGTTGATTAAAAGGGGATTGATTATAGATCTTGGAGAAAACTACAAGTCAAAACATGTCAAATAGTGCCCCAGACCATTATATTGAATATAAAAACAACCAGAAGAAAGTCGAGAGCAAAATGAGCACAACATGCTGCCAGTTGGCGGTCCACCACCGCTGATTGGCGGTCCAGGTGTCCGTTTTGTCCTCCAAATTTCTCGTGGTACCTTCCCTTGATGTTTAGAACCTTCTAAAAGAAAGTATAACTACAAACAAAAAATTAAATCCACTCGAATCTTCTCAACCAGATTCTGGACTGAGCACCTCCCCGGCAACGACACCAAAAACTTGATTGTGTTCGTTTTAATATCACAAGTGCACGACATCGGTGAAGACGTGACAAATACGGGTCGATCCACAGGGAGGTGTGTCGACTCTGGTTTGTTCGAAGGCAAGTGGAAAAAAGAGGGAAGAAGAAGAGTGATTACACTAACTAAACTATGTTAAACTAGTAAGCGTCAAACAAAGAAGATGAAAGTAGGAGAAGCAATGAAACTAAACTAAGTAATAAAGCAAGCTGGAAATCAGGAATGAAAACTCCTAAGGGGTGGAGTGTGTGCACATATGAAGTGAAGTAAGTGATGAATAACACATGTAAGCATGTATGTGTGTGTGTGTTTTCATGCACAGGAAATCTCTAAAGATTTGGCAAAACTTATCAATCCATTCACACAACGTATCAACAATTACTACTTGATTAGCATAAGATTGGGCTCAGCATGAGAACTGTCTAAAGATATGGCAAGACTCATCAAAAACCATGAACTCATGTGAAGAACAAAGCTAAGCATGAGAGGTGTCTAAATCTTATGGCACAATGATTGACATCCTTTCATGCTTATATTTGTATCTTATATCCATTATCTTTCACCTAAACAATGCTATGTAACGAGTTTTATGTTTAGTTTTCAGGAATAAATAGGTTTGAAGAGATGAAGCATAAAAGGACCCAAAAGCAGGGGAAAAAGACTGAATTGTGAGACTTGTGGACTAAGATGCAAGGGAGAATGACCTGAACGTAAGACCAAAGGACCAAAGAGCAAAACAAAATACTCCACACCATCATGGGGAGTATTTTGGCAATTCTATTCGGGTCGGAGCTCCAGCAAGCAAAGTAGATGCATCAAAGATCACCAAAAACATCCAGAAAAGCCTAGAAGAAAACTTAAGCGGGATCCGAACCATATAGACCGCTAATTGGCGGTCTGTTTTGGCCCAAATCCGCTAAGATTTTGGTGGGTCGCGTATTAGTGTGTATTTAGTCCATTTCTGGTATTTGTTTAGTCCCCACATCGGGGGATTGTCCCAAATTACCTTTTTCTATGACTATAAATAGAACTCTTCACCTTCTATTGTAATCACTCCATATTTTGGGTGACTATTCTTCCTACTAGAAGTGAGGCCTTGAAGCACACACTAAAGTAGGAGGATGCTACTTGAAATGTGAGTCATTTGTTAATAAAAGTTTCTTCATTATGTTGTTTGTTTCTTGTTGTTTGTTTTACTTTGTTTAATTTCATTTCATTTATTTTAGTAGCTTAGTTAATATGCTTTCTTTTCTTAGTTTAATAATTAGTGTAATGTGTAGTGAGTAGTTCCATCCCCTTTGGGGGGTGGAGTAGATGTTCATACATGCATTAGAGAATGGAATGAATGCTTTATTTCCAATGTGTTGATAAAACATGAATGTATGCTTGCTTGTTTAGGATAGAATTTATAACTTGATGAGTTTTGACAAAATGATTAGACACCTCTCATGCTTGTTTAGGTTCTGAAATAAACAACTTGTATATGTAAATGTTAATCAACTAGGATGGTGAATGGATTGATAGGTTTTGCCATAACATTTAGACACTTCCTATGCATGATAGCATCACCTTTATTTGTGCTTAAAGAATGTGTTCAACACCCACCTCTTTGCATGTGTGCACTCACTCCACCCCTTAGGAGTTTTCCATTTCTGAATTCCAGCACTCTTCTTTTGTTCTTAGTTAAGTTTTAGTTAATCGTTTGTTGCTTTCTTTTGCATTTCGTAGTGTAGCGTAGAGTAGCATAAACAACTCTCTTCTCCATATTTTTGCCACTTGATTTTGTGCAAACGAGAGACTGCTCACCTCCCTGAGGACGACCCGTATTTGTCACCGCTTCAACGCGGTCGTGCACTTGCGGTTTAAATTAAAACGTTCAACAAGTTTTTGGCGCCGTTGCCGGGGAGGTGGCAGTCCAGACTCTTGTTTGGACGATTCGAGTGGATTTAAATTGTGTTTTGTAGTTTTTCTTTGTTTCAGGAGACTTGGAGTCACCAGGAGGAACACCTGGAGAAATTTTGAGGCAATCTGGGCACTGTAGACCGCCAATCAGCGGCCGGAGACCGTCAATTGGCGGTTTGGTAACCTCTGTTTGCTCTCTCATTTCTTTGGTCTGTTTGCATAATTGATGTAGTGATCTGGGACTTGATTTGGCATGTTTTGACTTATAGTTTGTTCCCAGATCAATAATCAAACCTCCTTTAAGCAACTTGGACCCTAAAACCCAAAGCAAAAGATTAGGCATTCTTTTTGTTTAGGTCATGGATCGTGTATGTGACTTAGGCATATAGATTGTCTTTCATTTTAACTTTATTTTCAGTTGCTGAGTGCTGGCGTGAGGTACGCACATTCTACTCTCATTCATGCATTTTGTATGAACATGCATTAGCTAGTAGGAAGTGCATTGAAACAAGTGTGAGTTGAGCGTTTGTTTGGAGAGTTGATTGCTAGATTAGGACTCCAAAACGCTACTAAGGAGATGTTGTCCCAAAAACCACACTAATCAAGAGCCTAATTTTAAAATCAAGTAGACATTGGCCCTAAGGACTTCGGGCGCATTAGGAGAGTGATCCGGTCCCGACCGTCATGACCTGATCGGCGTTACCCACTTTGTCGATAGTAGGAGAGACGAGATCTCCGGATCTTGGCTCCCTTGCTGGGCTTTGTGGTCCTCGTCGTAGGGAGGTGAGGCGTGTTGAGGCCGTGTGACCTCGCAGTTAGGCGTCGTCTAGTTGTAAGGACCTATAGCGACCTTAGGATTGCTTGAGTCTTGTTTGCTTGTGTGCTTCTACCTGTACCCATCCGCCGTAGCATAAGGACTTCTTCCCTTCTCTCCTGAGTCATTCTTTCTCTCCTGTGTTCCCCCGTCTTCTCCTCTACGCATATTCTTTGTTAAAAAAAAGTTTTGATTTGTGTGTGCACCTTTGTGCATGCTTTCGTGGACACGAGACGATAAGGGTCGTTTGACGAGGAGCGTTGTCAATCCGGCTTCGGTAATCGATTTCTCGATGCTTTCCTCCTCTCGTGTCGCACACAGTCTGGGTTCAATGGCTGCTAATTTTTGTGAGGAGTAGCAGTTGCTGGACCCACCTGTTCGACCTGTTCTTCCAGTTGTCGTTCCCATACCTCTCCGTGATCGATGCTACTTGAGCCGTACAACTCTACCCTCATGCATCGTATTGCCAGAGGCTAATGGAAACCATTTTGAGGTTAAGCCTCAGTTTATCTCCATGCTCCCTCATTTCACTGGGAAAGGTGACCCCTATATCTTTCTCAGGGAATTTGAGGAGGTTTGTGCTATGTTCAAGCTGCAACAACTTAGCACAGACTTCATCCATCTTAGGCTTGTCCCCTTTGCGCTGAAGGATGACGCCAAGAAGTGGTTGTACAACAACAAGGCGAATGCCTTTAGGACTTGGGATGAGTTTCAATCTGCATTCCTCAAGAAATACTTTCCAAATCATCAGACTCAAAAATTGAGGAACGAAATCAATTCGTTCTATCAACTTGAGACCGAAACATTTCATGCATATCTAGAGAGGTTCAAGGAGCTACTATCCTCATGCCCTCATCATGGCATTGAGTTGTGGCGTCTTTGTCAGATTGTTTAAGAGGGTCTTCACATCCCGTCCCGAACGCTCCTTGAGTCCATGTGTCAAGGAGAGTTCCTGGGAAAGGATGAAAGGGAGGCATGAGCTTTCCTAGAAGACCTTGCTGAGAAAACAATGCAATGGGAGAGTGTAAGGGAACCACCTGCATCATCTAGTATAGGAGTGAGGATCGCGAATGCAAACTCGACTAGATCGGGTACCACATTTGTTATCGATACCACTACGGCCACTGAGACACGCATGGCGGCCTTAATGCGTCGTATGGATTCGATTGAGCTCCAAAACCAACAAAGTGCACCTCACATGTCCACATCTGGTCGAGTCCCCTGTCATTCATGTGGTAGGATAGGTCATGTAGAGAGCGAGTGTGTGTCCATTCCTCCTGTGATGGAACATGTCAACGCCATATATGACAGAGCTAGGAATGACCCGTACTCATTATCTTATAATCCTGGATGGAGGAACCACCCCAATTTTTCATGGAACCAAAATAATGCCCCGGGTGGTCCTTCAAACTCCTCTCGACCACCTAACCAATCATACCAACCTCCCATGCATGCACAATCTTATCAGCCACCCCAAGCTCCAATCACCAATCAATCGGGTTTCCCAAATTCCAATAATATGGAAACCCGATTCAATTCGCTTGAGACCTTGACTCGTGGACTTGAAAACTCAATGAAAATTTTTATGTCAACCACAAGTCAAGTTCTCACTTCAAATCAGCAGACCATCAAATCTGTAGAGCTTCAGATGGGCCAATTGGCTCAGTCTGTACATGAAAGAGAGAGAGAGTCTTTTCTTAGTCAGCCTGAGGCTAACCCCCGCATGTACCAGCAACAACACGTGCAAAATGAGAATGTGGTACCTTGGGGGAGGCAAGTGAACAATGTGGATGAACTTGTTCACCATGTCAATTCCATTGTGACCTTAAGGAATGAAAAATAGGTTGACAATCACATTTCCTTGCCACACCCACCACCATCTATGCAGCCCCTTAGGGGTAATGTGTAGGATTTCTAGTTTAATTGTACATATATATTTTCAAAAATTTTATGCACAATAAGGATCAATTACAATTTTCTATGATTTGTTTCATGTATGCATCAGTTTGTTTCAAAACTTTATTAAAACAAACACAAGGGACTCCGAAATTCATACCTAGAAGTTCTCTAAAACTTCTTGATGATCCGGAGATGCTGAAGAAGATGATAGTCGCTTCCCGTTGCGTCGGATGCCTCCGAGTGTTCACCAAACCCTAAACAAGGTTGGAGAGAAAGGAGCTAGCCAATCAATCTCCAAACTATCTTAGAATCTAGCTACAAACCCTTTCCTTAGTCTCTGAGATTTCTCCTTCCAAAGACTTAGAAACTTAAGAGAATTTTCGTCGCATTTGTGGTGAATTAGGAGAGAAAAGAATTAGCAAAAACATCTAACATAATTAAGGAGAATAAAGACCTATTTATAGGCTCCTATCTTACTCTCAATCATGGTTATTCTTAAGCCATGTTCTCTTGACATTTTCTCTCACAAACTAATTCCATAATGCATTACATGCATCCACAAAACGTTTGACCAAGTTTGGAGCTAATCCAATCATCGATCAAATTAATCTCTTAATTATCAAAGGCAGAAAATCGATCGGGGTTCGGTTTACCGAGTCACACTCGGTTAACCGAATATGTCACGTTTGGTTTACCGTGCATTAGACGGACGACTGATTCTTAAGGAGAAAAAATCTCCATAACCGATCGGACGAACCCACGTCTAAAACCGAATGTCATTCGGTTAACCGAAAATATCGGAACTGGACATTGTTCGGTCAACCGTTCCTGGTTCGGTATACCGAACCAGAACTCCAGGCACTTTGGTCAAGTTCGGTCAATCAATTTTGACCATCCGTTCCACGTTCGGTTGACCGATCCACAGAACCTTTGGTCGACCGAACCATAAACGGATTACCGAACTTTTACCCGATTTTGCCTTTTCAAATTTTGGATTTATTTCCAACAAAATTTGAACTTTAGGGGGTTTTAGCAAATTCACAACTTATGCAATATATTATCCTATGCAACAATAAATTATTGCAACCCATAATATATGCATTTCATATGAATTTATCATGATTCTAATTATGTTATATATCACAACATAATTGATTTTACTTGTTCACCACATGTGTCATATTTTTTATAAGAAACTCGACACAGCATATGAACAAAAAATCAATCTTCTTGTTTCCCGGTTTTTTGCGGTGTGGCCTATAGGAGGATCTAGACTAAGTTGACAGTGATATTAAAGCTTAATATCACAAGCTATAAGCGGTATCTAGCTATACATTATAGCTCCCAATTAGTTAGATGTCTTAATTCCACTCGAACCAAAACCCGATCCATTTAGTGATGGAGTGCACCACTTGTGTCCGTCCCTTGCCTCATGATATTAAGAATACACACAAAGTAGTATTGTGTCATCTTTGTATTAGTATTAATTTCTTGATCTCTTTAAGCTAGTTATAAATATGTGACTTAACTCAAATCACATTGTGCACATTATAACTTTGCTTTATCAAGGGGCCCACTAATATCATCACTCAATTAAGAGGGGCAATGATAATCTTTTGACTAACTATCTTCTCCAACAAAAGTCATACTTAACCAACTAATGCCTTTGCACTACACTTATTGATAGCTTAAGACACTAGTCTAATTAAGCACTCCTTAAGTGATCGGATATAAGTCTCATATCAAAGGACCAAGGACACAGTAAAATATTAATGACACAGAAACACATTTCTATAATATTTTACATATTAGGTCTATTCAGTATACAAAAGTAATATTTTCCTCTTTTGCGTACCTGTGTTGTCACTCACTTGTAGAGCTACAATGATCTATGACCAACACGACAATCTTAACTCGGTAATCAATGTCCCATGTTAATTACCATGATTGCGAATATCTTTTGTTTTATGTAAACCAATATCTTTTAGAGCTCTACGGTTAAGGACCAAGAGTCTCTTCCTTAACACTTCTAAAAGACGAATAAGATAAACAAGGAAAAAAATGATTTCTCATTCAATTCATAATAATTGACATTTAAAAGTAAAACTTTTAGAACACATTCCCTTCAATCTCCCACTTGTTATCAAAGTTTTCTTTCACATACATTCTCAATGTATAAAACATTAATAACGAGGGTAACCTTCTCAAATCACCTTTCAAGTCAATCCACATGGATCCTTGGATCCATGGACTCGGAATATATTCCGTCTCTTAGCTTGGTATGAGGGTTTGTTGAATGGATCAGTTGTGTCACTGTTGTGTCCACCCATTTATTTATTTTGTCTTTCGTTGGTGGTTGAGTTAGCCATAGTGATATTACTTCTAACTACACTAGTTCATACCTCCACCTTTGATAATGATGACACATCATCATTCCAACCTCCTATTGTCAAGAATCCCTATGAGAATTGCATCAAAATAGCCCTCGACTATTTTCTCATTTGTCCTCCATAAACAAGAACCTTATCTTTAGTCTGGTTAAGGTACTTCAGAATATTCTTGACCACAATCCTACGATTAGGACTTGCGTTGGATTGGTGACTACTTGTCACGTTTAGAGCATACAAGATATTGAGTCTTGTGCAAGTCATCGTGTACATGGTCCTTCCTTTTGCCGAAGCATAAGGGACACCTTCATGTACTCCAAGTCTTTGCGTGATTGAACACGTTGAGACTTCTTGAGTTGCACACTTATACTCATACTTATTGACACATTGTCCATATCGGAATTGTTCACCCTGAACATTTCCAAGACGTTGTCAATGTATGCACGTTGACTTAGGTCAATGAGTCTATGGGATGTATCTCAATGTATCTTGATTCTCAAGATGTGTTGAGCCTCATCCATTTCTTTTCGTTGAAAATGCCGATTTCAATGAAATTTCTCGTTTGCTAATGCAAAGGTATATGATTGCTCATGAGCAATATGTCATCGACATATAAGATCAGAAGTACTACATGGCTCCCACTAATATCCTTGTACATACAAGGTTCTTCTTTACTTTGAATGAAGTGAATCTTCACCTCTTTGTCAAAGCGTTTGTTCCAACTCCTCGATGTTTGCTTCAATCCATAAATGAATCTTTGAAACTTGCATATCTTCTCGCTATTCTTTGGATCATCAAAACCTTGAGGTTGTACCATGTACATATCCTCATCCAAGTTCCCATTAAGGAACACCATTTTGATATCCATATTCTATATTTCACAATTGTGAAATGTGGCAATAGTGAGCATAATCCGAATAGATTTTAACATGGCAACCTCTCAAAAATTTCATGAAAGTCAATTTCTTGAATTTGAGTATAATTTTTGCTACAAGCCTTGCTTTGTAGGTTGTCAAGTTACTATCCATGTCTATCTTCCTCCTAAAGGCTCATTTATACTAAATGACATTTTCTCTTGAGGAAGGCAAATCAAGTTCCATACTTGATTGTCATACATGGATTCTATTTCGGATTCCATGGCCTTAAGCCATAATCTGGAGTCTTCCCTTTCCAGTGCTTCTTGGAAGGTCGAGGGATCTTTGGTATCTAGTACCACGATCTCATGAAGTCCCGCATACTTATTGGGTTTCTTCCTTTCCCTCGTCGACCTTCTCTATTCTTTTGGTTCTTCTCGTGTCTCTCGAACTTCTTCCATAATTTCTTGAGGAATAGGTTCACGTTCGACTCTCGAACGTACACCAGGTGGGGATGATTGAGATTCTCTCACAATTTCTTGTAAGGATCTCTCGCTCATGCTCCCACTAACCAAATGAATTTCGGCTGGGCCTTCATGATTTTGAATGCAACAGTCACATCATGATCTTGTAGAGTATCTTGAGTTTCCTCAAGCTTAACTCTACTCCCACTACTTTTCTCTCTTTTCCAGAAATTCTAGAAAAATCACATCTCTCTCTCTACAATCTTTCGATTGGAGGTGATACACCAAAAGTAGTATCCTCTTGTCACACAAGGACAACCTATAAAGACGTACTTATCCGCTTTTGGTTGAGGTTTGGTTGACATCAATCTCTTGATGTATACCTCACAACCCCAAATCTTGAGAAAGTCGAGCTTAGGTGTCTTTCAACTCCATAACTCACAAGACATCTTCTCTACGGATTTGGATGAAACATTATTTAGTGAGTTTGTCATTATTTGTAGTGCATAATTCCAAAAGTAAATAGGCAATTTAAATTGACTTATTATTGATCGAACCATGTCGAGCAATATTTTGTTCCTACTTTAGGAATGAGTCAAATTAGGTATCCTAAGCACTCAACCCTACGAACCTTTCTTAGAGACTCGATATTCTTGTTGAGTCGGTTCACTACTTCATCCTCGAATTCCTTGAACTTGTCAAAGAATTCACTTTTACCTCCCATTAGACAAATATAGCCATAATGACTATAGTTGTCCGTGAACAAAATGAAGTACCTTAAACCGTCTCTTGCACTTGTACTTATCTGACCATATACATTAGAATGTATCATATCCAATCAGCTATTCGTTTTCGTTCCTTTCTTCTTGAAAGGTCTCTTGGTCATTTATTTGACCAATCCGATAGTGCTACAAGATTGTATCATTCACGTGAGTTATCTTAGTTCCTTTTGTTATTGTTTGTTTGAGTTTGTTTATTATTCATTTCAAGCAAATAGAAGTCATTCTATACGAATGTATTTGCATAGAAAATTCCATTCTTCGATATAGACAAGAAAGAATTAAAATATTTATTAAAATTTATCAATATCTAAAACTTGATAGAGAAATGTTCTTGCTAATCGAAGGCACATAACAAACACTCCTCAAAACATAAATTTAAATCATTAGACTATTGAAGTTCCATAGAACCTTGTACAATCGCAACTATGCTTGTACTATTTCCGATCTTCAATATCTTATCGTTCTCAACGAGTTCCTTCCTATCCTTCAATAGCTGCACATCAAAATTATGTGAGCACAAGATCTGGTAACCATTACCAAATCAAGGACAGAGGTGATTAAATTTATCTCAATAACAAACATACCTACAACGTTTCTCGGGCGCCTACGTTCAATCATCCCATTTTCAAGGTCTTCCTTGTACTTGGGGCAATTAGGTCGGATGTGTCCCTTTTCACCGCAGTGAAAGCACTCCGTGTTGGGAGTTGGAGATTTGAAAGATTTCCCCCTTGAGGCACTCCTATGAGCACCTCCTACTCCCTTGCTCTTGATTGACGTATCTTTGGTAAATTTGCCTTTACCTTTGTTGATCTTCTTTTTGCTCCTCTCATGGACGGCTAGGACGTGATTGTCCCGACCCTTGCCCATGTCAACTTCTGCCGTTTTGAGAGCGTTGTGAAGCTCCTCAAGACTCACCCCTTTTTCACGCACATGATAGTGCATCACAAAGTCCTTAAAGGACGGGGCTAGAGAGCCCAGAATTAGATCTTCGGCAATGTCCTCGGGCATTGGAGAAGAGAGCTTCGACAACTTCTCAAGGTATCCTTGCATCGTGAGAAAATGCATGGATACCGATGTTCCCTCCGCCATGTGGCACCTTGTAAGTGCGATGGTGGTCTTATAGCTCTCCTTTCGAGCACTATCCATGAACATCTTTGTTAAAGCTTCCATGGTCTTCTTGGGTTTTGAATCCAAGTATTTCGCTTGAAACGAGTCACCCATGGATGCCAACATTAGACCGTGAACTTGGTTCTCTTGGTCTTCCCACTTGGCTATCGCCTCTTTCTCATTACCGGTTGCCTTCTCATTCAATTTTGGGATTTCATCATCCAAAATATGAGATAGTTTTTCAAACCTCAACACGATATTAAGATTGAGTTGCCATTTCATGAAGTTTGAGCCATCATTTTGCAAAGGATTCTTTTCGATCATAGATCACACAATTGGTTGGATATTAGACATTTTTACAAAATAAATTATACAGGATTTTAATGTCAATTTTATGTTTTAAAATACATACATATATATCAAATATAAATGTAAATACTGCAAATAAAATTTTGCTCGTAAATGCAGTAATCCAAGATCCTATCAATTGCAATATAGACTAGTTAAGGGCTATCGAATATATCACAATATCAAGGTAAGAAAAACTCTTTCTAATCACAACCTTTTTGAATTTTAGCAACATAAGCATCTTCAAACTCTTGTGATTCTTGTCGTTTTAATTATGAGGGAATATGACATATCCTCGTAAGAAAAACTTTTTCCCAAAATCGAGCGAGGGCTCTAGGTAATGTTAAGAAAACTTATTTTCATTTGATACGAGATACGTTTATCCATTGTATTCACAACTAAACATACTTGGGGTTCACTAGGGTGAAACGCACCTCATATATTTAATCGTGGCACAACAATAGACAACCATTATATCTCCCACTATTCCCAAAGATGGAGGGAGCTATCTCCCGCTAAGGGCGAGCAGAGTATCCCTCGATCAATGGCTGCTAGTGGATGAAATAAGAAGGAAAATTACTCTTAATTTTGTTGGACAATTTCATATATTAACATGTGATTCGGAATTTTAGGTTATCATGCATATTATCATTCATACACATCCCAACATTCAACACATTCATCACATGCACAACAAGATTATAAAAACAGAAATTAAACCATTCACACAATCCACATCGTGTGAGTTTATATGTTCCCTTTGATCATTGATCCTCGATCCTCGATCAATGCGCTACAGCGTAGACTTCCTCTTGAACCGGAGATGTAGAATTTTACAGAAAATAAACATGCTCCTCACATTCGATAAAAACCGACTAGTGCAAGTCCTATGTAAAAACCTCTCAAATGCAATGCAATTATCTAAAGATAGAAAGAGAGAATTTGGCTTTTACATATAAATAAGCCTCTGTATAATAATAATAATTAAATACATTCATAGTTGCTGATTTGGAACATATAAACTCACAATTCCTGCAAAGATAACTCGAGCATCCATGCTCTCAGTATTGCTATAAACTATACAATCTAGTTCATCAATCATCTAGAATCTCAAACAATTCTTTGAAAAACATTTTGAAATCCATTAAAAACGTTTTTCCATCCATCCACAAGTTCAAAAATAATTTTGAACCGCTGTCCATCCAATTTCCTAAAAGGAAAGACGAACCGCAGTTTTTCGGTTTTGTTGATTCTCTTACAAAACAATTGTTTATGCTTAAAACGAAATTATTGTAAGTTAGACTTATGTCTAAATCATAATTCTAATAATTACATGGCATGTTTTAAATCACTTAAAACATTCAAAACGAATTATTACAAAGAATTATTCCAACAAAACATTTTAAAGACCGAAAAACGGAAAATCGAATTGTTCGAACACTAGATGGTAAACTAAATTTGTTTATAGTTTCAAATCATTAGAAAATTGAACCCTAAGCTCTGATACCACTATAGGATTTCTAGTTTAATTGCACATATATATTTTCGAAATTTTTATGTACAACAAGGATCAATTACAATTTTCTATGATTTGTTTCATGCATGCATCAGTTTGTTTCAAAACTTTATTAAAACAAACACAAGGGACTCCGAAATTCATACCTAGAAGTTCTCTAAAACTTCTTGATGATCCGGAGATGCTGAAGAAGACGATCGTTGCTTCCCGTTGCGCCGGATGCCTCCGAGTGTTCACCAAACCCTAAACAAGGTTGGAGAGAAAGGAGCTAGCCAATCAATCTCCAAACTAGCTTAGAATCTAGCTACAAACACCTTCCTTAGTCTCTGAGATTTCTCCTTCCAAAGACTTAGAAACTTAAGAGAATTTTCGTGGCATTTGTGTTGAATTAGGAGAGAAAAGAATTAGCAAAAACATCTAACATAATTAAGTAGAATAAAGACCTATTTATAGGCTCCTATCTTACTCTCAATCATGGTTATTCTTAAGCCATGTTCTCTTGACATTTTCTCTCACAAACTAATTCCATAATGCATTACATGCATCCACAAAACGTTTGACCAAGTTTGGAGCTAATCCAACCATCGATCAAATTAATCTCTTAATTATCAAAGGCAGAAAATCGATCGGGGTTCGGTTTACCGAGTCACACTCGGTTAACCGAATATGTCACGTTTGGTTTACCGTGCATTAGACGGACGACCGATTCTTAAGGAGAAAAAATCTCCATAACCGATCGGACGAACCCACGTCTAAAACCGAATGTCATTCGGTTAACCGAAAATATCGGAACTGGACATTGTTCGGTCAACCGTTCCTGGTTCGGTATACCGAACCAGAACTCCAGGCACTTTGGTCAAGTTCGGTCAATCAATTTTGACCATCCGTTCCACGTTCGGTTGACCGATCCACAGAACCTTTGGTCGACCGAACCATAAACAGATTACCGATCTTTTACCCGATTTTGCCTTTTCAAATTTTGGATTTATTTCCAACAAAATTTGAACTTTAGGGGGTTTTAGCAAATTCACAACTTATGCAATATATTATCCTATGCTACAATAAATTATTGCAACCCATAATATATGCATTTCATATGAATTTATCATGATTCTAATTATGTTATATATCACAACATAATTGATTTTACTTGTTCACCACATGTGTCATATTTTCTATAAGAAACCCGACACATCATATGAACAAAAAATCAAGCTTCTTGTTTCCCGGTTTTTGCAGTGTGACCTATAGGAGGATCTAGACTAAGTTGGCAGTGATATTAAGAGCTTAATATCACAAGCTATAAGCGGTATCTAGCTACACATTATAGCTCCCAATTAGTTAGATGTCTTAATTCCACTCGAACCAAAACCCGATCCATTTAGTGATGGAGTGCACCACTTGTGTCCGTCCCTTGCCTCATGATATTAAGAATACACACAAAGTAGTATTGTGTCATCTTTGTATTAGTATTAATTTCTTGATCTCTTTAAGCTAGTTATAAATATGTGACTTAACTCAAATCACATTGTGCACATTATAACTTTGCTTTATCAAGGGGCCCACTAATATCATCACTCAATTAAGAGGGACAATGATAATCTTTTGACTAACTATCTTCTCCAACAAAAGTCATACTTAACCAACTAATGCCTTTACACTACACTCATTGATAGCTTAAGACACTAGTCTAATTAAGCACTCCTTAAGTGATCGGATATAAGTCTCATATCAAAGGACCAAGGACACAGTAAAATATTAATGACACAGAAACACATTTCTATAATATTTTACTTATTAGGTCTATTTAGTATACAAAAGTAATATTTTCCTCTTTTGCGTACCCGTGTTGTCACTCACTTGTAGAGCTACAATGATCTATGACCAACACGACAATCTTAACTCAGTAATCAATGTCCCATGTTAATTACCATGATTGCGAATATCTTTTGTTTTATGTAAACCAATATCTTTTAGAGTTCTACGGTTAAGGACCAAGAGCCTCTTCCTTAACACTTCTAAAAGACGAATAACATAAACAAGGAACAAAATGATTTCTCATTCAATTCATAATAATTGACATTTAAAAGTAAAACTTTTAGAACACATTCCCTTCAGAATGGTGGTGAAGAAGAGGCTGAGAGTGAGGGTAATACACCAACGCCTCCTTCTCAGGCACTGCAGAAAACCTACCTGCCAAAAACTCCCTATCGAAGTAGGTTAACCAAAAAGCAGAGTGACACAATGGACAAGATATTAGAGGTGTTTAAGCAAATTAAGGTTAACATCCCCTTGTTGGATGTCATCCAACAAATACCTCAATATGCCAAAGTGTTGAAGGATCTCTGCACAACCAAGAGGAAGACCAATGTTCCTAAGAAAGCATTATTGGCTGCAAATGTAAGCTCACTTTTGTCCAATCCCGCCTACACAAAATACAAGGACCCTGGGTGTCCTACTATTGAGTGTACGATAGGGGACACTAGCATGAGTTATGTTTTGCTTGATTTAGGATCAACAGTCAACCTCCTCCCATTTTTTGTTTATCAACAGTTAAATTTCAGAGAATTGAAACCAACAAAGATCACCCTCCAACTGGCAGATAGATCCATTCGTATTCCAAAGGGGATTATTGAGGATGTGATTATCAAAGTTGGAGATTTTATATTTCCAGTCGATTTTGTTGTCCTCGATACCAATCCTGTTGCGAACACCCACTCTCGAATACCTTTGATTTTGGGTAGACCATTTCTGGCAACTTCCAACACTTTAATTAATTGTAGAAATGGTCTCATGAAGCTCTCATTCGGTAACATGAGTGCCGAGTTTCATGTGTTCAACTCTGGTAGGCAACAAGAGCCCATGGATCAACTTTTAAATCTAAATCTAATCTGCCAATTAGAGAAAGCACCACAAAATCAACGAACACCCCTAACACCAATGCAACCCATTGAGAATGTTTGTGGGTCCAGCGAAAACTCATTGCCTGTCTTTGCAATGCAACAGAGTGAGCTGGCATCAAACATAAATGTCCAGAAGGAGTGTTCGTTGCATGATTCAGTTGAGAGTACTAGTGAGAGTGAGACACCTCATTATATGCTTATACCAGAAGGTGTCTCTACCTCATGTCCCATGGCCATTGAGCCATTTGAGCTTCATCTTGACTCCAACAAGGACCCACCTATGACCGAGCTTATGCTTGATGATCTAAATGATGGTGGGAGGTCCTTGTTAGATGACTTGGGGAGAAGCCCCATTCTTAGTGATGCAGGTCTGCTGCATCCATCGAATGAGCTTGAGGAACTCATTCCGATGCACCCGCCTATTGGTTGGAGGGTTTTGTTCGATGAGCAACTAAACCCTAGTGAGGCAACACAACTTCATTCTTTGTTGCCCAGACCCAACCAATATCATGAGGGGTTCGAGCCTTTCAGCTTTGACCTTTCACCCCTCATGACACCTCAGAGTACCGGTGAGGTTTGCCCATCTCGGCAAGTCTCTGGTCCTCATGACTTGATGTTCTCATTTGATGTTCCTTGACCAAATGATTATGAGAATATCGTTGTTGCTGTATATATCATTTAAAAAAAAGAAAAAAAAAGAAAAAGAAAAAAAGAGAGCGAGCGAGTAATAAAAGACTCCATGAGCGAGCATTGATTGTTGTGGCCCCAACCCTTGTGTACTTGGGCCCCATTTCTTTACGTATTTGTCTTCCTTCTTCAGTATCTCACAGGTTTTATTGGAATTCGGGTTTGTGTCTATCGCTATAACCATGAACTTCCTGTTGCACTTCATGTTTGTGAGATCTTCCCTTTTTCATGCATAAATTCATGTAGTATCATGCTCACATTCATTGAGGACAATGCATGAAGTAGGTGTGTGGGGGGGGGGTGTTTTACGTGTGTACATAGTTGAGTCTTTTTCCTTTGATTTCTTTTGTGTGTATTGATAGGGTGATGTTAGTGTGCTGCATTTAATATCGATATATCTGCTTGTCATGATCCTTGGGTGACTTGTATTCTTTTGCTTGCCTAGTGCTTTAAAATTTTCACATTTCTTTCAAAATCTTCATGTGTTTGCGAAAGAAAATGTTTTTGTAGGTTTTGCATGTGTTTAGCATGTGCAACACCGTTGAGAGGCAAAGTAAAAAGAAAGCTTCCAAAATTGTCTTGAACTTGATGCGTTAGGATATCTAGTTTACTGGCTTTAGGTCTTATAGAGTCGTTAGAATGCACCCCGGTTTTCCCTCGGGGGGGAGGGGGTATGTAATCATAGGGTTTCAGTACTCAAACATTTAAAGAAGTCCACCCTGAACCTTGTGAGTCAAATAATTCGTGTATGTTAGTATAAGGAAGTTTGTCGTAGTCAATGACCCTTAATCTCTTTTTGTGCAACTTAAGTGTAGGGGTTTTGGTTCCCATATAGATAAATAAATAAATAAGTGGTGTTCTCTCTTCTCGCACGACTCCTATCACTTGGGAAAGTATGTCTGAGGGGACTTTGTGCCTGGTGCTTTCGAGTCATCTGACTTGGGATGCACCGACCGAACTCCCGTTACACGGGTGGTAGGGATCGCCCTATGTGGATATTTGGGGGAAGGTGTACGTGATAGTGTAAGCCCTCAGAGGCAATGATGCACGAAACCTGACCCAGGGAGAATCAAACACCAACCAATAAACTGCTCCAAAGAAAAAGAAAAAGAAAACTAGAAAGAAAAAAAGAAAAAGAAAAAAAAGTCAAATAAGAACCAAAATGGACTTTACACATTGTATCACATTCAGAAGTTAAGGTTGCCCATGTCTTTCACTTAAGTCCTTAACTAACTTTCACGAATGGTTCATAAGGCTAGGTGTGTGGACTGATTACCCATATAGAGTCGACCCGTAGTATTACCGCGTCCCATGATCGACAATATGAGTCCAACGAGTCGTGTAGCTAGATTGATTAATGCATCTTGCTCGGATATTGTGGGTGTATCCGCTGAAAACCCTCAGGAGACAACACTCCTCCTCCTTGGCGACAAGGAGGTTTAACGGCTTGTTGCACGTGCTAAGTGCAACGTGATTCCTACGAAAGTGAGTTAGGATTTCTTGTTTTTTTTCGTATGCTTTTTCCTTTCTATGTTTTGCTCGGGACTAGCAAAAGTTAGGTGATGAGAATTTTAATTTATACTGCAAGTGCACGACGTCAATGAAGACGTGACAAGTACGGGTCGAACACAAGGAGGGAGAGATATTGTTATTTTTGTGATTTTCGATTAAGGAAAGAAAGAGAGAAATAAGGTTGGTTTGAGATTTTTGGATTTTTTAATTTCTAATGCAAGAACAACAAAAACAAATTAAAAATAAAGCAAAGATGGATGAGAGTCCAGTGGGTGGAGGTTTAGATGTCGGGTTTTGTTTAGAGAAATCTGAAACTTATAATAAATCACATTTTACATGATAAATGATTCAACGTAAACTCAAGTAATCAAAATATACTAACACGAAATTAAAATAATAACATCATTCTTCTTCTCATCACCCTAAATCCATCACCCCCACCCTTTGGAGAGAGTTAGAAACTCATGGATGGAGGGAAGGAGAAGGGGTCCTAGAGAAACTACAAAAGAAAACTAAAAACACAAAATAAACCAACAGAATTTTATTACTAAAGCATGGAATAAAAACTAAGGGCTTTGCAACATCGTTTTCGAGGCTATTTATAGCCGATACAAGGGACCCAAGTATAAAATAGGAAAGTACACGCGTCATGACACGACTGGACAAAATCTGGGGCCACGGATCGAAAGGGGTGCGGCGTTTTTGCCGTAAGTTGCATGTAATGTGCGGAGGAAACGCCGCAATTTTAGCTCTGATTGGATCCGGATTTTTCCTGTGTGTTTATGGTATGATTTAAATGTCATTTGCGCGTGCGGATTGATTTCTTCCTTTCTTTTGAGCTCCGAATTAATTCTTCATATATTTGGAGATCCAAATTGATTTTTCTTTAGAACTTCTCCAAAATAATATTTTGGTACTTGTAATTTGCAGTCGGGTCCTCGGCTTTTTGCAATTAAGTCCATGACTACTTTTGTGCTTAGGTCCTTGGCCTTTTTGTAATTAGGTCTTTGAATGCTTTTATGTTTGGATGAACTTCAATTTGAAACCCGATAATCTTGAACTTGGTCTTTATGATAGAAATGAGTCTCTTGCACGTGTTTATTCTCGGGATATAGGTAATTTGCATTCAGGTCCCTGTATTTTGTAAATAAGACTAAACACATACCTTACTAGCATTTATTGATATAAAATTAATCTAAATGAAAGACATATGATGCAATGTATGCAATGCATCATTAGGTGTGGGGGTATTTGATTGACATCATTTCATGCTTATATTTGTATCTTACATCCATTATCTTTCACCTAAATAATGCTATGTAAGGAGTTTTACGTTTAGTTTTCAAGAATAAATAGGTTTGAAGAGATGAAGCATAAAAGGACCCAAAAGCAAGGGAAAAAGACTGAATTGTGAGACCTGGGGACTAAGATGCAAGGGAGAAGGACCTGAACGTAAGACCAAAGGACCAAAAAGCAAAACAAAATACTCCACACCATCATGGGGAGTATTTTGGCAATTCTATTCGGGTCGGAGCCCCAGCAAGCAAAGTAGATGCATCAAAGATCACCAAAGACATCCAGAAAAGCCCAGAACAAAACTTAGCAGGATCCGAACCATATAGACCGCCAATTGGCGGTCTGTTTTGGCCCAAATCCGTTAAGATTTTGGTGGGTCGCGTACTAGTGTGTATTTAGTCCATTTCTGGTATTTGTTTAGTCCCACATCGGGGGATTGTCCCAGATTACCTTTTTCTATGGCTATAAATAGAACTCTTCACCTTCTATTGTAATCACTCCATATTTTGGGTGGCTATTCTTCCTACTAGAAGTGAGGCCTTGAAGCACACACTAAAGTAGGAGGATGTTACTTGAAATGTGAGTCATTTGTTAATAAAACTTTCTTCATTATGTTGTTTGTTTCTTGTTGTTTGTTTTACTTTGTTTAATTTCATTTCATTTATTTTAGTAGCTTAGTTAATATGCTTTCTTTTCTTAGTTTAATAATTAGTGTAATGTGTAGTGAGTAGTTCCATCCCCTTTGGGGTGGAGTAGATGTCATACATGCATTAGAGAATGGAAAGAATGCTTTATTTCCAATGTGTTGATAAAACATGAATGTATGCTTGCTTGTTTAGGATAGAATTTATAACATGATGAGTTTTGCCAAAATGATTAGACACCTCTCATGCTTGTTTAGGTTCTGAAATAAACAACTTGTATATGTAAATGTTAATCAACTAGGATGGTGAATGGATTGATAGGTTTTGCCATAACATTTAGACACTTCCTATGCATGATAACACCACCTTTATTTGTGCTTAAAGAATGTGTTCAACACCCACCTCTTTGCATGTGTGCACTCACTCCACCCCTTAGGGGTTTTCCATTTCTGAATTCCAGCACTCTTCTTTTGTTCTTAGTTAAGTTTTAGTTAATTGTTTGTTGCTTTCTTTCACATTTCGTATTTCGTAGTGTAGTGTAGCGTAGAGTAGCATAAACAACTCTCTTCCCATATTTTTGCCACTTGATTTTGTGCAAACGAAAGGTTGCTCACCTCCCTGAGGACGACCCGTATTTGCCACCGCTTCAACGCGGCCGTGCACTTGCGGTTTAAATTAAAACGTTCAACACACAACTCATCAAAACAATGTTTTTTCAATCAATCAAGCAAGCAAATACAAACAGATAACTAACATGTCGCATATTTAACAGGAATTTTCAGTGAATGAACATGAGGAAACTAAGCATGCGAAGTGTCTAAATCTTATGGCAAAACCCAACAAAAATCCCCCAACATGTAGATCATTAAAACACCCCCGATGAACATATAAACATGCAAGTCTACACAATAAAAAATTCATCAAACATCCAAACTTCACAACATACATGTACATCATCTCCACCCCCAAAGGGGATGAATTACTCACTACTCATTAAGAAAAGACAAAACAAAATTAAACTAAGTATGTAAGAATTAAAAGAGAAGACAACATTAAAACAAACTAAGAAAAAAAAAATATTTACATGACTCACATTACAAGTAGCAATCTTCTCCACTTGAGTTTTGCTCCAAGGCTTACTCTAAGTAGAGAAAATGTCACCCAGCAATTGGTGATTACAATGGAGGAAGAATAGTTCTATTTATAGGCATGAAGAAAGGAAACTAGGGACAATCTCCCGATGTGGGACTAATGAAACATTTCCAGAATAGACATAAACACATAACCCATATCCGGGAGAACCGGGTTGGATTCTGAGAAAAACGGACCACTAATTGGCGGTCTTGGATCGCCAATTGGCGGCCATGTTTTCCTGGATACGACCCAGTTTCAGATATCTTCTTTAGTTCTTGAATTCTTCACATGGTGTTCACTCAGATCGATTATTGGAGTTTAGGCCCGGATCTAATTGCCAAAATACTCCTCATGATGGAGTGAAGTTTCTTGATTTGCTTATTGGTCCTTTTGGTTTACATCCGGGTCTTTCCCCTTGCATATCAGTTCATAAGTCTCACAATTCAGTCATTTTGCCTGCTTTCAGGTCATTTTTGTGTCTTCTTCTCACTTGTTATATTCTTGAAACTTAAACATAAAACTCGTTACGTAGCATTGATTAGGTTAAAAATAGATGATATAAGACACAAACATATGCATGATATAATGTAAATCATACATCCAATATATCTTTAGTAATATTTCAGCTAAGATCGAACAAGGTCAAAGTGCATATTTTCTGAATCACGAGATATATATCCATCACATTAAATAAAAACACACACAAATCACATATAACTTTACTTATACATTAATTTCCAATAAGCATAATGTCAACCACAAAATAAATATTGTAACATGGTGACTCAAATTTCTTTGCAATATACCATATTATATAACATTTATGACATTAATAAATCGTATGCGCTCAAGAGATGAATATTCATAATACTTGCAAATGTGATGTATCAAAAGATCCTATAAATCTTGCATGGCATGATGTGATTCAATTATCTAGCAGGTGTACGTAGTATCTAGCAATGATTTCTTTTAACAACTACAGGTGTAGTATCTAGCAATGTTTTTGTTTAACAAAGTCTGACGTAGTTTCATACTCTTGCACCCTAAATAATTTAACACAAACATGATTAAGTCTAGAAACAAGTCAATCCAAGACTCATATCGACCTTTTCATCACACATGGTGCAAACAACGAAGAACAATTGAAGAGAAAAAAGCGAAGGTTTTGTCATTTTATTGAATTATGGATGTAAAATTTCATGTAAGGGGTGGAGTGTGTTCACATATGAAGTGAAATATGTGATGAATAAACATGTAAGCATGTATGTGTGTGTCGTGTATGTGTTTTCACGCATAAGAAGTATCTAAAGATTTGACAAAACCTATCAATCCATTCACACAACGTATCAACAATTACTACTTGATTAGCATAAGACTAGGCTCAGCATGAGAAGTATCTAAATGTTATGGCAAGACTCATCAAAATCAGGAACTCATGTGAAGAACAAAGCTATGCATGGGAAGTGTCTAAATGTTATGGCAAAACTCATCAAAGTAAAGTTTCTTCAATCAATCAAGCAACCAAAAAAAAATACAAACACATAATTAACATGTAGCATATTCAACCGAAAATTTCAGTCAATAAACATGAGGAAACTATGCATAGGACGTGTCTAAATCTTATGGCAAAACCCATCAAAAATCCCCCAATATGTAGATGATTAAAATACCCCCAATGAACAGACAAACATGCAAGTCTACACAATCAAAAATTCATCAAACATACAAACTTCACAACATATATGTACATTATCTCCACCCTCAAAGTGGGATGAAACTACTTACTACTCATTAAGAAAAGAAAAACAAACGAAATTAAACTAAGCATGCAAGTAAGAATTAAAAGAGAAGACAACATTAAAACAAACTAAGAAAAATTATTTTATTTACATGACTCACATTACAAGTAGTATTCTTCTCCACTTGAGTTTTGCTCCAAGGATTACTCTAAGTAGAAAGAATGCCACCAAACAATTGGTGATTACAATGGAGGAGGAAGAGTTCTATTTATAGGCATAGAAAAAGGCAATCGAGGACAATCCCCCAATATGGGACTGAACACATACTATAAATAGACATAAAACAACATAATCCACGACCCGACTAAACCATGAATGGTTTGGACCAATTTGGACCGCCAATTGGCGATCTGGAATGTTAGGATCTATGGTCTTCTAATCGATAGATAAACGTGGAATTAAAAATAATAATCGAAGGATTAAGGAAGAGACAATTGCAAACCACAAATTCGTCGACACCGGAGTTTAGAGAGGTTCGACACCCACACCCGGATCCTAGTCCTCCTCGCAAGCCTCGCTCGATCCCCCGAGCCTCGCTTATGGTTCCACTAACTGATCTCCGTTCCGGGCCGAGATCAACGTCTTTTACAACACCTCGCCTCGCGAACAACCTCACCTCGCTCGTGTCTCCTCTCACAACCCAAGAGGGAGCTTCCTCTAAGCTTTACGACTTGGTGATTCTTGAATAAGGAATTGGAATCACAATCTAACTAACACTCTACACTTGAGCACACTTGGATATTGATATGGAATTGGATATGCAAGTGGTGAAGTTTAGGCTTGAGTGTTGTGGATTGAGAGCTTGAAGATGGAGAGGATTTGGCTTTAAGTGTTGGATAGATAGGAAGTGTTCAAGATCTTCAAAACCAACAAATGCGGTCCTATTTATAAGCCTTCAAGCTCAACTAGCCGTTTGGGAGTTGGTGGGGAAATTGACCAATAGGAATGCAAGATGTGACTTAAGCTCGGGCAGAAATCGCAGCATATTCGGTTGACCGTTATCCAAATGGTAGTCCGAAGAATTGGTCTGAATGAAGAACTCGGTTGACTGATTATGTATCGGATCACCGTTCACCAGCCTCCAGTAGCTTTTATCTATTTAGCCCTAATTAAGTTCGATTAACCAAAGTCCATTCGGTTCACCGTTTCAAGGTGGACAGTAGAATTGGTTGGGCTCTGATCTACTCAAGTTCGGTTGACCGTGTACACTTCGATAGACTCAAGTTAGTGTGGGTTTTGCGCTGACATTGAGTGAGAAATTGGTTTAACGATAACGGTCAAGTGCCACGTGTAAATAGCCATTGGGCTCCTAAAGCCAATAAGGAATTGGTTGACTGATAGGTATTCGGTCGTCCGAAATGGGACAAGTCAATTGGGCTCTAGGGACTCAATTCGAAAGCGACCGTTGGAGCAAAGTCCAAAACCGGTCCAGTGCTATTCGGTCGACCGAAGGTGGTTTGGTCTTCCGTTGGGGCAATTCCAGAGAACACCTAAGTTTTACTGGTGCAAAGTATTCAGGTATCCGAAAGGTGTTCCGTGGACCGAACTAGACAGGATTCGGTTAACCGAAATAGGTTCGGTTCACCGATGAATGACGGGACAGAATCCTAGTGCTCAAGTTTACATAAAACCTTATGGACTCAATAAATACAAAGTTACATGTCTTGGTCCAAAGCTTTGATTACAAGTCTTGAGTATTGATGTCTTTGTCCCAATTGCTCATTTCCTTAATTGTCTTGATCAACCTATTAAGATGATTGCAAGTATACAAATATATATGCAATGCATGTAATCGTGTTTGCTCACTTTGATTGATTAGGTTGATTGATTAAGATTAGCCTAATTAATCATCAAAATTAATATAGATTAAGGCCAAAAAGCCAACAATCTCCCCCTTTTGATGATGGCAAATCTATATCTTAATGCTTTAGTTTCAATTTAAGTTCTCCCCTTTTCTATATGATTGCTCCCCCTTCATATATGTAAATTATTCATGTATAAGATGCCCCCTAACAATATGCATAGTATGAGTAAATCGAAGCTCAATCCTTATCATTCTCCACCTTTGACATCAATGAAATGCAAACAATACAAGCATATGATGTAAAGGTATAGGATTACTGATGAGAATTAAATTTATACCGCAAGTGCACGACGTCAATGAAGACGTGGCAAATACGGGTCGAACACAAGGAGGGAGAGATATTGTTATTTGTGTGATTTTCGATTAAGGAAAGAAAAAGAGAGAAATAAGTTTGGTTTGAGATTTTTGGTTTTTAATTAATTTCTAAAGCAAGAACAACAAAAACAAATTAAAAATAAAGTAAAGATGGATGGGAGTCCAGTGGGTGGAGGTTTAGATATCGGGTTTAGATTAGAGAATTCTGAAACTTATAATAAATCATATTAGTTATAAAGCATTACATGATAAATGACTCAACATAAACTCAAGTAATCAAAATATACTAACACTAAATTAAAATAATAACTTTATTCTTCTTCTCATCACCGTAAATCTGTCACCCCCACCCTTTGGAGAGAGTTAGAAACTCATGGATGGAGGGAAGGAGAAGGGGTCCTAGAGAAACTACAAAAGAAAACTAAAAACAAGAATTAAAAGAACAGAATTTTATTACTAAAATTTGGAACAAAAACTAAGACATCCTCTACAACATCGTTTCGGGGCTATTTATAGCCGATACAAGGGACCTAGGTATAAAATAGGAAAGTACACGTGGCGAGACACGACTGGGACAAATCCGAAGCCACGGATCCACAAGGGGGCGGCATTTCCGCCACACATTACATGTGATGTGCGGCGGATTCGCCTCAAGAATATGTCTGATTCGATCCGGATTTTTCCTACGTGTTTATGGTATGATTTAAATGTCCTTTACGCATCCAGATGATTTCTTTCCTTTCTTTTGAGCTCCGAATTAATTCTTTGTATATTTGGAGATCCAAATTAATTTTTTAGAACTTCTCCAAAATAATATTTTGGTCCTTGCAGTCGGGTCCTTGGCTTTTTGCAATTAAGTCTCTGGCTACTTTTGTGCTTAAGTCCTTGGCCTTTTTGTAATTAGGTCTTTGAATGCTTTTATGCTTGGATGAACTTCCATTTGAATCCCGATAATCTTGACTTGGTCTTTATGATAGAAATGAGTCTCTTGCACGCATTTATGCTCGAGATATGGGTAATTTAAATTCAGGTCCCTGTATTATGTAAATAAGACTAAACACATACCTTAGTAGCATTTATTGATATAAAATTAATCTAAATGAAAGACATATGATGCAATGTATGTAATGCATCAAATACCCCCACACCTAGATTTTGCTAGTCCCTAGCAAAACAGAATATAAGAAAAATGAAAACAGGGAAATCCTAACTCACTTTCGTAGGAATCACGGTTGCACTTAGCATGTACAACAAGCCTTTAAACCCCTGAGTTTCCTTAGAGGACGAGTTTTGTCTCGTGAGGGTTTTCAGTTGACACACCCACAAAGTCTTAATTCAATATTTCATTGATAGCTCTAAATATCTCCACCTCAACCTTATACATCTTACTTAGAATTCTTGCATGCTCATTATACAAATCTAACTTATAAAAAGTCTGACTTGGTCTTTGTTCCTCCAACATTCACACCACTAACCCTTCTACACATGTTATCACTTAAATTATTTTGCACGCCTCCTCTGATGGTGAAGTATCATTCGGATCAACCATGGCATGGATCATTCTTTTAACTTTGAGCCTTGAGTATCTTAAAGTATATATTTTCCCCGTGATTCAACATATTTGCTTGTTTTGACACTTTTACCTTTTTTGCATTCGTGTAACGAGTTTGGTCGATAATCCCGAGCTGGCAGATTCAAGTTACCGGGTTTCAAAATACCCCTACGGACCAGTGACTCAAAGGCTTAGGCTTTTGTAATCATTTTTGCAAAATGTGCTTTCCTCACTTGATTCCTTTATTATTATTATTTTTACTTTTATTTTCCTCAAGGCTTAATTGCTATTAGAAGTCCACACTTCCCGGTATATTTTCCTCAACCTCTGCTTTTTATCAACCACTTCAAACATTTGATTCATCCAATTTAAGTGCATACATGTCTTAAAGGGAAATGGGTTATTTCTTTGGACCTTAGATTTATGTCATAATTTCTACAAGCATAATTATATAATAAGGAACAAAAACTCAATGCATTTTGTACACGGGTTTTGGCAGTTCAATCTTAAGCTATGTCATGGAATATTGATTTTTTTTGAACAACAAAACTAATAGAATATATAGATATATAGATAAACACCCCCCACACCTACATCATGCATTGTCCTCAATGTATGCAAATATAAAGCAAATGCACCTATTACCTGGGTGAACTGCGGTGGAGGGATGGAATTTGTTCAGAGTCAACCATAATCAGAACTGGATTGAATGTCACCATGTTGGTGCATGTATCCAGTTGAATTGTTCCCCATGTTGCCCTGAGGTAAAGGTTCCACACCTCTCACATGTATTGATTCTCTTGTTTGTTCGAGTGATGGTGGTTGGGTAGATGACTTACTCCCCTTTTTCGCACTTTCTTTTTGATTTTGTGATGATTTATTTGATTCAGAAATCTTATAGATACGTGCTCTCATCACAACATCACTTTGATTGCATATTATTTCTGGTTCACTCTGAACATGAAATATATTAAATTCAGCTTTTAAGTTCCCAAAAGATAATTGTATGAGCCCATTTCGACAATTTATCAATGCTTCAGAAGTGGCTAAAAATGGTCTGCCTAGTATTACAGGGATTTGTCTATTAGGATTTACAACAGGTGCAGTATCTAGTACGACAAAATCCACTGGGTAAATGAAGTCACCCACCTTGATCAAAACGTCCTCGACTACACCTCTTGGTTTCTTAATAGAGCAGTCAGCAAATTGAAGAGTTGTCTTAGAGGATTTTAGTGGACCAAGGTTGAGTTGCTCGTACACAGAGAACGGGAGTAGGTTAACACTAGCACCAAGGTCTAGAAGGGCTTTGTTGATAAAAGTATCTCCTATTGCACATGAAATTGTGGGACACCCAGTGTCCTTATATTTTATAGGAGATGAGTTGGACAGAATAGAGCTTATGTTTGCAGTTAAGAAAGCCTTCTTTGGTACGTTTGTTTTTCTCTTTTTAGTGCACAGATCTTTTAAGAATTTAGCATAAGCAGGTATTTGTTGAATCGTATCCAGGAGTGGAATATTCACATTAACTTGCTTAAATACTTCCAGGATTTTCTCCATTTGTGCACTTGAGTTCTTCTTAAGTCTATTGGGGAATGGAGCTTTAGGAACATAGACTCGCTCAGGTTGAGCTATGGGTTCAGGTTGAGTAGGTGGGTTGGGCGTTTCAGATTGGACACCAGGTTCAATGGTTAGGTCATATGTGGTTGCTTGATGGCTAGATTGATTAGACGTTCTAGGATTTACCACATTGTTATCAACTTGTCTTCCGGACCGTAATGATACTACTGCATTTATTTGTTGGAACGGTCCTTCCTCATTAACCATTTGAACTGGTCTCGAGTTGTTACTTCCTAGAGGTGGTTGATAGGGCTGATATTGATTATGAGATCTAGGATTCACCTCAGGTTGACTTGGAAACTGACCCTTTTCTCTTGTGATTGACATCATTTCATGCTTATATTTGTACCTTATATCCATTATCTTACACCTAAGCAATGCTACGTGACGAGTTTTATGTTTAGTTTTCAGGAATAAAGAGGTTTGAAGAGAAGAGCCATGAAAGGATCCAAAAGCAGGAAAAAGGACTTAATTGTGAGACGTGAGGACCAAGATGCAATGGAGTAGGACTTGATCGTAAGACCGAAGGACCTAAGAGCAAAACAGGAAACTCCACACCATCATGAGGAGTATTTTGGCAATTCGATTCGGGTCGGAGCTCCAATAAACAAAGTAGATGCATCAAAGACCAACAAAGACCACCAGGAAAGCCCACAACCAAAACCAACGCGATCTGGATCATATAGACCGCTAATTGGCGGTCCATATGTCTCCAGATCCGCTAAGATTTGTGCTGGGCTTGTATTAGTGTATTCTTAGTCTATTTTTGGTATTGGTTTAGTCCCATATCGGGGGATTGTCCCGGATTAGCTTTTTCCATGCTTATAAATAGAACTCTTCACCTTCCATTGTAATCACCCATTGTTTGGTGGCATTCTCTCTACTAAGGAGTGAGCCTTGAAGCAATAACTCAAGGTGGAGAAGAGTGCTACCTTCAATGTGAGTCATTGTTAATAAAAGTTTATTTGTTTCTTTTAATCTTGTCTTGTTATGTTGCTTGTTTTGTGTGGGTTGCTTTACTTTGTTTAATTTCTTGTTTAGTAATTTCAGTATCTTAGTTAAATGTTTTCTTTGCTTAGTCTAATCAGTAGTGTAATGAGTAGTGAGTAGTTCCATCCCCATTTGGGGGGTGGAGAAATATGTGATATAATCATGTAGTGTATTAAGTGTGTGTTATCTTTATCCCTTGAGCTTTATATGATTTCCATAACCATCTAATGGATTTTCACTCTTATCTTTGATATGCTAATGCTCTTGAATGAAGCTTAGCTTATGCTTTGATTAGTGGACCTATTTTATGGGGAATGATAAGGTTAGGATATGGATGAAGTTAATATTGGAAACACAATTTGTAGTGTATGTGCTCTTGTTGCCTTTACCTTAGCTAATGTCTTGTATGTTTTAATGATGTAGTGAAATCTTATTTCATGTAGAGGCATTGTAGGGTATAGTCTTTATACTTGAGTTCATGTAGCTTCATTCCAATTATTGTCTTGTATGTTTTAATGATATAGTCTTATCTTAATTCATGTAGAGGCAAAGTTGGATGTAGTTTTATGATTTCATGCACTACATGTTGTGAAGAGCTTAATGAACACACACACATACACTTCTTTATGTTCACATTATTTCTCTACCCCCTTTGGGGTTTAGTTTTTCTTGCTTCTTTTCCATTTCCATTTGCATCTTAGTGTAGTTTAGTGTAACCAACCTTTCTTCCCTTTCTTTACCTCTCGCCTTCGCAAAAACCAAGTGTCGACACACCTCCCAGTGGACGACCCGTATTTGCCACCGCTTCAACGCGGCCGTGCACTTGCGGTTAAATATAAAACGAGATCAAACATCTTGCACCTACAATTTGTGCGAGTTGGCTGACTTGTGTCTCTAGCCTTTGGAAGGACTGGTTGGTTGTTTGTATAAAAGTCTTCATCAAATTTTCCAAGCTTGTCAACCTAACATCATAATCTCCATTGTTACTAAACCCAGATGATGTATTATTTTGGTTGTACGGGTTTGGTTGTTTTCTAGGAGGTTGACCTTGTTGGTTTGATGAGAAATTGGAATTATTACGCCAACCCGAGTTATAGGTTGATGCGTATGGGTCATTTCTAGCATGGTTAAACGTGGCATTAACTTGTTCCCAGTCCGCACAATCCTCCATTAAATGACCAGTCTGACCACATCTAGAGTAAGGGACAGACGAGGCTTGATTCACTCGGGGTCGGGTTTGTAGCTCTAGACTTTCCATTCTTCGCATAAGGGTAGCTAGTTTTGCTTCAGCCGCTACATTGACATCTACAGCTAAGACACCTGGTTTGGGTTGACTTGCTATTCTAGATCCAATACTCGGGTTAAGCGGTGCTCTAGCATTGTCCCATTGCATACTGTTTTCAGCTAAATCCTCAAGAAAAGTCCAGGCATCATTTTCATTTTTTGACATGAAGTTCCATTGGCTTACGGATTCTACCATAACCCTAGATGTGGGTGTCAATCCCTCATAAATAATTTGGCACAGTTGCCATCTTGGAATTCCGTGATGAGGGCATTGGGTCAGCACACTTTTAAATCTTTCTAGATAGGAATAGAACGGCTCGCTCTCAGATTGAACGAATGCAACAATTTCATTCCTAATCCTCATAGTCTTATGGTTGGGGAAATATTTTTTTAGGAATACTTGAACAAACTCAGCCCAACTTTTAATGGATTTTTCGGCTAGACTATATAGCCATTTTCTTAGCGTCGTCCTTCAGTGCTAGAGATACGAATTTCAGACGCACTGCCTCCTCAGAGATATGCTGGTATTGCATAAGAGAGCAGATTTCCTCAAATTCTCTAAGGAAGAGATATGGGTCTTCCCTAGAGGTGAACTTAGGCAACATACTCATGTATTGTGCCTTAAGTTCGAAGTCGCGACCCTGTATGGTGGGCATAACGATGCACGATGGCTGAGCAGCCATCGCTGGGTAGCATCGATCCCTCAGAGTTATGGGCGGTTTCACAACATTCTCACCCATTGGATCTGGGTGAGGTGGTGCAGCAGATGGATTGGGGCTCTAGACTGGAATATAGATGAGCTCGTGAGAGTCGATTGCTCAAGTCCCGAACCCAATATGAGTGCACCAGTTTGAATTAATTTTTTTTGAATTCAAATTTGAAATTTAAATTCCAAATTCAATTTCAAGAATTAATTACATTTTTTTTTTCGTTTTTATTTTTTATTTTTATTTTTTTTTATTTTTTTTATTTTTTTTAAAAAAAAAAGGAAACAATCAATACAAAGAAGAAAGATGAGAAAAGAAACTTAACTCTAAAAGATAGGTTCTAGGGTTGGTCAGAAGTTTCCTGAACAAGCACGGTTCAAACAATCCTAGACCTAGTGTCACTTAAATCTAGACGACTCCTAATTGGTTGAGTCGAATTGATTTGCTTGATTCACCTCCCTCACTAATCAAACCAACTTGGCCAGACAGTGTATAGCTAGCGCGCTTCCGACAGAGTCAGTGCCAATTAGACAACCACTTCGCTTGGAAGACTTACATCAACACAAAAACACTTTCTAGACACCAAATTAAATTCAATCAGCTTCAAGTCATAGCAAGTCAAACCAATCTCCTCCTTAATTGAGTCTGAGTCCTTAGGGGCCAATGTCTAATTGATTTTAATTTTAAAGCTTGGGTGACACTTTAGGATTGTGATTTGTGGGCCACGGAAATGTGATGAAATCCCCACCGTATCTTTTCCTACGGAGTTGCCCTTAAGATAGTTTAACTTAAATCTAGCAAAGATAGTCAAACAATGGTCTTTAGTGGGGAGCAATTGCAAGGTTGTATGCAAATTAGATTATATGCTTAAATGCAATCGATAAAAACCGCGATACGTACCTTGCCTCCAGCACTCTTCAACAAGAATTAATTTGCAAGAATTTAGCAAGAATAATGCAAACAAAATATTATATGATGCATGCACTAAGTTCTTCTAGTTTTGCTAATTTTTAGGTCAGAGTTGAATTATTGCCAATTATGGAATTTAAGCTTAACACGTGCAGTTCTACAAAAGGAAATTTTCCGAAACTAGAAATTACGAGGAAAGAGGCAACAAAGGTTACCTATGCAATGCTCAGTCGGGTTCACCGCCCGCTCTCGAAATTTCAGTAACTCCACGCGTCCACCCAGAGATGACGCTAACCCCAGAAAAATTTGAAGCCCAGAAGCCTCTGTTGTGCGGCGGATCCGCCGCAGCTTGTACTTGATATGCGGCGATTTCGCCGCCCTGCTTTCTCCGGCTGCGTTCAGATTTCACCGCGCACTCTGTTGTCTCTTGAAACACAAATCCAAATACTTAGATCGCGCACAAGATAAACAGGATAGAATCGAGAACACAACAATAAGCAAAATCTACGTCGCCTCCCCGACAACGGCGCCAAAAACTTGATGAGAATTAAATTTATACCGCAAGTGCACGACGTCAATGAAGACGTGGCAAGTACGAGTCGAACACAAGGAGGGAGAGATATTGTTATTTGTGTGATTTTCGATTAAGGAAAGAAAAAGAGAGAAATAAGTTTGGTTTGAGATTTTTGGTTTTTAATTAATTTCTAAAGCAAGAACAAAAAAAACAAATTAAAAATAAAGTAAAGATGGATGGGAGTCCAGTGGGTGGAGGTTTAGATATCGGGTTTAGATTAGAGAATTCTGAAACTTATAATAAATCATATTAGTTATAAAGCATTACATGATAAATGACTCAACATAAACTCAAGTAATCAAAATATACTAACACGAAATTAAAATAATAACTTTATTCTTCTTCTCATCACCCTAAATCCGTCACCCCCACCCTTTGGAGAGAGTTAGAAACTCATGGATGGAGGGAAGGAGAAGGGGTCCTAGAGAAACTACAAAAGAAAACTAAAAACAAGAATTAAAAGAACAGAATTTTATTACTAAAATTTGGAACAAAAACTAAGACATCCTCTACAACATCGTTTCGGGGCTATTTATAGCTGATACAAGGGACCTAGGTATAAAATAGGAAAGTACACGTGGCGAGACACGACTGGGACAAATCCGAAGCCACGGATCCACAAGGGGGCGGCATTTCCGCCACACATTACATGTGATGTGCGGCGGATTCGCCTCAAGAATATGTCTGATTCGATCCGGATTTTTCCTACGTGTTTATGGTATGATTTAAATGTCCTTTACGCATCCAGATGATTTCTTTCCTTTCTTTTGAGCTCCGAATTAATTCTTTATATATTTGGAGATCCAAATTAATTTTTTAGAACTTCTCCAAAATAATATTTTGGTCCTTGCAGTCGGGTCCTTGGCTTTTTGCAATTAAGTCCCTGGCTACTTTTGTGCTTAAGTCCTTGGCCTTTTTGTAATTAGGTCTTTGAATGCTTTTATGCTTGGATGAACTTCCATTTGAATCCCGATAATCTTGACTTGGTCTTTATGATAGAAATGAGTCTCTTGCACGCATTTATGCTCGAGATATGGGTAATTTGCATTCAGGTCCCTGTATTATGTAAATAAGACTAAACACATACCTTAGTAGCATTTATTGATATAAAATTAATCTAAATGAATGACATATGATGCAATGTATGTAATGCATCAATTACATAATTCTCCCCCTTAATAAGATGATATAACATTATATGCTCCCCCTATCACTAAGCCTAAAAGCAATGATGTATAATATCAATTAAGCATGTTACAATCCTAGATTAGAACCAATTGTTAAAATAGTCAATATTGAGAGGATTGAAAATAATACCCAACTTTTGATCCTCGATTTTGTATTGATTCCAAACTTCGTTCGATAACGACGATGGCTTTATGAATTCGATCCAAATGATTTCCTTGAAGCTTGGAATCGATCTTTTATTGCTTGAGACGATCGCTATCGATTCTCCTTGTTCTAAGTACCTACAAGTGATGATTTTGGTACCCAGACAACCTTGGTCCTTTGACATTAATCTTTGGTACCCAAACCATTTTGGTCTTAGGTTCTCAAACACTTGAGGAACTCTTATTCACAAAGAAATGCCTTCCATTCATAGTAGTGTGAATAACATAGTTTTTGTAGTTGTTAACATAATAGCCTACATCATGCTTATCTAAATAGTATTTTTGACTCCCTATGAGCATATCAAGCATTTTCTTTCCACTTGTGAATTTTTCAAGATCCTTTTGTAATTGAACATTCTTAGCAAATTAGATCTTCAATACCATCACTACATGAAGGTTTTGCATTTAGAGTTGCAATTTCATCAATCAATTGAGTGTTCTCTAATGCAATTTTATCATGACTAGCAAGTAATTCATTCTTCTCATTCATGATAGATTCAATTTGAGATTGTAGCTCATTAAAAAAAAATTCTTGCTAGTTTATTCTTTTGAAAAAAATTCTCAAAATTTTCAAGCAATTCATTGAATTCACATTGAAGTTCATTATATGCATTTGAATTATTTGAATCAATTGAATCACGACTAGAGCAAGAAGATACCTCACTATCGTCATCTTCTATTGCCATGAAGCACATCGAGGAGAATTCGTCTTCAATTGATGAAGATGATGAAGTGTCCCAAGTAGCTTTGAGAGCTTTCTTCTTCTCTTTTCTCTTGCTCTTCTTCTTCTTTTCTTTTCTCCTTTCTTTCTCTTCTTTGAGAAACTCCTTAAATTGATGTGTCGCCAATTGTTGCTCGATGTCACTATCTCCTTTGATCGAATTGGTGACGATGTGTAGCCCCAAGGATTTCTTGGCTCTATTCTCCTTGCGGTCTTTCATTTGTATCTCATATGTCATGAGACTACCCATTAGCTGCTCGACCGATAATTTGGTGAGATCTTGTGCTTCTTCGATGGCGGTCGTCTTCTCCTCCCAATCGTCGGTGAGTAACCGGAGAATCTTTCAAGTCATTTCTCCCTTGCTAAGTGCTTTAAGAGAGTTAATGATCTCGGTGAAATAAGTGTGCATCTCGCTTATATTTTCACCGGGTTGTATACGAAATAATTCATATTTATGCATGAGCAAATTAATAAGAGTTTCTTTCGATCTAGTTGAACCGTCATGATGCATCTCTAATGTATGCCAAATATCATAAGCACTTTCACAACCTCTTACTCTATTGTATTCCCCTTCATTTAACCCACAATACAAGATATTCATAATGCGGGAAAATTCATCTCCGCTTTCTTAATTTTGGGTTTTGTTAAGGATACAATTTCATCATCATTAGGAGGTGATATGAGTTAAATATGAATGTCCAATATTTCAAATCATTTGATTGCAAATATATTCTCATTCTTTTCTTCCATTAGTCATAGTTTAACCCATTAAACAAAGGTGGCTTAGATGTAGATTATCCTTCACAATGATTAGAACTAGATGTCATGCTAAATTACGATTAAGTAAATGAAATTAGCAACCTAATGCTCTGATACCAATTGTTAAGATCTATGACCCTCTAATCGATAGATAAATGCGGAATTAAAAATAATAATCGAAGGATTGAGGAAGAGACAATTGCAAACCACAAATTTGTCGACACCGGAGTTTAGAGAGGTTCGACACCCACACCCGGGTCCTAGTCCTCCTCGCAAGCCTCGTTCGATCCCCCGAGCCTCGCTTACGGCTCCACCAACAGATCTCCGTTCCGGGCCGAGATCAACGCCGTTTAAAACACTGAGCCTCGCGAACAACCTCGCCTCGCTCGTGTCTCCTCTCACAACCCAAGAGGGAGCTTCCTTGAAGCTTTACAACTTGGTGATTCTTGAATAAGGAATTGGAATCAAAATCTAACTAACACTCTACACTTGAGCACACTTGGATATTGATATGGAATTGGATATGCAAGTGGTGAAGTTTAGGCTTGAGTGTTGTGGATTGAGAGCTTGAAGATGGAGAGGATTTGGCTTTAAGTATTGGATAGATAGGAAGTGTTCAAGATCTTCAAAACCAACAAATGTGGTCCTATTTATAAGACTTCAAGCTCAATTAGCCGTTTGGGAGTTGGTGGGGAAATGGACCAATAGGAATGCAAGATGTGACTTAAGCTCGGGCAGAAATCGCAGCATATTCGGTCGACCGTTATCCAAATGGTAGTCCGAAGAATTGGTCTGAATGAAGAACTCGATTGACCGATTATGTATCGGATCACCGTTCACCAACCTCCAGTAGTTTTTATCTATTTAGCCCTAATTAAGTTCGGTTAACCAAAGTCCATTCGGTTCACCGTTTCAAGGTGGACAGTAGAATTGGTTGGGCTCTGATCTACTCAAGTTCGGTTGACCGTGTACACTTCGGTAGACTCAAGTTAGCGTGGGTTTTGCGCTGACATTGAGTGGGAAATTGGTTTAACGATAACGGTCAAGTGCCACGTGTAAATAACCATTGGGCTCCTAAAGCCAATAAGGAATAGGTTGTCCGATAGGTATTCGGTCGTCCGAAATGGGACAAGTCAATTAGGCTCTAGGGACTCAATTCGAAAGCGACCGTTGGAGCAAAGTCCAAAACTGGTCCAGGGTTATTCGGTCGACCGAAGGTGGCTTGGTCTTCCGTTGGGGCAATTCCAGAGAACACCTAAGTTTTACTGGTGCGAAATATTCGGGTATACGAAAGGTGTTCCGTGGACCGAACTAGACAGGATTCGGTTAACCGAAATAGGTTTGGTTCACCGATGAATGACGGGACAGAATCCTAGTGCTCAAGTTTACATAAAACCTTATGGACTCAATAAATACAAAGTTACATGTCTTGGTCCAATTCTTTGATTACAAGTCTTGAGTCTTGATGTCTTTGTCCTAATTGCTTATTTCCTTAATTGTCTTGATCAACCTATTAAGATGATTGCAAGTATACCAATATATATGCAATGCATGTAATTGTGTTTGCTCACTTTTATTGATTAGGTTGATTGATTAAGATTAGTTTAATTAATCATCAAAATTAATATAGATTAAGGCCAAAAAGCCAACATGGAATGATTGGATCGCGTCTGGATTTCAACGACTCGTTTCTGGCTTGATTTCTTGATGTTTGATGAACCCGATTTGGTTGTTGTTGTTGGGGCCCGGATCTGATTGCCAGAATACTCCTCATGATGGTGTGAAGCTTCTTGATTTTCTCATTGATCCTTTTGGTTTACATATTGGTCATTCTCTCTTGCATCTCAGTCCATAAGTTCTGCAATTCAGTTATTTTCCTTACTTTTAAGTCCTTTTTGAGTCTCTTCTTCCCAAACCTATTTATTCCTGAAACTTAAACATAAAACTCGTTACATAGTATTGTTTAGGCTAAAAATAAAGGATATAAGACACGAATATATGCATGATATAATGTCAATCATTTGACAAGTATCTCTCTTCGAAGACATATGACTCTCAAATAGTTTGTCCAACAATACGAGTTAGCATTGCTTGACAAGTATGAGAAAGAGGCTCAAGCCTAGTTCGACTATCTCCATAGCCATCCCCGTTGATTACAGACTTTCCATTTGAGAAACAGTTATCAGAGCCTTTAAGAGATTCCAACATCATCTGAGTCAGATGGTTTACTATGATTTGCTGCATGGTGAGAACAGGGGGAGTGTAGGATTTCGTGTCCTATGCCTATATAATTATTTAAATTTTTACAAGCAATTATGATCTGTTTTCATATTTTTCAATAATTTCATGTACAATACTCTCTAATTGCACTTTATTTCATATTTTGTATACTATATAATATCAAAATATATAGTTGCATCGTACCTAAAGGATTATCAAATCCTTTTTACCAACTGGATGTCTAGTTGCAAGTTGAATCGCCTCAGAATTACCTCCAAGTGTTCACCAAACTCTAAACAATATTAGAGTGATTGAAGTTAGCCAATCAAACTCTAATCAAGATTAGAGTATGGATAATAACATCTTTTATGCTCCAAAGAATTTAATCTCTCACGTACTCAATTAATTAAGAGAATTTTCGGATGGAATGATGGAGGATATGTGATTGACATCATTTCATGCTTATATTTGTATCTTATATCCATTATCTTTCACCTAAACAATGCTATGTCACGAGGTTTATGTTTAGTTTTCAGGAATAAATAGGTTTGACGAGATGAAGCATAAAAGGACCCAAAAGCTGGGAAAAAGGACTGAATTGTGAGATCTGGGGACCAAGATGCAAGGGTGAAGGACCTGAACGCAAGACAGAAGGACCTAAGAGCAAAACAGAGAACTCCACACCATCATGGGGAGTATTTTGGCAATTCGATTCGGGTTGAAGCTCCAATAAACGAAGTAGATGCATCGAAGACCACCAAATACACTAAGCAAAGCCCAGCACAAATTCCAGATGGATCCGGACATTTTAGACCGCTAATTGGCGGTCACTTTTGGCCCAAATCCGCTAAGATTTCTCTAGGTTACGTATTAGTGTGTATTGAGTCCATTTTTGGTATTTGTTTAGTCCCACATCGGGGGATTGTCCCGGATTAGCTTTTTCCATGGCTATAAATAGAACTCTTCACCTCCTATTGTAATCACTCCATATTTTAAGTGGCTATTCTTCCTACTAGAAGTGAGGCCTTGAAGCACACACTAAAGTAGGAGGATGCTACTTTTAATGTGAGTCATTTTAATACAAGTTTTCTTTATTATGTTGTTTGTTTTATGTTTCTTGTTTTGTTTTGCTTAATCTCATTTCATTAGTTTTGTTAGCTTAGTTAATATGCTTTCTTTGTTTAGTTTAATAATTAGTGTAATGTTTAGTGAGTAGTTTCATCCCCTTTGGGGGTGGAGTAGATGTACATACATGCAAATGAGAATGGATTGAATGCTTTATTTCCAATGTGTTGATAAAACATGAATGTATGCTTGCTTGTTTAAGATAGAATTTATAACTTGATGAGTTTTGCCAAAATGATTAGACACCTCTCATGCTTGTTTAGGTTCTGAAATAAACATCTTGCATATGTAAATGTTAATCAACTAAGTTGGTGAATAGATTGATAGGTTTTGCCACAACATTTAGACACTTCCTATGCATGATAACACCACCTTAATTTGTGCTTAAAGAATGTGTTCAACACCCACCTCTTTGCTTGTGTGCACTCACTCCACCCCTTAGGGGTTTTTCCATTCCTGAAATTCCAGCATTCTTGTTTTGTTCTTAGCTTAGTTCTTATTTCATCGTTTGTTTGCTTCTTTCACATTTCATACTTCTTAGCGTAGTATAGAGTAGAGTAGCATAATCCACTCTCTTCTCCATCTTTTCGCCACTTGATTTCGGATAAACAAGAGCCTACTCACCTCCCTGAGGACGACCCGTACTTGCCACCGCTTCATCGCGGCCGTGCACTTGCGGTTTAATTAAAACGTTCAACAATATGGAGGGGAGAAAGTTTTGCATTAATTAAACAAAGGAAGGGAGAAGAGACCTATTTATAGGGCATCCTCAAACTCATATCATGTGTAAACAACTTACCCATGATCTCTTGTTAGTTTCTCCTATAAACCAATCATATTTTGACACATCATCATCCTATAACCTCCTTTGACAAAGTTGGATAAAATCTAGCCCATGATCAGAAAAAAAATCTCTTATTAATGTAGATAAATTTGTGGACAAACGGTCGACCGACATAACCAATCGATCGACCAATCGGTGACCTTAAAAAGTTCATGTTATTTTCGGTCGTACTGTGTTTCACGGCGGTTGACCAATCCCTTACCAAGAACGCTCTTAATAATTTTGACCGAACGACGAAATACATTGGTCGACCGTTCCCTTACCAGGAATGCTCCTGATAATTTTGGTCAAACCGCACGTCCACCAGGTCGACCGTTTCCAAACTCAAAAGTTACTGTTAAATTCGGTCCATCAGTTAACAAAAAATGTTTGACCGTTTTCACTATTTTTGCCTTCAAAGTTTGGATTAATATCGAACAAAATTTGAGTTTTAGGGTTTTAGCAAATTCATATGTTATAATGTTGCGGATCACATTATATCATGTAATATATTATCATATATTATGTCAAACATTATACCCCATAATATATATACATCTCATACAAATTTATTCAAAATTCTAGCCATGTCGTTATTATGACATATCGATTTTATCATTTCACCATATGTATATCAATACATCACATAAAATGCAAAACTATATCTCTTATTTCCCAATTTTGTGGTGTGACCTATAGAAGGATCTTAGTTATATTGGCAATGATATAAAACACTTTATATCATAAACTATGAGCAGTATCTAGCTACACATTATACTAACAAAAATAACTAAGATGTTTCGTTCACTTGAACTAAACACGATCCACTTAGTGATATGAAATAATATCACTTATGTCTATCCCTTGCCTCATAATACTAGGAATATTGTACAAAGTAGGAATGTGTTATCTTTGTATTATATATTCTTTTCTTGATCTCTTTAGCTAATTATAAATATGTAACTATACATAAGTTACATTGTGTACATTATAATTTTGCTTTATGAAGGGGCCCATTAAGTATCATGTCAAGAAGGACAATGATAATCTTTTGACATATGATCTTATCCAGCACAAATCATGTATAACCAACTAATCCATTTAACCAACTTCTCATGTGAAAAGGACATAGGTCTCATAGGGATTCAAAAACACAATGAAAAAATTAATGACACAAACACAATTTCATAATGTTTCATTGGTTAGGTATATTCAATATATAAAAGAAAACATTTTCCACTTCATATACCCATGTTGTTAAATACTTGTAGAGCTACAATATCCTTTAAACAACATGACAATCTTATCTCTGTAATTAATGTCCTATGTTAATCATCATGATTGTGAATCACTTTTGATTTATGCAAATCATTATCTCTTAGAGCTCTACGTTTAATGACCAAGAGTCTCTTCTTAAACACTTCCAAAAGACGAATACATTAATTAATGAACAAAATGTTTATACAATCAATTCATAATAAAATACATATAAAAGAATACTTTTAAAACACACATTCCTTTCAATCTCCCACTTGTTATTAAAGTCTTCTTTCACATACATTTACAATGTATAAAACTGTAATAACTAGGGTAACCCTCTTATCTTACTCATCAAACCACTCTACATGGTTCTTCAGACCCATGGACTCGAAATGCATTTCACTTTTTGCTTGAGATAAGGGTTTGGTGAATGGATCACTTGTGTTGTTGTTTGTGTCCACCTATAATAAACTTACTTTGCCTTCGTCGATGAAATCACGGGTGACAAAGTACTTGTGATTCATGTACTTCACCTTGTGATGTGATTTAGGATCCTTGATTTGCGAGATAACTGTGCTATTATCACAAAACAACTCTATGGGTCTCTCACTCGAGGGAACTACTCCAAGTTCTTCAAGGAACTTCTTAATCCACACTACTTCCTTGCTCACTTCAGCGACAACCATCACTTCTAAAGTGGTGGTCGAGTCAGCTATAGTGGTCTGTTTCCAGCTACGCCAACTCATGCTCCACTATTCAGAAGAAAAACATGTCCTTATTGAGACCTCCTATCATCTAGATCACTCATGAAACTCGCATCCGAGTAGCCCTCAACTACCAGCTCCCTTTGTACTCCATAAATAAGAAACTTATCTTTGGTCTAGTTAAGGTACCTTAGAATATTCTTGACTGAAGTCGAATGATCAGGACCTGCGTTGGATTGGTGACGACTTGTCACACGTAGAGAATACGAGACATCGGGTCTTGTGCAAGTCATCGCGTACATGATCGACCATATTGTGGAAGCATAAGGAATGCCCTTATTTACTCTAAGCCTTTACGTGATATTGCAAGTTGAGAGTTCTTGAGTTGCGCACTCGTACTCATTGACACATTGCCCTTTTTGGAGTTGTTCATATTGAACCACTCCAAGACCTTGTCAATGTATATACGTTGACTTAGGCCAATGAGCCTACATGGTCTATCTCTATATATCTTGATTCACAAGATGTATTGAGTCTCACCCAAGTTTTTCATTGAAAATGCAGCTTTCAATGAACTTCTAGTTTTCTCCAGCAAAGGGATATGATTTCCCATGAGGAGTATGTCATCGACATACAAGATCAGAAACACTACGTGATTCCTATTGACCTTCTTGTTTATACAAGGTTCCTCATTGCTTTGGAAGAAGTTAATCTTGTTGACTTCTTCGTCAAAACGTTTGTTCCAACTCCTCGATGCTTGTTTCAATCCATAAATGGTTCTTTTAAGCTTGCATACTTTCTCACTATTCTTTGGATCTTCAAAACCTTGATGCCACACCATGTACACATCCTCCTCCAAGTTCTGGTTTAGGAATGCCGTTTTGACATTCATTTGCCATATTTCATAATCATGAAATACGACAATAACAAGCATAATCCAAATTGATTTGAACATGACAACCAGTGGAAAAGTTTCATCATAATCAATTCCTTGAATCTGAGTGAAACCCTTCACTACAAGCCTCGCTTTGCAAGTTGTCAAGTTCCCATCTATGTCCATCTTCCTCTTAAAATCCCATTTATTTTGAACGACTTTCTTTCCTTGAGGAAGGTGAACCAAGTCCCATACTTGATTGTCATACATGGATTGTATTTCGGATTCCATGGCACTAAGCCATAGTTTGGAGTCTTTGCTTTCCATTGCATCTTGAAAGGTCGAGGGATCATCGGTATCAAGTACCATGATTTCATGAAGTCCCAAATACATATCGGGTTTCTTTCTCTCCCTCGTTGTGTAGGATTTCGTGTCCCTATGTATGTATATATTTAAAAAAAAATTAATACAACATACAATATCGATTTTCATACTTTCAACAATTTTTATGTACATAGTTTTGTGATTATTCTAATAACATGCAATCCTACATTTATTAAAATAAATCACAAAGAAAGAATCATACCTAAAAGTTCTCTAAAACCTTCTTGAAGATTCGGAGTCGCGTTGCCCGTTGAATCGTCCACGGATTTGCCTCCGAGTGTTCACCAAACTCTAAGCAAGATTAGAGAGAAAGGAGCTAGCCAATCAATCTCTAACAAGGTTTAGAATCTAGCTAATAACCTCTCTTTAAGCTCCTGAGATTCTTATCTCTAAAACTTAAATTTACTAAGAGATTTTCGTGGTGATTAGGGAGAGATTAATGAGAGAAAGAATTTTTGCATTAGTTGTTAAACAAGTAGGAGTAGGGGTCCTTTTATAGTCACCCAAAACATCCTTATCAAGAGCTATTATTTAGCCATGATCTCTTGCTTATTCTCTCCTAAAATTAATCTTTAATTTCCACATAATCACCCACAAAAAATGTTTTAATTAAATCTGGAATTAATCTACCCATGATTTAATTAATCTCTTAATAATTCTTGCAGAATCGTTCTTGTTCGGTAGACCGAGTATTATTCGGTCAACCGAACCATTCGGTTATAACACGCGTTCGGTGCACCGTGAGTTAGAAGGTCGACCGAATCTGTATGAGAAAAATTCCTTGGAAGAATTCGGACGAACCACGTCTTTTACTCGGTCTACCGTTGACCCACCAGAATCGCTCCTGGGACATAGTCACCGGATGACCGTGTCACCTTCGGTCTATCGAAAATACTATTTCTCGGTTGACCGTGCACACTCGGTTAACCGAACCCGATTGTCCAGGCGCTCCAGACAATTTTGGTCAACCAATTGTGCTTACCCGTTCCCTATTCGGTTAACCGATCCGAAGATACCCCGGTCGACTGAACCATGAACGGTTCACCGTGTTTGACCCCGATTTTGCCTTTGTCAAGTTTTGGATTTATTTCCAACAAAATTTGATCTTTTGGGGTTTTTAGCAAATTCACATCTTATATAATATATTATCATACGTAATATTAAATTATTACACCCCATAATATATATACCTCATATGAATTTATTATGATTCTAATTATGTCAATTCTCATGACATATTGATTTTATTCATTCACCACATGTGTCCTATTTTCACATGAAACCCGACACATCATATGAACTTAAAATCAAACCTCTTGTTTCCCAGTTTTGTGGTGTGACCTATAGGAGGATCTAAGCCAAATTGGCAGCGATATTAAACACTTAATATCTCAAACTATAAGCAGTATCTAGCTAAACATTATAGTTACCCAATTAGCATAGATGTCTTTGTTCCACCCGAACCAAAACACGATCCATTTAGCGATGTAAGTGCACCACTTGTGTCCATCCCTTGCCTCATGATATTAAGAATATATACAAAGTAGAAATGTGTCATCTTTGTATTATATTCATTTCTTGATTTCTCTAAGCTAATTATAACTATGTAACTTAACTCAAGTTACATTGTGCACATTATAATTTTGCTTTATCAAGGGGCCCACTAATATCATCACTCAATTAAGAGGGGCAATGATAATCGTTTGACTAGCTATCTTTTCCAGCACAAGTCATGCTCAACCAACTATTGCCTTTATCACTATACTCATTGATAGCTTTTGACAATAATCAAATTAAGCACTTCTTGAGTGAAAAGATATAAGTCTCATATCTTAGGATCCAAGACACAGTAAAAACATTAATGACACGAAATACAATTCCATAATGTTTTACTTGTTAGGTCTATTAAATATATAAAAGTAATCTTTTCCTCTTTTATATACACGTGTCGTCAATTATTTGTAGAGCTACAACAATCGATGACCAACACGACAATCTTATCTCGGTAATTAATGTTCAATGTTAATTACCATGATTGTGAATAACTTTTGATTTTATGTAAACCATTATCTTTTAGAGCTCTACGGTTAAGGACCAAGCGTCTCTTCCTTAACACTTCCAAAAGACGAATACCATAATCAAGGAACAAAATGTTTGCACATTCAATTCATAATAATTGACATATAAAAGTAAAACTTTTAGAACACATTCCTTTCAATCTCCCACTTGTTATCAAAGCTTTCTCTCACATACATTCTCAATGTATAAAACAATAATAACTAGGGTAACCATCTCTAATCACTCATCAAGCCAATCCACATGGTTCCTCAGACCCATGGACTCGAAATGCATTTCACCATTGGCTTGGGATAAGGGTTTGGTGAATGGATCAACTGTGTTGTTGTTTGTGTCCACCCATAACAGATTTATTTTGCCCTCGTCGATGAAGTCACGTGTGACAAAGTACTTACAATCCATGTACTTTACTTTGTGGTTTGATTTGGGATCCTTGATTTGCAAGATAGATGCACTATTATCGTAAAATAGCTCTACTGGTCCCTCGCTCGAGGGAACTACTCCAAGCTCTTCAAGGAACTTCTTAATCCACACTCCTTCCTTGTTCGCTTCAGCGACAAGCATTACTTCGGAAGCGGTGGCTGAGTCGGCCGTAGTGCTTTGCTTCCAACTATGCCAACTCACAGCTCCACCATTTAGAAGGTAGACGTATCTTGATTGCGACCTTCTATCGTCAGGATCACTCATGAAACTCGCATCCGAATAGCCCTCGGCTATTAATTCCATTTGTCCCCCATAAACAAGAAACTTATCTTTGGTCCAGTAAAGGTACCTCAGAATATTCTTGACCGTAGTCCAATGCTCAGGACCTGCGTTGGATTGGTGACGACTTGTCACGCCTAGAGCATACGAGACATCAGGTCTTGTGCAAGTCATCGCGTACATGATTGATCCTATTGCCGAAGCATAAGGGATATCTTTCATGTACTCCAAGTCTTTACGTGACTCAGCACGTTGAGACTTCTTGAGTTGCACACCCATACTCATTGGCACATTGCCCTTTTTGGAGTTGTTCATGCTGAACTTTTCCAAGACCTTGTCAATGTATGTACGTTGACTTAGGCCAATGAGTCTACGGGATCTATCTCTATATATCTTGATTCCCAAGATGTATTGAGCCTCACCCATATCTTTCATCGAAAATGCAGATTTCAATGAACTTCTCGTTTGCTCATGCAAAGGTATATGATTTACCATGAGGAGTATGTCATCGACATATAAGATCAAGGACAATATGTGGCTCCCACTAACCTTCTTGTATATACAAGGTTCTTCCTTACTTTGGACGAAGTGAATCTTTTTGACTTCTTCGTCAAAGTGCTTGTTCCAACTCCTTGATGTTTGCTTCAATCGATAAATGGATCTTTGAAGCTTGCATACTTTCTCGCTATTCTTTGGATCTTCAAAACCTTGAGGTTGTACCATGTACACATCCTCCTCCAACTTCCCATTAAGGAACACCATTTTGACATCCATTTGCCATATCTCATAATCATGAAATGCGGCAATAGCGAGCATAATCCGAATAGACTTGAACATGGCAACTGGTGAAAAAGTTTCATCATAGTCAATTCCTTGAGCTTGAGTGAAACCTTTTGCTACAAGCCTCGCTTTGTAGGTTGTGAAGTTCCCATCCATGTCAATCTTCCTCTTGAAAACCCATTTATTTTGAATGACCTCTTTCCATTGAGGAAGGTCAACAAAGTTCCACACTTGATCATCATACATGGATTCTATTTTGGATTCCATGGCCTTAAACCATAGTTTGTAGTCCAATCTTTCCATTGCTTCTTGAAAGGTCGAGGGATCATCGGTATCTAGTACCATGATCTCATGAAGTCCCAAATACATATCGGGTTTCTTCCTTTCCCTCGTTGACCTTCTAAGTTCTTTTGGTTCTATGTGTACTTCTCGAACTTCTTCCACAATTTCTTGTGGAATTGGTTCGTGTTCGATTCTCGAACGTACACTAGGTGGGGAAGATTGAGTTTCTCTCACAATTTCTTGCGAGAGTCTCTTACTCACGCTCCCACTAACCAAAGGAACCTCGGTTGGGCCTTCATGATCTTGAATATCATCATTCATATCATGATCTTGTAGAGTATCTTGAGTCTCCTCAAGCACAACTCTACTCCCACTACTTTTTATTCTTTCCAGAAATTCTTTTTCTAGAAATACGGCATCCCTCTCTACAATCACTCGATTGGAGGTTATATGCCAAAAGTAGTATCATCTTGTCTCACGAGGATAACCTATGAAGAAGCATTTATCCACTTTTGGTTGAAGTTTGGTCGACATCAATCTCTTGACGTTGGCCTCACAACCCCAAATCTTGAGAAAATTGAGCTTAGGTGTTTTACCACTCCATAGCTCATAAGGCGTTTTCTCTATGGATTTGGATGAAACATTATTTAGTGTCTAAGCCGCAGCTTTTAGTGCATAACTCCAAAAGTAAAGCGGCAATTCAGCTTGACTCATCATTGATCGAACCATGTCGAGTAATGTCTTATTCCTCCTTTCGGATACCCCATTCCATCCACTGAGGTGTACCGGGACGCGTGAGCTGTGGTACAATACCGCACTCCTTTAGGAAGGAGTCAAATTCGGTACTTAAGTACTCACCTCCACGATCCGTTCGTAGAGACTTGATTTTCTTGTTGAGTTGGTTCTCTACTTCATTCTTGAATTCCTTGAACTTGTCAAAGGATTCACTTTTGTTTCTCATTAGATAAATATAGCCATAACGAATATAGTCATCCGTGAACGTAATGAAGTACCTAAAACCGTCTCTTGCACTAGTACTCATCAGACCACATACATCGGAATGTATCAAATCCAACAAGTCATTCACTCTCGGTTCTTTCTTCTTGAAAGGCCTCTTGGTCATTTTGCCCATTAGGCAAGGTTCGCATGTCTCCAATGATTTAAAATCAACTTGACCAAGAAGGTTAGCTTCTTGCAATTTCTTGATGCGTTTTTCATTTATGTGACCAAGACGATAGTGACACAAGAGTGTATCATTCACGTGAGTAGTTTTAAGTCTTTTGTTATTGATGTTTAAGATTTGTTTATTATTCAATTCAAGCCAATAGAGACCATTCCTCACGAATGCATTTGCATAGAAAATACCATTCTTCGATATAGACTAGCAAAAATTTGAAATATTTATATTAAAATTATCCATATCCAAACATGATACAGAAATAATGTTCTTGCTAATTGAAGGCACATAATAAACATTCTTTAAACATAAATTTAAACCACCAGATAATTGAAGCTCCACAGAACCTTGTGCAATCGCAGCAACACTTGCACCATTTTCGACCTTCAAAATCATCTCGTTCTTTACGAGTTCCTTCCTATCCTTTAGTAGCTGCACATTAGAAATTATGTGAGCACGAGATCCGGTATCAATTACCCAATCATGGACAGAGGTGGCTAAATTTATCTCAATAACAAATATACCTTTGGCCTTTTTGGGGCGCTTACGTTCAATCACTCCATTGTCAAGGTCTTCCTTGTACTTTGGGCAATTTGGCCGGATGTGTCCCTTTTCACCGCAGTGAAAGCATTCCGTGTTGGGAGTCGGAGATTTCAAAGAATTCCCCCTTGAGGCACTCGCACGAGCACCTCCTACTCCCTTGTTTTTTATTGACGTATTTTTGGTGAATTTGCCTTTACCTTTGGTGATCTTCTTGCTCCCTCCATGGACGGCTAGGACATGCTTGTCCCGACCCTTGACCATGTCAACTTCAGCCGTTTTGAGAGCGTTGTGAAGTTCCTCAAGACTCACCCATTTCTCATGCACATGATAGTGCATAATGAAGTCCTTGTAGGATGGGGCTAGAGAGCCAAGAATCAAATCTTCCGCAATGTCATCGGGCATCGGGGAAGAGAGCTTCGACAACTTCTCAAGGTATCCTTGCATCGTGAGAAAATGCATGGATACCGATGTTCCCTCCGCCATGTGGCACCTTGTGAATGCGATGGTGGTCTTATAGCGCTCTTTTCTAGCACTATCCATGAACATCTTTGTTAAAGCTTCCATGGTCTTCTTGGGTTTTGAATCCAAGTATTTCGCTTGAAGCGAGTCACCCATGGAGGCCAACAATAGACCATGAACTTGGTTCTTTTGGTCTTCCCACTTGGCTTTTGCCTCTCTCTCGCTATCGGTTGCCTTCTCATTTAATTTTGGGATTTCACCATCCATAATATGAGATAGTTTCTCAAACTTCAACACGATATTGAGCTTGAGTTGCCAGCTTATGAAGTTTGAGCCATCATTTACCAAAGGATGTTTTTCAATCATAGATCGCACAATAGGTTGAATATTCGACATTTCTACAAAATAAATTATATGGGATTTAATGTCAATTTTATGTTTTAAAATTCAATACCGCAAATAAAAATTTGTCCATAAATGCAGCAATCCAATATCCTATCAATTAAAATATAAACTAGCTAAGGGCTATCAGATATACTATAAAATCAAGGTAAGAAAACATTTTCTAATCATAACCATTTCGAAATATCACAACATTTGCATTTTCAAACTCTTATGACTCTTGTCATTTTATTAATTAAGATGGAATTTGACCGATCCTCGTAAGAAAAACTCTATTTCTCAAAACCGAGCTAGGTCTCCGGGTCTTGTTAAGAAAACTTATTTCATTTGATACGAGATACGTTTATCCATTGCATTACATTTCTTAAATATACTCGGTGTCCACTAAGGGTGAATCGCAGCTCGTACATCTATTTGTGACACAACAATAGACAACCTTATATCTCCCACTATTCCCAAAGATGGAGGAAGTTATCTCAGGCTAAGGGCGAGCAGAATATCCCTCGATCGATGGCTGCTAGTGAATGAAATAAGAAAGAAAGATACTCTTAATTTTTGGTTGGACAATTTAAACATTAATATGTGATTTTGGAATTTAGGTGATTGATTGACATCATTTCATGCTTATATTTGTATCTTATATCCATTATCTTACACCTTAGCAATGCTACGTGATGAGTTTTATGTTTGAATTTCATAAATAAATAGGTTTGAAGAGATGAAGCATAAAAGGACCCAAAAGCAGGGAAAAATGACTTAATTGTGAGACCTGGGGACTAAGATGCAAGGGAGAAGGACCTGAACGTAAGACCAAAGGACCAAAGAGCAAAACAAAATACTCCACACCATCATGGGGAGTATTTTGGCAATTCGATTCGGGTCGGAGCTCCAAAAAGTGAAGTAAATCCATCAAAGACCAACAAAGACATCCAGAAAAGTCCAGAATAAAATCCAGCGTGATCCGGACCATATAGACCGCTAATTGGCGGTCTGTTTTGGCCCAAATCCGCTAAGATTTTGGTGGGTCGCGTATTAGTGTGTATTTAGTCCATTTCTGGTATTTGTTTAGTCCCACATCGGAGGATTATCCCGGATTGCCTTTTTCTTTGGTTATAAATAGAACTCTTCACCTTCTATTATAAATCACCCATTGCTTGGTGGTATTCTCTCTACTAAATAGTAAGCCTTGAAGCAAAACTCAAGGTGGAGAAGAATGCTACATTCAATGTGACTCATTGTTAATAAAATAATTGTTCTAGTTTCTTTTAATACTGTCTTGTAATTTTTGCATGCTTGTTTAGTCTTTCCTTTCCTTTTAAGCTTCTTTAATGTTCCTTTCTTGCTTAGTTGAATTTCTTTTCAGTAATATGTTTCATTTTGTTAATGTAGTAGTTTAATGATTAGTTAGTAGTTCCATCCCCATTTGGGGGGTGGAGAAATATGTGATATGATCATGTAGTGTATTAGGTGTGTGTTATCTTAATCCCTTGAGCCTTATATGTTTTCCATAACCATCTAATGGGATTTCACTCTTATCTTTGTTGATAATGTTTTTGAATGAAGCTTAGCTTATGCTTAGATTAGTGGACCTATTTTATGGGGAATGATAAGGTGAGGATATGGATGAAATTAATATTGGAAACACGATTTGTAGTGTGTGTACTCTTGTTGCCTTTACCTTGGTTAATGCCTTGTATGTTTTAATGATATTGGGTTATCTTATTTCATGTGGAGGCATAGTAGGGTCTTGTCTTTATACATGAGTTCATTTAGCTTCATTCCAATTATTGTCTTGTATGTTTTAACAATATAGTCTTATCTTATTTCATGTGGAGGCAAAGTTGGATTTAGTTTTATGATTTCATGCACTACATGTTGTGAGGAGCATAATTGAACACACACACACACACATCTTTATATTCACATTATTTCTCTACCCCCTATGGGGCTTAGTTTTATCGCTTATCTTCCATTTCCTTTTGCATTTTAGTGTAGTTTAGTGTAATCTCTCTTCTTCTCTCTCTTTACCACTCACCTTCGCACAAACCAATAGTCGACACACCTCCCTGTGGATAGACCCGTATTTGCCACCACTTCAACGCGGTCGTGCACTTGCGGTTTAATATAAAATGAATCATTCAGTGATCATGCATATTTATCATCTATACACATCCTAACTTTCATCCATGCAATCACATATATATCAAGCACACAAACATAAATAAATCCATTCACACACACATTGGGTGAGTTTATATGTTCCCGCGTCTTTGATCCTTGATCATCGATCATTGCGCTTCTTTAGTGTCTTCCTCTTGCACCATGGATGTTGATATTGCAAAAATATAAACATGCGTCTCTCAATTTTGAAAATTGTCTAGTGCAAGTCTTATGTAAAAATCCTCTCATATCCATGCATATACATAAAAATAGAAATTTGGCTTTTACATATACATAAGCCCATGTGACTGAATAATAATAACATACACATTCATTCATTCATTCACACATGGCTTCTTCGGAATATATAAACTCACATATCCCTGCATTAGAGAACTTGAGCAACGCATGTACATATACTATATATTACTCGATTTAGTTTATCATGCATCTCTAAATCAAACAATTCTGAAATAATTTGAAATCCATTAAAAAAGATTTTATGCATCCATAGTTCAAAACATAAAATATTTGAACCGTTTTTTATCCAATTTCCAAAAATAAAAATTTAAAGAAAGATAAACATATGCCTTTTTCGTTTTGTCGATTCCTTATAAAATAATCATTTAATTAAAACGGAAATTCTATAACTTAGACATAAGTCTAAATTTTAATTCTAACATTCACATGATGTGTTTCAAAACATTTAAAACTATCAAAAGAATCAATTAGAATTAAATCAATAAAACTATCGGAAAACTCGAAAAAGACATAGAACATGAATTGTTTTGATTGTAGATGGTAAACTAAAAAATTAATTATACAGTCTAATTATTGAAAATATGAACTAAAAGCTCTGATACCACTGTAGGATTTCGTGTCCCTATGTATGTATATATTTTAAAAAATTTAATACAACAAACATGATCGATTTTCATATTTTCAACAATTTTTATATACATAGTTTTGTGATTATTCTAATAACATGCAATCCTACATTTATTAAAATAAATCAAAAAGATAGAATCATACCTAAAGGTTCTCTAAACCCTTCTTCAAGATTCGGAGTCGCGTTGCCCGTTGAATCGTCCACGGATTTGCCTCCGAGTGTTCACCAAACTCTAAGCAAGATTAGAGAGAAAGGAGCTAGCCAATCAATCTCTAACAAGGTTTAGAATCTAGCTAATAACCCCTCTTTAAGCTCCTGAGATTCTTATCTCTAAAACTTAAATTTACTAAGAGATTTTCGTGGTGATAAGGGAGAGATTAATTAGAGAAAGAATTTTTGCATTAGTTGTTAAACAAGTAGGAGTAGGGGTCCTTTTATAGTCTCCCAAAACATCCTTATCAAGAGCTATTATTTAGCTATGATCTCTTGCTTATTCTCTCCTAAAATTAATCTCTAATTTCCACATAATCACCCACAAAAAACGTTTTAATTAAATCTAGAATTAATCCACCCATGATTTAATTAATCTCTTAATAATTCATGCAGAATCGTTCTTGTTCGGTAGACCGAGTATTATTCGGTCAACCGAACCATTCGGTTATAACACGTGTTCGGTGCACCGTAAGCTAGACGGTCGACCGAATCTGTATGAGAAAAATTCCTTGGAAGAATTCGGACGAACCACGTCTTTTACTCGGTCTACCGTTGACCCACCAGAATCGCTCCTGGGACATAGTCATCGGATGACCGTGTCACATTCGGTCTATCGAAAATACTATTTCTCGGTTGACCGTGCACACTCGGTTAACCGAACCCGATTGTCCAGGCACTCCAGACAATTTTGGTCAACCAATTGCGCTTACCCGTTCCCTATTCGGTTAACCGATCCGAAGATACCCCGGTCGACCGAACCATGAACGGTTCACCGTGTTTGACCCCGATTTTGCCTTTGTCAAGTTTTAGATTTATTTCCAACAAAATTTGATCTTTTGGGGTTTTTAGCAAATTCACATCTTATATAATATATTATCATACGTAATATTAAATTATTACACCCCATAATATATATACCTCATATGAATTTATTATGATTCTAATTATGTCAATTCTCATGACATATTGATTTTATTCATTCACCACATGTGTCCTATTTTCACATGAAACCCGACACATCATATGAACTTAAAATCAAACCTCTTGTTTCCCAGTTTTGTGGTGTGACCTATAGGAGGATCTAAGCCAAATTGGCAGCGATATTAAACACTTAATATCTCAAACTATAAGCGGTATCTAGCTAAACATTATAGTTACCCAATTAGCATAGATGTCTTTGTTCCACCCGAACCAAAACACGATCCATTTAGCGATGTAAGTGCACCACTTGTGTCCATCCCTTGCCTCATGATATTAAGAATATATACAAAGTAGAAATGTGTCATCTTTGTATTATATTCATTTCTTGATCTCTCTAAGCTAATTATAACTATGTAACTTAACTCAAGTTACATTGTGCACATTATAATTTTGCTTTATCAAGGGGCCCACTTATATCATCACTCAATTAAGAAGGGCAATGATAATAGTTTGACTAGCTATCTTTTCCAGCACAAGTCATGCTCAACCAACTATTGCCTTTATCACTATACTCATTGATAGCTTTTGACAATAATCAAATTAAGCACTTCTTGAGTGAAAAGATATAAGTCTCATATCTTAGGATCCAAGGCACAGTAAAAACATTAATGACACGAAATACAATTCCATAATGATTTACTTGTTAGGTCTATTCAATATATAAAAGTAATCTTTTCCTCTTTTATATACTCGTGTCGTCAATTATTTGTAGAGCTACAACAATCGATGACCAACACGACAATCTTATCTCGGTAATTAATGTTCAATGTTAATTACCATGATTGCGAATAACTTTTGATTTTATGTAAACCATTATCTTTTAGAGCTCTACGGTTAAGGACCAAGCGCCTCTTCCTTAACACTTCCAAAAGACGAATACCATAATCAAGGAACAAAATGTATGCACATTCAATTCATAATAATTGACATATAAAAGTAAAACTTTTAGAACACATTCCTTTCACGTTGACCTTCTAAATTCTATTGGTTTCTCTTGTACTTCCTGAACTTCATCCACAATTTCTTGCCAAATTTGTTCATGTCCAATTCTTGAACGAACACTAGGTGGGATGATTGAGTTTCACTCACAACTGCTTGCGAGGGTTGCTCTCTCATTCTCCCACTAACCAAAGGAACCTTGGTTGGGCCTTCATGATCTCCAATGTCATCATTCACATCTTCATCTTGTAGAGTATCTTGAGTTTCCTCAAGCACAACTTTACTCCCACTACTTCTTATTCTTTTGAGAAATTCATTCTCTAAGAATGCGACATCCCTCTCGACAATCACTCGACTGGTGGTTTTATGCCAAAAGTAGTATCATCTTGTCTCACGATGATAACCCATAAAGAAGTATTTATTCGCTTTTGGTTGAAGTTTGGTCGACATCAATCTTTTGGCGTAGGCATCACAACCCCAAATCTTGAGAAACTTGAGCTTGGGTATTTTACCACTCCAAAGCTCACGGATTTGGATGAAACATTATTCAGTGTGTAAGCCTTCAGCTTGTAGTGCATAACTCCAAAAGTAAAGTGGCAATTCAGCTTGACTCATCATTAATCGAATCATGTCGAGCAACGTTCTATTTGGAGACACCATTCTATTGAGGTGTACCGGGTGGAGTGAGTTGTGGTATAATACAACACTCCTTTAGGAACGAGTCGAATTTGGTACTCAAGTACTCACGTCCACGATCGGTTCGTAAAGATTTGATCTTCTTATTGAGTTCGTTCTCTACTTCATTCTTGAATTCTTTGAACTTGTCAAAGAATGCACTTTTGTTTCTCATTAGATAAATGTAACTGTAACGCCTATAATCATTTGTGAACATAATGAAGTACCTATAACCATCTCTTGCACTTGTACTCATTGGACCACATACATCAGAATGTATCATATCCAGCATGTTATTTGCTCTTGGACCTTTCTTCTTGAAAGGTCGCTTGGTCATTTTGCCCATAATGCAAGGTTCGCATGTCTCTAATGATTTAACCAAGAAATTTAGCATCATGCAATTTCTTGATGCATTTTTCATTGTTGTGACCAAGGCGATAGTGTCGTAAGATTGTATCATTCACGTGAGTTTTTAAAGTCTTTTGTTATTGATGTTCAAAACTTGTCCATTATTCAATTCAAACAAATAGAGTCCATTTCTTATGAATGTATTTGCATAGAAAATTCCATTCTTTGATAAAGACATGCAAGAGTTTGAAATATTTATTACAAAGTCATCCATATCTAAACATGATACGAATATAATATTCTTGCTAATCGAAGGTACATAATAGACATTCTTTAAACTTAAAATTAAACCACTAGATAAATCAAGATTCCATGGAGCCTTGTGCAATTGCAGCGATGGTTTCACCATTTCCGACCTTCATAATCATCTCTCCTCTTGCGAGGTCCTTCCTATCCTTTAGTAGCCACACATTGGAAATTATGTGAGCACAAGATCTAGTATCTAATACTCAATCATGGATAGAGGTGGATAAATTTATTTCAATAACAAATATACCTTTGGTTTTTTTGGGGCGTTTACGCTCAATCACTCCAATGTCAAGGTCCTTCTTGTACTTGGGGCAATTTGGGCGGATGTGTCTTTTTCCGCCGTAGTGGAAGCACTACGTATCGGGAGTCAGAGATTTTGAAGATTTCCCCCTTGAGGTGCTCGCATGAACACCTCCTACTCTCTTGCCCTTGATTGACGCTTTTTTTGGTAAATTTTCCTTTCCCCTTTACCCTTGGCGATCTTTCTACTTCCACCATGATGGCTAGAACATTCTTGTCCCTGTCTTTGCTCATATCGATTTCAGCAATTTTGAAAGCATTATGAAGCTCCTCAAGACTCACTCCTTTCTCATGCATATAGTAATGTATGACAAAATCCTTGTAAGATGGGGCTAGTGTGGGATCTTGAGCCTAATCCTATCCTAATTGAGTTTTGATGTGTTTAGGTGGTGATTAGGAGGAGATGGAGATGGACGGTTGGGATTGAAGGGTGATGGATTTGGAGGGCTGAGATGGAGTGTGTTGGATGAGTGGTGGGGATGGAATGGATTGGAATGGATGGTGAGGATTTGGTTTGGGGGGAGATATTTATTTGGTGAGTCTCTCTCTCTCACACCTTGCTCTCTCACGTCTCTCTCTCTCTCTCCCTCAGTGTGCTCCGGCGTGGGACAAGAGGGCGATCTCCGACGAGTGGAGTTCGGAGCCGTGCGTGTTGGAGGTGAGTGGGTTTGGTTGGTAGCTCCTCTCGTTGGTTTCTCATTTTGGTTCCCTCTCTCTCTACCTCACTCGTGTTTCTGTGGTCGTGGTTGGTTGGTGGAGGTTGCCGGAGGTGGAGTGGTGGCTGTGGATCGTCGAGGAGGTGTTGATCGTCGTTCGAGCGAGGGATTCGTCGACGGATCGTGATTTTGGGAGGAGTGCTTGTGGAGGCGCCATCATGGTTCTTCAAAGGTTTCTTCAAACCTTCTAGTATGTCAAGCTCGCTCACTTAAGTAGTGTGAGTATTTGGAAGTCGACGGTAGGCCTTCCGGCTCGTCGCAAGTAAACGTGCAGCAGATTTCACTGCCTGATCGGTCGACCGGTTGGTGCAAACAGTCGACCGTTCGTGAAGAGAATTCGGGTTCTGCCTCACATCGGTCGAAGGATGCCCTAGGGGCGGTCGACCGATTGTGCATGGGAGGCAAGCCTGGTGAGTTTCGGTCGAACGGGTCCCCTTTGTCGTTCGACCGTGTGCACTATCATAGGTCGGTTGGGGGCGTTGACCATCCAAACAGTCGACCACTCGTTGACTTTGGGTCGACCGTGACTTAAGTGAGAATAGTGGTCGGTTCGACCGAAGGTGGTTTCGGTCGACCAGACTTGTTGCTGAGCGTGGGGGAACACTCTGGTGGAATTCGGTCGACCGAGAGTGCTCGGGCGTTCGACCGGATTCGTGGTGCGAGTGAGGGATCATTCCCTGGTGGGATTCGGTCGACCGAGAGTGCTCAGGGGTTCGACCGAATTCGTTGTGGAGTTGAAGGATTTTGTCCCTGGTGACTTTCGGTCGAACGGGACCCCTTTGTCGTTCGACCGATTGGTCCTTTTGTTCGTTCAACATGGGAGTTGACCATCTAAACGGTCAACCGTCCCTAGACTTTGGTTCGACCGAACGAGTGCAGTTGGTGGGAATCGGTCGACCGAGGGAGTGCCGGTCGAGGCGATTGCCCTGTGTTTTCGTGATTTGGTCGACCAGGACTATTGGTTCGGTCGACCGTTTGTGTCCCATTTTGCACTATGGAGGTGCAGTTCTTGTGGTCGTCCGTGTGGGCGAGTTGTGGTGCCGATATTCTTCCGGCGAGTGTGCTAGGGTGCACATGTGTTGCGGTGGTTGATTGAAAAAGACCTGGAGCCCCGTAACTGTGTGAGAGCTTGGGTTGGCTGAAAAAGGCCTGGAGCCCAACTTAGAATGTGGTGTTGCGGTGGTTGGTTGAAAAAGACCTGGAGCCCCGTAACTGTGTGAGAGCTGCGGTTGGTTGAAAAAGACCTGGAGCCCAGCTAGTCTGTGCGGGGGTTGGTTGAAAAAGGCCTGGAACTCCGTAGTGCGTTCAGGTTGGTTGAAAAAGGCCTGGAGCCCAGCTTGGTGACGAGTGTGTGTTGCGGTGGTTGGGTGAAAAAGCCCTGGAGCCCCGTGACGATGGTGTGCTGTGGTTGGGTGAAAGAGACCTGGAGCCCAGCCTGTTTGAGATGCTTTTCTTGTTAGTAGAACTGCTTGCTATGGTGCTTTCATTTCCTGCATTATAGAGTTTGGCATACGGGGTTTCCTTCTGGAAACTCAGGCATTGTTGCATGTTTACTTTCACGCCGTGATCGGCGATAGGGGGTGGTGACCGAGGAGAGGAGCACCGTTACCGGATCCAGCTTTCTCTCAGTTGAGGTCGAGTGATTACTGCTTCGTTGTATAGTCTTTTGATGTAATCACAACTTTTGAAATACTCTGATGTTCATATATATATTATATATGTTGGTGCACCTGTTTTCCTTATTTGCGTAATATCCTCTGTTGGTTGTGTGTTATTAAAATTTTAAATTTTCCATTGTGTTGAGGATGTTACAACTAGAGAGCCAAGAATCAAATATTCCGCAATGTCATTGGGCATCGGGGAAGAGAGATTTTCTAATTGTTGGATTTTTTGCCTTAATCCGTGTTTTGATGATTTAATTAACCTAATTTTAATCACAATCAAATGTAGTGTAGCACACATGATGCATGGAAGATATATTTTATTGTGCTAACATCTAAATGTGATCATGACTCAAGGAAGAATGAAATTGATGTCAAGACATGTAATAAAGCTTTTGAAGACATGTAATTTGCCTTTATCTTCAGTCTTAGGAACTTGTGTAAACTTGAGCATACAAGAGATAAAACTTACTCACATACACACTAGATTCCTTGTCAAAGACACACAAAATTTCACATCAATTGGACTTCAATAGATCACCCATACCTTAGTCGGAAAATCACTAAACCTAAACCTAATCTGCGTGTGCCGAACGATCAACCGAACCCTGTGTGTTGTTCGACCGTTTATAACAGAGTCTCAAAGTGTATTTTCCTAGTTCAATCGATCGACCACTTTTGACCTTTCGGTCGATCGTTCTCATATTTTCTTATGGTCGTTATACTTGTCATATTCTCCAACGGTCGTATTCGTATAAACTCAACCAACCCCTAGAATACAATTGGCCACCGGTCTAATGTTCACCTTAGAACGGTCTACCGGATGAAGATAAATCTTGTGCCCAAAATTTCATGGTTTCGGTTGATACGCCTCTCGTTCGACCGTTCACAATTTACCTTAGCCAAAACTCTTTGAACGGTCGACCACCCCTGTATTTTGTTCGATCGTTCACTTAAGTAAACTTAAGTCATAGCCCAAGTTGTTCGACCGTTCTTTATTTCGTTTGAATGTTTATTTATTTTTAAGAAACGGTGGACTGTTCCTCTCGATTCGGTCGACTGTTGATGGACAAAATTGCAGAACTTCAATTTCTGTTTTGTGTATCTTACACACAAATCAATCAATTCTTCTCTAACGGCTAGAAATATGTAGGGACTTATAAATAGATGTCCAAACACATTGTTTAGACAACTCTCACATTTCCAATTGTCTCATACATTTGAGAGAAATCCCAAACTCCTAAAAGTCTCAATCTTACACTCAAGAGCCTAAATTTCACACCTTTGGGGAGCAGAAATGAGTCTAGATTTGGGGACAAGAAGGTTAATCCAAGATCCCTGATCTATAAAATCAAAGACTGGGTTCATGTCATTAATTCTCAACTGAAAACTCCTCACTCTTGCAACAACTTTGAATCTTCTCAACTTCACAAGCTGGGGCTTACTACTGTTGAGACTTTTACTTTGAAATATAATTTTTTTCATTGGGTTAAACCTCCCCAAGGCGCTTATAAACTTAATTCTCATGGAGCTAGTAAGGGTAATCCTAGTTGTTCAGGTGGAGAAGGCATCATAAGAGATTGCATTGGGAACTTTATAGTTGCTTACCATAGTTATTATGGTTATACCAATAACTTGGTTGCTGAATTCCATGCTATGATGGATGGTCTTATTCTTTGCAAGGAATATGGACTTCATAATGTGATCATGGAATCTGATTCTTCTTGCCTGGTGGATATTCCTAAAAATGATCATCTTTCTCATGTTAGCCTTCCAAGGTTTATTCCTCTTTTTCATCAAGTTCAGCCTACTCATTATCAAATTCAACACCAATACCGGGAGGCTAATGCGCTGGCTGATCACTTAGCTAGCATTAGGATACAAACTCAACAAAATTATGTTTATCATGCTATTGAAGATCTGGATCAACAAAGCAGAGGTTGCCTCATCACTGATATGCAACTTCTGCCTTATGTTAGATTTTGTTAATCTCACATTTCTGATGATTCTGCAGTTCCTTGCTGATCCTGGGACATGTCTTGCTCCGCATTGGCAAGCCAATCAAGGACCCGATCAAATTACTCATGATATGAGTAAATTGATCGGAAATGGGAAGTTCATTTCCTCTGCTACTCCTCTGAATCATGCAATTACATATCCTAATTTCAGCATTTTTGCAGCTTACTTTAACCATACTTACTTTTGGAACAATTTGAGGAGCTCTTATGATCCAATGATACCCCCACTCTTATTATGCTTGGACACTTTTCTTTGTTGGGATCATTTATATACCAACCACATTCATGATGCCCACTCTGAAGTCTTGGCTGAAATTCCAAACAAAAGGATCCAGCTGGGATTTTTAAAAATTAAATCTCACATCACTTGCAACAGATGGCACAGATTTTTCTTGATGTCTGACTTGCTGGATATCCGATTTCAAAATGGCACTTAATGTTTTATTGAAGTGATATGGTGTAACATCCCGAAACAGCGGAAATTTAAAAATTTATAATCAAGACAAAGGAACTCAATAATCAAAGACGGGACTGTTACTTCTCATAAAACAAATAGCGGTGCACCAAAATTACATCAGAGTTTGTCAAAATGATACATGATTAGAACAAAACGACAAAAGAAGATAAAACGTAATCATGTCGACCTCAGCGGTCCGAGAAGAGGATCCAACTCCAAAATGCGCGTGCCCGCCGATCACCACCCAACTGGACCTACTGCGGTCCTGAAAAAAATATATAACAACAATGCCTGAGTTTCCAGAAGGAAACCTTGTATGCCAACTCACCTATATGCATGCATTACGCAAATGAACCTATCATTCTAGTAGTATGTCATGGCATCGACAGAAAGGAAAACAGTTCCCCCGAAGGGTAAAACAGGACATCAGTCCGACAGTCAACATCGGGTCTCCCGAGGAGACCTACTGCAGGCACATGCAGTCTTACAGCACGCGACATCGCACCCCCCACACACGGCTACACTACTCAAGGGTTCGGCAGGGAGCCTCTGTCACGCCTGCGGGCCGACAGAATACAGATCTGCAAATCTCTGTGGTCGGAGCCACGGGGACCAACGGGGCCGTCGCCCGGAAGGTATAACAACATCATCTCGATAGGTGCCCAGTCGAGGAATCAACGTAGCCGGAACAACCTCGCCCCAACAATCATCATAGCAAGCACAACCTCGACGGCATCACCGGCACAACATCGGTGGTCCATCACAAACGTCCGGCACAACATCGGACGGTCCAGACCGAAGTCTGCCAGGTCATCAGGCTCCACGAGCCGCAAACACCAACCGTGCCGCTATAAAAGCAGGGCAGCGACCTCTGTAGCCCGAAGGCCGGTAGTCACCTCACCCAACGCCAGTTGCGTGCCCGCACAAACATCCAACATTGGGATCCGCGATCCCTCAGGCCTGCTATACTACAATGAGTCCAATCAATCCATCAACTTAGTCACTGTCCATACATGGAGGTGATGCGTCCCGAACACCCACACTTTTCCACACGACAGTCCCTGGGCAGGCACGCGGAACGCGCCTACCGTCACCTCCCGGCTCACGCACAAGGCGAGGACACGGGTTTCCGTGGACAAAGTTGGCATTCAAAAAGGGAACCAGGAATTCTGTCCTGGGCCCAAACGGTCGAGCGGAAGAGGTGATTTGGTCGACCGTACGCCTAACACGGTCTACCGCCGCGCTCAAAACACAATCCCCAACGGTCGAACAAAGGTCTAAAACCGGTCGACCGAACGAGGTCAAAATCCGAAGTCTGGTCAACATAAATTCAATCTATCGGTCGACTGACTCAGGGGTCTCGGTCGACCGAAAACAGACAGGGTCAACCTAGTATTCTATGTCATATAATCGGTCGAACGCAAACATACAACGGTCGAACAAGCATACATAATAAATCGGTGCACTTAAGTTCCGGTCGAACGTCCCAAAGACCCGATCGACCGAAAACAGACAGAGAGTCCCAACTCACCAGCAATATGCACTACCGGTCGACCGCCACAAGGCATCGTTCGACCGGTGAAGGTTAAAGTCGGGTAAAACACTACATTCGGTCGACCGCCCGCAGGGACCGGTCGACCGTTGGTCGCCTTCAACCTCGCGCCAGCCGAGGTTTTACGAAGAAACACGCCGCCGGAGAGGTCTCTGACCTCTCCCGGCCGACCAACGCCTCCCCCACACTTGGGTGAACAACCAAAACCACACTAACAAGTCGACATACCTCAAGCAAAGACGACGAACCGCCGGAGCTCGCTCACGCACGTCGCCTCCGGTAGACCTCGAGCACGCGCCGCACCTCCTCTGGACGTCCGACCTCTGCCCGCGCGTCGTCCTCGCCTCCTCCGATTGTCGCCTCAGCTGGATGAAGGAGAAGAAGAAGGAAATGGAGAGAATGAGAGAGAGAGAGAGAAGAAAACACAATATAAACCCATCTCCTCGCTACAACACCCTACACTCCAGCCCACACCTCCCCCTCACGTCCACAGTGCTCGCCTCCCTTCCCTTCCCCATGCACACCACACTTCCCCATGCAAACCCCCTTCTAATCCATGATTAACCCTAATCAAGGGTTAGGGTTCTAACATATGGTGGCAATTATGCATGATGATTTGGATAAATAAAGCAAAGGCATGATTGTCTTAGATTTTGTTAATCTAATATATTTGCTGAATTTGCAGTTCCTTAGTAATTCTGGCGCACGTCTTGCTCAGCATTGGCAAGCCAATCATGGAACCGATCAAATTACTCATATTCTGAGTAATTTGATCGGAAATTGGAAGTTCAATTCCTCTGCTAATCTTTTAAATCAAGCTACTTCAAATTCTAATCTCAACATTTTTGCAGCATCCATTGATCTCAACTACTGCTGGCATACCTTGAAGAGCTCTTTTTATAATTCAATAACTATCTCATGCTTGGATTCTTTTCTCCACTGGGGTCAATTATACAACAGAAACATCAACCTTCATGATGTTCTCATGGACATCTTGACTGAGCTTCACGTTCAGACTGAGTCATCTGCCATAACCAACCTTAATGATGATTTTATCACTTATATTTTGATTCTCTTAATCCTTTCTTTTGATGACTGGTTCAAGTCAGATTTCTCAATGACATGGCACATGTTAGCTTCGCATCGGCTAGTCATTGGATTGATTTGGTCGGAAATGGGAGGTGACTATTGAATTGCTACTATTCTTCTCATTCATTATTTATCTACTTCAATGCCAGTGAAACTCTCTTCCATGTTTCTTATTATCTGCCATTTAGGAGAGTACAAAGGTTCAATGTACTGGGATTCATGAATTTCACTTTCAATAGATGGCTTTGGGATCGTCCAGCAACCAATTGGAGCAGTGGGCTGGGTTGGGCCCATCAACATGGCTGGTTACCTCCTCACATGGGCTGGAGAGTGGATTTTAGGAAGAAGCACTGGCTGGACTTCTCCTTACACAGATGGACTTCTTACTACCATGGGATGGCTAATTGGATGAGACATTGGAAAATCATTGGGACAATTTTTTCCTAGTACCACCCTACGTTTTTTTCATTGTCCCACTAGTTTGGATAGCCTTGATGGCTTATATCTTGACCACACTAGTTGTAGCTCACATCGAGCCAACACTTTGTATATTGTTGTTTAGCAATATATAAATAAGTGTGGTGGGTGGAAAATAAATAAATTCACACCTTTGATTAATTTCCAATCATACTCAAAGTGTGCTCAAACTAGAGAGTGTTGAATACTCAGTTCCTTTCATCGTCAAAGCTTGTAAAGATTTCGGTGAAAGACCGAAGCATCCATCTCGGATTGTGAGAGGAGGTTCCAAGCTTGGCGAAGGTGTTCGCAAGCTTAAAGTGTAAAAATGTTCTCTCCCAACTCGGAAAGGGGAGTGGATAGTGAAGTAGTGAGCGGAGCTCGTGGAATCGAGCGGAGCTTGCAAGAGAGGAAGTATGTGGGAGTCCGAACCTCTATAAAAATCGCATCATCTTCTTGTGGTTTGCTAGTCTTTTTCCCTACATTGTTTTAAATCGTTTTCGTTGCATATCTTGTTAATTAAGTGGGGATTAAGCATAATTTGAGTTGATAATTAGGGGTCATTACGATCCTACACTAACTTATTAAGGTATCCTTGCATGTGAGAAAATACATGCACACAGATGTTCCCTCCGCCATGTTGCACCTTGTGTGTGCTATAGTAGTCTTATAACGCTCTTTCCTAGCATTATTCATAAACATCTTTGTAAGAGCTTTCATGGTCTTCTTGGGTTTTGAATCCAACTATTTCACTTGAAGCGAGTCACCCATGGAGGCAAGCATGAGACCATGAACTTGGTTCTCTTGTTCTTCCCACTTTGTTGCAGCCTCACGCTCAGCATCGGTTGCCTTCTCACTTAATATTGGGATTTCATCATCCAAAATGTGAGATAGTTTTTCAAACTTTAACACAATGCTAAGCTTGATCTGTCAGCTATTGAAATTGGAGTCATCGTTGGCTAGTGGATGTTTTTCAATCATGGATCGCACAATAGGTTGAATGTTCGACATCGCACAATATGTCAATTTTATGTTTATAAAATTTGTACTGCAAATAAATATAAATAAATTTGTTCATACATGCAGTCATACAATATCCTATCATTTATAACATAAGCTAGCTAAGAGCTACCAAATATGTCATAAACTCAAGGTAAGAAACCTTTTCTAATCATAACTATTTTGATATTTTGCAAACTTTTGCGTTTTTCAAACTCTTATGATTCTTGTTGTTTTAATTAATAGGGAATTTGTTCATCCTCCTAAGAAAAAATCTCTTTCTCAAAACCGAGCGAGGGCTTTTAGTTTTGTTAAGAAAACTAATTTCATTTGATACGAAATACGATTGTCCGTTGTATCCACGAACAAATACACTTGGTGTCCACTAAGGGTGGAACTCATTTTAAGTGTTTATTGATGGCATAACAATGTATATCCTAATATCTTCCACTATTTCAAAAGATTGAGGAAACTATCTCCCATTAAGGGCGAGCAAAAAATTTCTCGATCGATGACTTCTAGAGGATGAAATAAGAAAAAATGTCTTCTTAATTTTTAATTTGGGCAGTTAAACAATTTACATGTGATACTTGAATTTAGATAGTCATGTTTGCATTCATCCATACCTATCCTAAACGTTCAACTGTTCAATCACATACAAGCCAAGCAGATTGACACAAAATAAATCCATTCACACATTGGTGTGAGTTTATATGTTCCCTTGTCCTTGACCTTCGCTTCTTCTCCTTGCACCATGGATGTAAATATTGCACAATATTTAAACATGCATCTCACAATTTGAATTTTATCAAAATTAAATTGGCTAGTGAAAGTCCTATGTAAAGTCCTCTCTTATGCATGCATACAAAATAAAGGTTTTTACATATACATCAAACCCCTATGATTAATTACACAAATGATATACATATCATACATTCACATATTGTTTCGATGGAACATATAAACTCACTTATTCCTACAAAATAGAACAAGTGCAACAATTTTTTACATATGTTATTTTACACTATTTAGTTGATCATTCATCTCTCAATTAAATAATTCAAAAATCATTTGAAATTCTTTAAAATCATTCAAGCATCCTTAGTTCAAAATACAAAGATATTAGAACCGAAGTTTATCTAAATTCCCAAAAGCAAATTTTAAGGAAAATAAACTTATTTGCCCATTTTTACTTTGTCAATTCCAAGTAAAATAATCATTTAAAAATAAACAAAAATTCCACATAATTAGACACAAGTCTAAAACTTGATTCTAATAATCATATGACATATTTTAAAACATTTAAAACTCTCACAAGAATAATTAGAATCAATCCTATTTTTATGATTTTCTTTGTTTCAACTTAAGGATCAGAATTAGTCCATTGATCTTAGTGGTTAACATATTTTCTAACATTACAAACTAATGTATAAAAATAAGAAACATAAAAAATCTAAAAATTCAATTTTATGCATCCATTAAAAATCAAAAGGACTCAAAAGGGCAAAACATGAATTACTCAATTCAGACATGGTAAACTAAACCTTATTAAATAGCCTAATTATTGAAAAATATGATTAAAAGCTTTGATACCACTGTAGGATTTCGTACCCTATGCTTGAGTATATATTTTTAATTTTTACAAGCAAATATGATGAGTTTTCATATTTATTCACCAAATTCATATACAAGACTCCCTAATTGCCTTTCAATATATTACATATTATATAATATCAATATATATATATAGCATCATACCTAAAAGGATTGTCAAATCCCTTTCAATCGTCGAAAGTCGAGTTGCACTTGGAACGTCTCAGAATTGAAAGGAATGTATGTTCTAAAAGTTTTCTATTACATGTCTTTTATTATGAATTGAATGTATTCATCTTTTAGATGTGTTAGAGAAGAGACTTATATTAGAGATTGATTGGCTAGCTTCGATCTCTCTGAATCTTAGGGCTTATAGGTAGGTGTTCAAACCTTATTTTAACTTTACACTCCTTATTGGCTATTAATCAAAGAAAAATCTTTCTCACTCCAAAGTTCAAATCCTACACACTCAACCCTAAACTTCCCACTTGTGTTCTTCACTCCTATCCTATTCGAGTGTGCTCAAGTGTAGTGTGTTCATTAGTGATTCCTACTTCCATTTTCTTGGATCACAAGAGTTGTATATCTTTGGAGGAAGCCACCATCTTGGGTTGTGAGAGGAAGTATCGAGTTCCACGAGACTGAGAGGAAGAATTGAGTTCTACGAGGTTGTTCGTGAGCTTGGATTGTAAAAGGTTTGATCTCAGCCCAGAACGGAGGTCAGATAAGTAGTGAAGTCATGAGTGGGGCTCGTGGTGATCCAGTGGGGCTTGTAAGAGAGGACTAGGACCCGGTTGGGGTGCCGAACCTCTATAAAGATCTCTGGTCTACTTATGGTTTTGCTTGTTGTCTCTATTTTTGTTTTTTCGCTGCTTAATCCATCATTAGTAGGACACTTTAGATTAGATTGATGGCCATCATCGATCCTACAACTATGGTTTATATCCAAGATGTGCAACAACATGCAGGGAACCTCAGTCTGGTCATTCAAACATTGCAAAATCACTAATTGTACCTTAAGTTTTCCAGATGTTGTTTTGCAGTTCCTATGGTATCATATTTGGGACATGTAATCTCTAAGGAAGGGATGGGAATAGAAAGTGAGGTGTAAGATATGTTTGTGGTGACCAATTCCAAGGATTTGAAGGCTCTAACAGAATTTTTGGGGTTGACTAATTACCAGAGGAAGTTCATGGCCAATTATGGGATCATTGTTGGACCTTTAAGAGCATCCTCTACCCCAACCCCAAATCCAACCCAACCAAACCCAACATTTCTCTCTCTGCTACGTCAGTACAATCATTAATCCAACCATTTATCCAACGCAACACAAAACTCTCCACTATTACAACCCAACATTTCAAGACTCTCTCTCGTCCACATCATATCTTTTTATCTTCTTTTTTATTCTTTCACAACAATCCATAAAACTACATAATAAATTATTTTTGTAATTACTTAATCTAATTAAATAACAAGTATTTCCATTAGAACAAGTATTTGTTAATATCCACGATACGATTGGTGGAATAATGAAAATGTTCATTCTTAGAACTTTCCGCTGATGTTTGGAGGTCGATTCCGGATAAAACAAAATATAAAAAAAATATTTAAAAAATTAAGATTTAAAATAATAGATTTTAAAAAATTAAAATAAATAAATTAAATGTTTTAAAAAAACAACCAATGGCTTGGGGGCACGTGGACCCCCAGACCCACTTGCTGGGTTGCAACCCCGGTCACATCGCAACTGAGGACACGACCCGACCCAGATCTGGCCCCTATTAAGGGGCCAGATCCAGGTCACGACCAGGTAAAACCACCCCATAGTTTCTTAAGAAGGGAAATTTCAAGTGGCCAGAAAAAGCATTCAACCAACTTAAGAAGGACATGAGTGAGGGTCAAGTGTTAGGATTACCTTACTACGCCAAACCTTTGTCATTGATAGTGACACAAGTGGCACAGGTATGGTGACCGTGTTGTTGCAAGGAGGAAGACTCCTTACTTACCTCGGTAGAGCTTTCAAGGGCAGACATATAGCACTTCCCACATACGAGAAAGAAATGCAAGCTATCATCATGGCAATGCTTAGGTGGAAGCCTTACTTGTTGTATCAACCTCTCACCATCAAAACTGATCACTAAAGCTTGAAGTTTGTGCTAGGCGAGAGAATTCAGACACCTGCCCAACACAAGTGGTTAGTTAAGTTGATGGGTTTTGATTTCAAGGTTGAATATAAAACTGGAGTTAGTAATTGAGTTGCAAACTCCCTCTCTAGAATGGAAGAATTTAACCTTGCAGAAATTGAAAATTCTGAACAGTTGAAGGAAGCAACAATGACTACCTTGCTTCCACCATGAGTAGAAGAGGTTCAGAAGGCTTATGCTCAAGGTGAAGCCTATCAAGAACTAATTGTAAGATTTAGGGTAGGGAAATTGAATATCTCTAAATATTCAGTATAACAAGGCATGTTGTTCAGGGAAAACAAGTTGGTTTTATTTTCAGATTCTCAACTAAGTTAGAATGTTTTGAAGGAGTATTCTCCTTCATGAGGGGGCACTCAGGGTACCATAAGACTTGAAGAGGGTGGAGACAGATTTCTGGTGGAAAGGGATAGGACGAGATGTCAAGGAGTACATTAAAATGTGTGAAACCTGCCCAAGATGTAAGTATGAGTCTGTAGCCTCTCCTGGACTACTCCAACCCCTTCCCATACCCCCAAAGAAGTATGGTAGGAGATATCCATGGACTTCATTGATGCTTTACCTTCTTCCCACTTGAAAACAACTATTTGATGGTTGTGGACAGGCTAACAATGTATGGCCACTTCCTTCTCTTTAAACACCCTTACACAACAACAAGTGTTGCCCAAGTATTTGCTAAAGGTGTTATCAAGTTGCATGGAATCCCAAAGGCAATTATTAGTGATCGAGATCTGATTGATTCGTTTTATATTAAACCGCAAGTGCACGACCGCGTTGAAGCGGTGGCAAATACGGGTCGATCCACAGGGAGGTGTGTCGACTTTTGGTTTGTGAGAAGGCGAGTGGTAAAGAAAGGAGAGAAATGTTGGTTACACTAAACTACACTAAGATGCAAAAAGGAAATGGAAGATAAGCAATAAAACTAAACCCCATAGGGGGTAGAGAAATAATGTGAATATAAAGATGTGTGTGTGTGTGTGTTCAATTATGCTCCTCACAACATGTAGTGCATGAAATCATAAAACTAAATCCAAATTTGCCTCCACATGAAATAAGATAAGACTACATCATTAAAACATACAAGACAATAATTGGAATGAAGCTTAATGAACTCATGTATAAAGACTAGACCCTACTATGCCTCCACATGAATTAAGATAAGACTATATCATTAAAACATACAAGGCATTAACCAAGGCCAAGGCAACAAGAGCACATACACTACAAGTCATGTTTCCTATATTAATTCCATCTATATCCTCACCTTATCATTCCCCATAAAATAGGTCCACTAATCTAAGCATAAGCTAAGCTTCATTCAAGAGCATTAGCATATCAAATATAAGAGTGAAATCCCATTAGATGGTTATGGAAATCATATAAGGCTCAATGGATTAAGATAATACACACCTAATACACTACATTATCATATCACTTATTTCTCCACCCCCAAATGAGGATGAAACTAATCACTACTCATTACACTAACTACATTAACAAAATGAAACATATTACTGAAAAAAATTTAACTAAGCAAGAAAGGAGCATTAAAGAAGCTTAAAAGGAAAGGAAAGACTAAACAAGCATGCACAAATTAAAAGACAAGATTAAAAGAAACTAGAACAATTATTTTATTAACAATGACTCACATTGAAGGTAGCATTCTTCTCCACCTTGAGTTTTGCTTCAAGGCTTACTCATTAGTAGAGAGAATGTCACCAAACAATGAGTAGTTTACAATAGAAGGTGAAAAGTTCTATTTATAGCTAAAGAAAAAGGCAATCCGGGACAATCCCCCGATGTGGGACTAAACAGATACAAAAAATAGCCTAAACAAACACTAATACACATGCTCCAGAAAACTCAACGGATCTGGGAAGATCCGGACCGCCAATTGGCGGTCTACAGGATCCGGATCGCGCTCAGATTTGTTGTGGGCTTTTCTTAGTATATTTGCTGGTCTTGGATGCATTTACTTGGCTTGTAGGAGCTCCGACCCGAATCGAATTGATGAAATACTCCCCATGATGGTGTGGAGTATTATGTTTTGCTCTTAGATCCTTCGGTCTTACGTTCAGGTCCTTCTCCCTTGCATCTTAGTCCCCAGGTCTCACAATGAAGTCATTTTTTCCTGCTTTTGCGTCCTTTCATGCTTCATCTCTTCAAACCTATTTATTTCTGAAATTCAAACATAAAACTCGTCACGTAGCATTGCTTAGGTGTAAGATAATGAATATAAGATACAAATATAAGCATGAAATGATGTCAATCAAGATCCCCTCTTCACAAGCCAATTTCGAAAATAACTCTGTAAGTTACAGGAAACACAATTTAAAATGAGTTATGCTATGGAAATATCACCAACAAATAGGATCAGCAAACTGAGGTGCTCAATAGATGTTTAGAGACATACTTAAGATGTTTCTACCACCAACAATAAAGAAAATGGTGTGAATTCCTCCTTTGGGCAGAACTGTGGTATAATATTACCTTTCATTCTTCAATAGGTATGACCCGTTATGAAGGATTGTATAGACACCATCCTCCTACCTTTCTCACTTATGTACCAGGAACTATTGAGAATTGAACTTAATCCTAGGTGGCGACTTAACCCTATGTGGCGTCCTAGTCACCCGCCACATCATCATTGCTTGATGACTCATCAAGGGAGTGAAGAGTCAACACATTAGAAGACAAAAAGGTTGAGGAAGTGGAAGAGACAAGAGTCCTTTCATTTTTTTGTGTAATTTTCGTCCTAATTATGTATGCAATTTAAGTAGAGAGTGTAATGATCTTGAATGATCATGTTTATGTAGTCTTTATATTTGGAAGTTGTAGGGTCATGTAAGTGCCTATATAAAGCACTAGAATTCACCATTTGTAATAACACAACAATAGAACAACAATACAACAACAATAGATTACAAGCATTACAAGTTGAGCCACGAAATTGTATGGAAAAAGAGTGAGGATATGAGTAGAAAGAGAGAGCCACCTTCTTTCTTTCGTGCCCCCCCCAGTTGCATAGATCAAGCATGGATCTAGTGGAGTCCATTGAAGGCAAAATGCAGGGCGGTCTAAGGCAGCGCACGAGGCACGCCTTTTAGACCGCCAATTGGCGGTTGGGGACCGCCAATCAGCGGTCCCTGTAGCCCAGGAGACGGGCATTCTCCTGTGCTGGGTTGATCAGTAGCTTCCCGTCCTCCTCCCGTCCTCCAACATCTGGTATCAGAGCCTCGTCCGATGGGAAGCTCGGGAATGACCTCGTTTGGTCATGCGTCGTTGCCTCGATTGTCGAAAGGCAACTACGACAATTGGAGTATCCAAATGCGTGCGCTGCTGGGTGCGCATGATGTTTGGAATCTTGTGGAGAGCGGCTTCGAGGAGGAGGCCGAGACGGGAGAAGAAACCGTCGCACAAATCAAAACACAAAAGGAGAGAAGAGCCAAAGATAAGAGTGCTCTCTTCCTTCTCTTCCAAGCGGTGGATGAGAGTGGCTTTGAAAAGATCGCTGAAGCGAAGACGTTGAAGGAGGCGTGGGACACCCTTGAGAGGAGCTACAAGGGTACTGATCGAGTGAGGCAAGTGCGCCTCCAAATGCTTTGAAGCAAGTTCGACGCGTTAAAAATGAAGGAATCGGAAGGTGTTGCCGATTTCGTGACGAGAGTTCGCATGGTGGCGAGCAAGTTAAAAAGAAATGGGGAGGCGCTGACCGAAGGAAGAGTGGTGGAGAAGGTGTTGCGTTCTCTCACCGAGGACTTCGAGAATGTGGTGTGCGCAATCGAGGAATCAAAGGACCTCGAGAAGATGATCGTCGACGACCTAGCAAGCTCGTTGGAGGCACACGAGCAAAGAAAGAAGAAGAGACAAGATGTCTTAGAGGAGGCGTTGCAAGAGAAGATGTCACTTAAGGAGGAGAAACCTCGCAACGTAGATCGTGGAAGCGGTCGTGATTATGGAGGTCATCCAAGAAAGAAGGAGGTCGAATGCTTCAAGTGTGGGAAGCGTGGTCATTTTGCGAAAGAATGCTGGTCGCAAAAGAAAGTGGAGGAGAGCTCCAGCCGTGTCCGTGGTGATCGTGGATCGAAGAAGGTGATTGAGTGCTTCAATTGTGGGAAGCATGGACACTACGCAAGCGAGTGTTGGTCGAAGAAAACTCCAACCTTGTTGCCGTAGAGGAGAATACTTGCGATGGAGGAATGGCCTTGTTCGTGAATAACGAGGGAATCACAAATCATGTCATGCATGCTCTAGTCGAACATGATGATGGGAGGTGCGAAGGAAGAGAAGAAGAAAAAGAAGAAGAAGAAAGAGAAGAAGTGGCGACTTCTAACCATGAGGAGGTGACAAATCATGCTCAAGTTGATGATGAGCATGAGGAGGAATACGAAGAAAACAATGAGAATGAGGAGCAAGAGGTGGAGGTGGTAGATTCCACCAAGCATGAAGTTGTATTATCCGATGATGAAGAGACGAGACCGATGAAGAAAAGGAGTCTTGATGATCTATACGAGGAAACAAGTGAGCTAGACTTGGTTTGCCTCTTGGATCAAGGTGAGAGCATTCCTTTAGAAGAAGCGGTGGTGGAAAAAGAAAGAAGACAAGTCACGATGGATGAGGAGATGGAGTCGACAGAAAAGAATGAGTCTTGGGAGCTAGCTTCGCTTCCAATACATCACAAAATGAATAGTTTCAGGAGGGTGTATAAGAAGAAGACAACACCCCAAGGAGTGGGCGAGCGATGCAAGGCACGCTTGGTAGCAAAAGACTACAAGCAAAGGACCGGCATAGATTATGAAGAAGTTGTCGCGTCGGAGGCGTGCATGGAGACAATCCCTTTTTGTGTGCCGTATGAACATGTGAGGTTCATATGGTGTGTTTTTTAGCTTATGCAGAAGCGTTGCCAATAGGTTGCATGAGAGGATGCGCAACCTACTTCGGATGGAGGATGAAAGAGGATTAAGTTCAAGGAGGAGTATTGAGAATTGAACGTAATCCTAGGTGGCGACTTAACCCTATGTGGCGTCCTAGTCACCCGCCACATCATCATTGCTTGATGACTCATCAAGGGAGTGAAGAGTCAACACATGAGAAGACAAAAATGTTGAGGAAGTGGAAGAGACAAGAGTCCTTTCATTTTTTTGTGTAATTTTCGTCCTAATTATGTATGCAATTTAAGTAGAGAGTGTAATGATCTTGAATGATCATGTTTATGTAGTCTTTATATTTGGAAGTTGTAGGGTCATGTAAGTGCCTATATAAAGCACTAGAATTTACCATTTGTAATAGCACAACAATAGAACAACAATACAACAACAATAGATTACAAGCATTACAAGTTGAGCCACGAAATTGTATGGAAAAAGAGTGAGGATGTGAGTAGAAAGAGAGAGCCACCTTCTTTCTTTCGTGTCCCCCAGTTGCATAGATCAAGCATGGATCTAGTGGAGTCCATTGAAGGCAAAATGCATGAAGATCAGGGCGGTCTAAGGCAGCGCACGAGGCACGCCTTTTAGACCGCCAATTGGCGGTTGGGGACCGCCAATCAGCGGTCCCTGTAGCCCAGGAGACGGGCATTCTATTGTGGTGGGTTGATCAGTAGCTCCCCGTCCTCCTCCCGTCCTCCAACAGGAACCACTTGGGTAAGTGAAGTAGATCAAGCCCTAAGGCAGATAGGTCATATTCTTGCTTCACTAAAGGAGAGATTGGAAGTGGCTAGAAACTAGATCAAGCTACATGCTGATAATAAACATAATTAAAGAGAGTTTCAGGTGGGGCACAAGGTGCTTCCGAAACTTCATTCCCATAAGCAGAATTCAATCAACAAACTTGGCCGAGTGAAATTGAATGACAAGTTTTATGGGCCTTATGAAGTACTGCAAAAGATAGGAGAGGTAACTTACAGACTTCAGTTGCCGAGTAATTCAAAAATTCACAACGTCTTCCATGTACCGCAACTCAAGAAATATCATGGTGAAGGCCTAATTGAGCTTCATCTGCCAGAAGGCCCTGAGGTGAATTATCCACAACTTGCACAAGTGATTGGAAGGGGGTTCATTTAGAGAAAAAATGTTGCACTCACTCAAGTATTTATTCAGTGGGAAGGACAATTGATGAGGAAGCAACTTGGGAAGATTACGAGGAAGTGATCCAAACATTACCCAATTTTCAACCTTGAGGACAAGGTTGGTTTTTAAAGGGAGGGTATTGATGCATTGGAATGTAAATAAAGGCATAGTAGCCGTGGAATAATCGGGTCCGGATAAGAATCTATCGAGTCCTAATAACATGTAGATCCAACAACACCAACTTAAAGCAATCCAACGACTATGGTGGGAGAAGTTAAGTTGCATTCGACGGCCGAGATTGAAGACCAACGACTCCCGACACCAACGATCTTCTCTCTCACGTGAGCGAGAAACCCCAGTTTTTCCCCAAATTCGATTTTGTTGCTTTTAGTAGTTAATTTAGTTAAGAGCAATGCTCAATGTGTTTTTTTTTGTGGGTTCTTTTCTGAGTTCTTGGGCAAAATCCTAGATATATCTGGGGATATAATGATTTCTAACACTCCACTTCTCCTCAGATATATCTGGTTACCCTAGATATATTCGGTTACCCTATATATGCATTAAATCAGGAATGAAATGCATGTAATATACTATCAGATATATCTAGGGATAACCAGATATATTTGAGGAGACGTGGAGTGTCAGAGATCATTATATCCCAAGATATATTAAGAATTTTGCCCAAAATCTCAGAAAAAAAACCCACAAAAAAAGTACACTTAGCATTCCTTAATTAATCGATGAGATTGTTGTAACACGTGGGATGACTTTTTGTACCCACATTTGGTATACGACGACACCTACGTGCCTCGCATCAGCCAAACGGACCTAATCCAATTTCAATCAGAATTCGGGTAAAAGTCTAGTCCCACTTAAAAAAAAAACTCGAGGTAGGCATCTTCCTTCCTTGGGTACGAAGAAGCCTAGCTTCGGCTCAGCTCAGCTCGACGCTACCTCCGTTCTCCAACTACCTCCTCCGTCCAATACCCACCCGCCACGTCACCTTCCTTTCCTCCTCCACTCCCACGACCACTTATAAATAACGATGCCCTCCCAATCGCCACTTCTCACCACCGCAATGGCGCGACCTCTCCATCTCCTCCTCCTCCTCTTTCCCCTTTTGTTATTCTCTCCTCTCCGCGCCGACGAAGGGGAACCCTTCGACGTCCGCCGCCACCTCTCCACCGTCACAAGGTTCGGCTCACTCCTTCCCTTTCCCCTCTTTTCGGAGCTTTTTAGGTATCGATTGGAGTGTTTGTGTGGACAAAATGCGATTCTGGTCAGTGTTGGAATGCTATTGATCGTTTGGTTTGAGTGTGATTTGTGTACGTGTGAGGTTGTTGTTTGGGATTTTGTGGAAGTTTCGAGTTCAACATGTTGTGCGCGTTCTGTGGGTCGTCTGTTCCGGATTGATCAGTTATTTGCGAGAAAACGCAATTTTGTGAGGTTTGAATGCGATTGGTGTGCCTGTGGGTATCGATCTTGGTTTGGTTTTGGTGAGATTAAATGTGCTTGTGGATGATTACTGGAATAGATTTTGCGAGGTATTGTGCTAGATCTATTGGTTATTTGTAGAGAAACTGGTCAGTGAGGATGCGATCATTCTAGGAATGCATGCGTTGATCGCTTGGTTATGTGTAGAGAAACCTAGGGCTAGGAGTTTGGTTTGAGTGTGATTGATGTATCTGTGCTTGTTGATTGGGATTTTGTGGAAGTTTCGAGTTCTCAGTGTTGTGCGAGTTCTTTGGGTGGTCTGTTCTGGATTGAAGTTTTGGGGAGTGTTTGATTGGTTATGTGTGAGGAAACTATAATTTTGTGAGGTTCGGATGCGATTGGTGTGCATGTGGGTGTTTATCGGAAAGGCTTTGGCAAGGGAGCATGATTCGATGTAATCAATGCGATTCTGGTCGGTTCGAATGCGGTTAGTGTAGAATTGCGATTGATCGTTTGGTTTGAGTGTGATTTGAGTGCAATTTTGTGAGGTTTGAGTGTGATCAGTGTGCCTGTGGGTGTTGATCGTGGTTTGGTTTTGGTAAGATCAATGTGCTTGTGGATGTTTATCGAAATAGATTTTGCGTGGTGTTGTGCTAGATTTATTGGTTTTGTTGAGCAACTAGGCCAATTTAGCTTGAATGTAGTTGGTGTTTTTATTATTGTTGATTGGAATCTTGTGGAAATTTCTCCTCTGTTGTGCATTGAAGCCTTCTACAAAGGTTTGTTTTGTTTGATTGATTATTGTTGTGCATTGAATCATGGTTTTGGTTTGTTCGAATGCAATCAATATACATGTGGTTGTTGAGTGGAATAGCTGTTGCAAGGAGAGTGTTTGATCGCTTGCTTGTGTGTAGGGAAAGCTAACATCATTTCGTTTAAGTAAGCAATGTACCTGTGATTTTTGAGCAATGTACAATGGTTGGACTACTATTTTTGTTTTCATTCTTTTCACAAAATGTGAGTGTTGCTTTTACTAGTTGTATTCGATTTTGCTCTTATCTAGTGTGATATCTTGGTTATTTAAAAATGATTTCTTCATGGACTGGCTTATGTCGCCAATAAAGTCCCCTCTATCTAACTCTACTTTCGTGCAGTTACACCACTGTAAGAAGTAGCAGTGATGGTGCTCTTAGCTCTTTGACTACTCCAGACAGTTGTAGTGCCATTCACCTGAATCTTGTGGTGAGTAACGTCTTAAAATTCTAGGAGCATATTTCTCATATGTTAAGGTTGATAAAATTCAAGAATTAGTGATCTGACTGGAAAATTGCCAACAGGCTAGGCATGGAACCCGTGCACCTACAAAAAAGCGTATCAAAGAGTTAGATCGTCTAGCTGCTCGTTTAGATTCTCTTTTAAGTGGAGCTAAGCATTCAAAGCAGGGGGATAACCTTCCTAGCTGGTTATATGGATGGCAATCACCTTGGAAAGGAAGAGAGAGAGGAGGAGAGCTTATAGAGAAAGGGGAGAATGAACTCTACCAGCTTGGAGTTAGAATTAGAGAAAGATTTCCTGGTTTATTTAAAGAGGATTATCATCCTGATACCTATTCAATAAGAGCAACTCAGGTAAATCTTGGAGGCCTCATAGTAGCGTTATTCATGTGTCTTATAATTTTTTATATTTCACTTGTATATTGTGAATTTCTTCTGAAGATCTTATTCATAAACACACCTTGAAATGCCTTTTCTTTGGCAATATCTCGAATATGTCTTTCACAGGTCACCTACAGAACAAAATTGTTTTGACTCTCCTTGATGCATCCTGAATCTAGACTTGACTTGCATGTATTAATTTTTTTTGTACCAACCAGATCTTCTTTCTCATTCGTCTTGAGTAGACTCATATAGGTATATATTGATATACTGTCCTTGATTTTTGTAGAACTTCTACCAGCTGTTAAATCAAAACTAGGCAAACAGCTTGGTTAACTTGAAGTTTCCTTTGATTATCAGTGAAGTCCACACATGGTATACCCATTTTGACGTTGAAGGCCCACCATTTTTCTACATTAATATTGAATTGCATGTCATGTTTCTTGCCTTTTCAGTTGGTGTATGACCAAATGACCTCATTATTAAACTATTGGTAGGTTCCTCGAGCATCAGCAAGTGCAGTGGCATTTGGTATGGGCTTATTTTCAGGAAAAGGAAGTCTAGGACCTGGCCAACATCGTGCATTTTCTGTGATCAGTGAAAGTAGGGCCAGTGATTTATGCCTCAGATTCTTTGATACTTGTGAGACATATAAGGTACGTCCTTGAAAATATACCGGGCTAGTTAAACCATATCACCTTTTCATCTAGAAATTAAATGTTTAAACGAGATAATTATGTTTTCCATTAAGAATGTTTTGGTGCATGCGCTCCATGTAGTAACACAAGATCCATTAAAATGGAAAATTTATTCATAGCTGAAGTAGCTATAATATATATCCTATGAGTTGGTCTTGAGTAGGGATTAATGGAAGGAGGTGATTCATGTTCAAGTACTGTGATTCTTGTTAAGTTTCATTTGTAACCTATCCCAACTAGTTTGGGACAAAAGACTTTGTTGTACCTGCAGAAACTATTATAGTTGAGCGATATGTGGGTATTGCACGTTATTGTTTCAGCTTGACCATATTAGTTGTCTCACAGCAAATTCCTGAGCCTACAAGTTTACTTGTTGAAGCTAACACAGATTCTGAGGTGAAGTTAAGACTTGAGATCAATTGTTTAAAGCGATGGTGAGAGGATGATCTGTAAATCATACTGAATATCTTATACGCAATGTTTTGTGGAAGTTTTCAAATCCACCGAGTCATTTTTTTATCCATGTGATTCTTTGAGAAGTGGGGCCAACCCAGATCGGTACACCTGTTTTAGACTATTTTTTATTTTATTCTGACAGTTTTTATCTAATAGAATAAGCTATTGTTATTTTGATCATCAAATCTTACCTAAACTACCTGAAAGATATCTGGCATCTACTAACTGAGAATGAAGGGTACATGATTATAGAGATTTTTTTCAAAAAATATACCTTATGCTCCTAGAAATCTGGTTTAATTGGTCTCTGTCTCGTGCTCAGGCTGTGGTATTGGCTATGCTAGTTTTCTTGTGTGTTTTATTGTTGAATGTAAGCATGTCAGGCTTGAAGGTTTCTGTGCAGAAAGTGCTTTCCATTGGATCATGTGTTTGAGTTATGAAGGTCTGTTAAAATTTTAATTTTTGCTGTAATGCTGTTGTACTCTAGTTTTTTTATATCTTTTCCTGTGATTCATGTACTGAGCTATTTCTTCACTTCTTTTTTCTTTTTGGATTTTTAGTGAAGGCTGCAAAATGACTAGCTGTCTGTGTACATAGGTTTTTCTTTTTAGGGTATATGAGTCTTGGCTAACTAATCTATCCAATTTTACTGTAAGCAACTTTTCCTAAACTTTTTTTTGATAATCTGTCTTGTTAGCACCGACTCTAGAATTTTCGAAGGTAAAAGTGGTACATCATCAAGCCCTGAAAGATAGAAAGAGCAGTTTACACTTAAGCCTTTATATCGTTAGTATAATCATGAATAATTTTTATAATGCTAGTCCCCTACAGGAATTTAGGAAAAGTCAGGAGCCTGCTGTTGATAAAATGAAAGTGCCTATTTTAGATGAAATTACAGCTGCTTTTGTCAAGCGCTACCAGCTGAAATTTGTAAGGCAGGACGTCGCTTCACTTTGGTTTCTCTGCAAGCAGGTAATGGTTAATGTGATGATTAATCGGGTTCCAGGACATGTATCAGCAATTCTATTAAATATATTGGTTTAGTTGTCTGGGTATCGGTCTTTTGATTGTTCACTGTAGTATATGATGATCATCTGGGCCATGCAGGAAGCTTCACTCCTGAATGTGACGTCCCAAGCTTGCAGCCTATTTAGCCCTTCTGAGGTATGGCAGATTTGCTTTAGTTAATATGTAATGCTGAATTAATTTTTTTGATGGCAAAAGCGCATGAAAAAGAGAAACTAAATAATGACTAACTGTAGCTTTCCTAATGAATAAATTGAGAAACAAATAAATGGGAAACTAAATGTAGCACATCATGCAAGCATATTTAAGTGGGTAGGCAGGTGCTTTAGAAACATAATCTCTTGAGGTGTTTTGCATTCTTGAACCTGGTCTGTGCTTATCACAGTTGACAATATCATACTATAAATTGTTGATTCTAGTCATCCCTTTTCTTTGTGTTGGCCCATGTATAAATAATATATATTCTTTAAATTAGACTCCTGGTAGTATCTCAAAGAAAAAAAACACATACGAAGGTTTTTTTAATGGATGGATACAAAGTGGCGACAAACCTCAGGTGTCTTATGTGACAAGAAAATTCCAATTAAGTTAAAAGGAAAGTTTCATAGAACCGCAATAAAACCTGCAATGCTATATGGTACGGAATGTTGGGTCACTAAAAGACAACATATACAAAAGATGAGTGTATCTGAAATGAGGTTGTTGAGGTGGATGTGTGTCCATACGCGAATGGATCAGATTAGAAATGAAGACATTCGTGAGAGAGTTGGAGTTGCTCCAATGGAAGAGAAAGTTATCCAACACAGACTGAGATGATATAAACATGTACAAAGAAGACCTATGGAGACACCTATAAGAAGAAGAGTATTGAATCAGATCGAAGACATAAAAAGAGGAAGAGACAGACCACGATTGACTTGTGAGGAAGCGGTCAAAAGAGATTTAAAAGATTGGAATGTTCCTCGAGAATTTGCATTGGATAGAAACGCGTGGAAGAAGGCGATTCACGTGCCTGAACCGTGACTCCTTAGAGTTTTATTTCTAGCCTATCCCAACTAGTTTGGGATAAAAGGTTTTGTTGTTGTTGTTGTTGATGGATACAAAGTCATACTCCCCGAAAGATATCAGGAAAATCTTTAATTCTCTCGATAAATTGTCTGATACAAAAATGGGTCTCAATTATCAAAGAAAATGGTTTTCCATGGCCATGGGCAAGATGCTCGTGGTGACACCTAGCTACCTCAAGTTTGGTCATTCATTTATCTTATTCGCGGGTTTGTTCGGATTTTGGTGTTTTAGATTACATTTTTCCTACTTATAAGAAAAAAATTGGACTTCTCCTGGAACTAGAAAGCATGTCGTTTGCAATAACTTGTTTCTATTGTTGTAACTTGTAAGCTAGGAAGCATAGATATTTCTAGAGGCTGTGAGGATTTGTTGAAATTTTTATGAGATCCAGATAATAGTTGTTTTTCTAGAGTTGAAAACAAGTTCTAAGTTGGGATGTTGAATTCGAAAACGTCAAATGATTTGAGATAACATGAATGTCAGTTGAATCATTTTAGTGGGCGGAAGATAATTATGGTTTGAACACAATGGAGATCCAGCCTATGAGCTTCCATCACTTGCAGGTGAAGTACACATCAATGAGTAAAAGTTCACGAGTTATGCAACCAAATACATCTTCAATTTCAATTAAGCAGTCAATGCTCTGGGTTAAAATACCAATTTGGTTCCTTCTAGTTTTATTATATTTATTCTATGTAAGTTCTTTTTTTCTGTTCATAAAATAATTATTGCCTAAGCTAGATTTTGTGAAGTATGATTTTCAATTACAAACACCGACATTTGGAGGTATATTGTAAAGTTACTTGATGGATCTTGCACAAAAGGTATTGCCATTTGACATGTTAAACAAACCTTGAAGCATTTCTAGGTGGTGGCATGTTGAAGCATCGGTTTCTGAAATCCGCCAAATTTCAATCTTGATTGACTTGAACTCTAGCATTACCCAGCCCAAAGAGATGCAGTGGTAGCTGTGCTTTTGATTTCATTTTTCAACTGGTCGATTCTGCTTGATCTCTAGAAATTATATTTTTCTGCTCTCTTTGTCAAATCTCCTCGCTTGTTGCATTTACTCTGGACATTTCCTATGAAGGCTAGAACGGCCCTTTTGCTGCATTTTAGATGAAGCCGTCATAAGTTGAAAACCGACAATACTTCTAGTTTCTTAAATTTGTTTTATACAATGTTCTTTCTATCCTCACATTTCTTGCCGATGCCATTTTTAATTTCTTATGTTTCTTTGAATTTGTTTTTATTACAGATTGCAATTATTGTTTACTTGTTTGTGTTCCGGTACCTTCAGGTTTCCTTACTTGAGTGGACAGACGACTTAGAGGGATTTGTATTAAAAGGTTATGGTAAACCAGTAAACTATCGCATGGGAGTACCACTACTTCTAGATGTAGTTCAGTCAATTGAGCATGCCATTGTCGCTAAAAAAGGTAATTTTAGTTTATTTATAGCAAATAAAGATTTGGGTTGAATTGCGGCTAACGACAACAACAAAACCTTTAATCCCAAACTAGTTGGGGTATGCTAGAAATGAATCTAAGAGTTACGGTTCAGGCACGTGAATCGTCTTCTTCCACGTGTTTCTATCCAATGCAAATTCCTGAGGAACATTCCAATCTTTTAGATATCTTTCAATCGTGGTCTACCTCTTCATCTTTTTGTGTATTCGATTCGATCCGATTCAATACTCCTATTCTTATAGGTGCCTCCATAGATCTTATTTGTACATGTCCAAACTATCTCAGTTTGTGTTGTATAACTTTCTCGTCCATTGGAGCAACTCAAACTCTCTCACGAATGTCTTCATTTCTAATCTGATCCATTCGCGTATGACCACACATCCACCTCAGCATCCTCATTTCAGATAAACTCATCTTTTGTATATGTTGTCTTTTAGTGACCCAACATTCTGCACCATATAGCATTGCAGGTATTATTGCGGTTCCTTTAAAACTTTCATAACTTAAGTGAATTTTTCTTGTCACATAAGACACCTGAGACTTGTCGCCACTTTGTATCCATCCTGCTATAATCTTATGATTAACATCTTCATCGATCTCCCCATCTTTTTTGAAGTATTGATCCAAAATATCAAAAAATATCTTTTCTACGCACCACTTGCCCATCTAATATAATCTCATCTTCCTCGGTATTAATGGTACTGAAACAACACTTCATATATTCAGTTTTAGATCTACTTAGTTTAAAACATTTTGTTTCTAAAGTATTTCTCCACAACTCTAGTTTTCTCTCCACACCTACCATACTCTCGTCAATTAATACTACATCATCCGCAAAAAGCATACACCATGGAACCTCACATTGCATGCCTTTTGTCACCTCGTCCATTACTAAAGCAAATGATACGGATTTAAAGCTGAACCCTGATGAAGTCCAATTCTAATCGGAAAAGCTTTAGTCACACCATCACAAATTCTAATGCTAGTTTTAACTCCTTCATACATATCTTTAATTAAATTCACATATTTTGTTGATATCTTCTTCTCTAGGGTCCACCACATAACATTTCTTGGAATTCTATCGTATGCCTTTTCTAAATCAATAAAAATTATGTGTCGATCTTTCTTTTGTTCTCTATACCTCTCCGTAAGTTGTCTAGTAAGAAATATGACATCTATCGTTGACCTTCCAGACATGAAACCAAATTGATTATCTCTAATAAGAATTGCGGTTAACAACTGAAACCGAAATTTCCTTGCTGATAACCATGTTCTATCATCTTCATCTAAGCATGAAAGTTTTACTTGCAACAATAAAATAACATTTTGCCAATTACATTTGTTGGGTGGATCAATTCATTACTGAAACGAGTGGGTAAAGGTGGAAGCAAGAATTTTATGATGTTTGTTTTGAGGAAAATAGACGGAGGCATTGGAGCATGCAGTGGAGTGCCCATTTTGAATGCAAAACGTGTTGGCTGGCCAGCTTTATCAAATTGGTTGGTACACCGATAAAAAGAATGTTCAGTGGTTTTGGTGGATAGAGTTCATTGAATATAGTTAGTGGTTGCTGGATGGTCATCAGTCTTTTTATATCTTAGCACTAAAGGGTGGTCATTAGTTGATTCATTTGAAGCTTCTTGTTTGAGAAGACCATGTACAGTCTGAAGTGCAGAAATAGTACTTGTGTTGTGTCTGTAACAGTGCAAAATCTATGGAATAACACATCGAACTGTGGGCATCCATTTGAAAGCCAGTGTCAAATGGAGATATCAAGATCTGACGCGTCACAACAATCTGATTGTCTCATAATTAACACCATTTTTGTAAATGTGATGTCCGTGAGACCCTTAGTTGGCAAACATTGGACTAGCCATTCAGTTTTGAGCTCTTTCATACTACATTATAGTTTGAGCCTTGATTCACATTTAAATTGATGTGGGTAAGATACTGAAACTCTTACAAGGTATAAAAATATCCCTCAATTTACCAATATTAGACCATTATCTAAACTCCTTTGACATGTGGTGTCTCATAGGTTCAACATGTTACATGGGCATGTTTAAAGATGGGTTGATCATGGATGTGCAGCATGTGCTGGCCTAGGCTTTGGACTTTCGTATTGTAATACACCAATACTTCGTCAGAGATACCCTTGATCTCTTAAGTCACAAGATTTGTCTTTTGATTGTCAAATTTGAGATTATTCTTCAATCTCGAATCCAGTTTGTTTTTCGTTTCTTCTTATGATCTTATCCAAACATAGGTAGGGTTCATAATGTTAAGTTGTTTATGCCAATTACTTGAACACAAATTCCACAAATGTATCAAGACACAAGATGAACAACTCTGGTCAAATTCCATGATTGGGCCTCTTTTTCATCGAACTGCTTTCTGTTGACATATTTTCTGAACTTCTTGCAGAGAATTATAAAAGTGGCACTTTTGAGAAGGCCAGACTTCGTTTTGCCCATGCTGAGACCATTGTCCCTTTCAGTTGCCTTCTTGGTCTCTTTTTAGATGGATCTGGTGTGTTGTCGTACTTCCTATTGTGGCAAGATTATTATATTTCATTTAATTTTATCATGTTTTCATGTGTTATGGTTCTTATAGAATTCGAAAAAATCCAACGTGAGCAACCACTAGACATGCCTCCAAAACCTCCTCAGGAAAGGAACTGGAGGGGAAGCATTGTTGCTCCATTTGCTGGGAATAACATGCTGGTCCTATACAATTGTCCTGGCAATGATTCAAACGGCATTGTTTTACCTAGTGGTGGCAGAAGCAAGTACTTCGTGCAAATTCTACACAATGAAGTTCCAGTTCGGCTCCATGTGTGTATTGTATTGGACAATGACCACCCTTGTTTTACCCTGTTGCTTTTATTAAATTATATATCTGAAAGATAACATCAATTCCATTTCCAGGGTTGTGGGAACCTGGACTTCTGCCCTTTTGATGTTTTCAAGGTAACATGCTTCTTTGGTTTGTAACTTTCGAAATGGTGAAGATATTCTAGACACTAAAAAAATTTCCATCCAGGAAAAAATTGTCGATCCACATCTGAAGCATGATTACCAGTCCGTGTGTACTCCAATGGTGGAGCCAAAATCGACATTTCTAACCTCCCTCGTGTCTAAACTGTCAAAGTTTTTCTGTTGGTTTTTCTTTCTAGACGATTCCAGTAATCATTCGTCTCGGATAGATGATGAGCTCTGACATTCTCCTTTAATCATGATGAGCAAACTCAGTTGGCATCAAGACAACACTTTAACAGATGCTGGTTCAACTCAGGTAGGGTAGAACAGTAGAAGACATGCTCTCATGGAGGAGCAATCGACTACGCAAGCAAGGGAGAGAGATTATATGCTACCTTGTAATGGCACCACAGTAATTGTCTGTTTTTTAGGCCTCCGTCTGTTTTGCATGATCGATATTGGAACTTTGCTGTTCAAATCATACCTCAATTCTGTATTAGTAGAGTTGTGTAGGATTTTGTCTGACTTCATAGCCTTTTTGAAGCTGATTTTAATCCAGCAGTAGGATTTTGGACATTATCTATAAAAAAAACCCTTGTAAAGGGATGGTGTCACAATTACTCGACATAAGTCGCAACTACCAAAAAACCCTCTCTTTACAAGGTTTTTATTATTACCAAGAATACAGGTTAAATGGAACCTCAAGGAATGTGCGAACGGAAAATGCTGAAAAATACAAGTGCAACTATGATAGGATCTCAAACTAAGCTCCTATTGCCACCGGTCACCCCTCCACTTCAGGTGTCAACCCTGATTAGGTTTTACCCGTCGGACCGAATTGGGATAAAACAAGAGTGCCTAGAGGGTCTCCCAACTTCCTTCAAGGAAACTTTACCTTCGGTGGTCGTTAAGACAACAAATTTTGGGCAAATTAGAATGCCTTCATTTTCATGTCATTTTCTATTTATATCATGGGGAAAAATCATTACCAACGTGGAAAGGAAGTTGATACACGAACGCTGTGCGTCCGTGATACTTGCCATGTCAGCGGTCACGCCGGAGCAATTGTAATTGTAGGCACAATAAAGTACGCAGATTTGTTTCTAATTCACAATGTAATTGTGTTGTCTAAAAAAAAGTTGTTTCTCCTTTCCAAAAAGAACATGACCGTTCACATTCTAAAAAAGATATCCTGAACAAAAATCTGGACCATTGTTGTACATTTCTGGACCAGTTCTGGACCGATGGATGAACTAATTTCGTTTGGACTATGCTTGTACACTACTGGACCAGTTCTGGAAAAGTTCTAGACGAATTCATGAACTAATTTTGTCTGGAAATGAGTTTGGAGTAATGCCGGACGAATCTCTGGATATAGTTGGTCAATTCGACATCTAGACACATTCCTGTAACACCGAACAATTAGTCCGGACAAATATGGACCATGCCTGTACATTTCTGGATCAATTCTGGACGAAGTCATGAACTAATTTCATCTGGACATGAGTCTAGACTAATGCTAGACGAATCTCAGGACACAGTTGGTCAATTCGACATCTAGACACATCCTTGTAGCACTGACAGTTAGTCTAGATAAATCTGAACCATGCATGTACATTTCTGGACCAGTTCTGGACGAAGTCATGAACTAATTTCATCTGGACATGAGTCTGGACTAATGTTGGACGAATCTTTGGACAATTGCTGGGCGACACACGTAATGTCTGGATTTGTCATGAGTATGTCCAGTCCAGTCCAGGAAACAAGTTCGCCTACAAGAGCGAGGAAACGGTTCACATTCGGCAGAACCAAACTTCAAAGCCCTAAATACTCTCACGGCGGATGAAAACTTCCGTTAAAATATCACATCAGAAAAAAATATCTTACACTGAAGGATGTGCCACCACCAGCGGTTCAGAAAAGGTGTACTTCAAGGCAACTTTGTGTTTTTAGTACTATTTTTTACTTACGTTTTTTAGGTTCTTGCAGATTTTAAATTACTTCCAACGATCCATGTGTTCATTGTCACCAAACTGCACGTTTGAGAAGGATTTTGGAGAACTTACAAACAACCAGCAAACTTTACTCATGAGGACTCTGTTCGCTCACTTCAAGGATGGCCAGAAGGTGAGTGTGGACAATGACATCCTTGACTTCTTGGTTGAGAGATATGAGGTGGAAGAAAGAGACTTCATGATCGGTAATCAAGTTGTGGAATTGAAGCCCACACATGTTGCTATGATATTAGGACTGAAATCGAGAGGTATTCTAGTTGATATGAGTTTAAAAAGTACAGCCAAAAGGAGAGGTCAAACACTAGATAAGGCTGAATTCAAGAAATAATTGTTTGCTGCAAGGTCGTTGAAAGATGATGAAGAGTTTATGAAACTTTACATTTGCATTCTTTTCAGTTCATTCCTGTTTTACGATGGGGGTCGTAGGCTGAAGCAATGGTTCATGGATGCCGTGGAAAATTTGGCCGTCCTGGATAAATACGACTAGGTCGAGGCCGCATTCCAACATTTGATTGTCGGCCTTTCAAAATAAAAAAGTGGAATTGAATGTAAGAAAGGAATTAGGCAATTTACGCTTGAAAATCTCGTTACAGGCCGAGATTAAGCCTTTTACACAGCAAGCTCCGCGAACAATCCTCGCTAGCTTGATTTCTTTCTCTCACAATCCGAAAGGGAACACTTCAGGCTTTCGCTGAAGTCCTTTTTGTTGACAAGCAATAGTGGAGTGGAACAACACTCTCTAATTCTTGAGCAGACTTTGAGTAGGATATAGCAATGATCAAAAGTGTGGAATTTAGGCTTAGAGTGTAGTGTTGGAGCTTTGCAGATTGGGAGACTTCTCTCTAATGTATGAGACAATTGTGTGTAGGAGAGTTGTCTAAACAAAGTGTTCAATCCTCTATTATAAGATCCTAAGGCTTTATAGCCGTTGGGGACAAGTGTGGTAAGTTGTTTTGCAAGAAACACAAAACAGAAAACTACAACACACTGTTTTGGGTAAGTTCGGTCGACCCAAACGGGCTTAACGGTTGACCGGAGGTCGTTCAGAAATGAAGTCCAGGAATGTATAGAAAAGTCCAGAAACAAAACGGTCGACCGAGCAGGGAACGGTTGACCAAAATATGGCTACAACTAAAGTTCACTTAAATTATCGCTCGAACAAAAAGGTTGGTTCGGTCGACCGAAAACTAACATGCTCTATGGGCTTGTCATAAATGTTTATGTTTGGTCGACCGAAATGGTTTGGTTGGTCGACCGAAAAGAACATGTACTATGGGGTTGTCAAAATGTTTACGAATGATCAACCAGGGTCTAGGGAACGGTCGACCAGTGGCCAAAGTATTTTGGAGTTTTGAGAAAACCGACCATTGTAGAATAAGACAAGTCTAACAGTCATTTGACACGTGTAGACGAACGAACAAAAGGCACAAAATGGTCGACCGAAGCAACACTATTTGCTAACAGATTTAACTGATCAAATCGGTCGAATCGAGAACTCGTTCGGTCAACTGATTTTGCTCAAACAATTTGGGTGGCCTAAAGAACTCCAATTGAATAGAGATGTTGTGTGTGACTTCTATAAGAAACCTAGTGTCTATGTGAATGGATTTTAACTCTTGTATGCTCAAGATTACATAGATTCCTAAGACTCAAAAGAAATATAAATTACATATCTTCAATAGCTTGATTAAATGTCTTGACTTGAATTTCTTTCTTCCTTGAGTCTTGATCACCTGTAGGTGTTAGCACAAAGCAATATATATGCTATGCAATATGTGTGCTACACTACATTTGATTGTGATTAAGATTAGGTTGATTAAATCATCAAAACATAGATTAAGACTAAAAGGCCAACATATTGCACTTCAAACCTCCACTCCTTGGGTTCCGGCAGGTGTTCAACATGTATAAGTTCCCTGCCAGAGATGTATAACACCTCATTTTTGTTTTCATCATGCATGATTTCACAATACAACATTCACCCAATTTGACGTTGAAATCTCTTGAAAGCTCCAATTGTGTGCAACTGAGATAATTGTTTTTTGAAGGGATATTGGGAAATCAGCTGAGGATGATGATGGCGAGAATCAAAATCAGCTTGGGCCACCTTCTCGTACTTTTGACGCAAGGCTGACTCATATTGTTGGAGAAACTGTTTAATAGTGGTCTTTGAGCTTAGATACTTGTCGAAGAAAGCATTTAGGCTTTCACTCCTCTGGGTAGAAGACATCCTAGCCAAAAAGAAACTCCCAACGAAAGCAGGCACCCAAAATGAACAAATATTATAAATTGATTGCAGCCAGGAGTTGTTATGAAGAGATCACAGTTGGTGGCAGGCAGTTTAAAAGGCGTTTTGTTCATGATGTGCCATATGTAGAATCTGTCTGGATTCTGGTAAAATAATTCGGATGACAGCAGTTATGGCATGACACTGGTCAGTTATGATGGCTGGTGGTGGTGTTCCTATACAAACAACGTGCAAAACCAATTAGTAACATACATACAATATATTAATGGTTGCAATGAATAAAAGAAAACATACCCCCATGCAAGTTAGCCAAGTTCGAAACAACCAGATGTAATTCTCAGTTGTTTCGTCGGCCAACAGTGAACAACCTAAAAGTACATACTCAAAATGATGGTTGACACGAACAAAATAAGCAAAAAACATATCATATTTATTTGTTAGATAAGTTGTGTCAAAACAGATTGCATCTTCAAAATAATCGAATGAAGCACAACTGAATCTTCAAAATAAACAGACTCCATCGTCGTCCAAATCCAGAACGTAAAAAATGGGATCCAAAGTTTGCATCTTGACGAAAAGATTTTGAAGAACTTCAACATTCCCTAGTCCCAGCTTAATGTGACGAACCTCGACCAAAACATTTCTATCAAGACAGTAAACAACGATAAATAGTGAGGAGCCAAGAGGATTAAAATAACGATTCAGTCACCCATGATCAGAAAGTGTGAGAATGTGGATATAGTCTGGACGTACTCTTAACACAAGTCCGTTTCATCTAGAATATGTCTAGATTCATTCACTTTCTGGACACAAATTAGATCCATGCATGTCCAGAATCAGACACCCAGAAGGCAGGTGACCCTGGATTGTGTCTGGACGTATTCTGCACACTAGTCTGTTCCGCCCAGACAACATCCAGATCTACACACTTTCTGGACGCGAATTAGGTCTGTGACTGTCCAGGATCAAACATCCGAACAACATGTGACTCTGAACATATTCTGGATGGACTCTGGACACAGGTCCGTTCCGTCCTAATTCACATGCTTTATGGACTCAAATTAGTTCCATAGGTCCTTTCCATCCAGATTCACATGCTTTCTGGACTCGAATTAGTTTCGTGCCTGTCCAGAATCAGACAATTTCTGGACTATGGTGGTCCATAGTCCGGTTGATTCTCGACACACTATGGCACAATGACAAGAACCACTCATTTTCTGGACAAATACTATCCATCCGTTTCTCATGCTCACCTGATGTCACTTTCATTGAATGTGAGGTTTTCATGACCACCAACATCAACAACGAAAGCTTGCATGGTTTTCAAAGCTAATATACCGACTGCAACATTTGAGGCAATTCGTAGTTTCTTTGCTTCAAAAATCTGACGTTTGCCACGCAGAAAGCGCAGTCGACAGGCGTCCATCATATCATGATTATGCTCCAAACAAACATCAATTATCACATATCCCATCACAGGGTTCCCAACAACCCTAACACGCGCAGGACAGTTAATCCGTATAGACAACCGAGTATGGACTTCACCCTGATCTTGGTTAGGTGGTGTGGAGCACCCTTGATTGATTCGTTTTATTTAAACCGCAAGTGCACGACCGCGTTGAAGGGGTGGAAAATACGGGTCGTCCACTGGGAGGTGTGTCGACGTTTGGTTTGTGCGAATGCGAGTGGTAAAGAAAGGAGAGAAAGATACTACACTAAACTACACTAGAATGCAAAAGGAAATGAAAGATAAGCAATAAAACTAAACCCCAAAGGGGGTAGAGAAATAATGCGAACATAAAGAAGTGTGTGTGTGTGTGTTCATTAAGCTCCTCACAATATGTAGTGCATGAAATCGTAAAACTAAATCCAACTTTGCCTCCACATGAATTAAGATTAGATCACATCTTTAAAACATACAAGACAATAATTGGAATGAAGCTAAATGAACTCAAGTATAAAGACTAGACCCTACTATGCCTCCACATGAATTAAGATAAGACTATATCATTAAAACATACAAGACATTAACCAAGGTAAAGGAAACAAGAGTACATACACTACAACTTGTGTTTCCAATATTAATTCCATCCATATCCTAACCTTATCATTCCCCATAAAATAGGTCCACTAATCAAAGCATAGGCTAAGCTTCATTCAAGAACATTAGCATATCAAAGATAAGAGTGAAAACCCATTAGATGGTTATGGAAATCATATAAAGCTCAAGAGATTAAGATAACACACACTTAATACACTACATGATTATATCACATATTTCTCCACCCCCCAAATGGGGATGGATCTACTCACTACTCATTACACTAACTACATTAACAAAATGAAACATAATACTGAAATGAAATTAATCTAAGCAAGCGAGAAACATTAAAGAGACTAAAAGAACATGATGTAGGATCGTGTGGGTTATGGGTCCACTAATCACTCCTTAAGCTAATCACCTACTTGTTTAAGCAATCGAGTAAATGCAGCGGAATTAAAACAAACAAGCAAGTGGAGAAAGATAATGCAAACAACACAAAGACGCGTCGGATTTACAGAGGTTCTGCCGCGCCTACGTCCTCTCTTGCAAGCCCCTCTCGAATCTCCGTTCGAGCCCCTCTTGCGTCTTCACTATGCCTCCCCGTTCCGGGCCGGGAGCAACGCCTTTTACAAGTCTTCAAGCTCGCGAACAACCCTCGCCGAGCTTGGCACCACCTCTCACAAACCGAGAGAATCACTTCGGGCTTTCACCGAAATCCTTGCTTCTTTGTCTTGGGCTTTCACCAAGACCCTTGCTCACTTTACAACAATGGTAACTTGAGTGGAACTCACTCTCTAATTGAGCACAACAATTGCTAGTATGATGATTGATGAAGGATGTGGAAATTAGGCTTTGGATGACTAATTTGGAGCTTTGAGGTTGTGGAAAATCTCACTATAAGTTTGACACTTTGGAGTTGTGAAATCTTTTGGAAAACTAAGTGTGAACCTCTATTTATAAGCTCCTAAAGATTTCTAGCCGTTTGGACAAGATTTGATTGGGTTTTGTGCAAGATACACAAAACAGAAAATCAGGTTCAGAAATCTGTCTAGAAACGGTCGACCGAAAGGTGTATCGGTCGACCGAACCCTTGAGTCTGTTGATGGATCGGTTGACCGAACATAGGTACTGGTCGACCGAAACACTTAAGTTCTATAGGTCAACGGTCGACCGAACAGGTACCGGTCGACCGAACTACTGGGTTCGGTAGAGAGAAATCTTGATCGGTTGGACAAACTTGTGTCGACCGATAGCAGGGGGTTTTTCACGAATTAAACGGTCGACCGAATAAGGTAGTTTGTTCGACCGGTTCTAAAGTATATGGGGGTGTATATGAGAAAAATGTGTATACGACCGTTGTATAATACGACAAATAAAACGGTCGTATTTTTACCAGAAATAGCAAATGAAACGGTCGACCGAAGGTCTACCGGTCGACCGAACAGGTTTGGGTAGTCGGTTAAATAGATGTGTGATCGGTTGAACGGATTGGTCTGGTATAACAGAAATTGTGTATAACCGGTCGACCGAAAGGTGAACGGTCGACCGAACTCAGGCAGACTGGTGACCAATGTTTTAGGTGTTTAGGTGATCTAATGGAGTCCAAATTATATGATATTTTGTGTGTGACTCCTAAAAGGAACCTAGTGTGTGAATGCATGCATATTAGCTTAAGTTATGCTCAATTTACATAAGTTCCTAATTCTCAAAGAAAGGAAAAATTACATGTCTTCAATCCTAGCTTGATTACATGTCTTGACTTGACTTTTCTTCTTTCTTGAGTCTTGATCACCTGTAGATGTTAGCACAATACAATATGTATACTATTATACTACATGTGCTAATCTACATGTCCTTATTAAGATTAGGTTTAATTACATCATCAAAATACGGATTAAGGCCAAAAAGCCAACAATCTCCCCCTTTTTGATGATGGCAACCTATATCTTAAACCAACCTAATACTTGAAAAATGTATAAGATAACTATGCATATAAATGCTCCCCCTATGGATGTGCATAGTTTTTCTTGACAATTTTATGTATATTTCAAGTATCCCTAATCTATTACTTCTCCCCCTTTGACATCCATAAAAAAAAATACAATAATCAATGTAATATATGAATTTAAATTTTTCCCCCATTGACAATTATATATAACTATTTGAGTTCAATGTAGGATGTCATTTGTAATGAAGATGCTCCCCCTGAATTTTGCACTTCATTACTCTAATAAAAGATATAACTATTAAGCTCCCCTATCAATAAGGCTAGATGGAAACTATGAGTATGATTAAAGTTAAGTTCAATTAAGTTTCTATTTAAGCCTTATTCTAACATCCATTTAAAGTATGACATTTAAAATCAATGGATGTGGTAAATGATTTGCAATGAATAGGGTTAATGATTTTCAATGAATTGAACTCTAAGGATATGACAATTAAGCATCTTAACTAGATTAGAGCTAATTTTTCAGAAAAATCAAAGATAGAAATTTTATACCAAACTTGAATTTGATTAGCTCCAATCTTGACTTGGTGATGCAACCGGATTCGAATTTGACGTTTTGGCTCAACCGGTCACCACCAATCTCCTCCTCAAGCTCCTACAAGTGTAGATTTTGGTACCCATTTTTGCTTGGGTCCATTAAGTTTAGCTTTTGGTATCCAAATCCAAGTTGATTTTGGTACCTCTACACTTACTTTCTTTTTCATGGCAAAATTATGTTTAACATTAATTTGAATAGGAAAGTTTTTAACATAAAAATTATTTTTATTGCCATGTGTGAACTTATGCAATTTATTTGACAAATTTTCATTTAAGGCATTAAGTTCACTGTTTTTAGTTGCTAGAGATTCATTTAAGCAATTTAGATTTTTAATCATAGAATTATGCTTTTCATTCATGTTAAGCATGTGAATCTCTAAATTTGCAACTTTTTCATTCATGCAATTCAAGTCATTTAAAGTTTGCTTGCTTTCAAGATATGATTTATCTAGTTTCTTTAGCAAGTCAATTTTGTCATTTTCAAGCATATGACTTTCAATTTCATTAGATGAGGTAGATTTATCATTTAAGCACTCATTCTTCAAGCATGCATTTTCTAAAGTAAGAGCATCAATTTTAGCAAGCAAATCAACTTTATCATCTAACATAGATGCATTTTGACATTTAAGCTCATCTATTTGCTTGTTTGCTAATTTATTTGATTCATGAAGCTCTTTACATTTTTCTACCATTTTCAGAAATGCATTTTGTAGTTTATGTGAATGTGATGATTTTCCACTTGAACTACAACTTGAAGAGTGACTAGAAGATACCTCATCTTCACTTTCTCCATCGGATGAGCTTGACGATGATGAAGATGTTGAGTGAATCTCCATTTTCTTTGCTCGAGCTACATCCTTTGGAGTGGTTGCTCCTTTCTCCCCGGTCGATGAATCTCCTTCACCAAAGTTCTTTTCTAATGTTTGCCATATAGAGTGAGCACTATCACATGAGCAAACAACATTAAAAAGTTCATCTCCTAATGCACAAAATATGACATTCATAGCCTTAGCATTTAGGGATGCATTTTTCTCATCTTCTAAACTCCATTTACTAAAATCATATCTAGGTGATTCATATGGAGTTTGAATCATAAACCACATGTTAATGTTCATGGATTTAATAAATGATATCATTTTACTTTTCCATGAAACAAAATTATTTCCATCAAAGTGTGGTGGTTTATAAGATTCTAAAGGTGTGGATGCATTAAGAGCCATGTTAATTTATCGATTAAGAACAAAATTAACGAACAAGGCTCTGATACCAAATGTAGGATCGTGTGGGTTATGGGTCCACTAATCACTCCTTAAGCTAATCACCTACTTGTTTAAGCAATCGAGTAAATGCAGCGGAATTAAAACAAACAAGCAAGTGGAGAAAGATAATGCAAACAACACAAAGACGCGTCGGATTTACAGAGGTTCTGCCGCGCCTACGTCCTCTCTTGCAAGCCCCTCTCGAATCTCCGTTCGAGCCCCTCTTGCGTCTTCACTATGCCTCCCCGTTCCGGGCCGGGAGCAACGCCTTTTACAAGTCTTCAAGCTCGCGAACAACCCTCGCCGAGCTTGGCACCACCTCTCACAAACCGAGAGAATCACTTCGGGCTTTCACCGAAATCCTTGCTTCTTTGTCTTGGGCTTTCACCAAGACCCTTGCTCACTTTACAACAATGGTAACTTGAGTGGAACTCACTCTCTAATTGAGCACAACAATTGCTAGTATGATGATTGATGAAGGATGTGGAAATTAGGCTTTGGATGACTAATTTGGAGCTTTGAGGTTGTGGAAAATCTCACTATAAGTTTGACACTTTGGAGTTGTGAAATCTTTTGGAAAACTAAGTGTGAACCTCTATTTATAAGCTCCTAAAGATTTCTAGCCGTTTGGACAAGATTTGATTGGGTTTTGTGCAAGATACACAAAACAGAAAATCAGGTTCAGAAATCTGTCTAGAAACGGTCGACCGAAAGGTGTATCGGTCGACCGAACCCTTGAGTCTGTTGATGGATCGGTTGACCGAACATAGGTACTGGTCGACCGAAACACTTAAGTTCTATAGGTCAACGGTCGACCGAACAGGTACCGGTCGACCGAACTACTGGGTTCGGTAGAGAGAAATCTTGATCGGTTGGACAAACTTGTGTCGACCGATAGCAGGGGGTTTTTCACGAATTAAACGGTCGACCGAATAAGGTAGTTTGTTCGACCGGTTCTAAAGTATATGGGGGTGTATATGAGAAAAATGTGTATACGACCGTTGTATAATACGACAAATAAAACGGTCGTATTTTTACCAGAAATAGCAAATGAAACGGTCGACCGAAGGTCTACCGGTCGACCGAACAGGTTTGGGTAGTCGGTTAAATAGATGTGTGATCGGTTGAACGGATTGGTCTGGTATAACAGAAATTGTGTATAACCGGTCGACCGAAAGGTGAACGGTCGACCGAACTCAGGCAGACTGGTGACCAATGTTTTAGGTGTTTAGGTGATCTAATGGAGTCCAAATTATATGATATTTTGTGTGTGACTCCTAAAAGGAACCTAGTGTGTGAATGCATGCATATTAGCTTAAGTTATGCTCAATTTACATAAGTTCCTAATTCTCAAAGAAAGGAAAAATTACATGTCTTCAATCCTAGCTTGATTACATGTCTTGACTTGACTTTTCTTCTTTCTTGAGTCTTGATCACCTGTAGATGTTAGCACAATACAATATGTATACTATTATACTACATGTGCTAATCTACATGTCCTTATTAAGATTAGGTTTAATTACATCATCAAAATACGGATTAAGGCCAAAAAGCCAACACATGAGACTAAACAAAACATGCAAGACAGGTAAATTGAAATTAACTAAGGAATGTAAAAACTAAAGCAAACAACAATTAACTACAAAACTTCTATTATTACTCACTCCAAATTACAAGCAGCCCTTCCTCCACCAGAGTTTTGCTTCAAGGCTTCACTCTTAGTAGGGAAGAAGGCCACCAAGAGGGAGATATGTACAATGGAAGGTGAAGAATTCTATTTATAAGCATTGAAAAAGCTAATCCGGGACAATCCCCCGATGTGGGACTAAACAAATACCTAAAATCGACTAAGAATACAGTAATACATGTGCCCGCCAAAGATGAGCAGATCCAGAGCCAAACAGACCACCAATTGGCGGTCTATTAGTTCTGGATCAGGCTCATTTTTGTTGTGGGCTTGTGTTGATGTATTTGTTGGTCTTGGATGCATCTACTTGGTTTATTGGAGCTCCGACCCGAATCGAATTGTCAAAATACTCCCCATGATGGTGTGGAATTTTCTGTTTTTCTCTTAGGTCCTTCGGTCTTATGTAGAGAAGCACACATTATGCATGACATTTATATTGTATTGTACTAACTTCTACAGGTGATCAAGACTCAAAGAAGAAAGGAATTAAAGTCAAGACATGAAATCAAGCTATTGAAGACATGTAATTTGTATTTCTTTTGAGTCTTAGGAACTTTGTGTATTTGAGCATACAAGAGTTAGAAACATTAAAGAGACTAAAAGAACATGAGACTAAAGAAACATGCAAGACATGTAAATTGAAATTAACTAAGCAATGTAAAAACTAAAGCAAACAACAATTAACTACAAAACTTCTATTATTACTCACTCCAAATTACAAGCAGCTTTTCCACCACCAGAGTTTTGCTTCAAGGCTTCACTCTTAGTAAGGAAGAAGGCCACCAAGAGGGAGATATGTACAATTGAAGGTGAATAGTTCTATTTATAAGCATGGAAAAAGCTAATCCGGGACAATCCCCCGATGTGGGACTAAACAAATACCTGAAATAGACTAAGAATACAATAATACAGGTGCCCGCCAAAGATGAGCGGATCCGGAGCCAAACAGACCGCCAATTGGCGGTCTATTAGTTCTGGATCGGGCACATTTTTGTTGTGGGCTTGTGTTGATGTATTTGTTGGTCTTGGATGCATCTACTTCGTTTATTGGAGCTCCGACCCGAATCGAATTGTCAAAATACTCCCCATGATGGTGTGGAGTTTTCTGTTTTGCTCTTAGGTCCTTTGGTCTTACGTTCAGGTCATTCTCCCTTGCATCTCAGTCCCCAGGTCTCACAATTAAGTCCATTTTCCTGATTTTGGGTCCTTTCATGGCTCTTCTCCTCAAACATCTTTATTTCTGAAATTCAAACATAAAACTCGTCACGTAGCATTGCTTAGGCGTAATATAATGGATATAAGATACAAATATAAGCATGAAGTGATTTCAATCAAATACCCCCACACCTAAGTTTTTGCTAGTCCCGAGCAAAACAAAGAAAGAGAAAAGCAAACGAGAAACAAGAAATCCTAACTCACTTTCGTAGGAATCACGGTTGCACTTAGCACATGCAACAAGCCGTTAAACCTCCTTGTTGCCAAGGAGGAGTGTTGTCTCCTGAGGGTTTTCAGCGGATATACCCACAAAATCCGAACAAGATGCATTATTCAATCTAGATACTCGACTCGTTGGACAAATTTTGTCGATCATTGGACGCGATAATCCTTCGGGCCGACTCTATATAGGTAATCAGTCCACACACCTAATCTAATGAACCATTCGTGCAAGTTAAATAAGGAATTAAGTGAAAGACATGGACAACCTCAACATCCTCAAGTGATACAAAGTGTAAAGTCCATTAAGGTTCTTATTTGCATTTTTCTTCTTCTTCTTCTTCTTTTTGTTTCTTTTCTCATTTTTTTCTTTTCTTTTTATTAGTTTGAGCTTCATTCTCCCAGGGTCAGGTTTCGTGCATCACTGCCCATGAGGACTTACACTATCACGTACATCTTTCCCCAAATCTCCACATAGGGCAATTCCTACCACCCGTGTAACGAGAGTTCGGTCGGTGCATCCCAAGTCAGATGACTCGAAAGCACCAGGCACAAAGTCCCTGCAGACCTACTTTCCCGAGTGATAGGAGCCGTGCGAGAAGAGAGAACACCTACTCACTTATTTCTTATCTACACATGAACCAAAACCCCTACACTTAATGTCTTACAACAAGATTTAAAGGGTCCTTGACAACAACAAACTCCCTTAAGTTAACATACACGAATTATTGACTCAATAGGTTCAGGGTGGACTTCTTTAAATGTTTGAGCACTAAAACCCTATGATTACTCATCCCCAAGGGAAAACTGGGGTGCATCCTAACGACTCGATAAATCCTAAAGCCACTATACTAGATATCCTAATGCATCAAGTTCAAGACAATTTTGGGAGCTTTCTTTTTACTTTGCCTCTCAACGGTTTTGCACATGCTAAACACACACAAAACCCACAAAACATTTTCTTTCGCAAACACATGAAGATTTTGAAAGAAATGTGAAAATTTTGAAGCACTAGGCAAGCAAAAGAAGACAAGTCACCCAAGGATCATGCCAAGCAGATATATCGATATTAAATGCAGCACACTAACATGACCCTAATAATGCACACAAAAGAAAACAAAATCAAAGGAAAAAGACTCAACTATTTACACACGTAAAACACCCCCACACCTACTTCATGCATTGTTCTCAATGAATGTGAGCAAAATACTACATGGATTTATGCATGAAAAAGGAGAGATCTCACCAACATGAAGTACAAAGGGAAGTTGAAGGTCATGTTGATGGACACAACCCAAATTCCCCTCAAAACCTGTGAGATGCAATGGAAGGGATACAAATACGTGAAAGAAATGGGGCCCAAATACTCAAGGGTTGGAGCCCACAACAATCGATGCTCATTGAAGGAGTCTTTAATTGTACTTTTTTTATATTTTTTATAACTATGTACAAAAATGGGCTCCCATCTTCATATGTCAAGGGACATCAAATGGGAACCCGCCATCTCTCGAGCCAAAAATGCACATGCATGGGCTCGCGACATACAAATCAGAATTGCTTGACCACCTGATACCCTTATAAGCGTTGTTGTTGTTTGATGCCTCTTGAGAGTGAGCAAGATAGGAGACATGAATGAGAGGTGAACCTCTATCAGGTTGAAGGGTATCAGGTGGTTAATTCTTAAAACACATGGGGTCCTCAGCAGATACAGAATGAAGATCATGTGGCCCAGAGGCCATAAAAATGGTATCTTGTGGCTCAAAAGCCACATGATCGAAAGGATGTGGCTCAAGGGCCACGTGATCAAAAGGATGTGGCTCAAGAGCCACAAGATCAGAAGAATGTGGCTCAAGGGCCACAAGATCAAAAGGAGGTGGCACTGAGGCCACATGATCAGAACATAAGGCACCTTCTTGTGCCAGCCAAGGTGAAACATCTTCACCACCTTCAGGATCTTCATCGAACAATTCTCTGAAGTACTTGAAGGTGCCATCAACTTCAATTTCATCCAAACCGTGGATAAGGTTGACCCCAACAGGGTCATTGAAGGCACCTGGCTTCATGCCGATGGTGAAGATGTTGAAATTAGCGCATTGACTACCATAAGTCAAGTGCATCAGACCATTGCGACAATTGATCAATGCATTGGAAGTTGTCCCAGAATGACAGGAATTTGTCCAAGTGGGTTTGGCACAGGTTCAATATCCAAGACAAAGAAGTCGACTGGATAAATGAACTCTCCCACTTTGATCAGCACATCTTCCACCACACCCCTTAGTTTCTTCATAGACCTATCAGCCAATTGAAGAGTGGTTTTTGTTTGTTTGAGGTCTCCAAGACCGAGGTGGACGTAGACAGAATATGGCAGAAGATTAACAGATGCACCAAGGTCCAATAAGGCTCGATGTATGGATACGTCACTAATCACACAAGAGATAGTAGGACAACCAGGGTCCTTGTACTTGACTTGCATGGGTTGTGCCAACAAAGAACTCACGTTAGCCGTAAGAAAAGCTTTCTTTGGAACATGAGTTTTTCTCGTCTTGGTGCATAAGTCCTTGAGAACCTTGGCATAAGGTGGCATTTGCTGAATCACCTCCAATAGAGGGATGTTCACTTTAACTTGCCGAAACATCTCAAGCATCTTGTCATGCTGATCAAAGGTTTTCTTTTTAAGGCGCTCAGGGAATGGCGCCTTCGGGGCATAAGGGTGCGAAGGAACATCAGAATTCTGGTCCAAAGAAGCATGAGTGGGGACCTCAGAATCTGATTCCTTCGACACAAGAGGAGACAAGGGGACCTCAGGGTTCGGCCCCTTTGTCGAAGGAAATTTAGAAAGAACCTCCGGATCTGGCTCCTTCCTGGAAGTATTTGTGGAGGGAGCCTCAGGATCCGGCTCCCTCAAAGATGGTGATGACAAAGAAGACACCCCAATGTGGTTGTCCACCTCCTTACTAGACCTCAAAGTATGAATCACATTAATATGATGGGTCGGTTCAGAGGTAGCATGAGGTAAAGGTGTCCTTCCTTGAGAATGGGTACCCCGAGGATTCACCTCGGGTTGACTCGGGAACTGACCCTTCTCGCGTTCATGGAATTGATGAGCCAACTGGCTAACTTGCATTTCCAAAGCCTTGACTGTACTTTGCAACACTTGAAGGGTCAGATCACAAGAAGGGTCCTTGGGGTCAACCTGCTGGGGTGGTGGAGTCTGGTTGGAATAACCCGACGATGAGGCATGACCAGGTTGGTAATTATAGTGCTGAGACCTTCGATGTGGGGGTTGGTAGGTCGCCGATGGGCGTGGAGGTTGATAAGGTGGGAGGTTGAGGTTGAGCGTGCGAGCTCTGACCGTTACCCCCACTAGGCCCCCAAGAGAAGTTAGGATGATTATGCCATCCCGGGTTGTAGGAGTGACTGTACGGGTCGTTATGGGGCCTCGGTTGATACATCGCATTTGCATGCTCAGTATCCCTTGGAGCGTAAGCGCATTCCAAGTCATCATGGCCCGTAAGTCCTGAGTGACATCATTTCATGCTTATATTTGTATCTTATATCCATTATCTTTCACCTAAACAATGCTATGTTACGAGTTTTATGTTTAGTTTTCAGGAATAAATAGGTTTGAAGAGATGAAACATAGAAGGACCCAAAAGCTGGGAAAAAGGACTGGATTGTGAGATCTGGGGACCAAGATGCAGGGGAGAAGGACCTAAATGCAAGACAGAGGGACCTAAGAGCAAAACAGAATACTTCACACCATCATGGGGAGTATTTTAGCAATTAGATTCGGGTCGGAGCTCCAATAAACGAAGTAGATGCATCTAAGACTACCAAATACACTAAGCAAAGCCCAGCACAAATTCCAGATGGATCCGGACTTTTTAGACCGCCAATTGGCGGTCCAAGACCGCTAATTGGCGGTCACTGTTGTCCCAAATCCGCTAAGATTTCTCTGGGTTACGTATTAGTGTGTATTGAGTCCATTTCTGGTATTTGGTTAGTTCCACATCGGGGGATTGTCCCGGATTAGCTTTTTCCATGCCTATAAATAGAACTCTTCACCTCCTATTGTAACCACTCCATATTTTAAGTGGCTATTCTTCCTACTAGAAGTGAGGCATTGAAGCACACACTAAAGTAGGAGGATGCTACTTGAAATGTAAGTCATTTTATCAATAAAGTTTTGTGTTTCTTTCATTGTTTGTTTATGCTTCTTTTATTGTTTGTGCATGTTTTAGTTTAATCGTCTTTTATTTCTAGCTTAGTTTTAATATGCTTTCTTTGCTTAGTTTAATAATTAGTGTAATGTTTAGTGAGTAGTTCCATCCCCTTTGGGGGGTGGAGTAGATGTACATACATGCATTAGAGAATGGGATGAATGCTTTATTTTTTATGTGTTGATCAAACATGAATGTATGCTTGCTTGTTTAGGATAGAATTAAAAACTTGATGAGTTTTGCCAAAATGATTAGACACCTCTAATGCTTGTTTAGGTTCTGAAATAAACATCTTGCATATGTAAATGTTAATCAACTAAGTTGGTGAATAGATTGATAGGTTTTGCCACAACATTTAGACACTTCCTATGCATGATAACACCACCTTTATTTGTGCTTAAAGAATGTGTTCAACACCCACCTCTTTGCTTGTGTGCACTCACTCCACCCCTTAGGGGTTTTCCCATTTCTGTATTCCAGCATTCTTCTTTTGTTCTTAGCTTAGTTGTCATTTCATTGTTTGTTTCTTTCGTTCGCATTTCATACTTCTTAGCGTAGTTTAGTGTAGAGTAGCATAATCAATCTTTCTCCCCCAATTTTTGCCACTTGATTTCTGATAAACAAGAGGCTGCTCACCTCCCTGAGGACGACCCGTACTTACCACCGCTTCATCGCGGCCGTGCACTTGCGGTTTAATTAAAACATTCAATCAAGTCCACAGCTACCACACCTAGGAGTAGCGACCTGAGCTACAGGAGCTCAGTCCAACTCTAAACTCTCAATCCTACGCATGAGAGCAGCCATTTTCACGTCAGATGCGATCGATGACTCAACTTGATAAGATCCAGCTCGACCAGAAGACCTGGCGGCTGGTGGCTCTCTCATGGTGTCCCACTCAAAGGTGCGTTCAACCATTAACTCTAAAACGTCCCATGCCTCATCGATGGGTTTCATTTGGAAGTCACCCTGACACATCGACTCCAACAATGTGCGGGTGTTGCAGTTGAGGCCCTCATAAACAATTTCGCACAACTGCCATAACTCAAGTCCGTGATGAGGGCACTGCTGGAGAAGGTCCTTGAACCTCTCAATGAAACCATGAAAAGATTTGGTCTCAGTCTGATACATTTGATGTATCTGGTGCCGTATCTGTTGAGTTTTCCTTTGAGGGAAAAATCTCTTCAGAAATACGGTCACGAAGTCATCCCAATACCGAATAGAGCTCACCGCTAGGCTGTATATCCATTTCTATGCGTTATCCTTCAACGCGAAAGAAATCATCCTCAACCGGACTGAATCCTCGTCAAGCTGTTGAAGCTTGAACATGGAGCATACTTCCTCGAATTCGCGTATAAAAATATACGGATCCTCCTTACTGGTAGTAAAGGTTCGAAGCATGCTCACATATTGAGATTTCTGCTCATAGTTGTTCCCGCGAGTAAGGGGAAGAACTATGCAAGAAGGCTGCGCGGCCCGAACAAGATGGGTCCGCACCCACAAAGTCATCGGTCTATCCTGTCAAGCTATAGGTGGTGGTGCACCAAGAACTCGATCCTGACCGAATCTCCCTTCCTCTCGAGTCAGAGGAGGAGGAGAAGGAGGTCTACGTGGTGGTGGGAGCGGACCGAGGTAATCCATAAATGGACCCCGGTCTCCCCCGTCACCCCGAGACGACACGACCTCTTGCTCCAAAGGGGCACAAGGCGGAGATGGTCGATCACCAAGACCGTCCATCTCAGAAATATGCACTCTCTCTAGTCCGGCGCTCTCACCAGAACGAGCCCAACCTCGCATGCAAAATGCTCGACTCGACTCTAAACAACACACAACAGAAGGTGTACTCAGAGGAGGAGACTATACGTAGAGAATAGATGAGGAGAGGACTCAGATGAGGAGGGAAGAATCCTTAGATCTAACGTGGGTAGTGGGATCAGGTAGAAGCCTAACTAGCAAGCATGGCTCAAACAACTTAAGGTTATGGGTCCTTAAGCTAGACGACGCCTAACTTCGAGGTCACTAGCCTCGACACGCCTCACCTCCCTATAAGGAGGACCACAATGCCCAGCAAGTGATACCAGAGCCGGAGATCCAGTACCTCCTACTATCGACAAGGTAGGCAACGCCGATCAGGTCATGACGGTCTCAACTATATTACTCTCCTAGTGTGTCCGCAATCCTTAGGGCCAATGTCTACTTGCTTTTACTTAAGGCTTGATTAAGAGTGATTTTTGGGGCTAAGGAAAGGGTGATGAAATCCCCCACCTTATCTTTCATGGGACAACCCCTCCTTAGTAGCGTTTTGATCCTAGATCTAGCAATCAATCGCTCCAATCAAACGCTCAACTCACTATTGTCCTGATGCAATTCCTACTAACTAATGCATGGGCATACAAGATGCATGAATGAGTGTAGGAAATGCGTACCTCACGCCAGCGCTCAACAACTGAAGAGAAAGCTAAAAGAAAAGACGACTATATGCCTAAGTCAAGTACATGATGTGTGACCTAAACAAGTAGGAACGTCTTGTCTTTTGCTTTGGATTTTAAGGCCAAGTTGATTAATGGGGGAGTAATTAATGATCTGGGAGCAAACTAGAAGTCACAACATGCAAAATAGGGCTCCCAGATAACGAAAATGAAGCAAACCACTACCAAAAGAAAAATGGAAGCAAGATGACCTCACCAGGCCACCAATTGGCGGTCTCAGACCGCTGATTGGTGGTCCCTTTTGATGTTTAGGTGCTCCACCTCCTCCAGTAGCCTCCCCGTGAGCTCTATGATCCCTGAAACTAAGCAAAACTGAAAACAAAAAATTAAAAACCACTGGAATCGTCCAAACCAAGGTCTCTGGACAGAGCACCTCCCCGGCAACGGTGCCAAAAACTCGATTGATTCGTTTTATTTAAACCGCAAGTGCACGGCCGCGTTGAAGTGGTGGCAAATACAGGTCGTCCACTGGGAGGTGTGTCGACGTTTGGTTTGTGCGAATGCGAGTGGTAAAGAAAGGAGAGAAAGATTGATTACACTAAGCTACACTAGAATGGAAAAGGAAATGAAAGATAAGCAATAAAACTAAACCCCAAAGGGGGTAGAGAAATAATGTGAACATAAAGAAGTGTGTGTGTGTGTTCATTAAGCTCCTCACAATATGTAGTGCATGAAATCATAAAACTAAATCCAACTTTGCCTCCACATGAATTAAGATTAGATCACATCTTTAAAACATACAAGACAATAATTGGAATGAAGCTAAATGAACTCAAGTATAAAGACTAGACCCTACTATGCCTCCACATGAATTAAGATAAGACTATATCATTAAAACATACAAGACATTAACCAAGGTAAAGGAAACAAGAGTACATACACTACAACTTGTGTTTCCAATATTAATTCCATCCATATCCTAACCTTATCATTCCCCATAAAATAGGTCCACTAATCAAAGCATAGGCTAAGCTTCATTCAAGAACATTAGCATATCAAAGACAAGAGTGAAAACCCATTAGATGGTTATGGAAATCATATAAAGCTCAAGAGATTAAGATAACACACACTTAATACACTACATGATTATATCACATATTTCTCCACCCCCCAAATGGGGATGGATCTACTCACTACTCATTACACTAACTACATTAACAAAATGAAACATAATACTGAAATGAAATTAATCTAAGCAAGCGAGAAACATTAAAGAGACTAAAAGAACATGAGACTAAACAAAACATGCAAGACAGGTAAATTGAAATTAACTAAGGAATGTAAAAACTAAAGCAAACAACAATTAATTACAAAACTTCTATTATTACTCACTCCAAATTACAAGCAGCCCTTCCTCCACCAGAGTTTTGCTTCAAGGCTTCACTCTTAGTAGGGAAGAAGGCCACCAAGAGGGAGATATGTACAATGGAAGGTGAAGAATTCTATTTATAAGCATTGAAAAAGCTAATCCGGGACAATCCCCCGATGTGGGACTAAACAAATACCTAAAATTGACTAAGAATACAGTAATACATGTGCCCGCCAAAGATGAGCAGATCCAGAGCCAAACAGACCACCAATTGGCGGTCTATTAGTTCTGGATCAGGCTCATTTTTGTTGTGGGCTTGTGTTGATGTATTTGTTGGTCTTGGATGCATCTACTTGGTTTATTGGAGCTCCGACCCGAATCGAATTGTCAAAATACTCCCCATGATGGTGTGGAATTTTCTGTTTTTCTCTTAGGTCCTTCGGTCTTATGTAGAGAAGCACACATTATGCATGACATTTATATTGTATTGTACTAACTTCTACAGGTGATCAAGACTCAAAGAAGAAAGGAATTAAAGTCAAGACATGAAATCAAGCTATTGAAGACATGTAATTTGTATTTCTTTTGAGTCTTAGGAACTTTGTGTATTTGAGCATACAAGAGTTAAAAACAGCTTAAACACACACTAGGTTTCTTATAGAAGTCACACACAAAATCTCATCACATTTGGACTTCAATAGGTCACCCAAACTTGGACCGGAAAACACTAAAACCCAAAGCTGGACTGTCTGAGCCAAATCGGTCGACTGAACCAGTTTCTCAGGTCGACCGATTGGATCAGTTAATCAGTTAGCCATTAATGTCAAGCCGGTGGACCGTTACGTACATATTGTTTGACTGTTTACACGTGTCTTGTTACCGTTAAACTTGTCGTATTATACCAACGGTCGTATTTGTATAAACCTAACAAAACCCCAAAATACTTTGGCCACTAGTCGACCTTTACCAAGACCCTGGTCGACCATTCCTGGATGTTTTCTTGAACCCCAAAGTTCTTGATATTTTTGGTCGACCAATCCAACCTTTTTGTTCGACCGAACATAAAACCCCAAAGTGCCTGTTAGACTTCGGTCGACCGTTCCACCTTTTAGTTCGACTGTTAACTTAAGTTATAGCCTAATTCAGATTCACATCGGCTTCAGATGAAGGAGGAGACCAATATGCAATTGGACAATATGATGTCTGTGATATGCTAATTGGAGTTGTGCATAATATTAGTTTGTTTAATCATCAAAATTAAGAGTAATGAGGCCAAAAAGGCAACAATCTCGCCCTTTTTGATGATGACAAACTAATGTTAAATTATGTAAGTGCTCCCCTTATCAATTTGCATAAGATATGATAACTCCCCCTTACAATGTGCATGAATTCCATATATTCATTTAAGCATGTTATGTCCATTTTTCTCCCCCTTTTGACATCAATAAAAAGGATTAATTAAGCAAAGGTTGAGACATAAAGACACATGATTGATTCGTTTTATATTAACCGCAAGTGCACGACCGCGTTGAAGCGGTGGCAAATACGGGTCGATCCACAGGTAGGTGTGTCGACTCTTGGTTTGTGCGAAGGCGAGTGGGAAAGAGAGAGATGAAGAGATTGATTACACTAAACTAACTACACTAAACTAATGAACTAGAAGCAAGGAATTGAAAACATGAAATGAACTAAACTAAGCTAAGCTGAGCAACTATTAAGAAGAAAGATAAACTAGAAAGAAAAGCTGGAAATCAGGAATCTAAAACCCCCTAAGGGGTGAAGTGTGTGTACACAAGATATGAGTGGTGATGAATGCATTCATTAAGAACAAGTGTATGTAGTGTTTGCTATGCATAAGAAGTACCTAATGACAAAACCTATCATTCAAAGCACTACCCTAGGTGATTGATTGATCATTTTATATTAACCGCAAGTGAACGACCGCGTTGAAGCGGTGGCAAATACGGGTCGTCCACTGGGAGGTGTGTCGACACTTGGTTTGTGCGAATGCGAGAGGTAAAGAAAGGGAAGAAAGATGTATTACACAACACTACACTAAGCTAAACTAGTAAACAAACAAGCTGAAATGAACTAAACAACTAAGCTAATCAACTAATGCAAAAGATAAAATCACAGGAATGAAAACCCCTCAGGGGTGGAGTGTGTGTGTGCACATGAAATAAGTGTGATATGAAATGCATACAAGAAGCTCAAGTAGTTAGTGTTGTTAATACATAAGAAGTACCTAACTATGGCAAGACCTATCATTACAACACTAACTTATGTGCATAATATGAGCAATGCAAGGTTGTTATTAAGACACTTAGACAAGCATAGAATGTACCTAAGCTATGGCAGAAACCATCAAGTAAGGTTCTTAATAATTCAAGTAAGCATACTAATATCAACACACAACATTCATATTAAGCATTCAAACCATCTACATAACATGTACACACACCTACTCCACCCCCGAAGGGGATGGAACTACTCACTACTCATTACACTAACTATATTAACAAAAGAAAGTATAATACTGAAATGAAAGTTAACTAAGAAGGCAAGAAGTATTAAAGAAACATAAAAGGAAAGGAAAAACAAAACAAACATGCACAAATTAAAAGACAAGATTAAAAGAAACTAGAAGAATTATTTTATTATCAAATGACTCACATTGAAGGTAGCATTCTTCTCCACCTTGAGTTTTTGCTTCAAGGCTCACTCCTTAGTAGAGAGAATGCCACCAAGCAATGGTTAATTACAATGGAAGGTGAAGAGTTGTATTTATAAGCATGGAAAAAGCTAATCGGGGACAATCCCCCGATGTGGGACTAAACCAATACCAAAAATAGCCTAAACGAACATTAATACAAGTCCAGGAGAACTTTGGGCGGATCCTGAGTAATATGGACCGCCAATTAGCGGTCCAAAATCTTTGGATCGCGTTGGAATTTGTTGTGGGCTTTTCTTTCTGGTATTGTTGGTCTTTGATGCATTTACTTGACTTGTTGGAGCCCCGACCCGAATCGAATTGGTAAAATACTCCCCATGATGGTGTGGAGTATTCTGTTTTGCACTTAGGTCCTTTTGTCTTACATTCAGGTCCTTCCCCCTTGCATCTTAGTCCCCAGATTTCACAATTCAGTCATTTTTCCCAGCTTTTGGGTCCTTTTATGCTTCATCTCTTCAAACCTATTTATTCCTGAAAACTAAACATAAAACTCGTAACATAGCATTGTTTAGGTGAAAGATAATGGATATAAGATACAAACATAAACATGAAATGATGTCAATTAGTGATTAATATAAGCATGACAAGTTTGTTATTAAGACACTTAGACAAGCATGGAATGTACCTAAGCTATGACAGAAACCATCAAGTAAGTATTCTTTTTAATCAAACAAGTATACTAACATTTTTCACATACACAAAAGTTTAGCATTCATTTCATCTACATAAAATGTATAAACATTGCTCCACCCCTCAAAGGGGATGGAACTACTCACTACCCATTAAACTAATGATTACACTAAGTAAAGAAAACATTTTAATTAAGCTACTAAAATTACTAAACAAGAAATTAAACAAAGTAAAGCAACCAACACAAAACAAGCAACATAACAAGACAAGATTAAAAGAAACAAAGAAACTTTTATTATTAAAATGACTCACAATACAGGTAGCATTCTCCCACTTCAGTGTTTGCTTGAAGGCCTCACTTCAAGTAGGAAGAATTGCCACCAAATGTGAAGTGATTAAAATGGAAGGTGAAGAGTTCTATTTATAGCCACAGAAAAAGGTAATCCGGGACAATCCTCCGATGTGGGACTAAACAAATACCAAAAATAGACTAAACATCCTCTAATACACGTGCTCCAGAAATATTAACGGATCTGGGCAGATCCGCACCGCCAATTGGCGGTCTACAGGATCCGGATCTGGCTCTTTTTTGTTTTGGGCTTTTCTTGATATATTTGTTGGTTTTGGATGCATCTACTTCGCTTGTTGGAGCTCCGACCCGAATCGAATTGCCAAAATACTCCCCTGGTGTGGAGTTTTCTGTTTTGCTCTTAGGTCCTTCGGTCTTACGTTCAGGTCATTCTCCCTTGCATCTTAGTCCCCAGGTCTCACAATTAAGTCATTTTTCCCTGCTTTTGGGTCCTTTCATGCCTCTTCTCTTCAAACCTCCTTATTTCTGAAATTCAAACATAAAGCTCGTTACGTAGCATTGTTTAGGTGAAAGATAATGGATATAAGATACAAATGTAAGCATGAAATGATGTCAATCAAATACCCCCACACCTAAGTTTTTGCTAGTCCCGAGCAAAACAAAGAAAGAGAAAAGAAAACGAGAAACAAGAAATCCTAACTCACTTTCGTAGGAATCACGGTTGCACTTAGCACGTGCAACAAGCCGTTAAACCTCATTGTTGCCAAGGAGGAGGAGTGTTGTCTCCTGAGGGTTTTCAGCGAATATACCCACAAAATCCGAACAAGATGCATTATTCAATCTAGACACTCGACTCGTTGGACAAATTTTGTCGATCATTGGACACAGTAATCCTACGAGCCGACTTTATAAAGGTAATCAGTCCACACACCTAGCCTAATGAACCATTCATGCAAGTTAACTAAGGAATTAAGTGAAAGACATGGACAACCTCAACATCCTCAAGTAATACAAAGTGTAAGGTCCTTTAAGGTTCTTTTTTGCGTTACCATTTTGTTTTCTTTTTGTTTCTTTTCTCATTTTCTTTTCTTTTCTTTTTATTACTTTGAGCTTCATTCTCCCAGGGTCAGGTTTCGTGCATCATTCCCCATGAGGCTTACACTATCACGTACACCTTTCCCCAAATCTCCACATAGGGCAATCCATACCACCCGTGTAACGGGAGTTCGGTCGGCGCATCCCAAGTCAGATGACTCGAAAGCACCAGGCACAAAGTCCCCTCAGACCTACTTTCCCGAGTGATAGGAGCCGTGCGAGAAGAGAGAACACCTACTCACTTATTTCTTATCTACACATGAACCAAAACCACTACACTTAATGTCTCACAACAAGATTTAAAGGGTCCTTGACTACAACAAACTTCCTTAAGTTAAAAGACACGAATTATTGACTCACTAGGTTCAGGGTGGACTTCTTTGAATGTTTGAGCACTGAAACCCTATGATTACTCAGCCCCAAGGGAAAACTGGGGTGCATCCTAACGACTCGATAAATCCTAAAGCCATTGTGCTAGATATCCTAATGCATCAAGTTCAAGACAATTTTGGGAGATTTCTTTTTTCTTTGCCTCTCAATGGTTTTGCACATCCTAAACACACACAAAACCCACAAAACATTTTCTTTCGCAAACACATGAATATTTCAAAAGAAATGTGAAAATTTTAAAGCACTAGGCAAGTAAAAAAAGACAAGTCACCCAAGGATCATGGCAAGCAGATATATCAATATTAAATACAATACACTAACATAACCCTAACAATGCACACAAAAGAAAACAAAAATCAAAGGAAAAGACTCGACTATGTACACACGTAAAAACACCCCCCCACACCTACTTCTTGCATTGTCCTCAATGAATGTGAGCAAGTTACTACATGGATTTATGCATGAAAAAGGAAAGATCTCACCAACATGAAGCGCAACAGGAAGTTCATGGTTATAGTGATGGACAAGAACCCGAATTCCCTCAAAACCTGTGAGATGCTAAAGAAGGGATACAAATACGTGAAAGAAATGGGACCCAAATACTCAAGGGTTGTAACCCACAACAAACGATGCTCACTGAAGCAGTCTTCTATTTTTTTCTTTTTTTAACTTTATACAAACATGAAAGCTCAACCATTCATGCAGGAGCATGAATGTTTGAGTGCGAGAGAGGATCATGAAGGAACATGACCTCCTTGACTTCGGCTGGTGCCCTCTCCAAGTAAGGTTTGAGGCATTGTCCATTAACTTTGAACACGTCCCCATTCCCTGGGTGCAAGATGTCAACCGCTCCATGACGATACACGGTTTGGACAATAAAAGGGCCAGACCAGTGACTGCGGAGCTTACCCGCAAACAGATGAAGCCGGGAATTGTAGAGCAACACCTTCTGCCTGGCCGTAAACACCTTTCGCATAATCATGCGATTGTGAAACATCTTGGCTCGGGACTTATGAATTTTGGCATTCTCGTACGCATCATTGCGTAGCTCTTCCAATTCCACAATGTCGAGCTTACGTTGTACTCCTGCTTGATCAAGATCCATATTCAGGTTATTGATCGCCCAGAAAGCACGATGCTCAAGCTCGACGGGTAGGTGGCAAGCCTTGCCGTACACTACCCAATATGGGGACATACCCAAATTTGTCTTGTACGCAGTGCGGAAAGCCCACAACGCGTCATTCAACTTGGTTGACCAATCCTTCCTCGAGGAATTAACCGTCTTCTCAAGAATTTGCTTTAATTGAAGGTTAGAGACTTTGACCTGCCCACTAGTTTGCGGATGATATGGGGTCGCAAGATTGTGGGTGATCGAATATTTCCTCATAACCGCTTAAAAGGAGCGATTACAGAAGTGGGTACCCCTATCGCTGTTATGGTATGAGGCGTACCAAATCGCGTAAAAATGTCCCTTAAGAATTCGGTGACCACCTTGTTGTCATTGGTCTTTGTGGGTATAGCCTCGACCTACTTAGACACATAGTCAACGACCACCAGAATATAAACATTCCCATACATCGAAGATGTCGACAATAAGGACATTTTGCAAAGGCATCATGTTATGTCGACCAATCCTGCCAAGGCGCTGGCACCTATCACATTGCTTACAAAAGTCGTAAGCATCTTTGAAAAGAGAAGGCCAGTAGAATCCAGATTGGAGCACCTTAGCGGCAGTTTTCTTTGCTCCAAAGTGTCCTCCACATGCCTTAGAGTGGCAGAAATGGAGCACACTTTGGAACTAGGTATCTGGGACGCACCGCCTGAAAATTTGGTCAGAGCAATATTTAAATAGGTAGGGGTCGTCCCAGTGAAAGAATCTGGCATAAGATCTAAATTTGGTTTGGTCAGATTTTGACCAACCCACAGGAAGTTGCTCGGTCATGAGGTAGTTCACGATGTCAGCAAACCAAGGGTTATCTTCGATCGTGAACAACTGCTCGTCAAGAAATTTGTCATCAATAATTTAGTCCTGTGGGTTGGTCGTCTCTAGACGAGACAACTGGTCTGCTACAACATTTTCACACCCTTTTTTGTCCCGAATCTCAAGATCCAATTCTTGTAACAACAAGATCGATCTCAAGAGTCCGGATTTTGCATCTTTCTTAGCCATGAGGTGCTTGATGGCTGTTTGACCAGAATAGATAATCACGTGGGAGCCAATCAAGTACGACCGGAATTGTGTCCAAAGGAAATATGATCGCTAAGAATTCTTTCTCGGTCATAGTGTAGTTCAATTGGGCATCATGGAGTGTTCTACTAGCATAGTAGATCACATGAGGCAATTTGTCCAATTGTTGCCCAAGCACTGCTCCCACAGCGAAGTCAGATGCATCACACATTAACTCGATGGCTTCAGTCCACACCGGTGTCTTAATTATGGGTGCTGAAGTCAGCTCTTTCTTCAAAGTGAAAAAAACATGGTGGCAGTCCGGTGTGAACTCAAAAATGGCATCCTTAGCAAACAAAGCGGTGAGAGGTCGAGTAATTTTGCTAAAATCCCGAATGAACCGCCGATAGAATCCAACATGCCCCAAAAAGGCACGGATATCCTTCACAGTACGTGGCGGTGGGAGATTAGCAATAAGACCCACTTTGGCAGGATCGACCTCAATTCCCCTACTTGAGATCACATGTCCAAGTACAATCCCTCGCTTCACCATGAAGTGACATTTCTCCCAATTGAGAGCGAGTTTCTTCTCACGGCATCGCTAGAGGACAAACCTCAAGTGATGAAGGTACTCATCAAAGGAAGCACCAAAAGTGGAAAAGTCGTCCATGATGATCTCAAGGAAATGCTCAACCATATCGGAGAAGATGCTGATCATACACCTTTGAAATGTTGCCGGCGCATTACATAACCCAAAGGGCATGTGACGGTAGGCAAACGTGCCAAAGAGACAAGTAAATGTGGTTTTCTATTGATCCTCGGGGGCGCTGGGAATTTGGTTGTAACCAGAATATCCATCAAGAAAACAATAATACTTATGTCCGGCCAACCTTTCCAACATCTGATCAATGAATGGCAACGAGAAATGATCTTTCCGCGTTGCCGCATTGAGCTTGCGATAATCAACGCAAACTCGCCAGCCAGTTTGCAGGTGTGTCGGGATAAGCTCATTATGCTCATTCTCCACAACCGTCACACCTGACTTCTTGGGAACCATATGGACAGGACTCACCCACGAACTATCAGATATAGGATAGATTATGCCATGATCCAAGCACTTAAGAAACTCCTTTCGGACGGCTTCTTTCAGTACATGATTCAATCTTCGTTGTGGATCCCTGCGGGGCCTAGAATCCTCTTCCATGTGGATCCGATGCTGAGCAATACCAGGGCTAATTCCCTTGATATCCTTCAAGGACCACCCGATCGCCTCTTTGTTTTCAAAGAGTACTCTTTTGAAGGCAACCTCTTGATCTTGTGCAAGATCAGAAGCAATAATGAGTGGCCATGTCTCATTATCCCCTAAAAAGATGTACTTTAGGTTATCGGGGAGCGGTTTAAGCTCGACCAGAGGTGGGTCCTTGTCAGATTCAGAGTTACTTTTAAGTGGCTCAAGGGCCATGGGGTAAGAGGAGCAAGCACCCAGATGTGCCTCCTCGTCCAGAGACACGCTGACGGATTCCTCAAAATCCTCTTCACCCGCAACCTGGTCATTAGGCACCTCAATAATATGTCGATGTGAGTCGAACATGCCTAATGACTCGGGCTCATCCGTGTCTTGAATAAATTAGCTCCGACTGCATCGTCGAAGAGCCCATGTTGCTTACCAAGAGTAAAGATGTGGAAATCCACTGTGAGGTTTCCAAAAGACAACCTCATCAAGCCATTGCGACAATTGATCAAAGCATTAGATGTCGCAAGAAATGGCCTCCCAAGGATCACAGGAATTTGTCTTAGTGGGTTAGACACGGGTTCAATATCCAAGATGATGAAATCAACTGGAAAGACGAACTCACCCACTTTGATAAGGACATCCTCCACACTCCCTCGTGGAATTTTGACGGATCTGTCAGCCAACTGGAGGGTTGTCCTCGTTGGTTTAAGATCGCCTATTCCAAGGTTGACATAGACAGAGTAAGGCAGGAGGTTCACAAATGCCCCTAAATCCAATAAAACTTGAGAGATTGTCACATTCCCAATCATGCAAGGGACAGTTGGACAACCTAGGTCCTTGTATTTGACTTGCATGGGTTGTGTCAATATTGAGCTCACATTGGCGGCCAAAAATGCATTTTTGGGAACATTTGTTTTTCTCTTAGTGGTGCAGAGGTCCTTGAGGAACTTGGCATACGGTGGCATTTGTTGAACAACGTCCAACAACGGGATGTTCACCTTTACTTGCCTAAGTACCTCAACGATCTTGTCCCAATGCTCATCACGTTTTTTAGTCAACCTATGAGGGAATGGTGCCTTGGGGACATAACAATCAGGAGGAGGAGTCTCAGAATTAGGTTCCTTGACAGACTCAATACTCTCCTCGTAAGTCTCGCCAACAAGGTTGGCTTCAGGTATTTCCACATTGTTGTCAACAACCCTTCCCGATCTCAAGGTATGGACAACATTGGCATGTTGGGAAGGGTCACTTTCAATAGTGTATACATTTTGCCAAGAATGGGCAGGTTGACCCCTGGGATTTACCATAGGTTGACTCGGTAACTGACCCTTCTCGCATTCATGGAGCTGATGAGCCAAGTGGCTAACTTGCATTTCCAATGCTTTGACCGAATTATTCCTGGCCGCAAACATTGTTTGAGTGCTTTGTATGAACGCTTGAAGGGTGTGTTCAAGAGTAGAGTCCTTGGGGTCAACCCGCTGGGGTGGTGGAGTCTGGTTGGAATATCCCAACGATGAGGCCTGAGCAGGTTGATAATTATGGTGCTGAGACCTTTGATGTGGGGGTTGGTAGGTCGGCGATGGGCGTGAAGGTTGATAAGGTGGAGGTTTAGGTTGAGCGTGCGAGCTCTGACTGTGGCCTCCATTAGACCCCCAAGAGAACTTAGGATGGTTCCGCCATCCCGGGTTGTAGGAGTGACTGTGCGGGTCGTTATGGGGCCTCTGTTGATACATCACATTTGCATGCTCAGTATCCCTTGGAGCGTAAGTGCATTCCAAGTCATCATGTCCCGATAGTCCGCAGCTACTACACCCGAGAGTGGCGACCTGAGCTACAGGAGCTCGGTCCATCTCCAAACTCTCAATCCTACGCATGAGAGCAGCCACTTTCGCCTCAGACGCGATAGTTGACTCAACATGATATGATCCATCTCGACCAGAAGACCTGGCGGCTGGTGGCTCTCTCATGGTGTCCCACTCAAAGGTGCATTCAACCATTAACTCAAAAGTGTTCCATGCCTCATCGATGGGTTTCATTTGGAAGTCACCCTGACACATCGACTCCAACAATGTGCGGGTGTTGTAGTTGAGGCCCTCATAAAACAAATTTGGCACAACTTCCATAGCTCAAGTCCATGATGAGGGCACTGCTGGAGAAGGTCCTTGAACCTCTCAAAGAAACCATGAAACGATTCGGTCTCAGTCTGATACATTTGATGTATTTGGTGTCGTATCTGTTGAGCTTTCCTTTGAGGGAAAAATCTCTTCAGAAATACGGTCACAAGGTCATCCCAAGACCGAATAGAGCTCGCCAGGAGGCCGTACATCCATTTCTTCGCGTTATCCTTCAACGCGAAAGAAATCATCCTCAACCGGACTGAATCCTCGTCAAGCTGTTGAAGCTTGAACATGGAGCATACTTCCTCGAATTCGCGTACAAAAATATACGGATCCTCCTTATTGGCAGTGAAGGTTGGAAGTATGCTCACATATTGAGGTTTCATTTCATAGTGGTTCCCGCGAGCAGGGGGAAGAACTTTGCAAGAAGGCTGCGCGGCCCGAACAAGATGGGTCCGCTCCCACAAAGACATCGACCTATCCTGTCGAGCTAAAGGTGGTGGTGCATGATTGATCGTTTTATATTAACCGCAAGTGCACGACCGCGTTGAAGCGGTGGCAAATACGGGTCGTCCACTGGGAGGTGTGTCGACGTTTGCTTTCTGCGAAGGCGAGTGGTAAAGAAAGGAGAGAAAGGTTGATTACACTAAACTACACTAAGATGCAAAAGGAAATGAAAGATAGGCAATAAAACTAAACCTCAAAGGGGGTAGAGAAATAATGTGAACATAAAGAAGTGTGTTTGTGTGTGTTTTCGTTAAGCTCCTCACAATATGTAGTGCATGAAATCATAAAACTAAATCCAACTTTGCCTCCAAATGAATTAAGATTAGATCACATCATTAAAACATACAAGACAATATTTGGAATGAAGCTAAATGAACTCAAGTATAAAGACTAGACCCTACTATGCCTCCACATGAATTAAGATAAGACTATATCAATAAAACATACAAGACATTAACCAAGGTAAAGGCAACAAGAGTACATACACTACAACTTGTGTTTCCAATATTAATTCCATCCATATCCTAACCTTATCATTCCCCATAAAATAGGTGCACAAAATCAAAGCATAGGCTAAGCTTCATTCAAGAGAATTAGCATATCAAAGATAAGAGTGGAAACCCATTAGATGGTTATGGAAATCATATAAAGCTCAATGGATTAAGATAACTCACACTTAATACACTACATGATTATATCACATATTTCTCCACCCCCCAAATGGGGATGGATCTACTCACTACTCATTACACTAACCACATTAACAAAATGAAACATAATACTGAAATAAAATTAATCTAAGCAAGCAAGAAACATTAAAGAGACTAAAAGAACATGAGACTAAAGAAACATGCAAGACATGTAAATTGAAACTAACTAAGCAATGTAAAAACTAAAGCAAACAACAATTAACTACAAAACTTGTATTATTACTCTCTCTAAATTACAAGCAGCCTTTCCTCCACCAGAGTTTTGCTTCAAGGCGTCACTCTTAGTAGGGAAGAAGGACACCAAGAGAGAGATATGTACAATGGAAGGTGAAGAGTTCTATTTATAGCCAAAGAAAAAGGCAATCCGGGACAATCCCCCGATGTGTCACTAAACAGATACCAAAAATAGCCTAAACATCCTCTAATACATGTGCTAGAGAAATTTGGGCTGATCCAGAGTGATCGAGACCGCCAATTAGTTGTCCCAGACCGCCAATTGGCGGTCCATAAACTTTGGATCGCGTTGGAATTTGTTGTGTGCTTTTCTTGCTATATTTTCTGGTCTTGGATACATTTACTTGGTTTGTTGGAGTTCCGACCCGAATCAAATTGCTAAAATAGTCCCCATGATGGTGTGGAGTATTTTGTTTTGCTCTTAGGTCCTTCTGTCTTACATTCAGGTCCTTCTCCCTTGCATCTTAGTCCCCAGATCTCACAATTCAGTCCTTTTTCCCAGCTTTTGGGTCCTTTTATGCTTCATCTCTTCAAACCTATTTATTCCTGAAAACTAAACATAAAAATCGTCACGTAGCATTGCTTAGGTGTAAGATAATGGATATAAGATACAAATGTAAGCATGAAATGATGTCAATCAAATACCCCCACACCTAAGTTTTTGCTAGTCTCGAGCAAAACAAAGAAAGAGAAAAGAAAACGAGAAACAAGAAATCCTAACTCACTTTCGTAGGAATCACGGTTGCACTTAGCACGTGCAACAAGCCGTTAAACCTCCTTGTTTCCAAGGAGGAGGAGTGTTGTCTCCTGAGGGTTTTCAGCGAATATACCCACAAAATCCGAACAAGATGCATTATTCAATATAGACACGACTCGTTGGACAAATTTTGTCGATCAATGGACGTGGTAATCCTACGGGCCGACTCTATATAGGTAATCAGTCCACACACCTAGCCTAATGAATCATTCGTGCAAGTTAAATAAGGAATTAAGTGAAAGACATGGACAACCTCAACCTCCTCAAGTGATACAATGTGTAAAGTCCATTAAGGTTCTTATTTGGATTTTTTCTTATTTTTTCTTATTTTTTTCTTATTTTTTTCTTCTTTTCATTAGTTTGAGCTTCATTCTCCCAAGGTCAGGTTTTTTGCATCATTGCCCATGAGGACATACACTATCACGTACACCATTCCCCAAATCTCCACATAGGGCAATCCCTACCACCCGTGTAACGAGAGTTCGGTCGGCGCATCCCAAGTCAGATGACTCGAAAGCACCAGGTACAAAGTCCCCTCAGACCTACTTTCCTGAGTGATAGGAGCCGTGCAAGAAGAGAGAACACCTACTCACTTATTTCTTATCTAGACATGAACCAAAACCCCTACACTTAATGTCTCACAACAAGATTTAAAGGGTCCTTGACAACAACAAACTTCCTTAAGTTAACAGACACAAATTATTGACTCATTAGGTTCAGAGTGGACTTTTTGAATGTTTGAGCACTGAAACCCTATGATTACTCACCCCCAAGGGAAAACTGGGGTGCAGCCTAACGACTCGATAAATCCTAAAGCCACTGTACTAGATATCCTAATGCATCAAGTTCAAGACAATTTTGGGAGCTTTCTTTTTACTTTGCCTCTCAACGGTTTTGCACATGCTAAACACACGCAAAACCACAAAACATTTTCTTTCGCAAACACATGAAGATTTTGAAAAAATGTGAAAATTTTGAAGCACTAGGCAAGCAAAAGAAGACAAGTCACCCAAGGATCATGGCAAACAGATATATCGATATTAAATGCAGCACACTAACATGACCCTATCAATACACACAAAAGAAAACAAAATCCAAATAAAAGACTTGACTATGTACACACGTAAAACACCCCCCACACCTACTTCATGCATTGTCCTCAATGAATGTGAGCAAACGACTACATGGATTTATGCATGAAAAAGGAAAGATCTCACCAACATGAAGCGCAAAAAGGAAGTTCGTGGTTATGTTGATAGACACAACCCAAATCCCCTCAAAACCTGTGAGATGCAATGGAAGGGATACAAATACGTGAACGAAATGGGGCCGAAATACTAATGGGTTAGAGCCCACAACAATCGATGCTCACTGAAGGAGTCTTTTATCGTACTTTTTTTTATTATAACTATGTAAAAAATGGGCTCCCATCTTCATATGTCAAGGGACATCAAATGGGAACCTGCCATCTCTCGAGCCAAAAATGCACATGCATGGGCTCCCGACATACAAATCAGAATTGCTTGACCACCTGATACCCTTAGAAGCGTTGTGGTCGTTTGATGCCTCTTGAGAGTGAGCAAGATAGGAGGCATGAATGAGAGGTGAACCTCTATCTGGTTGAAGGGTATCAGGTGGTTGATTCTTAACCCACATGGGGTCCTTAGCAGATACAGAATGAAGATCATGTGGCCCAGAGGCCATAAAAATGGTATCTTGTGGCTCAAAAGCCACATGATCGAAAGGTTGTGGCTCAAGGGCCACGTGATCAAAAGGATGTGGCTCAAGAGCCACAAGATCAGAAGAATGTGGCTCAAGGGCCACAAGATCAAAAGGAGGTGGCACTGAGGCCACATGATCAGAACATAAGGCACCTTCTTGTGCCAGCCCAGGTGAAACATCTTCACCACCTTCAGGATCTTCATCGAACAATTCTCTGAAGTACTTGAAGGTGCCCTCAACTTCAATTTCATCCAAACCCTGGATAAGGTTGACCCCCACAGGGCCATTGAAGGCACCTTGCTTCTTGCCGATGGTGAAGATGTTGAAATCAGCGCATTGACTACCATAAGTCAATCGCATCAGACCATTGCGACAATTGATCAATGCATTGGAAGTCGCAAGGAATGGTCGCCCCAGAATGACAGGAATTTGTCCAAGTGGGTTTGGCACAGGTTCAGTATCCAAGACAAAGAAGTCGACTAGATAAATGAACTCTCCCACTTTGATCAGCACATCTTCCACCACACCCCTTAGTTTCTTCATAGGCCTATCAGCCAATTGAAGAGTGGTTTTTGTTTGTTTGAGGTCTCCAATACCGAGGCGGACGTAGACAGAATATGGCAGAAGATTAACAGATGCACCATTGTCCAATAAGGCTCGATGTATGGACACATCACCAATCACAATAAGGTTGCGCGGCCCGAACAGGATGGGTCCGCTCTCACAAACTCATCGGTCTATCCTGTCGAGGTAAAGGTGGTGGTGCACCAAGAACTCGATCCTGAGCGAATCTCCCTTCCTCTCGAGTCAGAGGAGGAGGAGAAGGAGGTCTACGTGGTGGTGGAAACGGACCGAGGTAATCCATCTATGGAACCCGGTCTCCCTCGCCACCACGAGACGACTCGGCCTCTTGCTCCAAAGGAGCACGAGGCGGAGATGGTCGATCACCAAGACCGTCCATCTCAGAAATATGCACTCTCTCTAGTCGAGCGCTCTCACCAGAATGAGCCCAACCTCGCATAAAAATGCCCGACTCGACTCTAAACAACACACAACAGAAGGTGTACTCAGAGGAGGAGACTATACGTAGAGAATAGATGAGGAGAGGACACAGATGAGGAGGGAAGAATCCTTAGATCTAACGTGGGTAGTGGGATCAGGTAGAAGCCTAACTAGCAAGCACGACTCAAACAACTTAAGGCTATGGGTCCTTAGGCTAGACGACGCCTAACTTCGAGGTCACTAGCCTTGACACGCCTCACCTCCCTACAACGAAGACCACAACGCCCAACAAGTGATACCAGATCCGGAGATCCAGTACCTCCTACTATCGACATGGTAGGCAACGCCGATCAGGTCATGACGGTCTCAACTAGATTACTCTCCTAGTGCGTCCGAAATCCTAGGGCCAATGTCTACTTGGTTTTAGTTAAGGCTTGATTAAGAGTGATTTTTGGGGCAAAGGAAAGGGTGATGAAATCCCCCACCTTATGTTTGATGGGACAACCCCTCCTTAGTAGCGTTTTGAGCCTAAATCTAGCAATCAATCGCTCCAATGAAACGCTCAATTCACTCTTGTCCTAATGTAATTCCTACTAACTAATGCATGGGCATACAAGATGCATGAATGAGTGTAGGAAATGCGTACATCACGCCAGCGCTCAACAACTGAAAATAAAGCTAAAAGAAAAGACAACTATATGCCTAAGTCAAGTTCATGATGCGTGACCTAAACAAATAAGAATGTCTAATCTTTTGCTTTGGATTTTAAGGCAAAGTTGATTAATGGGGATTGGTTTAATGATCTGGGAGCAAACTAGAGGTCATAACTTGCAAAATAGGGCTCCCAGATAACATAAATAAACTAATCAACTACCAGAAGAAAACTGAGAGTCAGAAACCTCACCAGGCCGCCAATTGGCGGTCTTAGACCGCTGATTGGCGGTCCTTGTTGAAGCTTGGGTGCTCCAACTCCTCCAGTAGCCTCCCCGTGAGCTCTAGTATCCCTGCAACTAAGAAAAACTGAAAACAAAAAAATTAAAAACCACCGGAATCGTCCAAACCAAAGTCTGGACAGAGCACCTCCCCGGCAACGACGCCAAAAACATGGTTGATCGTTTTATATTAACCGCAAGTGCACGACCGCGTTGAAGCGGTGCAAATACGGGTCGCCCACTGGGAGGTGTGTCGACGTTTTGTTTGTGCAAAGGCGAGTGGTAAAGAAAGGAGAGAAATGTTGATTACACTAAACTATACTAAGATGCAAAAGGAAATGAAAGATAAGCAATAAAACTAAACCCCAAAGGGGGTAGAGAAATAATGTGAACATAAAGAAGTGTGTGTGTATGTGTGTTCATTAAGCTCCTCACAATATGTAGTGCATGAAATCATAAAACTAAATCCAACTTTGCCTCCACATGAATTAAGATTAGATCACATCATTAAAACATACAAGTCAATAATTGGAATGAAGCTAAATGAACTCAAGTATAAAGACTAGACCCTACTATACCTCCACATGAATTAAGATAAGACTATATCATTAAAACAAACAAGACATTAACCAAGGTAATGGCAACAAGAGTACATACACTACAACTTGTGTTTCCAATATTAATTCCATCCATATCCTAACCTTATCATTCCCCATAAAATAGGTCCACTAATCAAAGCATAGGCTAAGCTTCATTCAAGAGCACCACTCTTAGTAGGGAAGAAGGATATGGATGGAAGGACACCAGGAGAGAGATATGTACAATGGAAGGTGAAGAGTTCTATTTATAGCCAAAGAAAAAGGCAATCCGAGACAATTCCCCGATGTGGGACTAAACAGATACCCAAAATAGCCTAAACATCCTCTAATACATGTGCTAGAGAATTTTGGGCGGATCTAGAGTGATCTGGACCGCCAATTAGAGGTCCCCGACCGCCAATTCTCGGTCTATAAACTTTGGATCGAGTTGGAATTTGTTGTGGGCTTTTCTTGGTATATATTCTGGTCTTGGATGCATTTACTTGGTTTGTTGGAGTTCCGACCCGAATCGAATTGCTAAAATACTCCCCATGATGGTGTGGAGTATTCTGTTTTGCTCTTAGGTCTTTCTGTCTTACCTTCAGGTCCTTCTCCTTTGCATCTTATCCCGAGATATCACAATTCAGTCCTTTTTCCCAGCTTTTGGGTCCTTTTATGCTTCATCTCTTCAAACCTATTTATTCCTGAAAACTAAACATAAAACTCGTCACGTAGCATTGCTTAGGTGTAAGATAATGGATATAAGATACAAATATAAGCATGAAATGATGTCAATCAATGCACCAAGAACTCGATCCTGATCGAATCTCCCTTCCTCTCGAGTCAGAGGAGGAGGAGAAGGAGGTCTACGTGGTGGTGGAAGCGGACCGAGGTAATCCCTGAATGGACCCCGGTCTCCCCCGTCACCCCGTGACGACACGGCCTCTTGCTCCAAAGGAGCACAAGGCGGAGATGGTTGATCACCAAGACCGTCCATCTCAGAAATATGCACTCTCTCTAGTCCGGCGCTCTCACCAGAACGAGCCCAACCTCGCATGCAAAATGCTCGACTCGACTCTAAACAACACACAACAGAAGGTGTACTCAGAGGAGGAGACTATACGTAGAGAATAGATGAGGAGAGGACTCAGATGAGGAGGGAAGAATCCTTAGATCTAACGTGGGTAGTGGGATCAGGTAGAAGCCTAACTAGCAAGCATGGCTCAAACAACTTAAGGTTATGGGTCCTTAAGCTAGACGACGCCTAACTTCGAGGTCACTAGCCTCGACACGCCTCACCTCCCTATAAGGAGGACCACAATGCCCAGCAAGTGATACCAGAGCCGGAGATCCAGTACCTCCTACTATCGACAAGGTAGGCAACGCCGATCAGGTCATGACGGTCTCAACTATATTACTCTCCTAGTGTGTCCGCAATCCTTAGGGCCAATGTCTACTTGCTTTTACTTAAGGCTTGATTAAGAGTGATTTTTGGGGCTAAGGAAAGGGTGATGAAATCCCCCACCTTATCTTTCATGGGACAACCCCTCCTTAGTAGCGTTTTGATCCTAGATCTAGCAATCAATCGCTCCAATCAAACGCTCAACTCACTATTGTCCTAATGCAATTCCTACTAACTAATGCATGGGCATACAAGATGCATGAATGAGTGTAGGAAATGCGTACCTCACGCCAGCGCTCAACAACTGAAGATAAAACTAAAAGAAAAGACGACTACATGCCTAAGTCAAGTACATGATGCGTGACCTAAACAAGTAGGAATGTCTAGTCTTTTGCTTTGGATTTTAAGGCCAAGTTGATTAATGGGGGAGTGATTAATGATCTGGGAGCAAACTAGAAGTCACAACATGCAAAATAGGGCTCCCAGATAACGAAAATGAAGCAAACCACTACCAAAAGAAAAATGGAAGCAAGATGACCTCACAAGGCCGCCAATTGGCGGTCTCAGACCACTGATTGGCGGTCCCTTTTGATGTTTAGGTGCTCCACCTCCTCCAGTAGCCTCCCCGTGAGCTCTATGATTCCGGAAACTAAGGAAAAATGAAAATAAAAAATTAAAAACCACTGGAATCGTCCAAACCAAGGTCTGGACAGAGCACCTCCCCGACAACGACGCTAAAAACTTGATTGATTCGTTTTATTTAAACCGCAAGTGCACGACCGCGTTGAAGCGGTGGCAAATACAGGTCGTCCACTGGGAGGTGTGTCGACGTTTGGTTTGTGCGAATGCGAGTGGTAAAGAAAGGAGAGAAAGATTGATTACACTAAACTACACTAGAATGGAAAAGGAAATGAAAGATAAGCAATAAAACTAAACCCCAAAGGGGGTAGAGAAATAATGTGAACATAAAGAAGTGTGTGTGTGTGTTGATTAAGCTCCTCCCAATATGTAGTGCATGAAATCATAAAACTAAATCCAACTTTGCCTCCACATGAATTAAGATTAGATCACATCATTAAAACATACAAGACAATAATTGGAATGAAGCTAAATGAACTCAAGTATAAAGACTAGACCCTACTATGCCTCCACATGAATTAAGATAAGACTATATCATTAAAACATACAAGACATTAACCAAGGTAAAGGAAACAAGAGTACATACACTACAACTTGTGTTTCCAATATTAATTCCATCCATATCCTAACCTTATCATTCCCCATAAAATAGGTCCACTAATCAAAGCATAGGCTAAGCTTCATTCAAGAGCATTAGCATATCAAAGATAAGAGTGAAAACTCATTAGATGGTTATGGAAATCATATAAAGCTCAAGAGATAAAGATAACACACACTTAATACACTACATGATTATATCACATATTTCTCCACCCCCCAAATGGGGATGAATCTACTCACTACTCATTACACTAACTACATTAACAAAATGAAACATAATACTAAAATGAAATTAATCTAAGCAAGCAAGAAACATTAAAGAGACTAAAAGAACATGAGACTAAAGAAACATGCAAGACATGTAAATTGAAATTAACTAAGCAATGTAAAAACTAAAGCAAACAACAATTAACTACAAAACTTCTATTATTACTCACTCCAAATTACAAGCAATCCTTCCTCCACCAAAGTTTTTCTTCAAGGCTTCACTCTTAGTAGGGAAGAAGGCCACCAAGAGGGAGATATGTACAATGGAAGGTGAAGAGTTCTATTTATAAGCATGGAAAAAGCTAATCCGGGACAATTCCCCGATGTGGGACTAAACAAATACCTAAAATTGACTAAGAATACAGTAATACACGTGCCTGCCAAAGATGAGCAGATCCGGAGCCAAACAGACCGCCAATTAGCGGTTTATTAGTTCTGGATCGGGCTCATTTTTGTTGTGGGCTTGTGTTGACGTATTTGTTGGTCTTGGATGCATCTACTTGGTTTATTGGAGCTCCGACCCGAATAGAATTGTCAAAATACTCCCCATGATGGTGTGGAGTTTTCTGTTATGTTCTTAGGTCCTTCGGTCTTACGTTCAGGTCCTTATCCCTTGCATCTCAGTCCCCAGGTCTCACAATTAAGTCCTTTTTCCTGCTTTTGGGTCCTTTCATGGCTCTTCTCTTCAAACCTCTTTTTTCATAAATTCAAACATAAAACTCGTCACGTAGCATTGCTTAGGCGTAAGATAATGGATATAAGATACAAATATAAGCATGAAATGATGTCAATCAACCCTCCTTGTAACACGTGAAAGTGGCTTTGATGATAAAGCCATCCTTGTAATGGGAATGCCTGATCTTGATGCTGAATCCATTAACATCCACAAACGAGGTCTAATACTCTTGGGTTTTGATTGACATCATTTCATGCTAATATTTGTATCTTATATCCATTATCATTCACATAAACAATGCTATGTTACGAGTTTTATGTTTAATTTTCAGGAATAAATAGGTTTGAAGAGATGAAGCATAAAAGGACTCAAAAGCTGGGGAAAAGGGCTGAATTGTGAGATCTGGGGACCAAGATGCAAAGAAGAAGGACCTGATTGCAAGACAGAAGGACCTAAGAGCAAAACAGAATACTCCACACCATCATGGGGAGTATTTTACCAATTCGATTCGGGTCGGAGCTCCAACAAGTCAAGTTACCGCATCAAAGACCAACAATACCAGAAAGAAAAGCCCACAACAAAAATGAGCAGGATTTGAACCATATAGACCGCCAATTGGTGGTCCAAGACCGCTAATTGGCTGTCCATTTTGGCCCAAATCTGCTAAAATTTCTCCAGCACATGTATTAGAGGATGTTTAGGCTATTTTTGGTATCTGTTTAGTCCCACATCGGGGGATTGTCCCGGTTTGCCTTTTTCCATGGCTATAAATAGAACTCTTCGCCTTCCATTGTAATCACTCCATATTTTAAGTGGCTATTCTTCCTACTAGAAGTGAGGCCTTGAGGCACACACTAAAGTAGGAGGATGCTACTTGAAATGTGAGTCATTTTATCAATAAAGTTTTGTGTTTCTTTCATTGTTTGTTTATGCTTCTTTTATTGTTTGTGCATGTTTTAGTTTAATCGTCTTTTATTTCTAGCTTAGTTTTAATATGCTTTCTTTGCTTAGTTTAATAATTAGTGTAATGTTTAGTGAGTAGTTCCATCCCCTTTGGGGGGTGGAGAAGATGTACATACATGCATTAGAGAATGGGATGAATGCTTTATTTTTGATGTGTTGATAAAACATGAATGTATGCTTGCTTGTTTAGGATAGAATTAATAACTTGATGATTTTTGCCAAAATGATTAGACACCTCTCATGCTTGTTTAGGTTCTGAAATAAACAACTTGCATATGTAAATGTTAATCAACTAAGTTGGTGAATAGATTGATAGGTTTTGCCATAACATTTAGACACTTCCTATGCTTGATAAACACCACCTTCAAGTGCTTAAATAATGTATTCTACACCCACCTCTTTGCATGTGTGCACTCACTCCACCCCTTAGGGGTTTTCCCATTTTTGTATTCCAGCAATCTTCCTTTGTTCTTAGCTTAGTTATTATTTCATTGTTTGGTTCTTCCTTTCGCATTTCCTACTTTTTAGCGTAGTATAGAGTAGAGTAGCATAAACATCTTTCTCCCCCTATTTTTGCCACTTGATTTCGTACAAGCAAGAGGCTACTCACCTCCCTGAGGACGACCCGTACTTGCCACCGCTTCATCGCGGCCGTGCACTTGCGGTTTTAAATAAAACGTTCAACAGGTTTCTTGAAACATTTTGAAAGACATTCCCACGTGGGACTGAGAAGAAGACCCCGCCTTTCTCTTCTCTTGCTAATCGACGTGAGCAACAATCTCCATAGTCGTGAATAAATTCAATGACAATTGTAGGCTTTAATCTATGTTTCGTTGATTTAATCAACCTAATCTTAACTATAATCAACGTAGAGTAGCACACATTATGCATGACATAAATATTGTATTGTACTAACTTCTACAGGTGATCAAGACTCAAGGAAGAAAGGAATTCAAGTCAAGACATGTAATCAAGCTATTGAAGACATGTAATTTGTATTTCTTTTGAGTCTTAGGAACTTTGTGTATTTGAGCATACAAGAGTTAAAAACAACTTAAACACACACTAGGTTTCTTATAGAAGTCACACACAAAATCTCATAACATTTGGACTTCAATAGGTCACCCAAACTTGGACCGGAAAACACTAAAACCCAAACCTGGACTGTCTGAGCCAAATCGGTCGACTGAACCAGTTTCCCAGGTCGACCGATTGGATCAGTTAATCAGTTAGCCATTAATGTCAAGCCGGTGGACCGTTACGTACATATTGTTTGACTGTTTACACGTGTCTTGTTACCGTTAAACTTGTCGTATTATACCAACGGTCGTATTTCTATAAACCTAACAAAACCCCAAAATACTTTGGCCACTAGTCGACCTTTACCAAGACCCTGGTTGACCATTCCTGGATGTTTTCTTGAACTCCAGAGTTCTTGATATTTTCGGTCGACCGTTCCACCTTTTAGTTCGACTGTTAACTTAAGTTATAGCCTAATTCAGATTCACCTTGGCTTCAGATGAAGGAGGAGACCAATATGCAATTGGACAATATGATGTCTGTGATATGCTAATTGGAGTTGTGCATAATATTAGTTTGTTTAATCATCAAAATTAAGAGTAATGAGGCCAAAAAGGCAACAATCTCGCCATTTTGATGATGACAAACTAATGTTAAATTATGTAAGTGCTCCCCTTATCAATATGCATAAGATATGATAACTCCCCCTTACAATGTGCATGAATTCCATATATTCATTGAAGCATGTTATGTCCATTTTTCTCCCCCTTTTGACATCAATAAAAAAGGATTAATCAAGCAAAGGTTGAGACAGAAAGACACATGATTGATTCGTTTTATATTAACCGCAAGTGCACGACCGCGTTGAAGCGGTGGCAAATACGGGTCGATCCACAGGTAGGTGTGTCGACTCTTGGTTTGTGCGAAGGCGAGTGGGAAAGAGAGAGATGAAGAGATTGATTACACTAAACTAACTACACTAAACTAATGAACTAGAAGCAAGGAATTGAAAACATGAAATGAACTAAACTAAGCTAAGTTGAGCAACTATTAAGAAGAAAGATAAACTAGAAAGAAAAGCTGGAAATCAGGAATCTAAAACCCCCTAAGGGGTGAAGTGTGTGTACACAAGATATGAGTGGTGATGAATGCATTCATTAAGAACAAGTGTATGTAGTGTTTGCTATGCATAAGAAGTACCTAATGGCAAAACCTATCATTCAAAGCACTACCCTAGGTGATTAATATAAGCATGACAAGTTTGTTATTAAGACACTTAGACAAGCATGGAATGTACCTAAGCTATGGCAGAAACCATCAAGTAAGTATTCTTTTTAATCAAACAAGTATACTAACATTTTTCACATACACAAAAGTTTAGAATTCATTCAATCTACATAAAATGTATAAGCATTGCTCCACCCCTCAAAAGGGATGGAACTACTCACTACCCATCAACCTAATGATTACACTAAGTAAAGAAAACATTTTAATTAAGCTACTTAAATTACTAAACAAGAAATTAAACAAAGTAAAGCAACCAACACAAAACAAGCAACATAACAAGACAAGATTAAAAGAAACAAAGAAACTTTTATTATTAAAATGACTCACAATACAGGTAGCATTCTCCCACTTCAGTGTTTGCTTGAAGGCCTCACTTCAAGTAGGAAGAATTGCCACCAAATGTGAAGTGATTACAATGGAAGGTGAAGAGTTCTATTTATAGTCATAGAAAAAGGTAATCTGGGACAATCCTTCGATGTGGGACTAAACAAATACCAAAAATAGACTAAACAACCTCTAATACACGTGCTCCAGAAATATTAGCGGATATGGGAAGATCCGGACCGCCAATTAGCGGTCTACATGATCTGGATTTGGCTCATTTTTGTTTTGGGCTTTCCTTGCTATATTTGTTGGTCTTGGATGCATCTACGTCGCTTGTTGGAGCTCCGACCCGAATCGAATTGCCAAAATACTCCCCATGATGGTGTGGAGTTTTCTATTTTGCTCTTAGGTCCTTCGGTCTTACGTTCAGGTCCTTCTCCCTTGCATCTTAGTCCCCAGGTCTCCAAATTAAGTCATTTTTCCCTGCTTTTGGGTCCTTTCATGCCTCTTCTCTTCAAACCTCCTTATTTCTGAAATTCAAACATAAAGCTCGTTACGTAGCATTGTTTAGGTGAAAGATAATGGATATAAGATACAAATGTAAGCATGAAATGATGTCAATCAAATACCCCCACACCTAAGTTTTTGCTAGTCCCGAGCAAAACAAAGAAAGAGAAAAGAAAACGAGAAACAAGAAATCCTAACTCACTTTCGTAGGAATCACGGTTGCACTTAGCACGTGCAACAAGCCGTTAAACCTCATTGTTGCCAAGGAGGAGTGTTGTCTCCTGAGGGTTTTCAGCGGATATACCCACAAAATCCGAACAAGATGCATTATTCAATCTAGACACTCGACTCGTTGGACAAATTTTGTCGATTGGACGTGGAAATCCTACGAGCCGACCTTATAAAGGTAATCAGTCCACACACGTAGCCTAATGAACCATTCATGCAAGTTAACTAAGGAATTAAGTGAAAAACATGGACAACCTCAACATCCTCAAGTGATACAAAGTGTAAGGTCCATTAAGGTTCTTTTTTGCATTACCATTTTGTTTTCTTTTTGTTTCTTTTCTCATTTTCTTTTCTTTTCTTTTCTTTTTATTAGTTTGAGCTTCATTCTCCCAGGGTCAGGTTTCGTGCATCATTGCCCATGAGGCTTACACTATCATGTACACCTTTCCCCAAATCTCCACATAGGGCAATCCCTACCACCCGTGTAACGGGAGTTCGGTCGGCGCATCCCAAGTCAGATGACTCGAAAGCACCAGGCATAAAGTCCCCTCAGACCTACATTCCCGAGTGATAGGAGCCGTGCGAGAAGAGAGAACACCTACTCACTTATTTCTTATCTACACATGAACCAAAACCCCTACACTTAATGTCTCACAACAAGATTTAAAGGGTCCTTGACTACAACAAACTTCCTTAAGTTAACAGACACGAATTATTGACTCACTAGGTTCAGGGTGGACTTCTGTAAATGTTTGAGCGCTGAAACCCTATGATTACTCATCCCCAACGGAAATCTAGGGTGCATTCTAACGACTCGATAAATCCTAAAGCCACTGTGCTAGATATCCTAATGCATCAAGTTCAAGACAATTTTGGGAGCTTTCTTTTTTCTTTGCCTCTCAACGGTTTTGCACATGCTAAATACACACAAAACCCACAAAACATTTTCTTTCGCAAGCACATGAATATTTCGAAAGAAATGTGAAAATTTTGAAGCACTAAGCAAGTAAAAAAGACAAGTCACCCAAGGATCATGGCAAGAAGATATATCGATATTAAATACATCACACTAACATGACCCTAACAATGCACACAAAAGAAAACAAAAATCAAAGGAAAAGACTCGACTACGTACACACGTAAAAACACCCCCCACACCTACTTCATGCATTGTCCTAAATGAATGTGAGTAAGATACTACATGGATTTTTGCATAAAAAAGGAAAGATCTCACCAACATGAAGCGCAACAGGAAGTTCATGGTTATAGTGATGGACAAGAACCTGAATTCCCTCAAAACCTGTGAGATGCTAAAGAAGGGATACAAATACGTGAAAGAAATGGGACCCAAATACTCAAGGGTTGTAACCCACAACAAACGATGATCACTAAGGAGTCTTCTCTTTTTTTTCTTTTTTTTAACTTTATACAAACATGAAAGCTGAACCATTCATCCAGGAGCATGAATGTTTGAGTGCGAGAGAGGATCATGAAGGAACATGACCTCCTCGACTTCGGCTGGTGCCCCCTCCAAGTAAGGTTTGAGGCGTTGTCCATTAACTTTGAACACGTCCCCATTCCCTGGGTTCAAGATGTCAACCGCTCCATGATGATACACGGTTTGGACAATAAAAGGGCCAGACCAGTGACTGGGGAGCTTCCCCACAAACAGATGAAGCCGGGAATTGTAGAGCAACACCTTCTGCCGGCCGTAAACACCTTTTGCATAATCATGCGATCGTGAAACATCTTGACTCGGGACTTATGAAGTTTGGCATTCTCGTACGCATCATTGCGTAGCTCTTCCAATTCCACAATGTCGAGCTTACGTTGTACTCCTGCTTGATCAAGATCCATATTCAGGTTCTTGATCGCCCAGAAAGCACGATGCTCAAGCTCGACGGGTAGGTGGCAAGCCTTGCCGTACACTACCCAATATGGGGACATACCCAAATTTGTCTTGTACGCGGTGCAGAAAGCCATCAATACATCATTCAACTTGGTTGACCAATCCTTCCTCGAGGAATTAACCGTCTTCTCAAGAATTTGCTTTAATTGACGGTTAGAGACTTCGACCTGCCCACTAGTTTGCGGATGATATGGGGTCGCAAGCTTGTGGGTGATCGAAAATTTCCTCATACCCGCTTCAAATGAGCGATTACAGAAGTGAGTACCCCTATCGCTGATTATGGTACGAGGCATACCAAATCGCGTAAAATTGTCCCTTAAGAATTCAGTAACCACCTTGTTGTCATTGGTCATTGTGGGTATAGCCTCGACCCACTTAGACACATAGTCAACGACCACCAGAATATAAACATTCCCGAACGAGTTTGGGAATGGACCAATAAAGTCGATGCCCCCACACATCGAAGATGTCGACAACAAGGACATTTTGCAAAGGCATCATGTTACGTCGACCAATCCTGCCATGGCGCTGGCACCTATAACATTGCTTACAAAAGTCGTAAGCATCTTTGAAAAGAGAAGGCCAGTAGAATCCAGATGGAGCACCTTAGCGGCAGTTTTCTTTGCTCCAAAGTGTCCTCCACATGCCTTAGAGTGGCAGAAATGGAGCACACTTTGGAACTCGATATCTGGGACGCATCGCCTGAAAATTTTGTCAGAGCAGTATTTGAATAGGTAGGGGTCGTCCCAGTGAAAGAATCTGACATAAGATCTAATTTTGGTTTGGTCAGATTTTGACCAACCCACAGGAAGTTGCTCGGTCATGAGGTAGTTCACGATGTCGGCAAACCAAGGGTTATCTTCGATCGTGAACAACTACTCGTCAGTAAATTTGTCATCAATAATTTAGTCTTGTGGGTTGGTCGTCTCTAGACGAGACAACTGGTCTGCTACAACATTTTCACACCCTTTTTTGTCCCGAATCTCAAGATCGAATTCTTGTAACAACAAGATCCATCTCAAGAGTCGGGATTTTTCATCTTTCTTCGCCATGAGGTACTTGATGGAGGTGTGACCAGAATAGATAATCACGTAGGAGCCAATCAAGTACGACCGGAATTTCTACAAAGCAAATATGATCGCTAAGAATTCTTTCTCGGTCATAGTGTAGTTCAATTGGGCATCATTGAGTGTTCTACTAGCATAGTAGATCACATGAGGCAATTTGTCCAATCATTGCCGAAGCACTGCTCCCACAGCGATGTCAGATGCATCACACAATAACTCGAAGGGTTCAGTCCACACCAGTGTCTTAATTATGGGTGCTGAAGTCAGCACTTTCTTCAAAGTGAAAAAAGCATGGTGGCAGTCCGGTGTGAACTCAAAAATGGCATCCTTAGCCAACAAAGCGGTGAGAGGTTGAGTAATTTTGCTAAAATCCTGAATGAACCGCCGATAGAATCCAGCATGCCCCAAAAAGGCGCGGATATCCTTCACAGTACGTGGCGGTGGGAGATTAGCAATAAGACCCACTTCGGCGGGATCGCCCTCAATTCCCCTACTTGAGATCACATGTCCAAGTACAATCCCTCGCTTCACCATGAAGTGACATTTCTCCCAATTGAGAGCGAAGTTCTTCTCACGGCATTGCTAGAGGACAAGCCTCAAGTGATGAAGGCACTCATCAAAGGAAGCACCAAATATGGAAAAGTCGTCCATGAAGATCTCAAGGAAACGCTCAACCATATCAGAGAAGATGCTGATCATACACCTTTGAAATGTTGCCGGCGCATTACATAACCCAAAGGGCATGCGACGGTAGGCAAACGTGCCAAAGAGACAAGTAAATGTGGTTTTCTATGGATCCTCGGGGGCGATGGGGATTTGGTTGTAACCGGAGTATCCATCAAGAAAACAATAATACTTATGTCCGGCCAACCTTTCCAACATCTGATCAATGAATGACAACGGGAAATAATCTTTCCGCGTTGCCGCATTGAGCTTGTGATAATCAACGCAAACTTGCCAGCCAGTTTGCAGGCGTGTCGGGATAAGCTCATTATGCTCATTCTCCACAACCGTCACGCCTGACTTCTTGGGAACCATGTGGACAGGACTCACCAACGAACTATCAGATATAGGATAGATTATGTCATGATCCAAGCACTTAAGAACCTCCTTTCGGACAGCTTCTTTCAGTACAGGATTCAATCTTTGTTGTGGGTCCCTGCGGGGCCTAGAATCCTCTTCCATGTGGATCCAATGCTGAACAATACCAGGGCTAATTCCCTTGATATCCTTCAAGAACCACCCGATCGCCTCTTTGTTTTCAAAGAGTACTCTTTTGAAGGCAACATCTTGATCTTGTGCAAGATCATGAGCAATAATGAGTGGCCAGGTCTCATTATCCCCTAAAAAGATGTACTTTAGGTTATCGGGGAGCGGTTTAAGCTCGACCAGAGGTGGGTCCTTGTCGGATTCAGAGTTACTTTCAAGTGGCTCAAGGGCCACGGGGTAAGAGGAGCAAGCACCCAGATGTGCCTCTTCGTCCAGAGATACGCTGGTGGATTCCTCAAGATCCTCTTCACCCGCAACCTGGTCATTAGGCACCTCAATAATATGTCGATGTGAGTCGAACATGCCTAATGACTCGGGCTCATCCGTGTCTTGAATGAAGTTAGCACCGACTGCATCGTCGAAGAGCCCGGGTTGCTTAGCAAGAGTAAAGATGTGGAAATCCACCGTGAGGTTTCCAAAAGACAACCTCATCAAGCCATTGCGACAATTGATCAAAGCATTAGATGTCGCAAGAAATGACCTCCCAAGGATCTCAGGAATTTGTCCTAGTGGGTTAGACACGGGTTCAATATCCAAGATGATGAAATCATCTGGAAAGACGAACTCACCCACTTTGATAAGGACATCCTCCACACTCCCTCGTGGAATTTTGACGGATCTGTCAGCCAACTAGAGGGTTGTCCTCGTTGGTTTAAGATCGTCTATTCGAAGGTTGACATAGACAGAGTAAGGCAGGAGGTTCACAAATGCCCCTAAATCCAATAAAACTTGAGAGATTGTCACATTCCCAATCATGCGAGGGACAATTGGACAACCTGGCTCCTTGTATTTGACTTGCATGGGTTGTGTCAATATTGAGCTCACATTGGCGGCGAAAAATGCCTTTTTGGGAACATTTGTTTTTCTCTTAGTGGTGCAAAGTGTAGGATTTCTAGTTTAATTGCACATATATATTTTCGGAATTTTTATACACAATAAGGATCAACTACAATTTTTCTATGATTTGTTTCATGCATGCATCGGTTTGTTTCAATAACTAGTTTCAAAACTTTTTTAAAACAAACATGGGCTCCGAAATTCATACCTAGAAGTTCTCTAAAACTTCTTGATGATCCGGAGATGTTGAGGATGACGATCGTCGCTTCTCGTTGCGCCGGATGCCTCCGAGTGTTCACCAAAACCCTAAACAAGGTTGGAGAGAAAGGAGCTAGCCAATCAATCTCCAAACTAGCTTAGAATCTAGCTACAAACCCCTTCCTTAATCTCTGAGATTTCTCCTTCCAAAGACTTAGAAAACTAAGAGAATTTTCGTGGCTTTTGTGGTGAATTAGGAGAGAAAATAATTAGAAAACATCTAACATAATTAAGGAGAATAAGGACCTATTTATAGGCTACAATCTTACTCTCAATCATGGCTATTCTTAAGCTATGTTCTCTTGACATTTTCTCTCACAAACTAATTCCATAATGCATTACATGCATCCACAAAACGTTTGACCAAGTTTGGAGCTAATCCAACCATTAGTCAATTTAATCTCTTAATTATCAAAGGCAGAAAATCAATCGGGCTTCGGTTTACCGAGACATATTCGGTTAACCGAATATGTCACGTTCGTATTACCGTGCACTAGACGGATGACCGATTCTTAAGGAGAAAAATTCTCTTTAACCGATCGGACGAATTCTCGTCTAAAACCGAGTGCCATTCGGTTAACCGAAAATATCGGAACTGGACATTGTTCGGTCAACCGTTTCTGGTTCGGTATATCGTACCAGAACTCCAGGCACTTTAGTCAAGTTCGGTCAATTAACTATGACCATTCGTTCCACGTTCGGTGGACCGATCCACAGAACCTTCAGTCGACCGAACCATAAACGGATTACCGAACTTTTACCCGATTTTGCCTTTTGAAATTTTGGATTTATTTCCAACAAAATTTGAACTTTAGGGGGTTTTAGCAAAGTCACAACGTATGCAATATATTATCCTATGCAACAATAATTTATTGTACCCCATAAATATATGCATCTCATATGAATTTATCATGATTCTAATTATGTTATATATCACAACATAATTATTTTTGCAAAGCAAAAGGGAGGTGCAACCTCGAATTTTATTGATTTGTGTAAACGGACTTACATACAAACCAACCCAACAAACACACAACCAAGGCATTCGGAACTTGCTGGATACAAGCTCAGATTCGAATCTAGCACACTTCTATCACAAGTTCCACCGTCTACGACAATGAATTACAGCATGCCCCGCATTGCTTAGCTATTACATAATTTAAATCTGCACCAACGAAAGAGACCCATTGCTACCTCCATGTTGTCGCAAATGTCACCATCTCATGCTCGTCTCCCTTTCCTTCCAGCATACCAAGCCCTTTTATCCGAATCACATCCTTCACTTGCTGAATAATGGACTCCACTCGTCGTTCCTTACCCTCCATACATCGCCTATTCCGTTCAGCCCAACACTCAAACACCACAGCGCCCAAAGCTAACTTCAGCGTTAGTGCCCTATGCTTTGTAGGTGTACTCCATGTCTGAATCCTATAAATCTCCTCGAAGGTAGCTGCAACCATGTGACCCATATCTCCTCCGATCCTCCAGATTTCATCCCATACAATCTGTACGAATGGGCATTCCCAAAACAGGTGCTTTAACTCCTCGTAGGCATTCTTACATAGTGCACACCTTGACACCATGCATAGCTTTAGCCCCCTCCGTCTCATCATATCATGAGTAGGTAGCTTCCCATGCATTGTCCTCCATTATGTTAACGCATGCTTTGGGACAGCCCATTTGTGCCACACCATTGTCCCCCACCTCACGACGGGTCGGTCCAGCTTGACCCACTTCCACGTATACCTCAAGGTAAGTGTGCTTCGAGAGGCATCCATCCATGAGAGCTCATCCTCCCCCTGGTCCACTTGGATGGTAGGCAATCGGGCCCAAAGTTGTGTGAGAGCTCGGGAGCGTAGTCGAGGCACTCTCCACCTACCATCTTCGAGGAAGTGGGACACGGTGATATCCTGTGGGACCCCTAGATCATACCTCATTCTCTCCTCCTCCGGCAAGGTTAGAAGTGGCGGGCCACACCAAGGATCCTCAAAGAACTTCACCCTCCACCCATCACCTAGTCTGAAAATCATTTTCTCCCTCGCCGTATTCCGAACTCTCATGAGACCTCGCCACGCCCAAGAGCAATTTGCTGGAGGCCGCATTATCCATATAGTCTTCCTCCTTAGGTACTTACTCCGCAAGCAAGAGGCCCAAAGGGATGTATCATGTGACGCAATGATCCAAAATAAGCGTAGAAGGCCTGCATCGTTCCAATCCACCAATCGACGCAAACCGAGGCCTCCTTCCCACCTCAGAGTGCATATGTCCTGCCACGAGACAGCAGCCAACCACTTCGTTCCCCCCCAAACAAAATGCATCATCAATCTTTCCATTTCGTGAAGCACACTCTGTGGTACGAGGAAGGCCGAAATCCAATAAATACTAAAGGACGTAAGCACACTACGCACTAGCTCCACTCGCCCCGCCATGGAGAGGAGCTTGCCCTTCCAAGAGCTCAGCCTCCCCCGTACCTTGTCCAGGAGTGCTTCACAATGCGTCTTCGCAAACCTTGATGAAAAAAGTGGCAACCCAAGATATGTCACTGGGAAGGTGCTCTGCTGCATTCGAAGATGGTTGCAAATCCACTCCCCGTCCGGTGTGCTCCCTCCCACGAAAACTTGGCTCTTAGAGTTGTTTAGTTGCAGCCCCGAGTATCGTGAGAACTCATCCAGCACCTCTTTCAGCACGCGGGCATCAGCCTTTGTGGCACTCGTGAAAACCATTACGTCATCAGCAAACATCAAGTGCGAGACCGAGATCAAACCACATTTAACCGGTCGAAGCCCACGTCTCCTCTCCTCCCGACGCATCAAACGCCCCAGCACTTCCATGCAAAGCACAAAGAGGTATGGAGCTAATGGGTCACCTTGTCGGAGACCATTGGAAGCCATGAAAGGTCTCGAATGGGCACCATTTACATTCACGACGAAGGAGGCCTTCACGCACTCCCCCACCAGCTTTCTCCATTTGTCATTGAACCCGAGCCTACATAGCACCTCATCCAGGAATCTCCATGACACCGTCTCGTACGCCTTCCTCAAATCAATCTTGACAGCCATGCGTCCCAGCCCTTTTTCAGAATGCAAGTTGTGACATAATTCATGGGCCAGCAAAACGTTGTCCCCAATCCGACGCCCTCGGATGAAAGCACTTTGGTTCTCACTAACAAGCTTGGGCAGCACCTCCTTCAACCTATTCGCAAGAACCTTAGAGATATAGCGATACACCATATTGCATAAGGAAATTGGTCGGTAGTCATCAATCGTAGTTGGGCCTCTCTTCTTTGGAATCAATGTAATCGCCGTATAATTGACTTGCTTGAGGAGTTTACCCTCGCGAAAGAAAGAAGAAACAACCTTAAGAAGATCATTCTTAATAACCTCCCAAGCCACCTTGAAAAACTTTGCATTAAAGTCGTCCGGTCCCGGTGCTTTGTCATTATTGGATTGCAACACCACGAATTCCAGCTCAGCCATGGTCACCGGACGTGTAAGCAGCCCAGCCTCCATAGTTTCTAACTTAGGAAGATCAATATCATCCGCAATGTTACCCCCTGCACATTAGAAGCAAATAAGTTAGCAAACTGGCAACGTATCGCCTCACGAATTTGATCCTCGTCCTCGATCGTCTCATCGCCTTCAACTATCCTACGCATTGTGTTGGTGGCTCTCCTCACCCTAAGAGAAGCATGGAAGAACCTCGAGTTAGAGTCACCTTCCCTCAACCATTTCACCCTAGATTTTTGTCGAGTAATCGACTCCTCAATCCCCAATTGGTGGGATAGCTTATCCACTACCTCACTCTCCTTCCTTCTCAGTCCTTACTCATCCGGAAGGCGCTCCATCTCCATTCGAATCTGCTGGAGCTCATTCCTTGCCTCAGTAAGACGCTCGGTAACATTCCCAAACACCTCATCACTCCACGTCTTAAGTGCCCTCTTAACAGCCTCCAACTTCCCCACCACCCGATACATTGGGGTACCTACAATGTATGTCGACCACGCCTCCTTTACCACTCCCAAAAACTGGTCATGCCCAGCCCAAGCATTCACGAACCGGAACATCTTCTTCTTCCACACACCATGAGGTTCAAGATCCACCATCAAGGGACAGTGGTCGCTGAGCTCTTTTCCATCCACATAACAAATTGCATCCGGGAAGCATTCGAACCACACGTGGGAGCAAAGAGCTCGATCAATCCGCGTCTCTATCCATCCGAGCCCATGCGTCGAATTCGACCATGTGAAGTCGCCTCCTGCTGTTTGTACCTCAACCAAACTAGTTGTATCAATCCAATTATTGAACTCTGCCATGGCCACCGCATTTAACCCACCACCTCCACGCTTCTCCCATACACTCCTAATACAATTGAAATCCCCCAAGACCATCCATGCTACGTCAGCAGCAGGTTTGCACCCACACAAGGCCTCCCAAAGTGTTCTTCTCGTAACATAGTTGTTATCCCCATACACAAAGCTAATCGCAACTTGCTGACCTGTGGCCCGCACTATACCCTCCATGTGAACCAGCTGATCCGTCTCCCGGGTCTTCTGAAGTTGGTATTCTGAATCCTTCCATAATACAAGGATCCTCCCAGAATTTACCACCTCGCTATTCGACTCCCAATTGTCTTGCCATATAGATTTAACAAACCTTGTCAGCCTCTTCTTCTTTACTTTGTGCTCATTAATACAAGCCAAATCCACTCTCCCCCGGTGAATTTTATCTCGGATCATGTACGGGCGCCCTCGGGCATTTGCACCACGTACATTCCAGCAAAGGCACTTCATGGATGTGAGGTTGGGGAGCAAACTCCCTTATTCCCTCGATTACTTTTCCTTTTCTTTGCCACGTCCACCACTCTCACGTGCCTGAATGGATAAGACGGTGTAGCTTCCTCGAGGCTGAGCTGTAAGGGTCCCCTCATGCGTTCTTGACTACCATTACTAGTCAGCAAATTACTCTCGCCCTCCCCTTCCATCGCAGCAAGTAGGTGGAACGGATTTGGTGAGTGTGCCTCTTCTCCCATCCTCAAGACACCCCTATGCAGCCCATGCACCATCGCCTTACGTGAGTTACCTTCACCCTCGTGTGCTTGCTCCCCCATAGGTTGCTGCAGTCCACCCTTGTGCAACCATCCACTCCGTATCTCCCCCTCTTCAAGCTGCAAGACACCACTCCTTTGCAGCCCATTCAAACCCTCTAGCTCCCAACGTGAGTCACTCTTATTTGGTGCACCTACACCTACTTCCTCCACTAAGCTTTGCCCATATTCCATTTCCACACGTGACACCTTGCATGGAGAGGTCTTTTTGCTATTCTCAGCCCTACACAAACCTTCCTCCACTAAGCCTTTCCCTCTTTCCTCTTCTGCACCCAACAAGGAATGTACTCCCCTTGAAGATGAGTCCTCTTTGCTATTCTCAGTAGCACACAAACCTTCCACTCCACCTATCTCAATTCCCATTGGCTTCTCTCCATTACCTCCACCTATCTCAGCTTCTATTGGTCCCCTTCCTTTTCCAGACTCCTTCCCATTGGTTCCCACCTCCCTAGGTTTATCTTTTGCAGCTCCACCCCAACGATTTCCTTCTTTGGTAGGGCTCTTGTTAGAGACAACAAGGGAGCTTCCCATCTCTCTTCCAGAATTGAGCATACTCTCCTCCTCTAACGGAATACACATAATTCCGTTAGTCAAGCTACCATTGCACCTCCCATCAGCCCCTTCACCGTTACACCCTTCCATTGGACTTGCTAGGCCTGCTGGAGCAGCACCCTTGGACAAAACTCCTAACTCCGACATCCCACTCGTACCCTTGCTTCCATCACCGGCAACCCCTCCTCCACTACTCCCCTTCTCGCCTTCCTTCTCCTTCCTTTTCTCCACCCACCTATTCCCTCGTCCCATAGCTTCCCTTCCAGCAATGTACCTCTCCTTTGATCCCTTGCTAGGGCATCGAACTTCGGAATGACCAAACATGGAACACAACTTACAAAACAAAGGCTTCCATTCGTACTCCACAAAGACAACCTCACCCTCCTCCTTCTCATTTTGCACCAATATTTGTAATGGATAGTCGAAGTCACCACTTACCTCCACACACACTCGGGCGTAAGCTAACCGACGCCACGTTGCCGTGTTCTCATCCATGTACATCGGTGACCCTAACACACTTGCAATCGTGCCTAGGTGCTTCCTTGACCAGAACTTCAGATCCAAGTCGGGGAACCTCACCCAAATGGGAATCGTGCAAACCTTGTCCAAGGTTTTAATGCCAGCCGACCATGGTTGGAGGATAAGTGGCGCCCCCTCACAAACCATGGACCATTTTCAAGAGCGAAAATTCGATCGGAGTCTAGTGAGAATATGAAAATCATCATATTGGACCCCCGTCGCACAATCTCTAACTCCCCCGAGATCCTCCACACCTTTGCTAAATGCCTCTCAAGTGTGGGTAAATGGGGAGAGAACCCCACGAAATAACCCAACAGCACCATCTTCCATGCACCACTAGCTTCCTCTTGCTCTTTACTCGAGATAGTAGCAACCCTAGCACCTCCCTCCCTAATAGTTGGTTCAACGAAATCTAGGGAGGTGCTGGGCTTGACCCTCTTCTCAAAGAGATCAGACCACTTGCGGGGCTGAGCAAACTCCCTAGGCTGCTCCGCATCCACACCTTTAGCTCCCTCACAACCCATTTCGGCACTCCTTAGACTTGGAAACTCCTCCAAGTCGTTGAGGGCAGCACTAGCACTCAAGGATTCTCCCATAGCAGGAATGAGAACAAAACACCAGGTCCAAAACACGATTTAGGTTGAGAAATGGTGAAGAACTACCCTAGAAACCCAAGACTCTCCCATGACCCTCCCTAGAGCTTCTCTCTCTCCCTTCTCCTCTCCCCTTCTCCCTATGTTCTCTTCACTATATCACAACATAATTGATTTTACTTGTTCACCACATGTGTCATATTTTCTATAAGAAACCTGACACATCATATGAACCAAAAATCAAGCTTCTTGTTTCCCGGTTTTTGCGGTGTGACCTATAGGAGGATCTAGACTAAGTTGGCAGTGACATTAAGAGCTTAATATCACAAGCTATAAGCGGTATCTAGCTACACATTATAGCTCCCAATTAGTTAGATGTCTTAATTCCACTCGAACCAAAACCCGATCCATTTAGTGATGGAGTGCATCACTTGTGTCCGTCCCTTGCCTCATGATATTAAGAATACACACAAAGTGGTATTGTGTCATCTTTGTATTAGTATTCATTTCTTGATCTCTTTAAGCTTGTTATAAATATGTGACTTAACTCAAATTACATTGTGCACATTATAACATCGATTTATCAAGGGGCCCACTAATATCATCACTCAATTAAGAGGGGCAATGATAATCTTTTGACTAACTATCTTCTCCAACAAAAGTCATACTTAACCAACTAATGCCTTTGCACTACACTCATTGATAGCTTAAGACACTAGTTTAATTAAGCACTCCTTAAGCGATCAGATATAAGTCTCATATCAAAGGACCAAGGACAGTAAAATATTAATGACACAGAAACACATTCCTATAATATTTTACTTATTAGGTCAATTCGGTATACAAAAGTAGTATTTTCCTCTTTTGCGTACCCGTGTTGTCACTCACTTGTAGAGCTACAATGATCTATGACCAACACGACAATCTTAACTCGGTAATTAATGTCCCATGTTAATTACCATGATTGTGAATATCTTTTGTTTTATGTAAACCAATATCTTTTAGAGCTCTACGGTTAAGGACCAAGAGCATCTTCCTTAACACTTCTAAAAGACGAATAACATAAACAAGGAACAAAATGATTTCTCATTCAATTCATAATAATTGACATTTAAAAGTAAAACTTTTAGAACACATTCCCTTCATAAAGGTCCTTGAGGAACTTGGCATACGGTGGCATTTGTTGAACAACGTCCAACAACGGGATGTTCACCTTTACTTGCCTAAGTACCTCAACAATCTTGTCCCAATGCTCATCATGTTTTTTAGTCAACCTATGAGGGAATGGTGCCTTGGGGACATAACAATCACGAGGAGGAGTCTCAGAATTAGGTTCCTTGACAGACTCAAGACTCTCCTCGGAAGTCTCGCCAACAAGGTTGGCTTCAGGTATTTCCACATTGTTGTCAACAACCCTTCCCGATCTCAAGGTATGGACAACATTGGCATGTTGGGAAGGGTCACTTTCAACATTTTATACATTCTGCCTAGAATGGGCAGGTTGACCCCTGGGATTTACCACAGGTTGACTCGGTAACTGACCCTTCTCGCATTCATGGAGCTGATGAGCCAACTGGCTAACTTGCATTTACAATGCTTTGACCGAATTATTCCTGGCCGCAAACATGGTTTGAGTGCTTTGTATGAATGCTTGAAGGGTGTGTTCAAGAGTAGAGTCCTTGGGGTCAACCCGCTGGGGTGGTGGAGTCTGGTTGGAATAACCCAACGATGAGGCATGAGCAGGTTGACAATTATGGTGCTGAGACCTTTGATGTGGGGGTTGGTAGGTCGCCGATGGGCGTGGAGGTTGATAAGGTGGAGGTTGAGGTTGAGCGTGCGAGCTCTGACTGTGGCCTCCATTAGACCCCCAAGAGAAGTTAGGATGGTTACGCCATCCCGGGTTGTAGGAGTGACTGTACGGGTCGTTACGAGGCCTCTGTTGATACATCGTATTTGCATGCTCAGTATCCCTTGGAGCGTAAGTGCATTCCAAGTCATCATGTCCCGACATTCCGAACCTACTACACCCGGGAGTAGCGACCTGAGCTACAGGAGCTCGGTCCATCTCCAAACTCTCGATCCTACGCATGAGAGCAGCCACTTTCGCCTCAGACGCGATAGTTGACTCAACATGATATGATCCATCTCGACCAGAAGACCTGGCGGCTGGTGGCTCTCTCATGGTGTCCCACTCAAAGGTGCGTTCAACCATTAACTCAAAAGTGTTCCATGCCTCATCGATGGGTTTCATTTGGAAGTCACCCTGACACATCGACTCCAACAATGTGCGGGTGTTGTAGTTGAGGCCCTCATAAAACAAATTTGGCACAGCTGCCATAGCTCAAGTCCATGACGAGGGCACTGCTGGAGAAGGTCCTTGAACCTCTCAAAGAAACCACGAAAAGATTCGGTCTCAGTCTGATACATTTGATGTATTTGGTGTCGTATCTGTTGAGTTTTCAGCTCATATTTGTTCCCACGAGCACGGGGAAGAACTATGCAAGAAGGTTGCGCGGACCGAACAGGATGGGTCTACTCTCACAAAGTCATCGGTCTATCCTGTCGAGCTAAAGGTGGTGGTGCACCAAGAACTCGATCCTGAGCGAATCTCCCTTCCTCTCGAGTCAGAGGAGGAGGAGAAGGAGGTCTACGTGGTGGTGGAAACGGACCAAGGTAATCCATCTATGGAACCCGGTCTCCCTCGCCGCCACGAGACGACTCGGCCTCTTGCTCCAAAGGAGCACTAGGCAGAGATGGTCGATCACCAAGACTGTCCATCTCAGAAATATGCACTCTCTCTAGTCGAGCGCTTGATTGATCGTTTTATATTTAACCGCAAGTGCACGGCCGCGTTGAAGCGGTGGCAAATACGGGTCGTCCACTGGGAGGTGTGTCGACGCTTGGTTTGTTCGAAGGCGAGAGGTAAAAAGATGGAGAGAAAGATGTATTACACTACACTACACTAAGGTGCAAATGGAAATGGAAGAAAAGCAATAAAACTAAACCCCAAAGGGGGTAGAGAAACAATGTGAATATAAAGATGTGTGTGTGTGTGTGTTCATTAAGCTCCTCACAACATGTAGTGCATGAAATCATAAAACTACATCCAACTTTGCCTCAACATGAATTAAGATAAGACTACATCATTAAAACGTACAAGACAATAATTGGAATGAAGCTACATGAACTCAAGTATAAAGACTAGACCCTACTATGCCTCCACATGAATTAAGATGACTACATCATTAAAACATACAAGACATTAGCTAAGGTAAAGGCAACAAGAGCACATACACTACAACTTGTGTTTCCAATATTAACTTCATCCATATCCTAACTTTATCATTCCCCATAAAATAGGTCCACTAATCAAAGCATAAGCTAAGCTGCATTCAAGAGCATTAGCATATCAAAGATAAGAGTGAAAACCCATTAGATGGTTATGGAAATCATATAAAGCTCAAGGGATAAAGATAACACACACTTAATACACTACATGATTATATCACATATTTCTTCACCCCCCAAGTGGGGATGAAACTACTCACTACTCATTACACTAACTACATTAACAAAATGAAACATTCTACTGAAATGAAATTAGACTAAGCAAGAAAGGAAAATTAAAGAGGCTAATTGAAAGAAACATAAACTAAAGAAACAAGCAAGAATCAAAAGACAAGATTGAAAGAAACAAATAAACTTTTATTAACAATGACTCACATTGAAGGTAGCATTCTTCTCCACCTTGAGTTATTGCTTCAAGGCTCACTCCTTAGTAGAGAGAATGCCACCAAACAATGGGTAATTACAATGGAAGGTGAAGAGTTCTATTTATAAGCATGGAAAACACTAATCCGGGACAATCCCCCGATGTGGGACTAAACCAATACCACAAATAGCCTAAACACATGATAATACACGTCCAGGAGAAATTGGAGCACAATTGGGGCCATATGGACCGCCAATTAGCGGTCCAAGACCGCTAATTAGCGGTCTATATTCTTCAGATCGTGATGAGATTTGTTGTGGGCTTTTCTTTGCTTGTTTCTTGGTCTTTGATGCATCTAACTGGTTTAGTGGAGCTCCGACCCGGATCGAATTGCCAAAATACTCCCCAAGGAGGTGTGGAGTTTCCTGTTTTGCACTTAGGTCCTTCGGTCTTGCGATCAGGTCCTTCTGTGTTTGCATCTCAGTCCCCAGGTCTTACAATTAGGTCCTTTTTCCTGCTTTTGGGTCCTTTCATGGCACTTCTCTTCAAACCCCTTTATTCCTAAAAACTAAACATAAAACTCGTCACGTAGCATTGCTTAGGTGTAAGATAATGGATATAAGATACAAATATATGCATGAAATGATGTCAATCAAATACCCCCACACCTAAGTTTTTGCTAGTCCCGAGCAAAACAAAGAATGAGAAAAGCAAACGAGAATCAAGAAAACCTAACTCACTTTCGTAGGAATCACGGTTGCACTTAGCACGTGCAACAAGCCGTTAAACCTCCTTGTCGCCAAGGAGGAGGAGTGTTGTCTCCTGAGGGTTTTCAGCGGATATACCCACAAAATCCGAACAAGATGCATTATTCTATCTAGCTACACATGACTCGTTGGACTTATTTTGTCGATCATGGGACGCGGTAATCCTACGGGCCGACTCTATATAGGTAATCAGTCCACACACCTAGCCTAATGAGTTATTCGTGAAAGTTAGTTAAGGACTTAAGTGAAAGATGTGGGCAACCTAAACTTCTAAATGTGATACCAAGTGTAAAGTCCATTTTGGTTCTTATTTGACTCTTTTTTTTCTTTCTTTTTTTCTTTTTCTTTTTTTTTTCTTTTTTTTTTCTTTTTCTTTGGAGCATTTTATTGGTTGGTGTTTGATTCTCCCAGGGTCGGGTTTCGTGCGTCATTGCCCATGAGGACTTATACTATCACGTACACCTTCCCCCAAATCTCCACATAGGGCGATCCCTACCACCCGTGTAACGGGAGTTCGGTCGGCGCATCCCAAGTCAGATGACTCGAAAGCACCAGGCACAAAGTCCCCTCAGACCTACTTTCCCGAGTGATAGGAGCCGTGCGAGAAGAGAGAACACCACTTATTTTTTTTTTTTTTTTCTACATGGGAACCAAAACCCCTACACTTAAGTTTCACAAAAAGAGATTAAGGGCCCTTGCCTACAACGAACTTCCTTATACTAACAGACACGAATAATTTGACTTATTAGGTTTAGGGTGGACTTCTTTAAATGTTTGAGTGCTGAAACCCTATGATTACACACCCCCAAGGGAAAACTGGGGTGCATCCTATCGACTCGATAAGACCTAAAGCCAGTAAACTAGATATCCTAATGCATCAAGTTCAAGACAATTTTGGGAGCTCTCTTTTTACTTTGCCTCTCAACGGTTTTGCACATGCTAAACACACGCAAAACCCACAAAACATTTTCTTTCGTAAACACATGATGATTTTGAAAGAAATGTGAAAATTTTGAAGCACTCGGCAAGCAAAAGAAGACAAGTCACCCAAGGATCATGGCAAGCAGATATATCGATATTAAATGCAGCACACTATCATGACCCTAACAATGCAAACAAAAGAAAACAAAATCAAAGGAAAAAGACTCGACTATGTACACACGTAAAACACCCCCCACACCTACTTCATGCATTGTCCTCAATGAATGCAAGCAAGATACTACATGGATTGATGCATAAAAAGGAGAGATCTCACCAACATGAAGTACAAAGGGAAGTGCAAGGTCATGTTGATGGACATAACCTGAATTCCCTCAAAACCTGTGAGATGCTAAAGAAGGGATACAAATACGTGAAAGAAATGGAGCCCAAATACACAAGGGTTGGGGCTCACAACAATCAATGCTCACTGAAGGAGTCTTTTATTGAACTTTTTTTTTTCTTTTTTTTTTTTTTTTTGTTCTCTTTTTTTTTTTTTTTATATAACTATGTACAAACATAAGTTCCCATCTTCATTTGTCAAAAGACATCAAATGGGAACCTCAAGAGTGGGTCAATGCACTTGGAAAGGGAACATGACACCACGCGGGGCCAGAATACGCATGCGTGGGCCCCCTTCACAAAGAGCACCAGATGAAATGAGAGGTTCATGAATTGGACGCAAAGGCGTCTCACTCAAAGGATCAAACTGAAAGAGCTTGAACCTCTCAAGAGTTTGGGAAATAAGGGGCAACGGAAGAAAAATATCTCCCGTTGCGGAACTGAAGTTATGATCATCAATCCAAACTCTCCAACCAACAGGCTGGTGGGTCGGAACGAGGTCAAGCACCTCGTTATGCAAGTCCAACTCACCAGGAGAACAGGAAGTGGGTCTCATACCCAAAGTATCCTCCAAGGAACTCCTAATACCCTCATTAGCAATGTAGTTGTTTGATGTTCCATCATTTCCAAGATGATCAGGAACAATAGTGAGAGGCAAACTCTCATCAGGTTGTTTGAAATTGAGGGGGCTAGGGAGCTCTTGCTCCACCAGAGGTGAGTCCTTAGGAGGCACAACATGAAGATCATGTGGCTCAAGGGCCACGGGACAAAAAGATAAGGCACAATCCTGTGCCGACTCATAATAGAACTGGTCCAAGCTATTCTCAGTTGGAATCGAATCCTCCACCAAGTGATCGTGAATTGAAACCCCAAGTCCCTCAGACTGACTAGGAGTTTGACTTTGAAAGATTGTGCTTTGAATTTGTGGATGTGGTGGTGGTTCGATTTCAGAAGATAAACCCTCATGTCGACCAGAAAAATTACCCTCCTCATGTAATCGCTGTGTCATTTGACTCACTTGCATTTGCAAAGCCTTGATTGTACTTTGCAATGCTTGAAGGGTCAGATCACGAGAAGGGTCCTTGGGGTCAACCTGCTGGGGTGGTGGAGTCTGGTCGGAATAACCCGACGATGAGGCATGAGCAGGTTGGTAATTATGGTGCTGAGACCATTGATGTGGGGGTTGGTAGGTCGCCGATGGGCGTGGAGGTTGATAAGGTGGAGCTTGAGGTTGAGCGTGAGAGCTCTGACCGTGACCCCCACTAGGCCCCCAAGAGAAGTCAGGATGGTTACGCCATCCCAGGTTGTAGGAGTGACTGTACGGGTCGTTATGGGGCCTCTGTTGATACATCACATTTGCATGCTCAGTATCCCTTGGAGCGTAAGCGCAATCCAAGTCATCATGGCCCGTAAGTCCACACCTACTACACCCAGGAATAGCGACCTGAGCTACAGGAGCTCGGTCCAACTCTAACCTCTCAATCCTACGCATGAGAGCATCCAAATTCGCCTCAGACGCGATAGTTGACTCGACATGATATGATCCAACCCGACCAGAAGACCTGGCGGTTGGTGGCTCTCTCATGTTACCCCAATATGAAGAATGCTCAGTCACATAATTACGATTATCCCAACCATACGGGGTGTTTGTCTGAGGCACCCCAGGATGCATGGGTCGGGAGTACCAGGGAGAATCGTCCTGGTCCCAACAATGATATGGATGGTCGCCCATGTAACCATCCATCTCAAGAAAAACTCTCGAGTCGACCACTCTCACCACTACGAGGCTAAGCTCGCAAAAAGTGCTCGACTCGACCCTAAAACGCTACAAGAGTGTGTAAAGGGGAGGAGACTATAACGTAGAAGAAGGTGAGAAGAAGATGACTCAGAGGAGAAGGGAAGAATCCCTAAAGCTAGCGTGGGTAGAGGGATCAGGAAGAAGCCTAACTAGCAAGCACGGCTCAAACAATGTAAGACAATGGGTCCTTAGGCTAGACGACGCCTAACTTCGAGGTCACTAGCCTCGACACGCCTCACCTCCCTACGACGAGGACCACAATGCCCAGCAAGTGATACCAGATCCGGAGATCCAGTACCTCCTACTATCGACAAGGTAGGCAACGCCGATCAGGTCATGACGGTCTCGACTAGATTACTCTCCTAGTGCGTCCGAATTCCTTAGGGCCAATGTCTACTTGCTTTTAGTTAAGGCTTTATTAAGAGTGGTTTTTGGGGCCAAGGAAAGGGTGATGAAATCCCCCACCTTATCTTTTATGGGACAGCCCCTCCTTAGTAGCGATTTGATCCTAGATATAGCAATCAATCGCTCCAATCAAACGCTCTCTCACTCTTGTCCTGATGCAAATCCTACTAACTAATGCATGGGCATACGAGATGCGTGAATGAGTGTAGGAAATGCGTACCTTACGCCAGCACTCAACAACTGAAATTAAAGCTAAAAGAAAAGACAACTATATGCTCAAGTCAATACATGATGCGTGACCTAAACAAATAAGAACGTCTAGTCTTTTGCTTTGGATTTTAGGGCCAAGTTGATTAATGGGGGAGTGATTAATGATCTGGGAGCAAACCAAAAGTCAAAGCATGCAAAATAGAGCTCCCAGATAACAAAATGAAAGAACACAACTACCAGAAAAAATTTCAAGGCAAGATGACCTCACCAGGCCGCCAATTGGCGGTCTTCAACCGCTGATTGGCGGTCTGTTTAGTTCTTCTGTTCCTCAATTTTCTCCAGTAGCCTCCCCTTGATCTTCTGGTTCCCTGAAACTAAGAAAAACTGAAAACAAAAAATTAAAAACCCCTCGAATCGTCCAAACCAACGTCTGGACAGAGCACCTCCCCGGCAACGGCGCCAAAAACTTGATTGATCGTTTTATATTTAACCGCAAGTGCACGGCCGCGTTGAAGCGGTGGCAAATACGGGTCGTCCACTGGGAGGTGTGTCGACGCTTGGTTTGTTCGAAGGCGAGAGGTAAAAAGATGGAGAGAAAGATGTATTACACTACACTACACTAAGGTGCAAATGGAAATGGAAGAAAAGCAATAAAACTAAACCCCAAAGGGGGTAGAGAAACAATGTGAATATAAAGATGTGTGTGTGTGTGTGTTCATTAAGCTCCTCACAACATGTAGTGCATGAAATCATAAAACTACATCCAACTTTGCCTCAACATGAATTAAGATAAGACTACATCATTAAAACGTACAAGACAATAATTGGAATGAAGCTACATGAACTCAAGTATAAAGACTAGACCCTACTATGCCTCCACATGAATTAAGATGACTACATCATTAAAACATACAAGACATTAGCTAAGGTAAAGGCAACAAGAGCACATACACTACAACTTGTGTTTCCAATATTAACTTCATCCATATCCTAACTTTATCATTCCCCATAAAATAGGTCCACTAATCAAAGCATAAGCTAAGCTGCATTCAAGAGCATTAGCATATCAAAGATAAGAGTGAAAACCCATTAGATGGTTATGGAAATCATATAAAGCTCAAGGGATAAAGATAACACACACTTAATACACTACATGATTATATCACATATTTCTTCACCCCCCAAGTGGGGATGAAACTACTCACTACTCATTACACTAACTACATTAACAAAATGAAACATTCTACTGAAATGAAATTAGACTAAGCAAGAAAGGAAAATTAAAGAGGCTAATTGAAAGAAACATAAACTAAAGAAACAAGCAAGAATCAAAAGACAAGATTGAAAGAAACAAATAAACTTTTATTAACAATGACTCACATTGAAGGTAGCATTCTTCTCCACCTTGAGTTATTGCTTCAAGGCTCACTCCTTAGTAGAGAGAATGCCACCAAACAATGGGTAATTACAATGGAAGGTGAAGAGTTCTATTTATAAGCATGGAAAACACTAATCCGGGACAATCCCCCGATGTGGGACTAAACCAATACCACAAATAGCCTAAACACATGATAATACACGTCCAGGAGAAATTGGAGCACAATTGGGGCCATATGGACCGCCAATTAGCGGTCCAAGACCGCTAATTAGCGGTCTATATTCTTCAGATCGTGATGAGATTTGTTGTGGGCTTTTCTTTGCTTGTTTCTTGGTCTTTGATGCATCTAACTGGTTTAGTGGAGCTCCGACCCGGATCGAATTGCCAAAATACTCCCCAAGGAGGTGTGGAGTTTCCTGTTTTGCACTTAGGTCCTTCGGTCTTGCGATCAGGTCCTTCTGTGTTTGCATCTCAGTCCCCAGGTCTTACAATTAGGTCCTTTTTCCTGCTTTTGGGTCCTTTCATGGCACTTCTCTTCAAACCCCTTTATTCCTAAAAACTAAACATAAAACTCGTCACGTAGCATTGCTTAGGTGTAAGATAATGGATATAAGATACAAATATATGCATGAAATGATGTCAATCAGCGCTCTCACCAGAACGAGCCCAACCTCGTATGCAAAATGCTCGACTCGACTCTAAACAACACACAACAGAAGGTGTACTCAAAGGAGGAGACTATACGTAGAGAATAGATGAGGAGAGGACACAGATGATAAGGGAAGAATCCTTAGATCTAACGTGGATAGTGGGATCAGGTAGAAGCCTAACTAGCAAGCACGGCTCAAACAACTTAAGGCTATGGGTCCTTAGGCTAGACGACGCCTAACTTCGACGTCACTAGCCTTGACACGCCTCACCTCCCTACAACGAGGACCACAATGCCCAGCAAGTGATACCAGATCCGGAGATCCAGTACCTCCTACTATCGACAAGGTAGGCAACGCTGATCAGGTCATGACGTTCTCAACTAGATTACTCTCCTAGTGCGTCCGAAATCCTAGGGTCAATGTTTACTTGCTTTTAGTTAAGGCTTGATTAAGAGTGATTTTTGGAGCAAAGGAAAGGGTGATGAAATCCCCCACCTTATCTTTTATTGGACAACCCCTCCTTAAAAGCGTTTTGAGCCTAAATCTAGCAATCAATCGCTCCAATCAAACGCTCAACTCACTCTTATCCGAATGCAATTCCTACTAACTAATGCATGGGCATACAAGATACATGAATGAGTGTAGGAAATGCGTACCTCACGCCGGCACTCAACAACTGAAAATAAAGCTAAAAGAAAAGACAACTATATGCCTAAGTCAAGTTCATGATGCGTGACCTAAACAAATAAGAATGTCTAATCTTTTGCTTTGGATTTTAAGACAAAGTTAATTAATGGGGATTGGTTTAATGATCTGGGAGCAAACTAGAGGTCATAACATGTAAAATAGGGCTCCAAGATAACAAAAATGAACTAATCAACTACCAGAAGAAAACTGAGAGTGAGAAACCCTAACCAGGCCGCCAATTGGCGGTCTTAGACCGCTGATTGGCGGTCCTTGTTGAAGCTTGGGTGCTCCAACTCCTCCAGTAGCCTCCCCGTGAGCTCTAGGATCCCTGCAACTAAGAAAAATTGAAAACAAAAAATTAAAAACCACTGGAATCGTCCAAACCAAAGTCTGGACAGAGCACCTCCCCGGCAACGGCGCCAAAAACTTGGTTGATCGTTTTATATTAACCGCAAGTGCACGACCGCGTTGAAGCGGTGCAAATACGGGTCATCCACTAGGAGGTGTGTCGACGTTTAGTTTGTGCGAAGGCGAGTGGTAAAGAAAGGAGAGAAAGGTTGATTACACTAAACTACACTAAGATGCAAAAGGAAATGAAAGATAAGCAATAAAACTAAACCCCAAAGGGGGTAGAGAAATAATGTGAACATAAAGAAGTGTGTATGTGTGTATGTGTTCATTAAGCTCCTCACAATATGTAGTGCATGAAATCATAAAACTAAATACAACCTTGCCTCCACATGAATTAAGATTAGATCACATCATTTAAACATACAAGTCAACAATTGGAATGAAGCTAAATGAACTCAAGTATAAAGACTAGACCCTACTATGCCTCCACATGAATTAAGATAAGACAATATCATTAAAACATACAAGACATTAACCAAGGTAAAGGAAACAAGAGTACATACACTACAACTTGTGTTTTCAATATTAATTCCATCCATATCCTAACCGTATCATTCCCCATAAAATAGGTCCACTAATCAAAGCATAGGCTAAGCTTCATTCAAGAGCATTAGCATATCAAAGATAAGAGTGGAAACCCATTAGATGGTTATGGAAATCATATAAAGCTCAAGGGATTAAGATAACACACACTTAATACACTACATGATTATATCACATATTTCTCCACCCCCAAATGGGGATGGATCTACTCACTACTCATTACACTAACCACATTAACAAAATCAAACATAATACTGAAATGAAATTAATCTAAGCAAGCAAGAAACATTAAAGAGACTAAAAGAACATGAGACTAAAGAAACATGCAAGACATGTAAATTGAAATTAACTAAGCAATGTAAAAACTAAAGCAAACAACAATTAACTACAAAACTTGTATTATTACTCACTCCAAATTACAAGCAGCCCTTCCTCCACCAGAGTTTTGCTTCAAGGCTTCACTCTTAGTAGGGAAGAAGCCACCAAGAGAGAGATATGTACAATGGAAGGTGAAGAGTTCTATTTATAGCCAAAGAAAAAGGCAATCCAGGACAATCCCCCGATGTGGGACTAAACATATACCCAAAATAGCCTAAACATCCTCTAATACATGTGCTAGAGAATTTTAGGCGGATCCAGAGTGATCTGGACCTCCAATTAGAGGTCCCCGACCGCCAATTGGCGGTCCATAAACTTTGGATCGAGTTGGAATTTGTTGTGGGCTTTTCTTGGTATATTTTCTGGTCTTGGATGCATTTACTTGGTTTGTTGGAGTTCCGACCCGAATCGAATTGCTAAAATACTCCCCATGATGGTGTGGAGTATTCTGTTTTGCTCTTAGGTCTTTCTGTCTTACATTCAGGTCCTTCTCCCTTGCATCTTATCCCGAGATATCACAATTCAGTCCTTTTTCCCAGCTTTTGGGTCCTTTTATGCTTCATCTCTTCAAACCTATTTATTCCTGAAAACTAAACATAAAACTCGTCACGTAGCATTGCTTAGGTGTAAGATAATGGATATAAGACACAAATATAAGCATGAAATGATGTCAATCAATGCACCAAGAACTCGATCCTGACCGAATCTCCCTTCCTCTCGAGTCAGAGGAGGAGGAGAAGGAGGTCTACGTGGTGGTGGGAGCGGACCGATGTAATCCCTGAATGGACCCCGGTCTCCCCCGTCACCCCGAGACGACACGGCCTCTTGCTCCAAAGGAGCACGAGGCGGAGATGGTTGATCACCAAGATCGTCCATCTCAGAAATATGCACTCTCTCTAGTCGAGCGCTCTCACCAGAACGAGCCCAACCTCGTATGCAAAATGCTCGACTCGACTCTAAACAACACACAACAGAAGGTGTACTCAGAGGAGGAGACTATACGTAGAGAATAGATGAGGAGAGGACTCAGATGAGAAGGGAAGAATCCTTAGATCTAACGTGGGTAGTGGGATCAGGTAGAAGTCTAACTAGCAAGCACGACTCAATCAACTTAAAGCTATGGGTCCTTTGGCTAGACGACGCCTAACTTCGAGGTTACTAGCCTTGACACGCCTCACCTCCCTACAACGAGGACCACAATGCTCAGAAAGTGATACCAGATCCGGAGATCCAGTACCTCCTACTTTCGACAAGGTAAGCAACGCCGATCAGGTCATGACGGTCTCAACTAGATTACTCTCCTAGTGCGTCCGAAATCGTAGGGCCAATGTCTACTTGCTTTTAGTTAAGGCTTGATTAAGAGTTGTTTTTGGGGCAAAGGAAAGGGTGATGAAATCCCCCACCTTATCTTTTATGGGACAACCCCTCCTTAGTAGTGTTTTGAGCCTAAATCTAGCAATCAATCGCTCCAATCAAACGCTCAACTCACTCTTGTCCTAATGCAATTCCTACTAATTAATGCATGGGCATACAAGATGCATGAATGAGTGTAGGAAATGCGTACCTCACGCCAGCGCTCAACAACTGAAAATAATGCTAAAAGAGAAGACAACTAAGTCAAGTACATGATGCGTGACCTAAACAAGTAAGAATGTCTAGTCTTTTGCTTTGGATTTTAAGGCCAAGTTGATTAATTAGGATTGGTTTAATGATCTGGGAGCAAACTAGAAGTCATAGCATGCAAAATAGTGATCCCAGATAACTAAAATGAAAAAACCAACTACCAGAAGAAAACCGAGAGCAAGAAACGCTCACCAGGCCGCCAAGTGGCGGTCCAAGACCGCTGATTGGCGGTCCTTGTTGAAGCTTTTGTGCTCCAACTCGTCTAGTAGCCTCCCCGTGAGCTCTACGATCCCTGAAATCAACAAAAAAATTAAAACCACTTGAATCGTCCAAACCAAAATCTGGACAAAGCACCTCCCCGGCAACGGCACCAAAAACTTGATTGATTCGTTTTATATTAACCGCAAGTGCACGACCACGTTGAAGCGGTGGCAAATACGGGTCGATCCACTGGGAGGTGTGTCGACTCTTGGTTTGTGCAAAGGCGAGTGGGAAAGAGGGAGATGAAGAGATTGATTACACTAAACTAACTACACTAAACTAATGAACTAGAAGCAAGGAATTGAAAACATGAAATGAACTAAACTAAGCTAAGTTGAGAAACTATTAAGAAGAAAGATAAACTAGAAAGAAAAGCTGGAAATCAGAATCTAAAAACCCCTAAGGGGTGGAGTGTGTGTACACAAGATATGAGTGGTGATGAATGTATTCATTAAGAACAAGTGTATGTAGTGTTTGCTATGCATAAGAAGTACCTAATGGCAAAACCTATCATTCAAAGCACTACCCTAGGTGATTAATATAAGCATGACAAGTTGGTTATTAAGACACTTAGACAAGCATGGAATGTACCTAAGCTATGGCAGAAACCATCAAGTAAGTATTCTTTTTAATCAAACAAGTATACTAACATTTTTCACATACACAAAAGTTTAACATTCATTCCATCTACATAAAATGTATAAACATTGCTCCACCCCCAAAGGGGATGGAACTAATCACTACCCATTAAACTAATGATTACACTAAGTAAAGAAAACATTTTAACTAAGCTACTAAAATTACTAAACAAGAAATTAAACAAAGTAAAGCAACCAACACAAAACAAGCAACATAACAAGACAAGATTAAAAGAAACAAAGAAACTTTTATTATTAAAATGACTCACAATACAGGTAGCATTCTCCCACTTCAGTGTTTGCTTCAAGGCCTCACTTCAAGTAGGAAGAATTACCACCAAATGTGAAGTGATTACAATGGAAGGTGAAGAGTTCTATTTATAGCCATAGAAAAAGGTAATCCGGGACAATCCTCCAATGTGGGACTAAACAAATACCAAAAATAGACTAAACATCCTCTAAACACGTGCTCCAGAAATATTAGCAGATCCGGGAAGATCCGGACCGCCAATTGGCGGTCTACAGGATCCGGATCTGGCTCATTTTTGTTTTGGGCTTTCCTTGATATATTTGTTGGTCTTGGATGCATCTACTTCGCTTGTTGGAGCTCCGACCCGAATCGAATTGCCAAAATACTCCCCATGATGGTGTTGAGTTTTCTGTTTTTCTCTTAGGTCCTTCGGTCTTACATTCTGGTCCTTCTCCCTTGCATCTTAGTCCCAAGGTCTCACAATTAAGTCGTTTTTCCCTGCTTTTGGGTCCTTTCATGCCTCTTCTCTTCAAACCTCCTTATTTTTGAAATTCAAACATAAAGCTCGTTACGTAGCATTGTTTAGGTGAAAGATAATGGATATAAGATACAAATGTAAGCATGAAATGATGTCAATCAACACACAATAAGGAAATGAAATTGCATTGCTAAAAGGGAAGATAAGTCATAAAGCCGATACAACAGCAAAGAAATGAAAGCAAATGACAAACCAAACAAACACGACAAACCAACAATAATCAAACAAGCAATAATAATAGTCTAGTTGTCCGACTTGTTCATGCTTCGAAGAAGATCCATAATTTCATTTTGGGAATCGAGAAAGACTTGGTAAGAATCTCCAACCACACGAATTTGGTTGTTGATCTCGTGAGCGCGTTCGACGTCGCCAACTGAAAAGATTGGAAGTTGGAAGTGAGTTCTTGAATGCCTTGGTAGTTTCAATTCACTAAACCACGAACTTCGTGGATCTCATCGCAATTCTGGTCCAAGAGGTTCTTGTGACTATAGGCCCAAGCAAGTTCGTTTCATTGAGCATCAACACCGGATGGCCATTTAGGATGAGTGTAGTGTCGAGGACCACGAGTTGAGCTAGGATCCCAATTCGGATTCACCTCGGCATCAGATGGAGGAGGAGACCAATGTGGAGCTTCGGTTGATATTGCATCATCTTCATTTTCAGAGGATTCATGTTCAGCTCTTCTTCAATTGCTTACTTGCCCTAACGCATCCGTTTAAGTGTGTATTTGTCGATGGCGGTTTTAGAGGATATGAAGAGATCACGGTCGAGTTGGATGTTGAAGTGAGTTGAGATCGGTGAGATGATCATAGGATATGGGAGAAAGTTACGCTTCCTCTGAGCGATGTAGCACATGTGGTTGATGATGAATAACAACCAATTTGTGCGAGTATCGGTGGAGAGATTAAAAAGACACTTCATCATTTGGTGGCCAAGTTCGTCATTTTGTCCTTTGTGCAATGGTAGATATGACGTGACAAAGAATGCGGCCAAGAACCAGAAGATAAGTAATGGCAAGCTTGCCATCTTTACGAATTTCCGATCGAGTAACCTCCAAACATTGAGTCATCGAACCACAAACCTCTTCCCAATAGAGGTTATAAATATCATCACTAGAACTAAGAAGTCCGGTGATCTCCAAAAGAATGGATGCGGTGAGAGTGAAGGAGACACTATCAATTTGAGTTGTAAGCGCCGCTTAAATGCCATCAAGTGTGGTAGTCTCCCGGAGATTGGAAAAACATTGACGACAAGCTTCCGCAGAGAAAGGGCTGGAAGTTTGTCATGAAAGAAATCTCCAAGGTGATCAACGACAAGATATGTGGAAAGACCTATCGACTCAAAATCTTTGATAATAATCTTCCACTCCGGAATTGGATTTGAACCACTAATAGTGTAGTAGTGTTCCTCTGCCTTTAGATTGTAGAAGATGCCACTGTTGAAAGGGCGAAGATATTCATCAACAGGTTAGTTCGCCAGTTTTGTAGAAAAGGAAGGTATGTCGGGGTTGAGTCTCGTCTTCTTTGCCGGAGGAACGAGTTTCTTTCCTTTCTTAGTCGTTGGTTGCTTTGTTGGTTTCGTCGCCTTCTTAGTTGCATGAATTTTCCTTGGACCCATAGGGAAAGAAGAGGATTTGATGGAGAGATTAATAGTGTGTGATTTGAGAAAGGAAAGGATGCAAGAGTTTGCTTTGGGGATGGTAGAAGTGAAAGAGAGGACCCAAATATATAGAAGATAGGAGGGGTAAAACCTGAAAAAACGTGTCCAACAGTCGTCCATAAATGTCACGGAGGACCGTTGGAACATCTCCAACGACTAGAAAAAGCAGCATTCAGTCAACCGAATTGTGTTGGGTGCACCGAAAAGGGTGGACAGTAAGAGAGGAAATAGTTACTGGATCTTGACAACGGATGACCGAAACGGTCACGGTCGTCCGAACTATGACAAACAACAAAATTCAATAATGCCGCAACGGTCATCCGATTCAAAATCTGATACCCCAAAAAAATTCTGATCCGTTAAATCAGCTACACCAAGGAATTCAAAAATTCCTCCCAAACATTTCGGTCTTCTGAGATAGACTCGGATCACCGTAGAAGTTTTATGTTTGTATTTGTACCTTATATCCATTATCTTACACCTAAGCAATGCTACGTGATGAGTTTTTTGTTTGAATTTCAGAAATAAAGAGGTTTGAAGAGAAGAGCCATGAAAGGACCCAAAAGTAGGAAAAAAGACTTAATTGTGAGACCTGGGGACCAAGATGCAAGGGAGAAGGACCTGAACGTAAGACAGAAGGACATAAGAACAAAACAGGAAACTCCACACCATCATGGGGAGTATTTTGCCAATTCGATTCGGGTCGGAGCTCCACTAAACAAAGTAGATGCATCCAGGACCAAGAAACACTCCAAGCAAAGCCCACAACCAAAACCAATCGGATCTGAAGTTTATAAGCCGCCAATTGGCGGTCTGGATCAGCCCAGATCCGCTAAGCTTTCTCCTGGACTTGTATTAATGTGTGTTTAGGCTATTTTTGGTATTGGTTTAGTCCCACATCAGGGGATTGTCCCGGATTAGCTTTTTCCATGCTTACAAATAGAACTCTTCACCTTCCATTGTATCCATCTCTCTCTTTGGTGGCAATCTTCCCTACTAAGAGTGAAGCCTTGAAGCAAAACTCAGGTGGAGGAAGGGCTGCTTGTAATTTGAGTGAGTTAATAATAGATGTTTTCATTAGCTTGTTAATTCTTGCTTAGTTAATTTCCTTTAATGTGTTTGCTTTGGTGCTTGTTTTGTTTTATGCTTCTTTAATATTTCTTGCTTGATTAGTTTAGTTTCATTTCACTATAATGGTTCATTTTATTAGAGTAGTTAGTTTAAATATGTGTGAGTAGTTCCATCCCCTTTGGGGGTGGAGTAGATGTGTGTGCATGTTATGTAGATGGTACGAATGCTTTATATAAATGTTTGTGAGAAATATTAGTATGCTTGCTTGAATTATTAAGAACCTTACTTGATGGTTTCTACCATAGCATAGGTGGATTTCATGCTTGTCTAAGTGTCTTAATAACAACCTTGCTTTGCTCATATTAATCACATTAGTTTTAGTGTTGTAAATCATAGGTTTTGCCATTAGGTACCTCTTATGCATTAACAAACACTAACTAACTTAAGCTTATAGTATGCATTCAACACCACACTTATTTCATGTGCACACACACACTCCACCCCTTAGGGGTTTCCATTCCTGTCTTTTTATCTTCTTCATTAGTTGTTTAGCTTAGTTGTTTAGTAATTTCATTTCAGCTTGCTTGTTTACTAGTTTAGATTAGTGTAGTGTAATACATCTTTCTCTCCTTCTTTTACCTCTCGCCTTCGAACAAACCAATTGTCGACACACCTCCCAGTAGACGACCCGTATTTGCCACCGCTTCAACGCGGCCGTGCACTTGCGGTTAATATAAAACGATCAATCAAATTTTTGGCGCTGTTGCCGGGGAGGTGCTCTGTCCAGACGTTGGTTTGGACGATTCGAGGTGTTTTTAATTTCTGGTTTCCAGTTTTTGTTAGTCTCAGGGATCCTAGAGCTCACGGGGAGGCTACTGGAAGAGTTGGAGCACCAACACTTCAAAAGGGACCACCAATTAGCGGCCTGGTGAGGTCTTCCTGCTTTGATTTTTCTTCTGGTGGTTTATTGCTTCACTTTCGTTATCTGGGAGCCCTATTTTGCATGCTGTGACTTCTAGTTTGCTCCCAGATCATTAATCACTCCCCCATGGCCTTAAAATTCAAAGCAAAAGACTAGACGTTCTTACTTGTTTAGGTCACGCATCATGTATTGACTTAGGCATATAGTTGTCTTTTCTTTTCGCTTTATTTTCAGGTGTTGAGCGCTGGCGTGAGGTACGCAAATTCCTACACTCATTCATGCATCTCGTATGCCCATGCATTAGTTAGTAGGAATTGCATCAGGACAAAAGTGAGCGAGCATTTAATTGGAGCGATTGATTGCTAGATTTAGGATCAAAATGCTATTAAGGAGGGGCTGTACCATAAAAGATAAGGTGGGGGATTTCATCGCCCTTTCCTTGGCCCCAAAAATCACTCTTAATCAAGCCTTAACTAACAGCAAGTAGACATTTGCCCTAGGATTGCTGGCGCACTAGGAGAGTAATCTAGTTGAGACCGTCATGACCTGATCGGCGTTGCCTACCTTGTCGATAGTAGGAGGTACTGGATCTCCGGATCTGGTATCACTTGCTGGGCATTGTGGTCCTCGTTGTACGGAGGTGAGGCGTGTCGAGGCTAGTGACCTCGAAGTTAGGCGTCGTCTAGCCTAAGGACCCATTGCCTTACATTGTTTGAGTCATGCTTGCTAGTTAGGCTTCTTCCTGATCCCACTACCCACGCTATCTCTAGGGATTCTTCCCTCATCATCTGAGTCCTCTCCTCATATATTCTCTACGTATAGTCTCCTCCTCTGAGTATACCTTCTGTTGTGTGTCGTTTAGAGTCGAGTCGAGCATTTTATGCAAGGATGGGCTCGTTCTGGTGAGAGCGCTCGACTCGAGAGAGTGCATTCTTCTAAGGTGTACGGTCTTGGTGATCGACCATCTCCGCCTCATGCTCATTTGGAGCATGAAGCCGAGTCGTCTCGCGGTGACGGGGGAGACCGGGTTCCATACATGGAATACCTCGGTCCGCTTCCGCCACCACATAGACCTCCTTCTCCTCCTCCTCGGACTCGAGAGGAAGGGAGATTCGGTCAGGATCAAGTTCTTGGTACACCACCACCTTTAGCTCGACAGGATAGACCGATGACTTTGTGGGAGCGGACCAATCCTGTTCGGGCCGCATAACCTTCTTGCATAGTTGTTCCCCCTGCTCGCGGGAACAACTATGAGCTGAAACCTCAATATGTGAGCATGCTTCCAACCTTTACTGCCAATAAGGAGGATCCGTATATCTTTATACGCGAATTCGAGGAAGTATGCTCCATGTTCAAGCTTCAACAGCTTGACGAGGATTCAGTCCGGTTGCTTCTTACTAAACCAAACAACCAAATATTTTCCCATGAATTGACATGTCCCACTTGTACTTTTCCGATCGAATTTACATCCGGCATAGTCGACATCGCTATAGGCAATGAGATCAAAAGATCGAGTCTTGGGGTAAAACAATCCAAAATCACAAGTGGCTTTCAAATATCGAAAAATCATTTTCAAAACATGCATATGAGATTCTTTAGGACAAGATTGAAAATGTGAACAAAGATAAACACTAAACATGATATCGGGTCTACTAGTGGTTAAATAAAGAAGTGAACCAATCATACCTCGATACCTTTTAATGTCAACTTCTTTGCCTTCTTCATCTTTATCTCTTTGATTCGGTTAAATAAAGAGCCATTACATTTTGATTAGAAACAAGGATTCAGTGAACCGAAGACGACTCGGTAGACCGTTTACAGACATTTCAAAAATGTGTTGCTAAACGACAAAAGATAAGTCTGTTGAAGAACTTTTTGCCACGTGGACCAATAAGTTCTAGTCGTTAGGATAATAAACGCATGTCAAGTTCGAATGACTGATACCTCTTCGGTAGACCGAATAGAGATATCCAAAGATGATCTGAATGCTACTGAGAGGAATGGAACAGTTGACCGGTATGCCTTTGGTAGCTCAAACCAAGGATTCCAGGGAAGATCAAGTAGCTACTGATTCTAAGGAGACGGTGCACCGAGGGTGACTCGGTCGTCCGTTTGGGACATGTTCGGTAGACCGGAATGTAAACGGTCGACCTACAGAAACAGATTTATCCTTTTGTGCATCAAGTGTACATTTTATCCTATGTCTCAAATAAATAGAAAATTACAGGTGAAGTCCTTAAGCTTTGATTAGAAGTCTTGAGCCTTGATCTTGAAGTTGATTAGTCCTTTAGCCTGAGGACCTACAATGTTAGGAATATACAATATATATGCAATTGGACAATATGATTTGTGTGATATGCTAATTAGAGTTTTGCATAATATTAGTTTGTTTAAACATCAAATTAAGAGTAATGAGGCCAAAAGGCCAACAAGTTAGTGGAAGCATACAACCTCTGGAAATCTAAAACATTATCAAGTAGTATCACCATGTTTTTAATTCACCCAATACTTTTCCCCATCCTATAGCTTGTGACCATTCCATAGTGGTGAAAGACGGGTCCAATCCATCTCCCTTGCCCCTTACAGACACTCTCCCTATCAGAAGACTATAATTGAGAAAACAGTAAGGGAGGCCCTTGCAAATAGGCTTATCAGACCAAGCAATAGTCCTTACTCATCTGCTGTATGTGGTCCTTGTGAGGAAATCTGATGACTCTTGTAGGACGTGCATCAACTATAGAACACTTAATTAGATCACTATCAAGAACAAATACACCATTCCTTTAATATATGATCTTCTACATGAATTACATGGCTCTAACTGCTTCTCCAAGCTGGATCTATGGTCAGGTTACCATCAAATACGGGTGTGGGAGGAAGATATTGTAAAAAACCCTTCAAAACACGTAAGGGACATTATGAATTCTTGGTTACACCCTTCGGGTTAATAAATGCACCTTCCACCTTTGAAGGCCTAATGAATGAGATTTTTAAACCCTTACCGAGGAGTTTGTTCTTGTGTTTTTTCGATGATATTCTTATTCTCTTTTAGACTTTAATCATGTTAATTTTGATGATTTAATCAATCTAATCTTAATCACAATGTAACTGTGTCAAACACATTCCATGCATTGCACATATACTTGTATTGTGCATACTTCTGTCTTAATAGATGATCAAGACTCGAGGAGAAATTGATTGAAGTCAAGACATGTAAATCAAGCTTTTGAAGATATGTAATTTTAACTATAATTGAGTCTTTAGGAACCCTTGTAAACTTGAGCATATTTGTTGGGATATCCATCCACACTCACTCTACGTTCAATCTAAAAGTCGAACACACCAAATCTTACTTTATTTGGACTTCAATAGGTCACCTAACCTAAACCAGAAAACCACCAAACTCAACTTCAGCCAGCCTGTGCAAACCGCTCGACCGAAACTTGGGTTCTCTTCGACTGTTTGTTAAAACAATTCTTTGGTAGAGTGGTTGACCAGTTTGTTGATTTCGTTTGTCCATTCTTTGGTTTCAAAATTCCCATTTTGAGTGGTTTTCTTGTCGTTGTTCTCCAATGGCTATTTTGAATATTGCGCATTTACCCAAATTAGACCCCAAACCTTAGGTTGACCTGACCACATCTTGGGGTTAACCGAATCAAACCCAAAACTGGACAGTAACTTTTCTTGAAACCATCAGACCTTTCTGTGGTTTTCAAATTCCCATTTCAAGTCATTTTCTTTCGTTTTTCCACAAATTCCCAAATTCCCACTTATTTCAATGCACTTCCTACTAACTAATGCATGTTCATACAAAATGCATGAATGAGAGTAGAAGGTGCGTACCTCACGCCAGCTCTCAGCAACAGAAAATAAAGCTAAGATAAAAGACAATCTAAATGCCTAAGTCACATACATGATGCATGACCTAAACAACAAGAATGCCTAAACTTTTGCTTTGAGTTTTAGGGTCCAAGTTGCTTAAAGGAGGTTTGATTATTGATCTGGGGACAAACTATAAGTCAAAACATGCCAAATCGAGTCCCAGATAACTATATAAGACAAAGAAATATTCCACAGAAATTTAGAGGTTAACTGAAACAACCAGACCGCTGATTGGCGGTCTTCGTCTCTCAAACCGCCTCCAAACTTCACCAGATGCTTCTCCTTCTCAATTTGTGTCTCCTGAAACAAAGCAAACTACAAGACAAAAATTAAATCCACTTGAATCGTCCAAACAAGAGTTTGGTATGGCACGTCCCCGTCAACGACGCCAAAAACTTGTTGAACGTTTTATTTAAACCGCAAGTGCACGGCCACGATGAAGCGCTGGCAAGTACGGGTCGTCCTCAGGGAGGTGAGCAGCCTCTTGTTTATCAGAAATCAAGTGGCAAAATTGGGGGAGAAAGATTTATTATGCTACTCTACGCTAGACTACGCTAAGAAGTATGAAATGCGAACGAAATAAACAAACAATGAAATGACAACTAAGCTAAGAACAAAAGAAGAATGCTGGAATACAGATATGGGAAAACCCCTAAGGGGTGGAGTGAGTGCACACAAGCAAAGATGTGGGTGTTGAACACATTCTTTAAGCACAAATTAAGGTGGTGTTATCATGCATAGGAAGTGTCTAAATGTTGTGGCAAAACCTATCAATCTATTCACCAACTTAGTTGATTAACATTTACATATGCAAGATGTTTATTTCATAACCTAAACAAGCATGAGAGGTGTCTAATCATTTTGGCAAAACTCATCAAGTTATAAATTCTATCCTAAACAAGCAAGCATACATTCATGTTTTATCAACACATTGTAAATAAAGCATTCATTCCATTCTCTAATGCATGTATGAACATCTACTCCACCCCCAAAAGGGGATGCTACTCACTAAACATTACATTAATTATTAAACTAAACAAAGAAAGCATATTAACTAAGCTAATAAAACTAATGAAATGAGATTAAGCAAAGCAAAACAAGAAACATAAAACAAACAACATAATAAAGAAAACTTGTATTAAGATGACTCACATTAAAAGTAGCATCCTCCTACTTTAGTGTGTACTTCAAGGCCTCACTTCTAGTAGGAAGAATAGCCACTTAAAATATGGAGTAATTACAATGGAAGGTGAAGAGTTCTATTTATAGCCATGGAAAAAGGCAAACCGGGACAATCCCCCGATGTGGGACTAAACAGATACCAAACATAGCCTAAAAATCCTCTAATACATGTGCTGGAGAAATTTTAGCGGATTTGGGACAAAATGGACCGCCAATTGGCAGTCTATATGGTTCAGATCCTGCTCCTTTTTGTTGTGGGCTTTTCTTGGTATATTTTCTGGTCTGGGATGCATTCACTTGGTTTGTTGGAGCTCCGTCCCGAATCGACTTGCTAAAATACTCCCCATGATGGTGTGGAGTATTTTGTTTTGCTATTAGGTCCTTCTGTCTTACATTCAGGTCCTTCTCCCTTGCATCTTAGTCCCCAGATCTCACAATTCAGTCCTTTTTCCCAGCTTTTGGGTTCTTTTATGCTTCATCTCTTCAAACCTATTTATTCCTGAAAACAACATAAAACTCGTAACATAGCATTGTTTAGGTGAAAGATAATGGATATAAGATACAAATATAAGCATGAAATGATGTCAATCAATAACTAACATGTAGCATATTCAACAGAAAATTTCAGTCAATAAACATGAGGAAACTAAGCATGGGAAGTGCCTAAATCTTATGGAAAAACCCATCAAAAATCCCCCAACATGTAGATGATTAAAATACCCCTGATGACCATATAAACATGCAAGTCTACACAATCAAAAAAACATCAAACGTCGAAATTTCACAACATATATCTACATCCTCTCCACCCCGAAAGGGGGATGGAACTACTCACTAATCATTAAGAAAACAAAACAAAACAAAATTAAACTAAGCATGCAAGAATTGAAAGAGACAATATGAAACTAACTAAGAAAATTATTTTATTAACATGACTCACATTACAAGTAGCATTCTTCTCCACTTGATTTTTACTTCAAGGCTTTACTCCAAGTAGAGAAAATGCCACCAAGCAATGGGTAAATACAAACGAGGAGGAAGAGTTCTATTTATAGTCATAGAAAAATGCAATCGGGCACAATCCCCCGGTATGGGAGTAAACGCATATCATAAATGGACTAAATACAAACTAATACAACATCTGACGAAGTCTTATTGGGTTTGGATCCAAATGGACCGCCAATTGGCGGTTCGGGTTGGATTGATAGGGTCTGGTTTTGGGTGGCTTGATTCTGGGTTGATTTCTTGATGTTTGATGAACCCCATTTGGTTGTTGATGGTTTGGCCCAGATCTAATTGCCAAAATACTCCTCATGATGGTGTGGAGCATCTTGATTTGATAATTGATCATTTTGGTTTACATCCGGGTCCTCCTCTCTTGCATCTCAGTCCATAAGTTCAACAATTCAATCATTTTCCTTGCTTTTAGTCTTTTTTCAGCCTCTTCTCCTCAAACTCATTTATTCCTGAAAGTTACGCATAAAACTCGTTACGTAGCATTGTTTAGGTGAAAGATAACGTATATAATACATAAATGTATGCATGATATGATGTCAATCACTAAGCATGGGAGGTGTCTAAATCTTATAGCACAACCCATCAAAACAAAGTTTCTTCAATCAAGCAAGCAAACACAAATACAAACACATAACTAACACGTAGCATATTCAATAGGAAATTTCAGTCAATAAACATGAGGAAACTAAGCATGAGAAGTGTCTAAATCTTATGGAAAAACCCATCAAAAATCCCTCAACATGTAGATGATTAAAACACCCCCGATGAACATATAAACATACAAGTCTGCACAATCAAAAATTCATCAAACATTCAAACTTCACAACATATATGTACATCATCTCCACCCCCCAAAAGGTGATGGAACTACTCACTACTCATTAATAAAAGAAGACAAAATGAAATTAAACAAAGCATGCAAGAATTAAAGAGAAGACAAAAAGAAACTAACAAAAATTATTTTATTTACATAACTCACATTACAAGTAGCATTCTTCTCCACTTGAGTTTTGCTCCAAGGCTTACTCTAAGTAGAGAGAATGCCACCAAGCAGTGGGTAATTACAAAGGAGGAGGAAGAGTTCTATTTGTAGTCATAGATAAAGGTAACCGGGGACAATCCCCCGGTATGGGACTAAACACATACTATAAATGGACATAAAACAACATAATCGAACACCCGACTAAACCACGAACCATTTGGAGTTATTTGGACCGCCAATTGGTGATCTGGATTGGTTTGATCGAGTCGGGATTTGAATAACTCGTTTCTGGCTTGATTGCTTGATGTTTGGTGAACCCGATTTGGTTGTTGATGTTTAGGCCCGAATCTAATTGTCAAAATACTCCTCATGATGGTATGGAGCTTCTTGATTTACTCCTTGGTTCTTTTGGTTTACATGTTGGTCCTTCTCTCTTGTATCTCGATCCATAAGTCTTGTAATTCAGTCTTTTTCTTGCTTTTAGGTCCATTTGTCTCTTCTTCTCACTTGTTTCATTCTTGAAACTTAAACATGAAACTCGTTACGTAGCATTGCTTAGGCTAATAATAAAGGATATAAGTCACAATTATATGCATGATATGATGTCAATCAAATACCCCCACACTTAACTTTTTCTAGTCCCGAGAAACAAAGAAAGAGAAAAATTAAAGAAAGGAAAACATGAAATTCTAACTCACTATCGTAGGAATCACGGTTGCACTTAGCATGTGCAACAAGCCGTTAAACCCCATTGTTGCCAAGGAGGAGGAGTGTTGTCAACTGAGGGTTTCCAGCGGATACACCCACAAAATTCGAACATAGATTCATTATTCAACCTAACAAAACGACTCGATGGACTCATTTTCGTCGATCATTGGACATGGTAATTCTATTGGCCGACTCTATATATGTAATCAGTCCACACACCTAGCCTAATGAACCATTCGTGAAAGTTAATTAAGGACTTAAGTGAAAGACATGGGCGACCTTAACTTCTTAAAGTGAAACATCGTGTAAAGTCCATTAAGGGTTTTATTTGTCTTCTCTCTCTTTTCTTTTTTTCATCATTTTTTAGCATTATGAAATACACTAGTTGGTGTTTGATTCTTCCAGGATCAGGTTTCGTGCATCATTGCCTGTGCGGACTTACATTATCACGTACACCTTCCCTCAAATCTCCACATAGGGCGATCCCTACCACCCGTTTAACGAGAGTTCGATCGGTGCATCCCAAGTTAGTTGACTCGAAAGCACCAGGAACTAAGTCCCCTCGGACCTAATTTCCCGAGTGATAGGAGTCGTGCGAGAAGAGAGAATACCACTTATTTATTATCTACACGGGAACCAAAACCCCTACACTTAAAGTTTCACAACAAGATTTAAAGGGTCCCTGACTACAACAAACTTCCTTATACTAACATACACGAATTACTTGACTCACTAGGTTCGGGGTGGACTTTTTTAATTTGTTTGAATATTGAAACCCTATGATTACTCGCCCCCCGAGGGAAAACCAGGGTACATCCTAACGACTCGATAAAATCTAAAGCCGGTATACTAGATATCTTAATGCATCATGTTCAAGTCAATTCTGGGAGCTTCACTTTTTATTGCCTCAAAATGGTTTTGCATACACTAAACACATACACAAACCCCACAAAACATTTTTCTTTCGCAAACACATCAGATTTTTTAAAGAAATGGGAAGTGAAAGCACTACAACAAACAAAAGAAGACAAGTTACCCAATGATCATGACAAGAAGATATATCGATATTAAATGCAGCACACTAACATGACCCTAACAATACAAACAAAAGAAAACAAAACAAAAGGAGAAAGACTCGACTATGTACGCACGTAAAACACCCTCCCATACGTACTTCATGCATTGTCCTCAATTAATTAGAGCATGATACTACATGGATTTATGCATGAAAAAGAAAAGATCTCACCAACATGAAGTGCAAAGGGAAGTTCGTGGTTATGTTGATGGACACAAACCCAAATTCCCCTTAAAACCTGTGAAATACAAAAGAATGGAGACAAATACGTGAAAGAAATGGGCCCCAAATACACATGGGTTGGAGCCCACAACATGCTGTGCTCACTCATGGAGTCTTTTTTTTCTTTTTCTTTTTTCTTTTGAAATATAACTATGTACAAAAATAAGTTTCCATCTTCATTTGTCAAAGGACATCAAATGGGAAACTCAAAAGTGGGTCAATGCACTTGGAATGGGAACATGACACCATGTGGGGCCAAAATACTCATACGTGGGGCCCCCTCACAAAGAGCACAAGATGGAAGGAGAGGTTCATGAATTAGACGCAAAGGCGTCTCATTCAAAGGATCAAACTGAAAGAGCTTGAACCTCTCAAGAGTTTGGGACATAATGTGCAACGGAAGAAGAGTTTCTCTCGTTGCAGAATTGAACTTATGATCGACAATCCAAACTCTCCAACCAACAGGATGGTGGGTTGAAACGAGGTCAAGAACCTCGTTATGCATGTCCAACTCACCAGGCGAACAGAAGGTGGGTCTCTTACCTAACGTATCTTCTAAGGAACTCCTAATACCCTCATTGGCGATGTAATTGTTTGATGTCCCATCATTTCCAAGATGATCAGGAACAATAGTGAGAAACAAACTCTCATCAGGTCGTACGAAATTAAGGGTACTAGGGAGCTCTTGCTCCACCACAAGTGAGTCCTTAAGAGGCACAATAACAAGATCATGTGGCTCAAGGGCCATGGGACAAAAAGTTATGGCACAATCATGTGCCGACTCATAATGAAACTGGTCCATGTTATTCTCAATTTGGATTGAATCCCCCACCATGTGATCGTGAATTGAAACCCTAAGTCCCTCAGACTGACTAGGAGTTTGACTTTGAAAGTTTGTGCTTTGAATTTGTGGATGTGGTGGTGGTTCGATATCAAAAGATAAATCCTCATGTTGATAAGAAAAGTTACCCTACTCACGTTCACTTAATTGTTGCGTGATTTGACTCACTTGCATAGCCATATTTTGCATGGATTGTTGAGTGGTTTCATGAACGTAAGGAGAGTTTGTTTCAAGGAATCAAGTATCTAGTCAACTGTAAGGCTCAAGTCAGAGATCGGGAAATTTTGGGGTTGGGTGTTGATGGGCTGAGAATGAGTCCAATGATTGGGAGTAGGGTGTTGGTAGAATTCTGCACTACTATACGACACTATATATGCTAAGATTCGAGGTAGTGGATGCATGAGTGAGGTATTATGCACTACTTTCCCATTTTTAGTTGAAGGTGGAGTGGCATACAATTCAGCTATCATATCAGTTGTGGTTGTGTCCATTGTCATGGCATATGGATGGTCTACATAAATATGAACACTGGAGTAGTCTAGACCTAATACCGAGGCAATGAGACCAGAGACAATTTCATAACGTATACCATTAATCATAGTCCTATAGACGTGTCGTTTGGGATCATTCCTAAGATTATAGTAGAATTGTTGGACTAGAAATGGATAATAAGGTTTGGGTAGTAGTTTGGTCAAACAATGAGTGAGTTTATTTGCATCTAAATGCTCTCGTACACGATGTTCAGAAAAGTCTGATAACTCAACCTTTCGACACGGGATGAATGGAGCGGAAGAATAACAAGAGTCCCAAGCCGTTTAGGCAATGCCGTCGATTGGGAAACAATGATTTGTCAGAGGTGTAGGTGGATGGCGTACATTTGGGTCGGTGGGAGGACGATCTTGGGTCTTCTTTGTGCGACGTTTGGAGGCGATAATGTTGGAATGAAGTGGTGGCAGGCGGCACGACATCTTCTTCATGCCAGTCATGATGATGGAAAAGGGCCAAAAGTTGACGGTGGAGGTGATAGAGAGGGAGGAAGTAGAGCGAAAAAGAGATTTAAATAAACAAATCTTTGGTCGGACGGGAGGTATGGTCGACCGAGAGATTATGAGGTGGCAGCTAGGGTTAAAGAGAGAGAGGTAAAAGTGAAGGGAATGATCAATTTTCACCCTAGATGTAGAAAAAAATGTTGTTTCGATCGACCTCCCTATCTGATCGACCGAAACAGGGCAGACAAGTGCATGTTATAATCGGTCGAACAATAAAGAGGAAATGGTCGAGTAAAACAAGGCAAATTGTTCGACCGGTAACTTAAGTGCCAGATCGAGAGAAAGTAAACTGGTTGAACGAATCTCAATTTCGGGTCGACCGAAATTAGGCTGAAATACTTATAGGCGGACGCGTGGCGTCCAGGACGTGCTACCTTTTTAAACATGGTGTTTGTCCTTTTTATATAGGGTTGTCCTTTTTAAACACGGGGTTTGTCCATCACTTGCAGTGTATTCCATCACTTGTGAGAGTGCCTTTTACACTTAAGATCACCTTTTTTTAAACAGCGGGTCTGTCCTTTTTATATAGGGGTTATCCTTTTTAAACACGGGGTTTGTCCATCACTTGTAGTGTATTCCATCACTTTTGATAGTATCTTTCTTACACTTACGGTCACCCCTTTTTAAACAGCAGGTTTGTCTTTTTTATATATGAGTTTGTCTTTTTAAACACGGGGTTTGTCCATCACTTGCAGTGTATTCCATCACTTGTTAGAGTGCCTTTTTACACTTACGGTCACCCCTTTTTAAACAGCAGGTCTGTCCTTTTATATAGGGGGTTGTCCTTTTTAAACACGGGGTTTGTCTATCACTTGTAGTGTATTCCATCACTTTTGAGAGTACCTTTTTTACACTTACGGTCACCCCTTTTTAAACAGCGGGTTTGTCCTTTTTATATAGGGTGTTGTCCTTTTTAACACGGGGTTTGTCTATCACTTGCAGTATATTTCATCACTTGTGAGAGTACCTTTTTACACTTATGGTCACCCTTTTTAAACAGTAGGGGTGTCCTTTTTATATAGGGGGTTGTCCTTTTTAAACACGGGGTCTATCCATCACTTGCAATGTATTCCATCACTTGTGAGAGTACATTTTTACACTTACGGTCACCCCTTTTAAACAGCGGGGGTGTCCTTTTACGGGTGTGTCCTCTTTGGCCGTCAAACCCACGGTAAACCAGAAATCTTTAAACTCTATTTTTTTGAATGCATTTATGAATCTATCTTACTTTGTTAGCAAGTAAAACCCAAAGCTCCAACTTCCAATAATGATTAAAGAATGTGCAACATGACAACGTATAACATAGGAAGTACAATAAAAAACTATTTTTCTTCAATTCTAATCTTCAATTCCTTTCGTGCATGTCTTTCTATTATGATGACCGAACATATGAAAACGGGAACATCGAATAGGATCCGTATCTCAAATCTTCGATGGAATTCATATCTTCTTTGGCCTACCAGATCTTCGCTTGGTAATTGGCAGTTCAATTTTGTTGACGTCGAAAGGATCAACTGTGGGACAATCGCTTGTTGGTATAGGATATATAGGCAATTCATACGTCTTCCTGTAATTCTCACAAGTAAAATAACGTGAACAAATGTGTAAGGCACAAATATGGTGCAACATAGGCCTTTTCCATCACGAATAGTGTCTTCCAATTTTAGTTCAATAGACTGACACAATTGTGATTTCCATTTAGGGGATTCAATCTTTCTTCTACTTAACAAATGCATAACTTTGACTCTGATGTGGTCGACAAGATCGGTTATGCAAAGGTGTCGAGCATCAAGTATCCATAATTGTAGGATTCGGCAATATTGGAGTACATGTCACCGTAACGCTCTCCTTCAAACAAGTAGCTGGCCCAATGTTGTAATCCAGACCCCTCAACGAAATGTTTGGCTACGGAAGACTCCCTAGAGGGTAAGTCGTAGTACTTTTGGAAATTGGCGTCTGTGGTGGAGTATGCTATTCCTCTTAATGTTTGTAACATCCTACACATTAACCAAAAAACAATTTGAATGAACAGAAATTATTGGTACCAAAAAATGACAATAAGATGTATATAAAGTTTTAATGTAAACTTGTTCTTTCTTTCGGATGTACGGTTCTGAAGGATTGATGCCTTAAAATTCTACTCTAGGTGTCTCAGGAAATAAGCATGATAACAATCGGGGGGAAATCTTGCAATGGCAAGCACTTAAACCTTTGCATCGATCTGAAATAAATGTTATTTTCTCTTCTGGGTCAGCTATTTGTTTTAGGTTATTTAGAAACCAACTCCAATTGTCTTCATTTTCCAAATCTACCACGACATTTGCCAATGGAAATATTTCATCCTCTCCATTCAAAGCAGTAGCAACAAGTAATGTACCTTGATATTTGGACTTCAAAAAGGTGTCATCGAGAAATAATAATGGTCTACCCCAATCTTAAATCCATAAATGCAAGCATAGAAAGAAACAAAAATTCTTTCAAATAGAGACGACTGAGAATCAACCTCTAAATCAATAAAAGAACCTTGATTGTTCTTCAAAACCGCCTCATGATACCAACAGAGTAAGTCAAAGGAGTCATTATCTTCACTATATAAAAGCTTCCTTGTTGTCTCTTTTCCAAACCAAGACTTATGAAAAGGGATTTCAACGTCGGAATCACTACAATATCTAAACATATTTTAGAAGCCTTGTACAACGACTGAGTCTTCAAGGTCTCTTCTACAATACGAGCAACCTAATTCTTAGAAGCTCTAGGATGATTTGTCGTTGCAATCCCACCACCACAAGAATGATTCTTCTGAAATGCTTTAATTACGAAGGTCCTCTGTTTACTTTATCCGACCAAATCTTTATATAAGCAACCGTCACTCAATGACTTCACACAGGTAGATAAAGCTAGAGACTTTGTATTTCTAGGCGTAGAGTTACTATCTACTTTCACTTGTTCATCATTTACTAGAATTTTCAAACTGGCCAATGAATAACGAATCTCAATGTCAAACATATAGTGCACATCGTCAGAGGAGAACAAGGTCATTAAAACATCATCTTCTCCAGAAAAAATAGGACAAAGTTACAGATGATGGTTGAAATGATTGCCATTGGGAAGAAATAAATAACTGAAGATCCTCCAAGGTTGTGTCTTTACGCTGATATGTTCATCTACTCTCACCATGGTAAACACATAATATCATGAGTTTGTCCATCTTTGAAATTTATTAATAATGGTAGGTTGTGAATGCATTTCATAATCCAAAATTATCTATTAACAATGGAATAAAAGGTTGTGAATGCATTTCATAATCCAAAATTATCTGGAACATACATTATAGACAAATTACAGTTATATACAGATGCTTAACATCTAATTCCGAAATCCCTTGAATACAAGTACAGAAAAATCAACACCTATTCATCAATCATTATCATTCAGTTATTAAGCTCTAATAGCATACGGAACATAATTAACCAGAAGGAAAATTATATTTTCAGAATTGTTTGTAGATATATCAATAAAACAATTACGAGTGGATTTTTTTTACAGAAGTGGGAAGAAATGAAAGTGGAGGATAAAATTATGGGTTTCTCTTGCTAAAACCCTAACTTGTAGAGAATGTCACTATTGTAATTAGTTAGTAGTGTGAATGGTAGTTTTGGAAAAATAAAGAGGTCACGACCTAAACATAAAGTTGAAAAGTCAACCCTTTATGAGAGGGTTTCTGTGACCGAATTAATTTCCCCTTTATTTTATCAATTTATGAAAAATATCCTCAAATTTTTTCCTGGTCTTTTTAACAAAATTGTTCAAAAATTATAAATGATATGCAAACAAAATTGTTTTTGCGATTTAAAAAATAAATCTATAAAGCTTTTGTAACTAAGTTATTTGGCATTTAACCGTTTGCATCATATTGTGATGTTCTGTCAAAAACAAATCATGTAATGTCTATATCACCTACATCAAGGTCATTTTTTAAGATTATCTTTGTGTAAATGTCCCGTTGTATTTCCATAAAGTTCATATCCTTTTGAACTCCACAATTTCAAGCTTTTAACAACTTATTTGCTAGGTTGGTAACTTAATATGAATTTATGTTAACACAAATAAATTATTGGGATTAAGTTTTTGATAGCAACTTATATCGCATTTTAATAATTTTTATATTCAATTTGGCGTATTCTGACCTACTTTTAAAGATTATTTGTGCAAAGCTTATAATCTTTTTTGAAGATGACGCTGATGTGGGGTATTTATTGTTTTCCTTTTTCGATTGGGTCGGTATTTATTTGGGATATAGTTATGCAATGGTTGACTTTTGTCCGTTGACTTGGCAATTTTTGGTGTAAGACCTTGATCGTTGTGACATTTTCGTTTTGGATGCCAGGATGCGTATGGAAGTTCAATGGCTATTTTGTAAATAAAAATTATAATAATTTACAATTCATCACCTGAACCACATAGGTGTAGCACTGAGGCCCACTAAAGGGTAACTTATATAAATGGACCGTGTGAGGCTCATGTTCGGTTTAGATGCCAAAAACACGTTCTTGTGCCTTGTTGGAAGAGAGAAATTTAAATTAAATTGTGTTTCATATGTTGAATTCCAACTACAAAACAATGTAGGTTGATTTTAAGGAATTTAATTATTAGGTCTGTAATTTGATTACGTGAAAAAAGGTTACATATATACGATTTGATTACGGTGAGCCATACATGATTCTAATTTTGAGGAGCAAAAAGTAGAAGCCACGAGCCCCTTGATTCTAATTTTGAGGAGCAAAAAGTAGAAACCACGAGCCCCTTGAATACCTTCTATGACCGAAAAAATCTTTTCTTGCAAAAGAACGTAACACCCTACACAAAAACGTCTTGTTTTCGCTAAAAACAAACAAAACCCACAAAAATAACATTATCTCCACGAAGAAGACACACAAAAAAATAAAAACATATCGAGCCGATCTTAAATTATTGTGTGTCGTGTGCTTATGAGAAATCTAATTAGCAAGATTATGTTGCAGGGGTGCGACATCAAAGAAAAAAACGTTTTGAAAAATTGATAATTGGTTTTGGTAGGTATCGTGTTTTGAAAAGATACTTGATTTTAGTGTTACTAATTTATAAAGTAAGATTTTCTCAATATAAGCCATCAAGTTGTTGTTCCAATCGCCTTGCGTTCTATTGGAAGACTTAAAATTTAAGCAAATGGTGGCAAGATATGCAAGTTAATTGCAATATAATATTTTAAATGTGCAAATACCCATTACTAAAATAATGAAAAACTTATCAAATCTAATGATAGCTCATCTTCAATTATTTTTCTTTAAGAAAATCAATTGCAATGAGAGAGAACCAATTTCATAACTCAGGTCGTGGCACTAGCAGATAAAAAGATGTACAAACCAACCTAAGGTTTTCCTTATTGTTTAAGGGAGCGAGGGTACATTAAGTGTACATCTTGTTATAGACTATTAACGATGACAGATTGTCTTAGATGGTTAGCCGATATGAGACAAATCTCAAGTTTTTTAGATAATGTATATATTTGCGATATAATTAGCAACGGTTGAGTTTTGTGTGTCCTTTCGTTTGACACATTTTTGTAAGTATGGAATTTTTATTATTTTCTATAAATAAAAAAGGCAACTTACATTTTGATCCGTCAACTATAAAAGAATTTCAGGTACGCATCACAATCGATAACAAGTGTTGTTAAGGTCATATTTGGTGTGTCGATATCAAGCGTATTGTAACATCCTCGAAAGCGGAAGAAATTTAAATTTTTAATAAAACACAATACGAGGATACTACCGAAGAAAGTGGACAACTGATGCACCAACATATATACAATATATATCTGAGAGTTTTACAAAAGTGTGATTACAACAAAAGCTAAGGAAAATGTACATGTAATCACTCGGACCTCAAAACAAGGAAAGCAGGATCGGGCCCCGAAAGCGCTCCTCCTCGGTCACCACCTCCTAATGCTGCCTACGACCTGACATAAAACATGAATATGCTTGAGTTTCCCGTAAGGAAACCCCGTATGCCAAACTTACATCACAATAAATGAACTAGACATCTAAAACATGTATGATATGAAATGCAATAAACATCCATCGTCTCACTGGGCCACCAGGAACTCTCTCCCTACCACAGTAGACACAAACAGTGACGGGTCTCGCAGGTCCTCTAGCTCAACCCTCACACGTGCCCCAGGCACCACAGCCGGAAACATCCTCGGCCACAACACACGTGCCCGAGGCACCACAGCCGGAAACATCCTCGGCTAACACGCTGGATCACTCTCAGGTCGGTATCGTCTGTACCGCTGCCATCTTGAGCTGCTCCAGAAGACCACTCTCAGGCCGGCTCCGTCACCCCTCTAGGGCTGGAGATCCGTTGCCATCTTGAGCTGGCCCCACACACGAACCACCCTCAGACCGGCACCGGTCACCCTCTAGGGCCGGAGATCCGTTGCCTTCTTGGGCTGGCCCGACAACACTCAAGAACCACTTTAAGGCTGGCACCGGTCACCCTCTAGGGCAGGAGATCTGTTGCCATCTCAAGCTGGCTCCACAACACAAAACACACAAAAACTGTACCAAACGGTCGAACAAAACCACCCAACCGGTCGACCGAATCCTCTCCACAGGACTTGCCCAACCAACAAAACTGTCAACCGGTCGAACGGAAAAAGGGGTCCCGTTCGACCTAATTCGACCAGTGAAAACTCACTCCACAATAAAACGCACCAACGGTCGAACCACACACAAACACCGGTCGACCGAAAACGGCCAGTACCAAATCCAAATCAATCAGAAAACTCCGGTCGACCGAACCAGCTCGCGGTCGAACAAACTTTAAGTTATTTTAATTCGTTGGTCGAACGAGTCAACTAGGCGGTCGACCGTTTGGATGGTCAACGCCCCAACCGACCTACAACAGTACTTTCGGTCGACCGGAAAAAGGGTCTCGTTCGACCGAAAACACGCAGAGTCTCCATCCCTCGCTCAAAATGTACTACCGGTCGACCACCACCAAGGTATCGTTCGACTGGTACAAGGGATTTCGCCCAAATTACTCTACGACCGGTCGACCGAACCATGCCACCGGTCGACCGTTCACAGTGCAGAACACAGCTTCACGGGTCCGACGAGCCCTCCGGCCTACCGTCGACCACCCCAACACTCACCAAAGCATATGTGAGCATCAAAGTAAAGCTTGACATACCTTGAAGACTTGAAGAAGCCTTTGAAGACCCAACGGCGGGCTTCTCCTTACCAAACACCTTCTCCGACGAACTACAACCGAGCAACGATTCTACCCTCTCCGGAGAACGTCCGATCCTCGCCTCGCCTTCTGAAACACACGGCTCGAGCTCCTCCGCACACCGGAGATCTGATCAGAGAGAGGGAGAGGGTTTGAGCGGGAGAGAGAGAGAAAACGAGAGAGAGAGAGAGAGAGAGAGAGAGAGACAGAGAGAGTAACACTCACCACATATATTCTTCTCCTCTAATCTCCACCATCCATCACATCTCTTCCAAATCAATCCCAGCCCTCCATCTAAAACCACCGATTAAGCACCTAATCAAGGCCAAAACATGATTAGGCCAAAGTAAGGATTTAGGATATTACAATCCACCCTCCTTAAAAGAATTTCGTCCACGAAATTAGGACCGAAACTCACCAAACAATTCCGGGAACTCCTTCCGGACCTCTTCCTCAACTTCCCAAGTAGCCTCGTGCTCACTATGGTGCTGCCACCTGACCTTCACCATCGGTATGGTCCTCCTCCTGAGCTGGTGGTCCATCCGATCCACGATCTCCACAGGTCTCTTCTCGAAAGACAAATCCTGCCGGATCTTCGGAACCTCTAACTGAATCACGTGAGAAGGATCCGCTACGTACTTCCTCAACATAGAAACGTGGAAGACGTTGTGAAGACCCGAAAACTGTGGTGGCAAAGCGATCCTGTAGGCAACCTCTCCGATCCGATCGAGAATCTCAAACGGCCCGACGTACCTCGGACTGAGCTTCCCTTTCTTCCCGAACCTCATCACTCCTCGAGATGGTGAAATCTTCAGGAAAACGTGATCGCCTACCTCGAACATCAGTGCACTGCTACGCTTATCAGCATAACTCTTCTGCCTACTCTGAGCTGTCGTTAATCTCTGCCTGATCACATCAACTTTCTCGGCATACATCTGCACAATCTCAGGCCCGATCAGCTGTCTCTCGCCTACAATGCTCCAGCACACTGACGATCTACAAGGTCTCCCGTACAATGCCTCGTATGGTGCCATTCCGATACTCGAATGGTAACTGTTGTTGTAGGTGAACTCTATCAGCGGTAGATGCTCATCCCAGTGCACTGCCCAATCCAGAGCACATGCTCTCAGAATATCCTCCAGAGTCTGGATCGTCCTCTCAGACTGCCCATCTGTCTGTGGGTGGAATGTTGTACTAAACTTCAACCGTGTCCCCAGAGCCTGCTGCAGAGTTCCCCAAAATGTGGAAGTAAACCTGGTGTCTCGATCAGATATAATACTCACTGGCAACCCATGCAATCAGACTATCTCATCAATGTACAGTCTAGCCAGGTCCTCCAAAGGAAATGTGGTCCGGATTGCCAGAAAATGCGATGACTTGGTCAGTCGAACAACTATCACCCAAATCGCGTCATGAGATCTCCTCGTCCTCGGCAACCTGGTGACGAAATCCATCGTCACATGCTCCCACTTCCACTCTAGAAGCTCGATCCTCTGCATCGACCCTGTAGGTCTCTGGTGCTCAATCTTCACCTGCTGACAAATCAAACATCTGTCAACGAACTCTACGATCTCCGTCTTCGTCCTCTTCCACCAGAAATTCCTCTGAAGATCTCTATACATCTTCGTGCTGCCCGGGTGGATCGAATAACGAGATCTGTGCGCCTCCTCCAAAATATCCTTCCTCAGATCTCCTCCCTTCAGCACCGAGACACGACCTCTGAATCTCAGCCCACCATCAACTCCAATACTGAAGTCTGACCCATCTCTGGCAGCTAACTGTAACAACCCAGCTAACTCCTCATCAGTACTCTGAGCCTGGACGATACTCGAGACTAACTGTGGCTCCACTCTTAGCCCGACAATCACCGCACCTCGCGACTCATCTGTGAACGGTCTCCACTCGGTCAATGCCTCAAGCAGCTTCCACTCCTCGATACAAAGACCTGCCGCGGTAACCTCCACCTTCCTGCTCAAAGCATCAGCAACTGAATTTGCCTTCCCCGGATGGTACGAGATGGTGAAATCATAATCCCTAATCAGCTCAAGCCATTTGCACTGCCTCATATTCAGCTCCTTCTGCGAAAACAGATACTTCAGGCTCTGATGATCAGTGAAAACCTCGAACTGCTCGCCGTACAAGTAATGCCTCCAAGTCTTCAAAGCGTGCACGACTGCCGCCAACTCCAAATCATGAGTGGGGTAATTCCTCTCGTGCACTTTCAGCTGCCTCGAAGCATATGCAACCACCTGCCCGTGCTGCATGAGTACACATCCCAGTCCAACGCCTGACATGTCACTGTAAATCACAAATCCACCACTGCAACTGGGAAGTGTCAGAACTGGAGCAGTCGTCAGCCGACTCTTCAGTTCCTCGAAACTGTCCTCGCACTTCTGGGACCACACGAACTCAACGCCCTTCCGCGTCAAAGCCGTCAACGGCGAAGCCAACCTCGAGAAATCCTGGATAAAACGGCGATAATAACCTGCCAGACCTACAAAGCTCCTGACCTCTGCCACACTCGTCGGGGCTCTCCACTGCGTAACAGCCTCAACCTTCGCTGGATCTACTGAAATCCCCTCTCCTGATATGATGTGCCCCTGAAAGCCGACACTGCTCAGCCAGAACTCGCACTTCGAAAACTTAGCGTACAACTGATGATCTCTCAGAATGCCAAGTACGATCTGCAAGTGCTCCCTGTGCTGCTCTACGTCCGGTGAATATACCAAGACGTCATCTACGAAGACTACCACAAATCGGTCGAGGTACTGACTGAACGTCCTGTTCATCAGATCCATGAAAGTTGCAGGCGCGTTCGTCAATCTGAACGGCATCACTAGAAACTCATAGTGACCGTATCTCGTCCTAAACGCGGTCTTCTGAATGTTTACCTCTCTGATCCTCAACTGATGATACCCGGATCGCAGATCAATCTTCGAAAATATCTTCGCTGACTGCAACTGGTCAAACAGGTCCTCAATCCTGGGCAAGGGATACCGATTCCTAACGGTAACCTTGTTCAGCATCCTGTAATCGATGCACATCCGCAATGAGCCATCTTTCTTCTTCACAAAGAGAACCGGAGCTCCCCAAGGAGAGACATTGGGGTGGATAAACCCAGTATCTAACAAATCTTGCAGCTGCTTCTTCAGCTCAACCAACTCAGTCGGTGTCATCCTATAAGGAGCCTTCGACTGTGGAGTAGTCCCCGCCACTAAATCAATACCGAACTCCAGCTCCCTGTGAGGCGGCAGATCAGAAACGTCTGAAAATACATCACCAACCTCCTGGACAATCTCTATGTCCTCCAACGACCTCATCTCTGGATCTGGAATGACCAACGTAGCCACGAAAGCTCTACAGCCCTGCTCAAGCAGCTTCCGTGCCCTCACTGCTGACACTACGACCCGACCACCACTGTCCTTCTTTCCCCTGATCAACAAATCAAGTAGCCCCTTCCTCGGGATGAGAATCTTCTTCTCCCGGCACAAAACCCGAACATCATACTGGAACAGCCAATCCATCCCCAGTATGAAATCGAAGTCTTCCATCGGCAACAAAATCAGGTCAGCCGGAAACTCCTGATCTTCTGCCACAATCGTGGTGCCGTGGAGGAAGCTCCCCACAATGCCCACAAGACCCAAGGGTGTGCTGACTTCCAACGTGGCAGTCAACATCGCAAGGGTACGACCCAACACACTCGCAAATCTCTCAGAAATGAACGAATGTGTGGCCCCACAGTCAAATAACACTCTGGCTACCAAACCGGCAATACAGAGTGTACCTTCCACCACAGTGCTGGCGTCCTTCGCCTCCTCTGCATGAACGGTGAATACACGCCCGGTCCCCTGTCCCTGCTGAGGTGGTGTAACAGGACGACGACCTCCGTCTCTACCCACCACTGGGGGTCTCGTTCGAGAACTGGACTCGCCTGGTCCGCTCCTGCAATCTCTGGCATAATTGCCTGGCTGGCCACAACTGAAACAAACTCCAGGATGGCTCCCACACTCTCGACCTGGGTGGACTCTGCCACACTTCCTGCACGGCGCAGGCTGGCGTGCATTGCTCCCTCTATCCGGGGCCTCTTGCCCAGATTTCCTGCCAGTGGAACTCCCGGACGTCCACTGCTCTTCCCCTGAGGCCTCCTGGACTCTGCATAATTTTCCTTATAGTCCTGGTCTATGAGAGTCGCGAACTTCACAGCATCTGCTAAGGTCTGACGCATGCTGTAAGTCACGTGAGTACGGAGTTGCTTCCGAAGTCCCCGAATAAACTTCCTCGCCCTCTGAATCGGGGTCACACAAAACTCTGGACAATAACGCTCCAAAGCGTTGAACTTCCGGACGTAATCCGCCATTGTCATCTCACCCTGCTTGTAGCTCATGAACTCCTCTGTCTTCACGTCCCTGACATGCTCTGGGAAGTACTTCTCATTGAATTCCCTGAGGAACTCATCCCAACTGATATCAGTCCTGCCCAGAAACACCACTGCGGCCGTGGTCCTCCACCAGTTGGACGCCTCACCGCCCAACACATAAGTGGCCAAACCTACCATCCTCTCCGGTGGACTCCCAATCGCCTGGAAGATCTCCTGGATCTTAAAGACCCAGTCCTCGGCAGCCTCAGAATCTCCTCTGCCATCAAATGCAGGCGGGTGTTGGCGCATAAAACGATCGTGCGCCGCTCCAACCCCTGTCGTCTCCTCTCTGCCAGACTGACGATCTAAAAGAACGCCCAGCCTCTGCACAGTGTCGTAGAGCATCCGGCGCTCCTCAACCCAATTTGTGGCTCCAGTCTCCTCACTGGTACTCGGCCCATGTGGGGGAAGTCACTTGCGTCTCGGAGGCATCTACACACGAGACAACAAAACTGAAAATCAGATAATTATGGATGCATGCTCTAAAATGCAACTATCTAAAAGACATCTAAGGTGGCTTCCTTGGACAAGTGCGTCGGAACAGACCGCTCTGATACCAAAATGTAACATCCTCGAAATCAGAACAAATTTAAATTTTTAATAAAACACAATACGAGGATATTACCGAAGAAAGTGGACAACTGGTGCACCAACATATATACAATATATATCTGAGAGTTTTACAAAAGTGTGATTACAAAAAAAGCTAAGGAAAATGTACATGTAATCACTCGAACCTCAAAACAAGGAAAGCAGGATCGGGCCCCGAAAGCGCTCCTCCTCGGTCACCACCTCCTAATGCTGCCTACGACCTGACATAAAACATGAATATGCCTGAGTTTCCCGTGAGGAAACCCCGTATGCCAAACTTACATCACAATAAATGAACTAGACATCTAAAACATGTATGATATGAAATGCAATAAACATCCATCGTCTCACTGGGCCACCGGGAACTCTTTCCCTACCACAGTAGACACCAAACAGTGACGGGTCTCGCATGTCCTCTAGCCCAACCCTCACACGTGCCTCATGCACCATAGCCGGAAACATCCTCGGTCACAACACACGTGCCCCAGGCACCACAGCCGGAAACATCCTCGGCTAACACGCTGGATCACTCTCAGGTCGGTATCGTCTGTACCGCTGCCATCTTGAGCTGCTCCAGAAGACCACTCTTAGGCCGGCACCGTCACCCCTCTAGGGCCGGAGATCCATTGCCATCTTGAGCTGGCCCCACACACGAACCACCCTCAGGCCGGAACCGGTCACCCTCTAGGGCCGGAGATCCGTTGCCTTCTTGGGCTGGCCCGACAACACTCAAGAACCACTCTCAGGCCGGCACCGGTCACCCTCTAGGGTCGGAGATCTGTTGCCATCTCAAGCTGGCTCCACAACACGAAACACACAAAAACTGTACCGAACGGTCGAACAAAACCTCCCAACCGGTCGACCGAATCCTCTCCACAGGACTGGCTCAACCAACAAAACTGTCAACCGGTCGAACGGAAAAGGGGTCCCGTTCGACCGAATTCGACCAGTGAAAACTCACTCCACAGTAAAACGCACCAACGGTCGAACCACACATAAACACCGGTCGACCGAAAACGTCCAGTACCAAATCCAAATCAATCAGAAAACTCCGGTCGACCGAACCAGCTCGCGGTCGAACAAACTTTAAGTTATTTTAATTCGTTGGTCGAACGAGTCAACTAGGCGGTCGACCGTTTGGATGGTCAACGCCCCAACCGACCTACAACAGTGCTTTCGGTCGACCGGAAAAAGGGTCTCGTTCGACCGAAAACACGCAGAGTCTCCATCCCTCGCTCAAAATGTACTACCGGTCGACCACCACCAAGGTATCGTTCGACCGGTACAAGGGATTTCGCCCAAATTACTCTACGACCGGTCGACCGAACCATGCCACCGGTCGACCATTCACAGTGCAGAACGCAGCTTCACGGGTCCAACGAGCCCTCCGGCCTACCGTCGACCACCCCAACACTCACCAAAGCATATGAGAGCATCAAAGTAAAGCTTGACATACCTTGAAGACTTGAAGAAGCCTTTGAAGACCCAACGGCGAGCTTCTCCTTACCAAACACCTTCTCCGACGAACTACAACCGAGCAACGATTCTACCCTCTCCGGAGAACGTCCGATCCTCGCCTCGCCTTCTGAAACCCACGGCTCGAGCTCCTCCGCACACCGGAGATCTGATCAGAGAGAGGGAGAGGGTTTGAGCGGGAGAGAGAGAGAAAACGAGAGAGAGAGAGAGAGAGTAACACTCACCACATATACTCTTCTCCTCTAATCTCCACCATCCATCACATCTCTTCCAAATCAATCCCATCCCTCCATCTAAAACCACCGATTAAGCACCTAATCAAGGCCAAAACATGATTAGTCCAAAGTAAGGATTTAGGATATTACAACCCACCCTCCTTAAAAGAATTTCGTCCACGAAATTAGGACCGAAACTCACCAAACAATTCCGGGAACTCCTTCCGGACCTCTTCCTCAACTTCCCAAGTAGCCTCTCGCTCACTATGGTGCTGCCACCTGACCTTCACCATCGGTATGGTCCTCCTCCTGAGCTGGTGGTCCATCCGATCCACGATCTCCATAGGTCTCTCCTCGAGAGACAAATCCTGCCGAATCTCCGGAACCTCTAACTGAATCACGTGAGAAGGATCCGCTACGTACTTCCTCAACATAGAAACGTGGAAGACGTTGTGAAGACCCGAAAACTGTGGCGGCAAAGCGATCCTGGACGCATCCTCTCCGATCCGATCGAGAATCTCAAACGGCCCGACGTACCTCGGTGATGTATTGCATACATTGCATCATATGTCTTTCATTTAGATTACTTTTACATCAATAAATGCTACTAAGGTATGTGTTTAGTCTTATTTACAGAATACAGGGACCTGAATGAAATTTACCCACATCCCGAGCATAAACGCATGCAAAAGACTCATTTCTATCATAAAGACCAAGTTCAAGATTATCGGGTTACGAATGGAAATGTATCCAAGCATAAAAGCATTCAAGTCCTAATTGCAAAAAGAACAAGGACTTAAGCACAAAAGTAGCTGGGGACTTAACTGCAAAAAGTCAAGGTCCTAATTGCAAATCACGAGTAGCTTTTATTCTCTTGGAGAAAATATATAGAAAAATCAATGTATATCTCCAAATATATGAAGGAATTAATCCGGAGCTCAAAAGAATGGAAAGAATCAATCCAGACGCGTAAAGGAGGATCAAATCATACCATAAACATTCGACCAAAATATGGACCAAATCAGAGCATGATGTGCGGCGATTCCGCCGCAGATCACACACACCATGCGGCGATTCCGCCGCCCCCTAGTCGATCCGTGTGCTCTAATTTTGTCCAGTCGTGTCTGGACACGTGTACTTTCCAATATTATACCTAGATCCCTTGTAGCAACTATAAATAGACCCGAGAACGATGTTAGAAGGGTCCTTAGTCTTTGGTGGTAGTTTTTATTCTTAATCTAAGGTTTGTATTCTTCTTTTCATTAATAAAATTCTGTCTTTTATTTCTTACTTTTAGTTTTCTTTTGTAATGTCTCAAGGACCCCTTCTTCCTCCCTCTATGAGTTTCTAACTCTTTCCAAAGGGTGGAGGTGACGGATTCGGGTGAAGAGAAGATGAATGAATGTTATTATTTTAATTTCGTGTCAGTATATTTTGATTACTTGAGTTTATGTTAAATCATTTATCATGTAATGCTTTATAACTAATATGATTTATTATAAGTTTCTAAATTCTCTAATCTAAACCCTAAATCTAAACCTCCACCCAACGGAATTCACTTCTTTGTTCTTGTTTTAGTTTTAATTGTTCTTGTTTCTTGCTTTACATAATTAAAAATCAAAAATCTCAAAACCAACTTATTTCTTCTCTCTTTCTCTTCCTTAATCGAAAATCACAAAATAACAAGATCTCTCCCTCCTTGTGTTCGACCCGTATTTGCCACGTCTCCATTGACGTCGTGCACTTGCAGTATAAATTTAATTCTCATCAAGTTTTTGGCGCCGTTGCCGGGGAGGCGACGCAGATTTTGTTTTTTTTTTGTTGATTTCGATTCTGTTCTGTTTATCTTGTGCGCGATCTAACTATTTGGATTTGTGTTTCAGGAGACAACAGAGTGCGCGGCGAAATCCGAGCACCATCTGAGCTAAACGAGCGGCGGAATCGCCGCACATCAAAGGGAACCTGCGGCGGAATCGCCGCACAATTGAAGCATCTGGGCTTCAAATTTTTCTGGGGTTAGCACCATCTCTGGGTGGACGCGTGGAGCTACTGAAATTTCGAGAGCGGGCGGCGAACCCGACTGAGCATTGCGTAGGTAACCTTTGTTGCCTTTTTTCCTCGTAATTTCTAGTTTCAGAAAATTTCCTTTTATTAGAATTGCACGTGTTAAGCTTAAATTCCATAATTGGCAATAATTCAACTCTGACCTAAAATTGGCAAAATTAGAAAGGCCTTAGTGCATGCATCATCTAGTGTTTTGTATGCATTATTCTTGCTAAATTCTTGCAAATCAATTTCTGTTGAAGAGTGCTGGAGGCAAGGTACGCATCGCGGTTTTTATTGAATGCATTTAAGCATATAATCTAGTTTGCATACAACCTTGAAATTGCCCCCCTCTAAAGACCATTGTTTGACTATCTCTGCTAGATTTAGGTTAAACTATCTAAAGGGCAACTCCGTAGGCAAAGATACGGTGGGGATTTCATCACCCTTCCGTGGCCCACAAACAACAATCCCAAAGTGTCACCCAAGCCTTAAATTAAAATCAATTAGACATTGACCCCTAAGCACTCGGACTCATTTAAGGAGAAGAATTGGTTTGACTTGTTATGACCTGAAGCCGATTGAATTTAATTTGGTGTCTAGAAAGTGTTTTTGTGTTGACGTAAGTCTTCCAAGCGAAGTGGTTGTCTAATTGGCACCGACTCTGTCGGAAGCGCCCCCACTAGCTATACACGGCCTGGCCAAGTTGGTTTGATTAGTGAGGGAGGTGAATCAAGCGAATCAATTCGACTCAACCAGTTAGGAGTCGTCTAGATCTAAGCGACACTAGGTCTAGGATTGTTTGAACCGTGCTTTCTTAGTAATTTTCTGACCAACCCTCTTTCTATCTTTAGAGTTAGGTTTCCCTTCTCATCTGAGTCTTCTTTCTCTTCTCACCTAAATTCTCTAGATTTGGATTCCTTTCTCATATTTCCCCATTCTATTGTTTGTTTCCCTTTTTTAAAAAAAACAAATTAAAAAAAACGAAAATATAAAAAAAAATTGTAATTAATTCTTGAAATTAAATTTGGAATTTAAATTTCGAATTTGAATTCAAAAATTGATTCAACCCGGTGCACTCAGATTTGTATTCGGGACTTGAGTAATCGACTCTCACGAGTTCATCTAGATTCCAGTCTGGAACTTAACCCCAATCCACCTGTTGCACCACCTCACCCAGATCCAATGGGTGAGAACGTAGTGGACCCGCCTGTTGCACAACCTATAACTCTGAGGGATCGATGCTATCCAGCGATGGCTGCTCAGCCATCGTGCATCGTTATGCCCACCATCCCGGGTCGCGACTTCGAACTTAAGGCACAATACATGAGTATGTTGCCTAAGTTCACCTCTAGGGAAGACCCATATCTCTTCCTTAGAGAATTTGAGGAAATCTGCTCTCTTATGCAATACCAGCATATCCCTGAGGAGGCAGTGCGTCTGAAATTCGTGCCTCTAGCACTGAAGGACGACGCTAAGAAATGGCTATATAGTCTAGCCGAAAGATCCATTAGAAGTTGGGCTGAATTTCTTCAAGTTTTCCTAAAAAAATATTTCCCCAACCATAAGACTATGAGGATTAGGAATGAAATTGTTGCATTCGTTCAGTCTGAGAGCGAGCCGTTCTATTCCTATCTAGAAAGATTCAAAAGTGTTCTGACCCAATGCCCTCATCATGGAATTCCAAGATGGCAATTATGCCAAATTATTTATGAGGGATTGACACCCACATCTAGAGTTATGGTAGAATCCGTAAGCCAAGGGAATTTTATGTCGAAAAATGAAAATGATGCCTGGACTTTTCTCGAGGAATTAGCTGAAAATAGTATGCAATGGGACAATGCTAGAACACCGCTTAACCCGAGTATTGGATCTAGAATAGCAAGTCAACCCAAACCAGGTGTCTTAGCTGTTGATGCCAACATAGCGGCTGAAGCAAAACTAGCTACCCTTATGCGCAGAATGGAAAGTTTAGAGCTCCAAGCCCAAAACCGAGTGAATCAAGCCTCAACTATCCCGTGCTCTAGATGTGGTCAGACTGGTCATGTAATGGAGGATTGTGCGGAATGGGACCAAGTTAATGCCATGTATAACCATGCTAGAAATGACCCATACGCATCAACCTATAACTCGGGTTGGCGTAATAATTCCAATTTCTCATCTAGCCAACAAGGTCAACCTCCTAGGCAACAACTAAACCCGTATAACCAAAATAATACATCATCTGGGTTTAGTAACAATAACGATCATGAGGTTAGGTTGACGAGCTTGGAAAATTTGATGAAAACCTTTATACAAACAACCAACCAGACTTTCCAAAGGCTAGAGACACAAGTCAGCCAACTAGCACAAATAGTAGGTGAAAGAGAAAAGGGTCGGTTTCCAAGTCAACCTGAGGTGAACCCTAGATCTAATAACTCATATCAATCCTATCAAGCACCTTCAGGAAATAACAACTTTAGACCGGTTCAAATGGTTAATAAGGAAGGACAGTTCCAACAAATAAATGCAGTAGTATCATTACGGTCCGGAAGACAAGTTGATAACAATGTGGTAAATCCTAGAGTGTCCAATCAATCTAGCCATCAAGCACCCACATATGACCTAACCATTGAACCCGACGTCCAATCTGAAACACCCAACCCACCTACTCAACCTGAACCTATAGCTCAACCTGAACCTGAGCGAGTCTATGTTCCTAAAGCCCCATTCCCCAATAGACTTAAAAAGAATTCAAGTGCATAAATGGAGAAAATCTTGGAAGTATTTAAGCAAGTTAAGGTGAACATTCCACTGTTAGACATGATTCAACAAATACCTGCTTATGCTAAATTCTTAAAGGATTTGTGCACTAAAAAGAGAAAAACAAACGTACCAAAGAAGGCATTCTTAACTGCAAACATAAGTTCTATTTTGTCCAACACATCTCCTATAAAATATAAGGATCCTGGATGTCCCACAATTTCATGTGCAATAGGAGATACTTTTATCAACAAAGCCCTTCTAGACCTTGGTGCTAGTGTTAACCTACTCCCGTACTCTGTCTATGAGCAAATGAACCTTGGTCCACTAAAACCCTCTAAGACAACCCTTCAATTTGCTGATTGCTCTATTAAGAAACCAAGAGGCATAGTAGAGGATGTTTTGATCAAGGTTGGTGACTTCATTTACCCAGTGGATTTTGTCGTACTAGATACCGCACCTGTTGTAAATCCTAATCGACAAATCCCTGTAATTCTAGGCAGACCCTTTTTAGCCACTTCGGAAGCATTGATAAACTGTCGAAATGGGCTCATGCAATTATCTTTTGGGAACTTAAAAGCTGAATTTAATATCTTTCATATTGATAGTGAGCCAGAAATAACATGCAATCAAAGTGATGTTGTCATGAAATCGCGTATCTATAATATTTCTGAATCATCACAAAATCAAAAAGGAAGTAAGAAAAAGGGGAGGAATTCATCTACACACCCACCGTCACTCGAGCAAATAAGAGAACTAATTTATGTGAGTGGTGTGGAACCTGTAACTCAGGACGCTCATTGCAACATGGGGAACAATTCAACTGGATACATGCACCAATATGGTGTCATTCAATCCAGTTCTGACTATGGTTGACTTTGAGCAAATTTCATCCGTCCACCGCAGTTCACCAAGGTAATAAGTGCATTTGCTTTATATTTGCATACATTGAGGACAATGCATGATTTAGGTGTGGGGGGGTGTTTATGTATATATTTATCTATAGATCTGTCTTTTATTTCTTAAAAAAAATCAATGTATCATGACATAGCTTAAGATTGAACTGCTAAAACCCATGTACAAATTGCATTGAGTTTTTGTTCCTTATTATATAGTTCTGCTTGTAGAAATTGTGACATAAATCTAAGTTCCAAAGAAATAACCCATTGCCCTTTAAGACATGTATGCACTTAAATTGGATGAATCAAATCTTTGAAGTGGTTGATAAAAAGCAGAGGTTGAGGAAAATATACCGGGAAGTGTGGACTTCTAATAGCAATTAAGCCTTGAGGAAAATAAAAATAAAAATAAAGGAATAAAGTGAAGAAAACACATTTTGCAAAATGATTACAAAAGCCCAAGCCTTTGAGTCACTGGTCCGTAGGGGTATCTTGAAACCCGGTAACTTGAGTCTACCAGCTCGGGATTATCGACCAAACTCGCTACACGAATGCAAAGGGTAAAAGTGTCAAAAAGCAAATGTGTTGAATCACGAAAGAAAAGAAAAGAAAAAAAAATAATAATACTCAAGGCCCAAAAGCTAAAAGAATGATCCATGCCATGGTTGATCCGAATGATACTTCACCACCAGAGGAGGCGTGCAAAATAATTCAAGTGATAAACATGTGTAGAAGGGTTAGTGGTGTGAATGTTGGAGGAACAAAGACCAAGTCATATATTTTAATGAGTTAGATTTATATAATGAGCATGCAAGAATTCTCAGTGAGATGTATAAGGTTGAGGTAGGGATATTGAGAACTATTAATGAAATGTTGATTTAAGACTTTGTGGGTGTGTCAACTGAAAACCCTCACGAGACAAAACTCGTCCTCTAAGGAAACTTGGAGGTTTAAAGGCTTGTTGCACATGCTAAGTGCAACCGTGATTCCTACGAAAGTGAGTTAGGATTTCCCTGTTTTTATTTTTCGTATCTTCTGTTTTGCTAGGGACTAGCAAAATCTAGGTGTGGGGGTATTTGATGCATTGCATACATTACATCATATGTCTTTCATTTAGATTACTTTTACATCAATAAATGCTACTAAGGTATGTGTTTAGTCTTATTTACAGAATACAGGGACCTGAATGCAATTTACCCACATCCCGAGCATAAACACATGCAAAAGACTCATTTCTATCATAAAGACCAAGTTCAAGATTATCGGGTTACGAATGGAAATGTATCCAAGCATAAAAGCATTCAAGTCCTAATTGCAAAAAGAACAAGGACTTAAGCACAAAAGTAGCCGGGGACTTAACTGCAAAAAGTCAAGGACCTAATTGCAAATCACGAGTAGCTTTTATTCTGTTGGAGAAAATATATAGAAAAATCAATGTATATCTCCCAATATATGAAGGAATTAATCCGGAGCTCAAAAGAATGGAAAGAATCAATCCAGACGCGTAAAGGAGGATCAAATCATACCATAAACATTCGACCAAAATCTGGACCAAATCAGAGCATAATGTGCGGCGATTCCGCCGCAGATCACACACACCATGCGGCGATTCCGCCGCCCCCTAGTCGATCCGTGTGCTCCAATTTTGTCCAGTCGTGTCTGGACACGTGTACTTTCCAATATTATACCTAGATCCCTTGTAGCAACTATAAATAGACCCGAGAACGATGTTAGAAGGGTTCTTAGTCTTTGGTGGTAGTTTTTATTCTTAATCATAGTTTTATATTCTTCTTTTCATTAATAAAATTCTGTCTTTTATTTCTTACTTTTAGTTTTCTTTTGTAATGTCTCAAGGACCCCTTCTTCCTCCCTCTATGAGTCTCTAACTCTTTCCAAAGGGTGGAGGTGACGGATTAGGGTGAAGAGAAGATGAATGAATGTTATTATTTTAATTTCGTGTCAGTATATTTTGATTACTTGAGTTTATGTTAAATCATTTATCATGTAATGCTTTATAACTAATATGATTTATTATAAGTTTCTAAATACTCTAATCTAAACCCTAAATCTAAACCTCCACCCAACGGAATTCACTTCTTTGTTCTTGTTATAGTTTTAATTACTCTTGTTTCTTGCTTTACATAATTAAAAATCAAAAATCTCAAAACCAACTTATTTCTTCTCTCTTTCTCTTCCTTAATCGAAAATCACAAAATAACAAGATCTCTCCCTCCTTGTGTTCGACCCGAATTTGCCACGTCTCCATTGACGCTGTGCACTTGCGGTATAAATTTAATTCTCATCACTCGGACTGAGCTTCCCTTTCTTCCCGAACCTCATCACTCCTCGAGATGGTGAAATCTTCAGGAAAGCGTGATCGCCTACCTCGAACATCAGTGCACGGCTACGCTTATCAGCATAGCTCTTCTGCCTACTCTGAGCTGTCGTTAATCTCTGCCTGATCACATCAACTTTCTCGGCATACATCTGCACAATCTCAGGCCCGATCAGCTGTCTCTCGCCTACAATGCTCCAGCACACTGGCGATCTACAAGGTCTCCCGTACAATGCCTCGTACGGTGCCATTCCGATACTCGAATGGTAACTGTTGTTGTAGGCGAACTCTATCAGCGGTAGATGCTCATCACAGTGCACTGCCCAATCCAGAGCACATGCTCTCAGAATATCCTCCAGAGTCTGGATCGTCCTCTCAAACTGCCCATCTGTCTGTGGGTGGAATGTTGTACTAAACTTCAACCGTGTCCCTAGAGCCTGCTGCAGACTTCCCCAAAATGTGGAAGTAAACCTGGTGTCTCGATCAGATATAATACTCACTGGCACCCCGTGCAATCGGACTATCTCATCAATGAACAGTCTAGCCAGGTCCTCCAAAGGTAATGTGGTCCGGATTGCCAGAAAATGCGATGACTTGGTCAGTCGATCAACTATCATCCAAATCGAGGCATGAGATCTCTTCGTCCTCGGCAACCTGGTGACGAAATCCATCGTCCCATGCTCCCACTTCCACTCTAGAAGCTCGATCCTCTGATCGGCCCTGCAGGTCTCTGGTGCTCAATCTTCACCTGCTGACAAATCAGACATCTGTCAACGAACTCTACGATCTCCGTCTTCGTCCTCTTCCACCAGAAATTCCTCTGAAGATCTCTATACATCTTCGTGCTACCCGGGTGGATCGAATAACGAGATCTGTGCGCCTCCTCTAAAATATCTTTCCTCAGATCTCCTCCCTTCAGCACCCAGACACGACCTCTGAATCTCAGCCCACCATCAACTCCAATACTGAAGTCTGACCCATCTCTGGCAGCTAACTGTAACAACCCAGCTAACTCCTCATCAGTACTCTGAGCCTGGACGATACTCGAGACTAACTGTGGCTCCACTCTTAGCCCGACAATCACCGCACCTCGCGACTCATCTGTGAACGGTCTCCACTCGGTCAAAGCCTCAAGCAGCTTCCACTCGTCGATACAAAGACCTGCCGCGGTAACCTCCACCTTCCTGCTCAAAGCATCAGCAACTGAATTTGCCTTCCCCGGATGGTACGAGATGGTGAAATCATAATCCTTAATCAGCTCGAGCCATTTGCACTGCCTCATATTCAGCTCCTTCTGCGAAAATAGATACTTCAGGCTCTGATGATCAGTGAAAACCTCGAACTGCTCGCCGTACAAGTAATGCCTCCAAGTCTTCAAAGCGTGCACGACTGCCGCCAACTCCAAATCATGAGTGGGGTAATTCCTCTCGTGCACTTTCAGCTGCCTCGAAGCATATGCAACCACCTGCCCGTGCTGCATGAGTACACATCCCAGTCCAACGCCTGACGTGTCACTGTAAATCACAAATCCACCACTGCCACTGGGAAGTGTCAGAACTGGAGCAGTCGTCAGCCGACTCTTCAGTTCCTCGAAACTGTCCTCGCACTTCTGGGACCACACGAACTCAACGCCCTTCCGCGTCAAAGCCGTCAACGGCGAAGCCAACCTCGAGAAATCCTGGATAAAACGGCGATAATAACCTGCCAGACCTACAAAGCTCATGACCTCTGCAACACTCGTCAGGGCTCTCCACTGCGTAACGGCCCCAACCTTCGCTGGATCTACTGAAATCCCCTCTCCTGATATGATGTGCCCCTGAAAGCCGACACTGCTCAGCCAGAACTCGCACTTCGAAAACTTAGCGTACAACTGATGATCTCTCAGAATGCCAAGTACGATCCGCAAGTGCTCCCTGTGCTGCTCTACGTCCGGTGAATATACCAAGATGTCATCTAAAGACTACCACAAATCGGTCGAGGTACTGACTGAACGTCCTGTTCATCAGATCCATGAAAGCTGCAGGCGCGTTCGTCAATCTGAACGGCATCACTAGAAACTCATAGTGACTGTATCTCGTCCTAAACGCGGTCTTCTGAATGTTTACCTCTCTGATCCTCAACTGATGATACCCGGATCGCAGATCAATCTTCGAAAATATCTTCGCTGACTGCAACTGGTCAAACAGGTCCTCAATCCTGGGCAAGGGATACCGATTCCTAACGGTAACCTTGTTCAGCATCCAGTAATCAATGCACATCTGCAATGAGCCATCTTTCTTCTTCACAAAGAGAACCGGAGCTCCCCAAGGAGAGACATTGGAGCGGATAAACCCAGTATCTAACAAATCTTGCAGCTGCTTCTTCAGCTCAACCAACTCAGTCGGTGTCATCCTATAAGGAGCCTTCGACTGTGGAGTGGTCCCCGCCACTAAATCAATACCGAACTCCAGCTCCCTGTGAGGCGGCAGATCAGAAACGTCTGAAAATTCATCACCAAACTCCTGGACAATCTCTATGTCCTCCAACGACCTCATCTCTGGATCTGGAACGACCAACGTAGCCACGAAAGCTCTGCAGCCCCGCTCAAGCAGCTTCCGTGCCCTCACTGCTGACACTACGACCCGACCACCACTGTCCTTCTTTCCCCTGATCAACAAATCAGGTAGCCCCTTCCTCGGGATCAGAATCTTCTTCTCCCGGCACAAAACCCGAACATCATACTGGGACAGCCAATCCATCCCCAGTATGACATCGAAGTCTTCCATCGGCAACAAAATCAGGTCAGCCGGAAGCTCCTGATCGTCCGCAACAATCGTGGTGCCGGGGAGGAAGCTCCCCACAATGCCCACAAGACCCAAGGGTGTGCTGACTTCCAACGTGGCAGTCAACATCGCAAGGCTACGACCCAACACACTCGCAAATCTCTCAGAAATGAACGAATGCGTGGCCCCACAGTCAAATAACACTCTGGCTACCAAACCGGCAATACAGAGTGTACCTTCCACCACAGTGCTGACGTCCTTCGCCTCCTCTGCCTGAACGGTGAATACACGCCCGGTCCTCTGTCCCTGCTGAGGTGGTGCAACAGGACGACGACCTCCGTCTCTACCCACCACTGGGGGTCTTGCTCGAGAACTGGACTCGCCTGGTCCGCTCCTACAATCTCTGGCATAAAGTCCTGGCTGACCACAACTGAAACAAACTCCAGGATGGCTCCCACACTCTCGACCTGGGTGGACTCTGCCACACTTCCTGCACGGCGCAGGCTGGCGTGCACTGCTCCCCTCTATCCGGGGCCTCTTGCCCGGATTTCCTGCCAGTGGAACTCCCGGACGTCCACTGCTCTTCCCCTGAGGCCTCCTGGACTCTGCATAATTTTCCTTATAGTCCTGGTCTATGAGAGTCGCGAACTTCACAGCATCTGCTAAGGTCTGACGCATGCTGTAAGTCACGCGAGTACGGAGTTGCTTCCGAAGTCCCCGAATAAACATCCTCGCCCTCTGAATCGGGGTCACACAAAACTCTGGACAATAACGCTCCAAAGCGTTGAACTTCCGGACGTAATCCGCCAGTGTCATCTCACCCTGCTCGAGGCTCATGAACTCCTCTCTCTTCACGTCCCTGACATGCTCTGGGAAGTACTTCTCATTGAGTTCCCTGAGGAACTCATCCCAACTGATATCAGTCCTGCCCGGAAACACCACTGCGGCCGTGGTCCTCCACCAGTTGGACGCCTCGCCGCCCAACACATAAGTGGCCAAACCCACCATCCTCTCCGGTGGACTCCGCTGGATCACTCTCAGGTCGGTATCGTCTGTACCGCTGCCATCTTGAGCTGCTCCAGAAGACCACTCTTAGGCCGGCACCGTCACCCCTCTAGGGCCGGAGATCCATTGCCATCTTGAGCTGGCCCCACACACGAACCACCCTCAGGCCGGAACCGGTCACCCTCTAGGGCCGGAGATCCGTTTCCTTCTTGGGCTGGCCCGACAACACTCAAGAACCACTCTCAGGCCGGCACCGGTCACCCTCTAGGGTCGGAGATCTGTTGCCATCTCAAGCTGGCTCCACAACACGAAACACACAAAAACTGTACCAAACAGTCGAACAAAACCTCCCAACCGGTCGACCGAATCCTCTCCACAGGACTGGCCCAACCAACAAAACTGTCAACCGGTCGAACGGCAAAGGGGTTCGACCGAATTCGACCAGTGAAAACTCACTCCACAGTAAAACGCACCAGTGGTCGAACCACACACAAACACCGGTCGACCGAAAACGGCCAGTACCAAATCCAAATCCATCAGAAAACTCCGGTCGACCGAACCAGCTCGCGGTCGAACAAACTTTAAGTTATTTTAATTCGTTGGTCGAACGAGTCAACTAGGCGGTCGACCGTTTGGATGGTCAACGCCCCAACCAACCTACAACAGTGCTTTCGGTAGACCGGAAAAAGGGTCCCGTTCGACCGAAAACACGCAGAGTCTCCATCCCTCGCTCAAAATGTACTACCGGTTTACCACCACCAAGGTATCGTTCGACCGGTACAAGGGATTTCGCCAAAATTACTCTACGACCGGTCGACCGAACCATGCCACCGGTCGACCGTTCACAGTGCAGAACGCAGCTGCACGGGTCCGACGAGCCCTCCGGCCTACCGTCGACCACCCCAACACTCACCAAAGCATATGTGAGCATCAAAGTAAAGCTTGACATACCTTGAAGACTTGAAGAAGCCTTCGAATACCCAACGGCGAGCTTCTCCTCACCAAACACCTTCTCCGACGAACTCCAACCGAGCAACGATTCTACCCTCTCCGGAGAACGTCTGATCCTCGCCTCGCCTTCTGAAACCCACGGCTCGAGCATCTCCGCACACCGGAGATCTTATCAGAGAGAGGGAGAGGGTTTGAGCGGGAGAGAAAGAGAAAACGCGAGAGAGAGAGAGAGAGAGTAACACTCACCACATATACTCTTCTCCTCTAATCTCCACCATCCATCACATCTCTTCCAAATCAATCCCAGCCCTCCATCTAAAACCACCAATTAAGTACCTAATCAAGGCCAAAACATGATTAGTCCAAAGTAAGGATTTAGGATATTACACATATAATGTATTTTCATTACATCTTTAATTATGTTAAGTTTGTTTGAGAAAATTGCAAGTTGAAGCCAACTATATAATCCAATTATGATGAGCCAAACATGATCTTAAGTTCGAAGAGTGAAAGATGGAAACTACATGCATCGTGATTACCATCTTTTCCTGAAAAACCTATTCTTGCACAAGAACATAAAATCCTACAGAATCTAAATTGGCATGATGACTTTCTTACATTTGGGGCGTGTTTGGACTTTGGATTTTTTAATATATCTATACAAGCATTATGGTGCCTCCAACCATTCAAATAATTCCATGTAATATTGCTTGTTGTATATAAAACAATTATAGTACCACCAAATTAAGGTGGAAATTAAATCAATTCTCTTTAAAAAAATTAAAATGGAGCATTAAACCTCCAATCAATTAAATAATTCTATCTAATAGTGCATTTTACAATTAACATATATGTTTTGAGATTTTATAATGAAACCCTTTCACAGCTTAATTTGGTGTGGAATAATTTTATTTTTTGGGTTGGTTATATAAAATTACATAATATTAGTCTAATTTTATTGATTTATGCAAAAAAATTCATAAGGTTTTTGTGTTTTTAATAACGTTGTTTTGAAATTGATAATTCATGATCTTCAAAAAAAATTAAGAGTTTCTTATATTTATTTCCACGATATTACATATTAATCATTTATTTTATCAATTTATGAAAAAATCCTAAAAAGCTTTTGTTGTCGTTTTAATAAAATTGTTTCAAAAATTATAAATGATCTCTAAAAAAATTCATTTTACGATTTTTAATCTATTTCTATAGAAATTTTGTAACTAACGTATTTTCCATTTAATATGTTTGCCTCATATTGTGACGTTTGGACAAAAAAAATCACTCTACTGCATCAAGGCCATTTTTAAGATTATCATTGCGTAAAGATTTCGTTGTATTTCCATAAACTACATATCTTTTTACATTATTTGACATTATAAAACTTCAGAATTTCAAGCTTTTTAACAACTTATTTTCTGGGATGGTAACTTAATATGAATTTTATGTTATCACAAGTAACACATTATTGCGATTAAGTTTTTGATAGCAACTTAGAATAAATCACATGTTAATAATTTTTTATATTGAATTTGACGTATTCTGACCTACTTTCAAAGATTATTTGTGCAAAGCACAAAAACGTTGCTAGCAATTTCTAAATTACAAAGTCATGGTTACATATAAGGCTGTGTGCAAGGTTTCGTTCATAAAAATTAACTCAAATGCTCGAGGTCCCATTTTATGTATACTTGTCCAACGTGGGACAAATCACAAATGCTTGGGTAATGACCAAGTTTCGGGTATTTATTTTTTTTCCTTTTTCGAATATGATGGTATTTACTTGGGATATAGTTATGCAATGGTTGACTTTTGACCTTTGATTTGGCAAATTTTAGCATAGGTGATAGAATCTTTATCATTCTGACTAAGGGTGTCAATGGATATTCGAATATCCGAATATCTGTCTCTATCCGTATTCGAATTTGGACATTCGATCCGAGAAAAAATATCCGAAAGACCGTATTCGTATATGATCCGTAAAGTCATGGAGCAGATATGGTTATTGGTACATCCGATCCATATAATATCCGATCCGGGATCGAATATCCGTAGTACAACATCTGTATTTGTATCCGTATTCGTATCCATATTATATATATAGTTATTCTTTGAATTAATTATATATATATAAGTTAGGTATTTTTTCTATAAATTACCCAACTATATAAACTATTCTAAATTACTAACCCTAAAGTGTCAGTGTGTCCGAAATCTGAGAATTCGTCCGCGTCCGTATTCGTTTTATCCGAGAATCCGTCATCCGTAAAACCATATTCGTATCCGAAACTTGAGGGGTGAATATGGATATTGTTGTATCCGATCTGAATAATATCTGCTTCAGAACTACATATCTGTATTTCAATATCCGTATCCATATTTGAAACCAAGTAAAGTTATAAATGTGACTATGTATACAATTTGTCTAAGTGAAAATGAAAATTGTTAAAAGGTTGGGAATTATGTTTACGGATGCGGATATTATCCGTATCCACTCCGAATCCGTCAAATATCTGAACGGATATAGACTTTTCATATCCGCAAACAATCTGTATCTGTATCCGAATCCGTAAATTTCATGTGGATATGAATATGGATATACCTATATTCGATCCGTATTCGATTCGTTGACACCCCTTGTGTGTGACAGTTTGGTTTTGAATGCACGCTAAGTTCCATGGACTTTTTGTAAATATTGGATCCCAGCCACGAACTTTCCGACGTGGGATTCAGTTTTTTTGTTTTAGGTGTTTTTGACTTGTTGTCCTTTTGTCAAATATTATCATCTTGTCGGATTTTGTATTTTTTTGTCATAGCAATTGTCCTTGATTTAGATGATCAAACTAAAATACCCAGATTACAGTACAAAACTACCTTTGTTATAAACAAAAGTACTCATATTGTAACACAAAAATATACAACATCCCCATAATTATAACACGAAAATGCTTAAACTATAATACCAAACCCAGATTGTATCATGACCATACTCCCGTTGGACCACAAAAAAACTTCTATTGAACCACTAAAATACTGGATTACATCAACTATTATATCACAAATATATATATATATATAGACACACAAGATCCAATCTAATCCACCATCGATTCATAGATCTATCACCCAACCCAGTAACACCTAAGCGACAACCTTATTTGTGTCACCTCTACTTATCATTCACCACCACCAACCACTACTTTCGACCATTATATTAATATCACATCCAAAACCCACATCACAACCGTGACCACCACCACCATCTTATTATCTTCCGCAACAGCACCATCAATTTAAGATCATTGTGATCGTGTCAAACAGTAACACCAACTTCACCTAATCATCATTGCTCATAGCCGCACTCCAAATGAGAAACATCGTTGAAACTACCGAAAATATCACCTGGAAATACCCAAAATGTAGATGGAATTACCCATTCAGACCAGTAAACTGTAAACCATCACCACAACTACAAACGTGATCGGTACATCATTCACCATCTTATCATCCCCAACCTCCCACCACAAAAGTACTCTGGCTCTGGCTGTAGCATAAAAATACACAAATTATAACACCAAAATACCCCACTACCATTCACCACCACCACTTGTTGCCATTTTGGGTATCACCACCTCCTCAGATCGTCGGCACTACTTGACTACTTGTTATCCTCATTATTACAGTAATCAGCACCGCCAACATCACCTAACCAACATCATCAACACTCATTACTTTTTATCCAAAAGTCAAGCAAAAACACCTACAAAACTACTGAATATACCTACACATTGACTCCAAAACACCCTCACATTCAGTATAAAATACTCAGATTGAAATTCAAGATTACCACCAACACTACCTCTCGACCACCACTACCATTGCACTATCGCTCGCCTTCCAATGCCAGAAAACACTTCCATCATCTACCACAACTTCCTTCGGTGGTCACCACTAACACCACTACCATCTACCACCACCTTCACCACCCAACCAACAACACCGCCATCTACAACCAACAACAACCAAACACTCTTTCTGCGGTCCACACTAACAACATCATCACCACCTACCACCAACCGGCCACTACCACCCTCACCTAACCACCACCTTCCGTAGCCATCACTAACACCAACCACCACCACCACCAAACTGTAGGATCGTGAGGGTCGCTAATTCTAATCACTTTTATGCTAATTACCTACTTGTTTAAGCAATCAAGATATGCACAACGGAATTTAAAGTAAACAAGCAAGTAAGAAGAAATATGCAAACCACAATGGAACACGAGGGTTTTTACAGAGGTTCGGCCTCCCGCCTACGTCCTCTCTTGCAAGCTACGCTCGCGTCTTCACTATCCACTCCCCGTTCCGGGCCGGGAGTGAACACCTTTACAAAACAAGCACCGCGAACACCCTCGCTTTCTTGACCTTCTTCCTCTCACAATCCGAGAGGGCACACTTCGGGCTTTCACCGAAATCCTTGCTTCTTGAACAACAAATGAGTGGGACAACACTCTCTAAACATTGAGCACACTTTGAGTATGATTTGGCTATGATCAAAGGTGTGGAATTTAGGCTTAGAGTGTAGGCTTGGGGAAATTTGAGCTTGGGAGTTTCTCTCTAATGTCTTGGACAAGTAATAGTGGGAGAGTTGTGTTAAAATGTGTTTTACAACTCTATTTATAAGCATTAGAGAGAATATAGCCGTTGGGGTTAATTGGGTAAGAGTTGGTGTAAGATACACAAACAGAAACTGCAGGACCCAATTCTGAGTGAATTCGGTCGACCGGATCGGGCTGTTCGGTCGACCGATTAAGGAACGGTCGACCGCCCAACGCTAAGACTTAGGTACACTTAACTGATCGGTCGAACACCGAATGGGGTTCGGTCGACCGATTCACACCAGGCACTTTGGGGTTGACAAACAAGGTTCTATTCGGTCGACCGAAACAAGGTCCACGATCGACCAAATTCCAGCAGGAGATTTGGGTTTGTCAAGAGACATAAGTTCGGTCGACCGAACAAGGTCCTCAGTCAACCGATACATAAAATGTATTTGGGGTATTTTTTATTAATACGAATATGACCGTTGGATATATACGACAAAACAAACGGTCGGAAAATAATTGGGACTCGGTCGACCGAAAAGGTCTAGATGGTCGACCGAACTTAGGCAATTAATCACTAACAGGATATATGATCACTCAGTCGACCGAACGGTCTGTTTCGGTCGACCGAATGTGGGCAGACTGTTTGGGTTTTTGTTTAGTGTTTTCCGATCTAAGTATGGGTGATCTATTGAAGTCCAAATTATATGAAATTTCGTGTGTGACTTCTATAGGGAACCTAGTGTGTGTTTGAGTAGTTTTTAGCTCAAGTATGCTTAATTACACAAAGTTCCTAAGACTCAAAGAAATACAAAATACATGTCTTCAATTGAGCTTGATTACATGTCTTGACTTGATTTCCTTTCTTCTTTGAGTCTTGATCACCTGTAGAGGTTAGCACAAAGCAATATATATGCAATGTAACATATGTGCTACTCTACATGATTACAATTAAGATTGGGTTGATTAAATCATCAAAACATAGATTAAGGCCAAAAAGCCAACAATCTCCCCATTTTTGATGATGGCAACCTATATCTTAATACATGGAATTTTTAGATGTAAACTATGCATATCAATGCTCCCCCTATGGATGTGCATAGTTTTTATTCAATTTAACTCAAAATTCCAAGTTACCCCTTAATTATCTCTCCCCCTTTGACATCCATCAAAAAATTATACGATTTAAGTTCAATGTGGATGTCTTGTAATGAAGTTGCTCCCCCTAAATTGTGCACTTCATTACACTAAGAAAATGATATTCAATAATCTCCCCCTATCAATATGAATATGATTTTTCAATTAAGTTCATTTTTATTTCTCCCCTATTAACATCAAGCAAATATTACTATATAGCATGTGATGTTTACAATTCCCTTTTTGACATCCATTTAGAAAATATTTGACTCAAACTATGGATGAGATTCGAATTTAAGATTTGCAATGAATGAATAAATGATATGTCAATTAATCATGTTAAAACCTAGACTAGAACCAATTTATTCAAAAATTTAGAGGATAAGAATTATACCCACTTTGAAACTTGAATTGGTTCTTATCTCATTTAGTGATGCAACCGGCTTTGAATTTGACTTTAAAGCTTGCCCGGTCACCACTGATTTCCTCCTCAAGCACCTACAACTGTAGATTTAGGTACCCAAACAACTTTCGGTCCTTGAATGTTAGCTTTGGGAACCCAAACCATTTTGGTTTTGGGAGTCCACACACTTGAAGAGGTATGCTTCTCAACTAAGTGCTTTCCATTTTAAGTTGTATGAATTACAAGGTTTTTCACATATGAATCATTATATCCTAAACCATGTTTTTGCAAAGATTGTCTTTGACTTCCTAATAGCATATTAAGCATCTTAGTTCCATTTGTGAACTTTTCTAGATCTTTTCTTAATTGCACATTGTAAGCATGAAGATCTAATTATTCAACATCTATAGGTGTTGCTTTTAAATTATCAAGATTTGATGCATTAATTTCAAGTTTAGCAAGCACCTCATTTTTCTCATGCATGATTGGTTCAATTTGGCTTTGGAGATCATTTATTAATTTTCTAGCTTTCTTATTTTTGTCACAAATGATCTCATATTGTTTAACTAAGTCATGGAATGCATTTTGAAGCTCTTCATGTGTATATGTTTCTTCATTAACACTACAATGTGAGCTATCACTATAATATGACTTAGTTGAGCATGATCTACTAGAACAAGAGTTAGAGTCTGCCTCACTTTGATCATCCTCAATAGCTGATGCATTGCATACATTGCATCATATGTTTTTCATTAAGATTAATTTTATATCAATAAATGCTACTAAGGTATGTGTTTAGTCTTATTTACAGAATACAGGGACCTGAATGCAAATTACCCATATCCCGAGCATAAATGCGTGCAAGAGACTCATTCCTGGCATAAAGACCAAGTTCAAGATTATCGGGTTTCAAATGGAAATGCATCCAAGCATAAAAGCATTCAAGACCTAATTACAAAAAGGACAAGGACTTAAGCACAAAAGTAGACAAGGACTTAATTGCAAAAAGCCAAGGACCTAATTGCAAATTACGAGTAGCTTTTATTATTATGGAGAAAATCTAAATAAAATCAATGTGGATCTCCAAATATATAAAGAAATAAAGTCGGAGTTCAAAAGAAAGGAAAGAATCAATCCAGATGCGCAAAGGATATTGAAATCATACCATAAACACACAGGAAAAATCCGGATTAAATCGGAGCTAAAAAGGTGGCGAATCCGCCGCACGAAATTATATTCATGCTCTAAAATTTTTACCGGTTGCGTGTTGACGCGTGTACTTTCCTATTTTATACCTAAGTCCCTTGTATCGGCTATAAATAGCCCTGAAACGATGTTGTGAGAGTCCTTAGCTTATGTTCTAGTTTTTATTCCTTAGTTTAATAAATTTCTGTTGTTTTATTTCTTGTTTTTAGTTTTCTTTTGTAATTCCTCTAGGACCCCTTCTCCTCATTTCCATCCATGAGTTTCTAACTCTTTCCAAAGGGTGGAGGTGACGGATTTAGGGTGAAGAGAAGAAGAATAAAAGTTATTATTTTAATTTCGTGTTAATATATTTTGATTACTTGAGTTTATGTTAAATCATTTATCATGTAATGCTTTATAACTAATATGATTTATTATAAGTTTCTGAATTCTCTAATCTAAACCCAATACCTAAACCTCCACCCAACGGAATTCACCATCTTTGTTCTTGCTTTAGTTTTATTTGTTCATGTTTCATGCTTTAGGAAATTATAAATCAAAAATCTCAAAACCCAATTTATTTCTTCTCTCCTTCTTCCCCTTAATCGAAAATCACACAAATAACAAGATCTCTCCCTCCTTGTGTTCGACCCGTATTTGCCACGTCTTCATTGACGCCGTGCACTTGCGGTATAAATTTAATTCTCATCAATAGCCATGAAGCATGAGTGAGCCACCTCTTTTCTACTTTGCAAGGACGATGATGATGGTGATGGTGATGAAGAATCATCCCATATTGCCTTGTGTGCTTTCTCCTTCCTTCCTTTCTCTTCTCTTGCTTTTCTCCTTTTCTCTTCTCCTCTCCATTCTCTCCTTTTTCTTCTCCCCTTCTCTTCTCTCATTTTCGCTCTCCTCCTTCTCCTTTTCTTTTTCTCTTTTCTCACTTCTTCTACCTCTTCTTTCATTCTTTTCTCCATTATCCTTCTTGAGGTATTTGAAGAAGCCTTTGGCTAGGACTTCAATGTCCTCATCTTCCATACTCCTCCTTGATTGGTCACTATTTGCATGTAATGACAAGAAGGCTTTGTTCTTTTGAAGCTTCCTTCTCCTTTCGATGGTTGATTTGAAGTTCGTATGCCATCAAGTTTCCAACGAATTCCTCCATCTTTAATTTGGAAAGATCATGCGCCTCTTCAATTGCGACGACTTTATCTTCCCAATCGATGCTAAGTGACCGGAGGAACTTCCGTGTCATCTCTCCTTCATTGATTTTTCTTCCAAGAACCAAAAGAGAGTTAGTAATATCGGTGAAGCGAGTGTTCATTTGGCTTATGTTTTCACCAATTTGCATAGAAAATATTTCATATTTATGCATGAGGAGACCAATTTGTAACATTTCCAAAGGTGTTCCAACTCCACTTAATTAGTGCTTTCCTGACTTTGGTCAGCTTCCCAACCAAACGAAACATGGGTGTACCTTTCACATATGTAGCCCAAGCTTGTTGCACAACTCCACCAAAGTCCTCGTGATCCGCCCAATGGTTCTCGAATCTGAATATCTTATTTTTCCTCCATTCGTTTCCTTCCGTTTTCATGACAAGCATGGTGTGATTGCTCAAGTCCTTCTTACCGATAATGTAGAAAGAATTGGGGAACACCTCGAGCCATGCATTGTTCATTAATATTCGATCAAGCTTTGTCTCGATGCATGTAGTTCCCTCGGACGAGTTGGACCAAGTGAAGTCGCCTCCGGTTGAGGGCATCTCAAGTAGTTGAATGGTGTCAAGACACTCATTAAACTCCTGAATTGCCACCTCATTTCCAGCAGCTCCCCCGTGCTTTTCGGTAGCCTTCCGAATGCAATTAAAATCGCCCCAACCAGCCACGGTCGCGCCCCATGTGGTGCCACTTCATTTAGGTCCCTCCACAATGCTCTCCTCTCAACATGTCCATTTTCACCATATATAGCCGTAAGAGCAAATTCAGTGTCGTCCTTCCTTAAGCTCCCAAGGAAGTGGAGCAATTGAGTTGATTCGAAAGTAGCTCTCAAGTCTACCAGCTGGTCATTCCATAACACTAGAATGCGCCCCGAGTCCACAACCATGCAATTTGACGTCCAAGCAGGAGGCCAAATTGCTCGCTTGAATTGCTCAAGTTTTTTATACTTAACCTTGTGTTCCACAAGGCAAACCACATCCGGATTTACCTCCCTTATTTGACACCTGATCATGAGTGTGCGGCCAGGTCCGTTTGCGCCACGCACATTCCAAACTAAGACATTCATGGGTTTAAGGTACAGGGTGACCCCCTTCCCTTCCGTACGCGTATTTTTACTCCAACTACTTTTCCTCCCGGATCGCCTAAGTGGTGGTGGTGAGTATACATTCTTAGTGCACGAGTCCTCAGACTCTTCTTGCCGCCTTTCTTCAGCTCTCTCCATGTCTTGGTCCTCTGAATTTCGAAGTACCTCAAACATTCCCTCACTTGGGTGACCGATCTTCTTTGTACTCTCCTTTGTGCGTGCCACTTTAGACGGTGAAGCCCAACCCGCCTCCTTTTGCACCAAAGAGGCTAGTCCACATAGCTTCTCATGCTCTCTTTTCAAGGTGTCGTTTTCCTTCTCAATTGTTACACTTATTGCCTCCCGGTCTTGCTGGAATGTGTCACATGGAAATTCTCCTTCATGAAGGTCCTCCTCCTCATGCACATCACGTGTATCCCCATGCATGTGCCTTTTGCTAAATGCACCTCCCTCCCCCACTTTATGAGAGGAGTCCTCTAAGTTGTGTCCCTTGATTTGAAACATGTTTTCTTTTATTTTGTCTTCACCATGCTTACTTGGTCCTCCCTCAGCAGCCTCTTCACACCTAGAGCACTCAAATCCGATCCCATTGGCTTGTCCCAAAGTGGAAACATCACTTTCCTGCTCCACTCCACATTTCCCTTCTTGGTCTGGTACCAATAGGGTCACTCCCAATTGCACCCACAGTAGAATTTGTTTGGACCACTTTAGAGCCTTCCTCTTTGTCTCCTAACCTACTCTCTCTCATGTGACAAGGGCTCCCCTCATTGGTTGCCTCCAAAGAATTAGGAGAACAAGAGAGTGTTTTAGCCATGCAAAATTTCTCCTTGAGATTTCTCTTACTTTGCTCTCCACATGTCACCTCCTCACTTGTCCCTCCATCCACCTCAGCACCTCTAGTGTCCACATCATCATCTCCTCCAGCAGCCTCTCTCTCCCCTCCCATCTCCGGGATACCCATTGTGCTAGCTTTCTCCCCACGTCCATGGTTCACTCCCCCAACGCCCTTGGACATACTCCTTACAAGCCCATTTCCAGCACTCTTCCTAGACACAACAACCCACTTCTCAGCTTTTCCTTTGTGCACCTCTCCTTGCTTGTTGATTATCCTCCTCTTCGGACATTTCTCCCCATCATGACCGAACTCCATGCAGTCCTTACAATACCCGGGCCTCCATTTATACTCCACTACAACTCGATGTGTGCCGGTGCCTTCCACTTCGACCTCCACCCAACTCGGATAGGTGAAATCATAGGCCACTTCCACGCACACCCTTGTTGGCTTTTTGGCCTTAATCCTTGTTTTGATGATTTAATCAACCAAATCTTAATCATAAGTAATGTAGAGTAGCACACATATTGCATTGCATATATATTGCATGTGCTAACCTCTACAGGTGATCAAGACTCATGGAAGGAAGGAAATCAAGTAAAGATTTGTAATAAAGCTATATGAAGATTTGTAATCTTGATTTTATTTTGAGTCTTAGGAACATGTGTAAATTAAGCATACAAGAGCTAAAAAACTTATCACATTCACACTAGGTTCCCTGTAGGAGTCACACACAAAATCTCATATCATTTGGACTCCATTAGATCACCCAAACCTTAGTCGGAAATCACTTTAAACCTAAACCCAGTATTCCTGTGTGAACCGGTCGACCGCACCAGTTCTCAGTTCGACCGGTTTATAACAGACTCTCCACAGTGATTTTTCCGAACTCTACCGGTCCAGTTCTCAGTTCGACCGGTTTATAACAGACTCTCCACAGTGATTTTTTCGAACTCTACTGGTCGACCGGTTCTACCATTTCGATCGACCGATCCCGGATTTTAATATGACCGTTATTTTTGTCGTATTCCTTCAACGGTCGTATTCGTATTAAAACAAAATACACCCCATATACTTTACCAACGGTCGAACCATCTGCCCTGTCCGGTCGACCGTTTAATCTTGTCAAAATGTCCCTGCTATCGGTCGATACTATTTCGTTCAACCGATCCAAATTTCCCTCTATCGAAACGTAAGTTCGGTCGACCGGTAACCCTGTTCGGTCGACCGTTTATTTAATAGACTTAAAAGTTCGGTCGACCATTCCATATTTCGGTCGACCGTGTCTTTAACGAACCTAAGAGTTTGGTCGACCGTTGCACCTTTCGGTCGACCGGTTCTGGACAGATTTGCAGCCCGATTTTCTGCTTTGTGTATCTTACACAAAACCCAACCAAATCTATCCCCAACGGCTAGAATACCTTAGGAGCTTATAAATAGAGGATCAAGACATGTTGTTGACACAACTCTCCAACTCCAATTGTCCCAATACATTAGAGAGAAACCTCAATCGTCAAAGCTCCCATTTCTACACTCCATAAGCCTAAACTACACACACTTGTTCAATCACTCATCCTACTCAAAGTATGCTCAATTAGAGAGTGAATCCCACTTAGTTACAAAGTTTGTCAAAAGAGTAAAGGCTCCGGTTAAAGCCTGAAGCATCCTTCTCGGATTGTTAGAAGAGGATTCCAAGCTCGACGAGGGTTGTTCGCGAGTTTGACGGTTGTAAGGTGTTGTCTCCCGGCCCAGAACGGGGAGCGGATAGTGAAGTCGTAGGCGGAGCTCACGGAGTCGAGCGGAGCTTGCAAGAGAGGACTAGGACTCGGGTGGGGTGCCGAACCTCTATAAAATCCCCCGTGTCATTGTGGTTTGCGTTTCTTTTCCTTTACTCGCTTGTTTGCTTAAATTCCGCTGCACTTATCTTTGATAGTTAAACAAGTGGGTATTTAGGATTAATTGTGATTAGCATAACCGACCAATACGATCCTACAACCCTTGAATAGGCTAGCCTTCTCCCCGGAGGCCGTGTGCTCATCCATGTATAGAGGTCTCCCAATGACACTAGAAATGTTGCTCAGAACTCTTTGTGACCAGAATCGAAGGTCAAGCTCCGGTAGACGAATCCAAATGGGAACGGTGGTGATGTTTGCCCTTGTCAAGACCACATCCGGTGCCCACTCTTGGACAACAAGTGGAGAACCACGAATGAACCATGGTCCCCCTCTAACACATGTTTCCTATCCTCTCCAAGAGTGAATCGGAATAGGAGAAACCATTGACTTCTTTTAATGACCTCCACCCAACTAAGACATTATCCCACCTCTTCAAGGCTTCAACCACTTCATGCTTGGAACATTTTGCCACCTTTTCTCCTCCCTTTATGACCGACTGGATGAACTCAAGGGTTGTGGATGCCTTTGGGCCAGCCACAAACAACTCGCTCCACTTCCTTGGGGGAGTTTCAGCACTCCCTAGAGGTGGTGCGTGCACTTCGTCCCCTAAGGCTGGGAATGAAGCATGCAATGGGGGTGGATGGAGAGCCTTTTTGCTACCACACTCTCCATTTTCTTGCTGCGCACGAGTAGGGCAAGAGTTGGGGTCCATTTTGCTGCGAAAAACCAAAGCTTGTGATGGTGAAAGATGTCGAAAACCCTAGAGAAACCAAGGTCTTCCATGCTGGTCGCCACTCTCTCTCTCCTCTCTAATTACCTACTTGTTCAAGCAATCAAGGTATGCACAGCGGAATTTAAAGTAAACAAGCAAGTAAGAAGAAATATGTAAACCACAATGGAACACATGGGTTTTTTGCAGAGGTTCGGCCTCCCGCCTACGTCCTCTCTTGCAAGCTCTGCTCGCGTCTTCACTATCCACTCCCCGTTCTGGGCTGGGAGAGAACGCCTTTACAAAACAATCACCACGAACACCCTCACTTTCTTGACCTTCTTCCTCTCACAATCCGAGAGGGAACACTTCGGGCTTTCACCGAAATCCTTGCTTCTTGAACAACAAATGAGTGGGACAACACACTCTAAACATTGAGCACACTTTGAGTATGATTTGGCTATGATCAAAGGTGTGGAATTTAGGCTTAGAGTGTAGGATTGGGGAAATTTGAGCTTGGGAGTTTCTCTCTAATGTATTGGACAAGTAGTAGTGAGAGAGTTGTGTTAAAATGTGTTTTACAACTCTATTTATAAACATTAGAGAGAATATAGCCGTTGGAGTTAATTGGGTAAGAGTTGGTGTAAGATACACAAACAGAAACTGCGGGACCCAATTCTGAGTGAATCGGTCGACCGGATCGGGCTGTTCGGTCGACCGATTAAGGAACGGTCGACCGTCCAACGCTAAGACTTAGGTACACTTAAGTGATAGGTCGAACACCGAATGGGGTTCGGTCGATCGATTCACACCAGGCACTTTGGGGTTGACAAACAAGGTTCTATTCGGTCGACCGAAACAAGGTCCACGGTCGACCGAATTCCAGCAGGAGATTTGGGTTTGTCAAGAGACATAAGCTCGGTCGACCGAACAAGGTCCTTGGTCGACCTATACATTAAATGTATTTGGGGTATTTTTGATTAATATGAATACGACCGTTGGGTATATACGAAAAAACAAACGTCGGAAAATAATTAGGATTCGGTCGACCGAAAAGGTCTGGACGGTCGACCGAACTTAGGCAGTTAATCAGTAACATGATATATGATCACTCGGTCGACCGAACGGTCTGTTTCGGTCGACCGAATGTCGGCACACTGTTTGGGTTTTGGCTTAGTGTTTTCCGGTCTAAGTTTGGGTGATCTATTGAAGTCCAAATTATATGAAATTTTGTGTGTGACTTCTATAGGGAACCTAGTGTGTGTTTGAGTAGTTTTTAGCTCAATTATGTTCAATTACACAAAGTTTCTAAGACTCAAAGAAATACAAAATACATGTCTTCAATTGAGCTTGATTACATGTTTTGACTTGATTTTCTTTATTTCTTGAGTCTTGATCACCTGTAGAGGTTAGCACAAAGCAATATATATGCAATGCAACATGTCTGCTACTCTACATGATCACAATTAAGAATGAGTTGATTAAATCATTGAAACATAGATTAAGGCCAAAAAGCCAACACAAACCATCACTTTCCGCACCACCAATAACACCATCATCGCCTACCACTACCAACTTTCCCATCACCACTAACACCTACCACCACCACATAACCATCATATTCCAACCCCACAACTTCCCACCACCATCATCTTGAGCCACCAAAATCACCACCACCTCTTTCCTCTCCAATCAAAAAAGTGGAAAGTAGTGAGATCAAAAGTGAAAAGAGAGAGAATGATCTGTAATATTTTGTCTTTTGTAAGTGGTAAAATTCAAAATGTTGAACTTTAAATTTTCACCCCAAAACCTCACATATGTGAGCTATCATCACCTCTTCCCCGTTCAATCAAAAAAGTTGAAAGGATAAGTGAGAACATAGAATGACCTATTGTGTTTTATCTTTTATAAGTGGTAAAAGTCAAAATTTTGAATTTAAAGCCTTCACCGGCTCACCCCCCAAAAATCTCACACATGTGAGTAGGGATTGTTAATGGATCAGATATATGTATATCCATATTTGTATCTGCAAAAAAAATTGAGGATCCAGATACAGATTGTTTGCTAATATGAAAAGTATGTATCTACACGGATACTTGATGGATTCGAAGATACAGATAATATCCGCATCCGTAAACATAACGGTCGACCTTGTAACGTTCTTTGATTTTCCTTAGAAAAATGCTTATACATAGTATTATTTGGTTTGAAATGTTAGTTTATTGTATATTCTGAAAATAATAAAATATTAAATGCTTAAATTGGTGGGAATTAGTGGATGCATGTTTAAGAGAGTAAAAATATATATACTATATATTTAAATATAATAATGTATTATATAAGTATACAAATATAAATGTTAAAATACGAATATGTAATTTCGGATTGAATACTATTTGACGTAATCAATATCCATATTAACCTATGTGAGAATATTCCATCACGGATACGAATATAGATTTCTGATTTAATTTTTGTGAGATCTTGTCAGATTTTGGGATGGATTAATGGGTAGGAGGAGTCTTTGTTGAAAATACAACTATTAAAAATAGGAACTTTTACTTTCTCACCGCCCGAAAGTAGATCGGAGACAATGGCGAAGGCGAATTGCAGCCCATCTTTTATGTTGTAAACCTATTTTAAATCCAAATCTAACCTAACACAATCCCGGTCCTTATCATGCCCAATCCACATTGCAATCACCATCAGGAGAAAAGAGAGTTTTGACTGTTGCTTTGCAAATAAGCTACTGCACTTCTGCCGAATAGCCGATGTGGGAATAATGCCATTTGAGATGGACATGCATGATGGGACAAGATGGACTTGTCTGATATAATTACCTCATTCGGCAACGGTTGTTTTTTTAAAGGTAAATTACAATCTACTTCTTTCTTCAATAAATTGTCCTTGAACTTTCGCATTTCTAATAAATTGTCCTCGTTTCCATTATTAATGTGTTTTTTTCCAACATATTCATTGTTTTGTAATGGATTTTTTTTTAAATAATATCGTAAAAATAAAAAATTGGAAAAATAAAAACATAGAAAACTTGTTTGGCAAAATATGCTTATTAAAAACGACAACTATAATTTTGTTTTCATTAAGTAAAAACGACATCACGGATGTCTTTCTTAACTCGATAAAAATGTGTTTTCGACTGATCATTTTTTTTAGAAATCATGCATTTTAAATTAAAAAAGTTGAACTCATTTTTAACGTGATATGATAATTTTTTGGGTATTCTTATAAGAGCATAAATAACGACGTTATGCTTTCTCTCTGTCACGTCAACTCACATCACCTCACCGACCCAAAAAACCATTTATCATGCTCGGGCTACCCCCAAACACCATATATTCTTTTTCTCCACGTCATTTCTTATTTTTTTATTTTTAATTCTTCCACAACATTCAATAAATTACATTTTATATAATTGTAATTACTATATTTAATTAATTAACTAGAGAATAATTAATATTAAATCACGAAAATATTATTAAAAATTAAGAAACCACAGTACATATTACATAAACTGGAATCCGAAATATTACATTAAAAATTAAGAAAACACAATACGTATTACATAAACTGGAATGTTAAATATTACATTAAAACATTCTCAAACCGCTCATCGTCTGTGGTGTTGCCATATATTCTTGATTAGATCGGATTTAGACTCAAATGTTGATGCTTGTCATGCACGTGATCTTTATTGGCAAAATACTAGTTAATATCCACTCTACGATCGGTGGAATAGTGCATCAATTCTTCCTAGAACTTTCACACCAATCTTCCATAAATTCGTTTACATCTCTGAAATCAGCATAACAGTCGCGTTCGTCCTCCACTATCATATTATGCATTATAATGCAAGCTATCATTATTTTTTCAGTACGTCCTTAGTCCATGCAAGAGCTGGGTTTCTGACGATCGCGAAGCTCGCTTGCAACACTCTGAAAGCGTGTTCTACATCTTTACGTGTTGCCTCCTGGACTTCAGCAAATAACCTATTCTTCGGGGTTTGAGGATGAAGGATGGATTGGATGAAGGTGGCCCATTGTGGATAAATATCATATGTAAGATAGTATCCCATATCATATCGAGCACCATTTACCTCATAAGTTACAGGTGTAGCTCGTCCTTCTAGTATGTCATTGAAAACGGGAGATTGCTGCAGGACGTTCAAGTCATTAGAGGAACCTGATATTCCAAATAAAGAGTGCCAATTCCATAAGTCATACGATGCCAATGCCTCAAGGATAAGTGTTGCTTTCCCAGCCCGCCCTTGATGTTGTCCCTTCCAGGCAAATTTCCCACTCCCAATGCATACAATCGATACTCCCCATCATGCCTGGCAACCCTTGCTTACCAACATAAATTAGTCTTGCCAAGTCATTTGCAGTTGGTTGCCGTAGATACTTCACGCTGAAGTTGTTAATGATACCTTCACAGAATTTGAGGAGGCATTTTTTGATGTTGCTGCACTCATTCGTAAATACTCATCGACCCCATCGGTTGTCATGCCATAGGCTAGAATAGTGTTGTTGTACCTTTTTGTAAGCCTGAGATGCTCATTTTACCAGTCGCGTCTGGTACTCGTTGGAAGAAGACATCATATGCTTCAATGACATTAGAAATGCGCAGAAAGACATGCTTTCGCATCCGAAATCTTCACCTAAAAGTAGTATCAGAATACACAGGGTTGTCAGAAAAATAATCGACAATAAGACATTTGTAACCAAGCTCACGATCTCTATATGGCTTCATAGTTTTCCTTCGATGCCTCCTAGGGTGTGCAACCCTTTCATACACATATTGACTTGCCATTTCCGTTACACGGTCTAAGAGGGCAAATGTCTCATCCCAGTTGTCCTCATCAGATGATGTGGATTTTGAACCAGACGATTTATCAGAGGACGTTATTGAGAGAAGAAGTTAGTAGTCGGAGCTAAGGAGATATGATGAAACCAAGTTTGTTCGTGTATTTGTGGTTGAGAGTAGATATGGTTGAATGGACAAAAGAGAATTTGTGACCCAAGATATTTCATGGTGTTACAGTGCCCGCTCATGCGACTACACAGTGCGAGCGTGACTAAATGATGCCCGCGTGACTACACAGTAGGAGCATGACTATACAGTGCATGCCCGCGTGACTACACAGTAGGAGCATGACTATGCAATGCATGCGTGACTACACAGTAGGAGTGTGACCACACAATAAATGTGTGAATAAACAGTGCTCGCGTCTACACAGAAATGAATCTTAATTCTAGCCTACATATACCTTCCACTCCACCCCCATTCTACTCACCAAAAAATCTTACTCCTTCACTCGTCTTCGTTTGCAATGTCTTCTCTAGATCACAATTGTCCCCCCCCCCATTGTCCACAATTCAATCTACGTCCACTCTATCCACAAGGATATCCAACATTTCCATATTACCAACCACCATTCCAACAACCAATACCAATACGCACCACTGATCCCAACACTAGACCAAAACCAACCAGTCCCACAACTCCACCAATACGCGCCATAAACCCCACAAAACCAAAGCCAATATCAGATGTATGGCAGATAGTTATCCGGAGAAGGTAGTACGAATGTTGCAGACACTGAAGAAGATGCCCACGATGACAATCAATATGCACCACCATCCCAGAGTAAACAACCACGCCACACTGCCAGCACAAGCAAGCTGAAGACGTGGTCCACAACTGAGGACGAGAGACTAGTGTCGGCATATATGAAAGTTAGTTGCGATGCGGTAACGGGGACAAACCAAAGGTCCAAATCCTTATGGACCAGAGTGAAACGTGTTTACGATGACTCAGTCGAAGAAACAAACCTCCCTGGGCAGAATGCGGAATCATTAAAAGGATAGTGGAGGAGGATTGTACCGTTTGTCAACAAGTGGGTCGAGTGCTTCGATGTGGCATTCCGACAGAAAAGGAGCAATCACAATGATGATGATGTCGTCCGACAAGCTCCCCCGTTAACCATGCTCTAACATATTCGTGTTCCTCTTGTTTTTGTCATCAATTCAAATATCACATTGGTAGTGTTTTGTTAATTTTTGAAATTACATTTTTAAATATAAATTAGATATTTTAACAAAAATATAAGAAATAGGTAGTTGAACTAAAGATACAAAATGATGAATCCGATTTTGTGATAAAAATTACCAAAGAATTTTATCAATTGTGTATAAATTAAATGTATATTTTTTAAGTGAGATATATGTCGTAATCTCAAATATTTACTGAACTGTTAAACGTCGCCCCAAAATTACTTAAATTGACCGTGCAAATTATCATTTCTCTCAGTTCTACTTATATATCTCTTTATTTCACTCTCCCATCACCACTCTTTCTTCATCATCCTCTCATAATCATCAAAAAGAATGTCTCGGAAGCCAGGAAAGAAGCCAACGGATGCCCCAATACACTCGAATCTGGTAAAATGTCCTATTTATTTATAAAAAATAAATTTTTTTTGGGTGAGCGTCCGCGGGAGACCCCCCCCCCCCATCGGGTGGGCACCTCCGGCAGACGCCCCTCCCACATATATATTTTATAAGTAATAATTAGTATTAATTGATAATTAGTTAAAAAATTAGTAAATTTGTTAATTTAGATGCTTAAATCCATTTAACAACATTTTATTTCTAAAATTTAATTAATAGTCATCGGGTTACCGTGGAGGAAGAGGAAAATCCATACCTTTACATGTTGTACATGTTTACGAAGTGGATTCAACACCTCGTCATCCACGTAGACGGGGTATATCTGCTTCGTTTAGGAGGGAGGGGGATAGTTTACATCGTCGTCAGACACGTGAGGATTCTTTCGACGATGACGAGGATTCGGATGAGGTGGAGAGTGACGATGGGGGTCAGTATGGATTGGAGTTGGAACGGCAGATGGAGGAGAGGCAACAGTATGGTAGAGGATGGGGCCGACATGGTAGTTCTTCTTCTATTGAGTGGGTTATTCGGAAGGGTAGAGGTGGTAGGTTTGTGACCGGTGATTCAAGTTCGTGCACTGCAGATGTCCGAGCTCATAAGAAGAAGAGGGTTGAGGACGATTCTTGAATCGTGACTGGTGTGATGCCCGATGGTCCTTTAGATGGTAGCGTCATTCCGAGTTTCGGAGGCCACATCGCCAGACGCATTTGGGAGGGCGAGGATCGGAAGGTTCTGAAGTGTCATAATCGGCACAGAGCCTGTACTACATTGCAGGGTTGAGGCTCAGTTTTGACTTTAAGTGATGATATCTTGGTCACCCTCCAACTCTTCCAGTTGCCTTTTGGAGAGATGATCATGTTGCAGGATGTCTTCCAGATTGTACGCATTCCAGTTGAAGGTCGTATGGTCAGTGCTCAGGCATCGACGTCTGAGCTGAAGAGTTATGTATCAGTGTTTCTAGGGGTGAGCGTTGATGGTCTTGGCACGGATACCCCTTTTGTAGTGGCGGTGGTGTTAGCATCGATGTTGTTGATGACTTTTGCAGACGGGGACGACCACCACGGACTGAGGATATGCAGTTGACTGCCTACCTATTCTTACTGCTCGGATGCGTCTTGTTTATCGACAAGAGTGGTTGCAGAGTCAGACCACGCGACCTATTGGAGGCTAGGAACCCATATACGATTGGTCAGTACTCATAGGGGTCAGCGATGTTGGCATACCTGTATCGCCAGTTGCGGATAACCAATCGTGCTGATTGTTCTGGTATTGCGGGTTGTCTTACGCTGCTGCAGGCTTGGATATATGAGTATTTTCCTCCTTTCCGCCCGTATCGGGAGGGGAAAATCATTGAGTCGGGTCATCCTCTTTAGCATATGTGGGTTGTCCGGACCGAGAATAAGAGAGAGGGGTGACTACATTCCATTCGTAGAAGGCTAAATCAGATGACTGCATCCCAGATATAAAACTCTATATCATTCACATTTATTTAAATTTTATTATTATTATTAACGTGTAAACGTTTAGGTGGAGTGGTTGCCCTATGGTCCGGAGCCTGGTGCGGCTGTGCCGAGAACTTTATTGATGGACGTTATTCGTTATCGGGATATCAGGGAGCCTTATTTGCCCAATCACGTGTTGCGTCAGTTAAGGTACGTTCAGGTTATCCCGGTTGACATCTCGACGCCAGAGCATGCAGTGTGGTCTGCGATTGCGACAACGTACGACGTCAGGTACAACGCTTCGAGCGCGGAATCGGTTGGAAGGACATTTCCAAGAGGAGGCCGACTTCACCTTGGCGATCTCACACGTAGCCGCGACGCCTCTACTTGTCATGCATATTATTTGTATTGGTTCGGTAGGTGCTCACATCCAGTTTTCGTGTGCGGTACCGTCCCGAGACCTGAGAGACCACTGGATAGGACATGTGGCGATGCAGTAAGTTTTTGTAAATTATTTTTTATTTGTATTTTATATTTTGTTTTTCTTGTTAATGTACACTAATTTTGATGTTATATCCAGTAGATGAGTAGGGCGATACGGCTTGCGCAGCCATTTCTGGATTATAGGGACCATATGCCGAACGAGGAGACGATATCTGCATGTGAAGGTTGTGATGACTTCATACATGAGTGGAATAGTCAGTTGGGTATTTCCAACAATGATTCGGATGATGAGTTGTAGTCGGCTTGTACATTATTTACTTTATTATCTGTTGAACTCTTATTATTTGTATTTGTATTTGCTTACTTGTTGTACTCTTATTACTTATTTCTAACAAACATATCTTCTCCCTATTTGCTATATTTGAAGCATTTTAATTTGAAATCTACTAAAAAACAACACGATAAGAAAACAAACACGAACATATTACACATTAAAAGCACAGTGATTTAACCAAAACATTACAAATTACAATCACAATCTACTACGTAATTGGTCCCAATATGCTCTCCTACTTTCGTACTCCAACTCCCATCCAGACACACCCTCGTCTCGCATTTGAAACCACAGGGTCGCTATAGGAGGTACTGGAAATACCTTAGTTAATTCTAAGTGAATGTAATGTTTCTAACTTCCTAGATGAGCAATAATCTACTCTCTGCATGACTTCGTAATGGTAGACGGACTCTCCCAAGGTAGCACTGTAATACACGGGTACAACGAACCATCCGGTCCCATTGAGAAATACATAACACTACACTTGTAAAAATTGGCAATCGGGAACAAGTCACACCAAATCTCCATATAGTGATCCTCACCACAAGGTCCTCCACCCCAATCAATTCGCTGACGAGCTTGTACCACACCGTCGTAATAGACGTACTCATAAATTGGATGTGCCTCTATCTCATTAGAAATCGCACGACGGGCGTAAGACCAATTGTCTTGACCACCATGGAAAACATCGGCAACACATCAAAATCCACAGTTGCCATCAGCACGTATATCATTCCACCTCTCCAGAAATGGTAAGATAATTCCTGACAATCTATCAACATACGGGAAGTTATCAACGTCAATCCGTATGGACACTACAAGATGGAAAAACAGTAAAATTATATATAATAACTGGAAGAACATGTTTACTTAATAAAATAAACAACAAAGTAATAATAATAACAAGCATATCGTCATACCAGACCCTGTACCCGTGTTTACAGACGATCAAGACGAACTGGAAGACCGACCACGACCCCTGCTCCCACTACTGGAAGATCAACCATGACCTCGCTCAGCATACTCAAAGGCACTCGGGTCCCGACGTGTCAACTTTTACATTGGTCAACCTCGTACCTTAGTATTTTCTGCGGGCTCCTGATAGTTTGACTGATCGGGGTGTAATTGTGCGTATAAAATACGAGAGACACTATGAATTACTGTAGGGTCGCTCTCTGAAATCTCATTAACGAGGTTCCGAAAATGCTCGACGTCTTGTGCTGACTGATCTACAAACTCTAGCATCTGGACTCCTTCTCCAATGACAAGTGTTTTCCAGAATGAATGAATCTTCTCTAAATAAATTCTTTCACCTGACTCAATACAACTGTGCATTGTACATGCAAAGGGAATCTCATGTGATGTCAGAAATGCGCACCCGCAGTGATATTCAACTTGATTGCTTAAGTCCTGCATTCTCTTCAACTCCTGGCTCAATAATGTCAGTGATGCGAAACTCGACCATTTATATGCTGATACAAAACATTTATGTAGTTAGTCAAATTTCGACGTCTCGACTCTTCAAGATATGCACGAATATGAGTGTATGACCATAGTTACAAGTACCAATATTCAACGACAATAATTTACCCCCACAAATATGAGATGTCAACATAAACTGTGAATTATTATATATTGCCAAACAAAAAATCAGTTCAAGCTTTCAAGAACAATACTTAAATAAATTTATTAATTTTAGAATATGGGGGGTTCTTAAACACCATTTTTCATTTTACCATTTGACCATGTCCCACGTTCGGATATTTTTATTGGTAAAATTGTGCAGATTTCGAGTTGTTCATATGGATGATGTTCTTCGTAATATATAAAGTAGTAAAAAGTGTTACCATGCGTTAGAATCCAACATCCGGACGTATATTATATCATTAAGATTCAAATGTCAAAACATGCACCTTCATTCGTATGATAAGTGCATGCTAATTAATAACAACAAAGCCTGATTGAAACTTTATTGGGAGTTACAAGCAGGTAAACCCAAGAGGAAAAACATCTAATCCACAGTCTTGGGAGCAAAGTGGCTACCAATTCTACTGCCTCTCTGCAACAAGTTTTCTGGTTTCCTATTCTGAACAAAGAAAATGAACAAAACTACAGATTATATACTTGACAATGGACATAATCAAACAGACCAAACCTGTTGAAGAAGTTCAAATCGAGCATTAGTGTGTGGAATAATAATCTAAGTCATCCAGTTCATCGGTGTAACATCCCGAAACAGCGAAAATTTAAAAACCATTATCAATACATTAGATATCAATAATCAAAGACGGGACTGTTACTTCTCATAAAACATATAAGCGGTGCACAATATTACATCAGAGTTTGTCAAAACGATACATGATTACAACAGAACAACAAAGGGAGATAAAAGTAATCATGTCGACCTCAGTGGTCCGACAGAGAGGATCTGATCCCAAGATGCGCGCGCCCGCTGATCACCACCCAACTGGACCTACTGCGGTCCTGAAAAAGATGTAACAACAATGCCTGAGTTTCCATAAGGAAACCCGTATGCCAAGCTCACCTATATGCATGCAGTAGTACAAATGAACATATCATACTAGTAGCATGTCATGTCATCAACAGTAAGAAAAACAGTTCCCAAAGGGTAACACAGGAAATCAGTCCGACAATCATCATCGGGTCTCCCAAGGAGACCTACCGTAGGCACATACGGTCTAATGGAACAAGACGTGACACTCCCCACACGCGGCTATACTAATCATGGGGTTCGGCAAGGAGCATCCGCCAAGTCCGCGCCATAAGAAACAGATCTGTAACTTCGTGGTCAAAACCACACTAACGAAGCCGTCACTCGGTCCATCAATCATCATCTCAGTAGGTGCCCATCTGAGGAACATAGCCAGAACATCATCGGCTCATCAATCATCATCGCCGGAACAACATCGGCGGCATCTCCGACACAACATTGGTGGTCCATCAATACGTCCGACACAACATCGGACGGGTCCAGACCGAAGTCTGCCAGGTCATCAGGCTCCACGAGCCGCAAACACCAACCGCGCCGCAATAAAAGCAGGGCAGCGACCTCCGTAGCCATCCAGGCTGGTAGTCACCTCACCCAACGATAGTTGCGTGCTCGCACAATCATCATACATTGGGATCCACAATCCCTCAGGCCTGCTACTCTACAATGAGTCCAATCAATCCATCACATCAAGTCACGATCCATACACGGAAGTGACACGTCCTGAACACCCACACTCTTCCACCCGACGGTCCCTGGGCAAGCACGCGTACGCACCCACCGTCACCTCCCGACTCACGCACAAGGCGAGGACGCGGGTTTCCGTGGACAGAGTTGGCATCCTAAAAAGGACTGAGAATTCAGTTCTGTGCACAAACGGTCAACTGAAAGCCTGTAACGGTCGAACTCTCTACGCAAAACCTAAGTCCCAACGGTCGAACAGAGATCTAAAACCGGTCGACCGATACGAGGTCAAAATCCGGAGTCTGGTCAACATCAATTCAAAACTGCCAGTCGACCGACTCAGGGGTCTCGGTCGACCAAAAACTACCAGGGCATCCTAGCAGTTCTAAGTCATATAATGGTCGAACGCATATAAACAATCGGTCGAACTAGTATGCATTTCTATTCAGTACACTTAAGTTCCGGTCGAACGAACCCAAGGAACCGGTCGACTGAAACACGACAGACAATCCCAACTCACCATCAAAATGTACTACCGGTTGACCGTCACAAGGCATCGTTCGACCGGTGAAGGTTAAAGTCGGCAAAATACACTACATCGGTCGACCGCCCGAAGGAACCCGGTCGACCGTTGATCGTCTTCAACCTCGTGCCAGCTAATGATTTACGCAAAACTCGTCGCCGGAGAGGTCTCCGACCTCAGCCGACCGACCAACACGACCCTCACACGAGGGTGAACAACAAAATCACACTAAGAACCGACATACCTCAAGAGAACGACGAAACTCGCTGGAGCCTCGCTCGCGCACGTCGTCTCCGGAGACCTCCTCGCGCACGATTTCCGCACGCCTCACGCCACCGGAGTCTCCCAAGCACCCTCTGGTTTGCCGGAAAGAATGGAAGGAATGAGAGTGAGAGAGATCAAATGAGAGAGAGATTTTGCTTATAAACCCAACACACCCTCATCACCTCACCTCCCCTACACCATCACCATACCCAACGCTCACTGTTCACGCCCCCTCTTCCCTTCCCCATGCAAACCCCCCCTAAACACGGGATTAGCCCACTAATCACGGGTTAGGGTCTAACAATCATGGCATGTGTTCCTCATAAACTCATCCTCCTTTCCACCACCACCGGCCACCTTGAGAGCCACATCCGCAGCAGCGGAAGCAGCATATGGGAAGTTGTTGATCACATCATCATCAAATGATTCAGATGACAAACGTTCCGAAGAAGCCTCCAAAGGAAATTCAAATACTGTGTTATCTTTGTAGGTTGAACATCTCATTGTCATTTGTCAACACAAGTTCACTAATGTAATTTTGAGGCAATTAAATGGAAAAATCACTTGCGTAGGAGAGAAAATGTTAATAAAGGTTCGTTTAGGATTTTGATTTTCTTAATGAAAGAGATGCTCAACTGAGTAGTCTGAAAATTTATGTGAAGAGAAAATTAAAAGTTATGGAATGTAATTTACCTCAACATTCAGTTGTTCTAGGATAGCAGCTGGAACAGGATCTGGGCAGAATTCATCAGGTGTAAAACTACAAAGAATTCTTGTTATCAGAGACGGGCGAATCGAAGGGCAGACCTACATTTCAAATGAGGACAACAAATTAAAAGAACACATTATATGTATAAGGTGTGAGAAAACTCAAATGTTTAGTAGTGATGAAAATGAACAGAATAAAGTACCTCATTTCTTATAGATTTATCCAGCAGCATATCCTTGGGAAGCATCAAAAGATCACTAAGAGAGCTAAGTAGATGAAAGCAGATGGATTCAACATTTCTTCTTTGTTTCTCATCATTGTGACCCTCAGCTTCATCTATGGAATGGTCAATTTCCATGCCTAAAGTATGTGTGAGCCATCTAGACCAATTACCAATCTGCAATCGATTATTTCCGCACTCGTCAACTATATCTCAGTCGTAGCAAATTGTAAAATCCAAATTGATGATAATCGAAACTAAAAAATCATCAGTTAAGTGCCAGATGCATTTGTGTATTTATGTGTCCGAAGTAACTATAATCTGAGCTTAATTCGTTAAACTTAATGAGCTAGTTCAACTTATTACCAACGTACAAACATAACCTATAGAAAGTAGGAGGCATACTCTTTGACTGGAGGAATAGATGATTTCATTAGTTGGCGCTTAATTATTGCAAGTATTAATATTTCGATTTGGCAAGTGAAATAACTGTTATGTGCATTTCTTTTTCTTGCTAAGCTTTCTAATGTAATCCATAAGTAGTACTTGTATTGGAAATAAAAAGTATTAATTAGGAGGCTTCGAATGGAGTAATTGATAACTATCAAGGAAGTTTCATTATTAAATACAAATGCATCAAGGGTGGTCTACAAAGTACATGTGCTTCCTAGTTTTGTATAACATGATCTGTAAGTCAATCCTTGGTTCAATAACTTGACCACTAACAATACAAGAACAATGGAGGATAGAAAATAATGTGAAGGTTCTAGTTTTTTACTTTTTGATGGTAATGGACAATGACATTATGCAAAGAGATGTTAATCTAACAAACTATATGCCAATGAGACCTTAACAAACTTAAGAATAAAAGCTATTATATGGTTGCATTCTTCCGAAGATCGATAGAATATAGAGAAATGGGAAACCTTAAAAGCCGTAAACACGTCTGCAAGTTCTTAATATATGGTTGCATTCCTAGAGAAACTAATACAATTTTAAAGCTCATATATGGACCAATGCATACTATTTTTATATTCATAAGAAAAAGACTTCCGTCGCTTCATAGTTTTGATTTTTCTTATTGAAGCCTTAACTAAGGTTCGAGAATGTGGATGCAATGTGGACGTCACGCGTCCACTCCTTTCAACCTGTCGTGATTTTTATAAAAAATTATTCGATTTTTTTTCTTCTGTCACGTGAACTTTTTACTTCACAATATTTATCTTTTCGATCATAATTTTCATATAAAAAGATCATAATATCAAATCAACTATTTTATTTCTTGGAACTCATTTCTTGTTGGATAAATAAATTTATCTGAGATGTTCAATATATATATATATATATATATATATATATATATATATATATATATATATATATATATATAACCAAGTTCTAGTGAGTTCATGGTTCATCTAATTTAGTTTAAGACTCTTACAATCTCACCATTAAATCTTATTTACGGTTAATCTCACCTTTCATTAGCATAACTGTTTTTCTCTTAATCTACCTTACAATTTGAAACGAGTGGTAGATATTGTGGGGACTTAATTTTTCTAAATTAAGCTTGAGTTCACTAGAGAATTCTTGCATATATATACATATATATATATATATATATATACATATATTCTTGCATACAAATACATATATATGTATATGTATATATATGTATATGTATATATATGTATATATATGCAAGAATTCTCTAGTGAACTCAAGCTTAATTTAGAAAAATTAAGTCCCCACAATATCTACCACTCGTTTCAAATTGTAAGGTAGATTAAGAGAAAAACAGTTATGCTAATGAAAGGTGAGATTAACCGTATATATATATACATATACATATATATACATATATATACATATACATATATATACATATATATATACATACATATATACATGAGTTGTTTGCTTCAATACCGATCAAAACATTGTTAATTGACGACGTACCCATGGTTCGGAGAAAATTGGTCATGTATGTATCAAAAATAATGTAATTGACATCATACCTATCCGTTACAGTGGGTCTACATTCGTCTGACATCGTTTACATTTTCTGTGACGTCCTGCTCTTTATCATTGAGTTTTTTTTACTTCCGTACCGATCAATATATTGTTAATTGGCGATGTACCCATAGTTCGAAGAAAATTGGCCCTGTACGTATCAAAAATAATGTAATTGGTATCATACCCATCCGTTATGGTGGGGTCCACATTCGTCTGACACCGATTACGTTTTCCATGACGTCCCGTGATTTATCAACCTTTGCCTCCTATCAACACCTTAAAACTCTAATTTGTATCCCGACCCAACCCCAAATACAACTTAAAATCTTGACCCGGTGCTGCACCCAACCCGACCCCAATTGCAACTTAAAATCTCAACCCAGTGGTGCACCCAACCCGACCCCAATTCTCCAACAAAAAACTCGTCGATAAATAACGGGACGTTACGAAAAATGTTAACGGTGACAGACAAATGTGAGTCTTACCGTAATAGATGGGTATGTGGCCAATGACATTATTTTTTATACGTACATGACCACTTGGTGCGTCGCCAATTAACAATGTTTTGATCGGTACGGAAGCAATAAACCGATATATGTAGAAATTATAAAGTGAGTCATGTGCTAGTTTAGCTTAAGTGATTCCCCTAAACACCCACCATCTAAATTAAATCCAAAAAGTGGATATGAGATCTTATTTTTACTCACAAAATGATAAAATTGGAAATCAATCTTTCAATCTCAAACTAAACCCATGTTTGTTAATTCTTTCCCACTTCACCCCATTACACCTCTCTCAAACCAAACCCACAATCCCTCTTGCCCACATTGTAGGATTTTGTGTCCCTATGTATGTGTACATTTTAAAAAATTTAATACAAACATACAAGATCGATTTCATATTTTCATTGATTTTACGTACATGTATTTGTTTATTCTAATATCATGCATTCCCACACATATTAACAGTGGCGGACCGACCTTATGGGCAGGTGGGGCAGCTGCCCCACCCAGATTTGAGCAAACAAAATCCTCAATTTTTTTAACATCCTAATTTCTTCACACAACTGGCAGCTCCACCGTCCTCTCCTCCAAGATCCACCCTCCTCTCCTCCTCAACTCCATCTCCCTCCTCCGTGGACTTCTCAGTTCTCACCTCCTCCTCTGTCTTCGTGCATCCCACATTCAGACATTCCCGCTCGGCCACTCCCACTGATCCTAGCCTTCGGTCCTCCCCTTCTCCACCCCTGCCTCCGATAGTTTGGTCCTCCAGTCCTCCCCTGCCTCTGGTAGTCTGGTCCTCCCCTACTCAGAAGTCGGATCCGCCCCTGCCTCCGGTCCTCCACTCCTCCGGGCTCTGGAGTCTGGTCCTCCCCTACTCGTGTGAAATGCGGTCTGTCTGGTAACTCACTAGCTTGGGTTCGCCTCTGATTTTAGTGGTTGGTTGTTGTCGATTGTCGCCTTGTCGGATTATGGTTTTGCGAAATTTATATTCATATTGAAGTTTATATTCGTGATTTTGCGAATTTTTTATTCATATCGAATTGTGAAAGTTAAAGTGTTGAACAGATGTGGAATGAAAAAGTAAAAGTTTATATTCATGATTTTGCGATGTTTATATTCATGTCGAACTATCGAAGTTGAAGTGTTGAATGGATGAGGAATGAAAAAAATAAAAGTTTATATTCATGATTTTGCGAAGTTTATATTCATGTCGAAGTTGAAGTATTGAATGGATGTGGAAAGAAAAAAAAAGTTGAAGTGTAGAATGTTTGAGACTTTGAGTATTCTGATATTGTGGTTGTCTAGTTGAAAGAAAAATATCAATTTGAGATGTTAATGTGTGATCAGACTTGTGTTAGTTGTGTGTTATACATGTTGTCTAAAAGAATTGGGAAATTTTTAATTAGGATAGAAAAATTTATTGGATCTTTCTTTACAAGTTCAAGCGGGAGTAAACATTCTAGATCTGAACCTTCGACTGTTGAAATCACTCAAGAGTCACGTAATAAATGCCGATCTTCAAATGAAGCTAATCTGATAAGCGATGATATTGTTGCGGACCCAGGTATAAGACTTCCTATTTCTGAGCTTGCAAAGAACTTTGTTCAATTAAAGAATATTCGGAGGGTGTATATCACCAAAGGTCCTCATCAACCAATACTTGACAACTTTCCTAAAACAAAAAATTGCGGAATAAATCGTAAATTCAATCCTAATTGGTATAAAAAGTACAGTTGGTTGGAGTACAGTGAATCAAAGGATGCAACATTTTGTCTCTATTGCTATTTATTTAGTGGCGAGCTTTGACATGGTCATCATGAAGCATTTGTTAAGGAAGGTTTCAAGTATTGGAAGGAAAACAAGGTTGACAAACCATACGGGAGATGTTGGAAGCACCCACAATTTTTGTTTTATGGTCCCTGAAGATTTGATGAATCGATCTCGGCATATTGATATCATCATGTCTGATGTATCCAATAAAGCCAAACAAGATTACCACACTCGTCTGAAGGCAAGTGTTGGATGTGTTCGATGGCTTCTAGCAGATGGATGTTCTTTTCGAGGACATGATGAGTCAAAGACCTCATCTAGGCCAGGTAAATTCCTCACACTCCTAAAGTACTCAGGAAAGTTGAATGAGGAGATACATAGAGTGACATTAAAGAATGCACCAGAAAATTTGAAATTAGTAGCACCGTCGATTCAAAAAGATATTGCCCATGTTGCTGCCACTTTAACTACTCGAGCTATTGTTGAAGATATCGGGGATAGTTAGTTCACTTTACTCGTTGACGAAGCTAAGGATGCATCAGATAAAGAACAAATGGCAGTTGCTTTGCGATATGTGGACAAACATGGTTGTATTGTGGAGCGCTTTCTTGGTGTTGTTCATGTTATGGATACCACAGCTAAGTCACTTAAACCTGCCATTTAGTTGATTATCAGTAATCATGGTCTGAGCTTGTCTAATGTTCGAGGTCAAGGGTATGATGGTGCAAGTAACATGTCTGGTCAGTTCAACGGTCTGAAAAGTTTAATTTTGGCAGAAAACAAGTCTGCTTTCTATGTGCATTGCTTTGCTCATCAGCTTCAGTTGGCAATGGTAGCAGCCACATCAACATTAATTCCCTTTCAGACTTCTTCGGTTATGTTTCCTTGATTTGTAATGTGGTCAGTGCTTCTTGCAAGAGAAAAAATATATTGAGAATTAAACAGATACAACAAGTAATTGATGGTGTGAGTAGTGGCGACCTCGAAACAAGTCAAGGTTTGAATCAAGAATTGTGTTTGGCACGACCAGGTGCCACAGCTGGAGTTCCCATTATCGTTCTGTTGCGAGTTTGTTGACTTTGTTCAACCATGTAATCAATGTCTTGCAGATTGTAGCAGATGATGGTACAAATAGGCAGAAAAAGATGGAAGTGATTGGTCTCTTGAAACAGATGCAGACATTTGAATTTGTGTTGCTCTTGAATCTAATGTTCAGAGTGTTGGGATTAACAAACGACTTGTCACAGACACTTCAGAGGAGAGATCAAGATTTGGTCAATAACATCAAACTTGTTAAACTGTTAAAGGATCTATTGCAACAGTTGAGAGAAAATTGGTGGGATGATTTATTTAAGAAAACTTGTGATTTCTGTGTGAAGCAACATATAGATGTCCCTGATATGGAATGTATACTTGCGGTTCAAGGAAGGAAGAAACGTGGAGATCGAGCAATTACGCATCTCCATTACTTCAAGAATGACATTTTCCATGTAGTGATTGACACAACTTCAGGAGCTTAATGATCGGTTTACCGATGTTAATAATGAGCTACTCTTCTATATGGCGTGTTTGGATCCACGTAAAACTTCTTCGAATTTGATGAAAAGAGATTATGTGAATTCGCTAACTTCTATCCTGTGGAGTTCAATGAGAATGAACTTCTAATGCTTGAAGTTCAACTTCATGTCTACATTGCTTATGTGAGAAGTAGTCCAGAGTTTTCAAATTTAATGGGCATTGCTGATCTTGCAAGGAAGATGGTGAGAAAGGAATAGATAAGGCCTATCCTTTGGGTTTTTTGCTTATCAAGTTAGCCTTAACTTTACCGGTAGCAACCACAACAGTTGACAGAGCATTCTCGTCTATGAAGATTGTCAAGACCATACTCCGTGCTACGATGAGTGACGACTGGATGAATGATTGTCTCGTCACTTACATAGAACATGATATTTTTGATTCCATTGATGATGAAGTGCTCATGAAATATTTTCAAGACATGAAGTCTAGAAGAATGTTTTTGTAATGACTTTAATTTGTGGTTTTTATGTTAAACTATTTAATTATGTGAATTTTAATGTATTCAAGTTTGGAAAAATGTTAAAAATAATAAGGATATTTTCAATTTTTAATTATTTAATTAATTTAAAGTATCAACTTAAATTTGTGGGTCTTCAAAAAAAATTGACCAATCTATAGAAAGTCTGCCCCACCCAGATTTATTTTTTGGATCCGCCCCTGACTATATCCCCACATTTGATATCATGACCAATACATCTACTTACCCATCCGATTCACGTATCTAAAAATAAAAGGGATCCACATTTGTTGAGTGTTAAAAGGACATTGTATGAGTGTCTATTTATTTAAGGGCCTTTGACTTTTTCTGGCCAAAAAAGTATACCAACTATCAAATTTGCCCTTGCTATTTTTATCCTAATTACAAATCGTACAATTCTTCTTCCCAACATTCATAATTCTCCCCTTAATCGAGACAACTCACTCCAACCATCTTACGTAGCACACCGTGGTATTAAGATTGATTTCCATTATGTAAGTTTTATTTTGGTCTCTTTTTTCAGTTTTATCTCTCGATTTTTCGACCACTTCGTGATTTTATTTCGGTTATCTTCCATTGGGTTTGGATCATCACCGTTTTGGTCCAAACAAGCTGACTCGTTGCCATTGACTAGCTGGCTCATCATTTCGAACAATTTTGTCCCAGTATACTGGCGAGGTTGACCAAGCAAGCTGACTCATTTGGTCCAAACAGGTTGGCTCGTTTGTTCCAAACAAGATGGGTCGTTGTTCCAAACAAGTGGGTTCGGGATGCACATGTTCCGCGAGTCTATCCCGTTATGGACGGTTCGGGACGCAAATTTGTCCCATGGTATGAACAATCTGACTCGTTTGGTCCAAACAAACTGGCTCATTCGGTCGAAACGACTTGGGTCGTTCCACTGAACGAGCGGGGTCGTTTCGACTTAACTAACAACTTAAAAATTCACTTCTCTCTAAGACATGAAACAACTTGTCCAACACGAGACAACTTAACTCACAACATATCCAATTGCAAATGACGTTAGACCGACTATAACTAGTTCCATTTAATTGGTAAAGTGAACTTGCTACATTGAGATGGGACAAACAAACATGTGACATGTTTGGATTGAAACATCCCATGAGAAATTGTTACAAGTTAAGACGGTACATCCAAACTTGTTAGACGGTAGGATTCAATCAAGATAAACGAGTTGTAAAAATTCCAAAATTAGCCGAGTCATTCGGTAGAAACGACATGGGTCGTTCGGTCAAACAAGTCAGGTCGTTTCGACTTCTCTAGGGACAAGGATGTCCCGAAAAGGGACGATTTTGTCACGCTCGGGACACACCCTTCCCCCATGGGACTACTACGTCTTGCATATGGACGCGTCTGTCCCGCATGGGATGCAAGTGTTAAGTCTCCTGCGTCGTTCGACCAAACGAGTTGGATCATTTTGACATAAGTATCATCTTGTGTGGTTTTAATGACAATTTTTTTTACAACTCCCTTACACATGAAACAAATTGTCTGACACGAGACAATTAAATCGACACAACTCACTCCAACCATCCTACCTAGCACACCATGGTGTTAAGATCAATTATCATCTTGTAAGTTTTATTTTGGTCTATTTTTTAAGCATTATCTTTTGATTTTTGGACCATTTCAAGATTTTATTTCAGTTATCTTCCGTTGGATTTGGAACATCACCGATTTGGTCCAAACAAGCTGACCCGCTGCCATAGAATAGTTGGCACATCATTTCGAACAATTTTGTCCCAGCATACTGACGAGGTCGACCCAAGAGGCTGACTCGTTTGGTCTAAACAGGCTGGCTCGTTTGTTCCAAACACACTGGGTCGTTATTCCAAACAAGTGGATTCGAGACGAACGTGTCTCGCTAGTTTGTCTCGCTCTGGACGGTTTTGGACACAAATATGTTGCCCTGGTCCAAACAAGCTGGCTCGTTCGGTCGAAACAACCTGGTTCGGTCGACCGAACGTGTAGGGTCATTTCGAGTTAACTAACAACTTAAAAACTCACTTCTCTTTAAGACATGAAACAACTTGTCCAACACGAGACAACTTAAATCACAACATATCCAATTGCAAATGACGTCAAACCGACTATAAGAAGTTCGATTTAATTGGTCAAGTGAACTTGCTACATTGAGACAGGACAAACAAACATGTGACGTGTTTGGATTGAAACATCACATGAGAACTTGTTATAAGTTAAGATGGGATAACCAAACTTTTTAGACGGTAGGATTGAATCAAGATAAACGAGTTGTAAAAATCCCGAAACGAGCCGGGTCGTTCGTTCAAACGAGCCAGGTTGTTTCAACTTCTCTAAGGACGAGGATGTCCCGAAAAGGTACGATGTGGTCACGCTTGGGATGCACCCTTCGCACGCAAGATGATACTTAAGTTAAAATGAGCCAGCTCATTTGGACACTTAACACATGCGTTCCGAGCGGGACATATGCGTCCATATGCGGGACGTAGTAGTCCTGCCCGGGAAGGATGCATCCCGAGCGTGACTAGTTCGTCCCTTTTTGGGACAACGTCGTCCCTAGAGTAGTTGAAATGACCTTGCTTATTTGACCAAACGACCCAGGTCGTTTCTACCGTACGACTTAACTCATTTTGGGATTTTCACAGCTCGTTTATCTTGATTCAATCCTACCGTCTAACATGTTTGGTTGTCCCGTCTTAACTTGTAACAAGTTATGATGTGATGTTTCAAACTCATTTGTCTTGATTCAATCCTATCACGTAACATGTTTGATTGTCCCGTCTTAATGTAACAAGTTCACTTGACCAATTCTATTGATCTACATATAATCGGTCTAACGTCATTTGCAATAGGATATGTTGTCGATTAAGTTGTCTCGTGTCGGACAAGTTGTTTCATGTGTATGAGAGTTGTAAATTTTTTTATTTTTAAAACCACGCAAGATGATACTTAAGTCAAAATGATCCAGCTCATTTGGCCGAATGATTAAGGACACTTAACACTTGCGTCCCGAGCGGGACAGAGGTGTCCATATGCGGGACGTAGTAGTCCGGCGTGGGAAGGGTGCGTCCCGAGCGTGACTAGATCATCCTTTTTCGGGACAACCTCATCCCTAGAGAAGTCGAAACGACCTGGCTCGTTTGATCGAACGACCCAGGTCGTTTCTACCGAACGACGCAACTCATTTTGTGATATTTACAATTCGTTTATCTTGATTCAATCCTACTGTCTAACACGTTTGGTTGTCCTGTTTTAATTTGTAACAAGTTCTCATGTGATGTTTTGAAATCCGTTTGTCTTGATTCAATCCAAACACATAACATGTTTGTTTATCCTTTCTCGATGTAGCAAGTTCACTTAACCAATTAAATTTGAGACTCGCGGGACACCTGTGTCCCGAAACCACTTGGTTGGAACAACGACCCAGCTTATTTGGAACAAACGAGCCAGCTTGTTTGGACCAAACGAGCCAACTTTGTTGGTCGACCTCGTTAGTATGCTGGGACAAAATGAGCTAACTTGTTCGAAACGATGATCCAGCTAGTTTGTGGTAATGGGTCAGCTTGTTTGGACCAAATCGGTGATGATATATTCAAACCTAATGGAAGATAACCGAAAGTGAATCATGAAATGGTCCAAAAATCAAGAGATAAAACTGAAAAAAGTGACAGAAATGAAACTTACATGATGGGTGTGTTAGGTAGGATGGTTGGAGTGAGGTATCTCAATTCAATTGTCTCATGTTAGACAAGTTGTTTCATGTGTAAGTGAGAGTTGTCTCATATAATTGGTCTAACGTAATTTGTAATTGGATGTGTTGTTGATTAAGTTGTTGATTGACATCATTTCATGCTTATATTTGTATCTTATATCCATTATCTTACACCTAAGCAATGCTACGTTTTATTTCTCCACCCCCCAAATGGGAATGAAACTACTCACTAATCATTACACCACAACCTACATTAAAATGAAACATTCTACTGAAATGAAACTAAAGTAAGCAAGCAAGAAATATTAAAGAAACTAAAAGGACATAAAACTAAAGAAACATACAAGAATTAGAAGACAAGATTAAAAGAAACTAAGAACAATTATTTTATTAAAATGACTCACATTGAAGGTAGCACTCTTCTCCACCTTGAGTGTTGCTTCAAGTCTTACTCCAAGTAGAGAGAATGCCACCAAGCAATGAGTAGTTTACAATAGAAGGTGAATAGTTCTATTTATAGCCATAGAAAAAGGTAATCCGGGACAATCCCCCGATGTGGGACTAAACAAATACCAAAAATAGACAAAACATCCACTAATACGGGTGCTCCTGAAATCTTAGCGGATCCGGGAAGATCCGGACCGCCAATTGGCGGTCTACAGGATCCGGATCTGGCTCATTTTTGTTGTGGGCTTGTCTTGATGTATTTGTTGGTCTTGGATGCATCTACTTCGCTTGTTGGAGCTCCGACCCGAATAAAATTGTCAAAATACTCCCCATGATGGTGTGGAGTTTTCTGTTTTTCTCTTTGGTCCTTCGGTCTTACATTCAGGTCCTTTGATCTTGCATCTTAGTCCTCGAGTCTCTCAACTCAGTCATTTTTCCTTCTTTTAGGTCCCTTCATGCCTCTTCTCTTCAAACCTCTTTATTTCTGAAATTGTTTAGGTGAAAGATAATGGATATAATATACAAATGTAAGCATGAAATGATGTCAATCAAATACCCCCACACCTAACTTTTTGCTAGTCCCGAGCAAAACAGGCAAAAACTTGATTGAATCGTTTTAATTAAACCGCAAGTGCACAGCCACGTTGAAGCGGTGGCAAATACGGGTCGTCCACAGGGAGGTGTGTCGACTTTTGGTTTGTGCGAAGGTGAGTGGGAAAGAAAGGAGAGAAAGATTAATTACACTAAACTACACTAATCTAAACTAGTAAACTAGAAAAGCAGGAATGAAATCACAACACAAACTAAACTAAGCAACTAATGAAGGAAGATAAAACTCAGGAATGGAAAACCCCTAAGGGGTGGAGTATGTGTGTGTGCACATGAAATAAGTGTGGTAGTGAATGCATACAAGAAGCACAAGTTAGTTAGTGTTTGTTAATGTATAAGAAGTACCTAATGGCAAGACCTATCATTTACAACACTAACCTAGGTGATTAATATGAGCAATGGAAGGTTGTTATTATGAACATACAAGCATGGAATGTACCTAACTATGACAGAAACCATCAAGTAAAGTTCTTATTAATTCAAGCAAGCATACTAATATCTCTCACAAACAATTATATCTAGCATTCATACCACCTACATAACATGTACATACATCTACTCCACCCCCAAATGGGGATGAAACTACTCACTAATCATTACACTACAACCTACATTAAAATGAAACATTCTACTGAAATGAAACTAAACTAAGCAAGCAAGAAATATTAAAGAAACTAAAAGGACATAAAACTAAAGACTAGTGGACCTATTTTATGGGGAATGATGAGGTGAGGATAAAGATGTAATTAATATTGGAAACATGACTTGTAGTTGCATGTACTCTTGTTGTCTTTACCTTGGTTAATGCCTTGTATGTTTTAATGATAATGTACTATCTTATTTCATGTGGAGGCATAATAGGGTTTAGTCTTTATACATGAGTTCATTGATCTTCATTCCAATTATTTTCTTGTATGTTTTAATGATATTGTGTTATCTTATTTCATGTGGAGGCAAAGTTGGATGTAGTTTTATGTTTTCATGCACTACATGTTTTGATGAGCTTAATTGAACACACACACACATACACATATCTTTATTGCTTATTGTCCATTTCCTTTTGCATCTTAGTGTAGTTTAGTGTAATCAATCTTTCTCTCCTTTCTTTCCCACTCGCCTTCGAACAAACTAAAGTTGACACACCACCCTGTGGATCGACCCGTATTTGCCACCACTTCAACGCGGTCGTGCACTTGCGGTTAATTAAAACGTATCAATCAAGTTTTTGGCGCCGCCAGGGAGGTGCTCTGTCCAGACCTTGGTTTGGACGATTAGAGTGGTTTTAATTTTTTGTTTGTAGTTTCTTCTTAGTTTCAGGGATCCTAGAGCTCACGGGGAGGCTACTGGAGGAGTTGGAGCACAAAAGCTTCAACAGGGACCGCCAATCAGCGGTCTGGGACCGCCAATTTTGCATTGTAGTTGATTCTTTCATTGTAGTTATCTGGGAGCCCTATTTTGCATGTTGTGACTTCTAGTTTGCTCCCAGATCATTAAACAAATGCCCATTAATCAACTTGGCCTTAAAATCCAAAGCAAAAGATTAGACATTCTTACTTGTTTAGGTCACGCATAATGTACTTGACTTAGGCACGTAGTTGTCTGTTCTTTTAGCTTTATTTTCAGTTGTTGAGCGCTGGCGTGAGGTACGCATTTCCTACACTCATTCATGCATCTTGTATGCCCATGCATTAGTTAGTAGGAATTGCATCAGGACAAGAGTGAGTTGAGCGTTTGATTGGAGAGTTGATTGCTAGATTTAGGATCAAAACGCTACTAAGGATGGGTTGCCCCGTAAAAGATAAGGTGGGGGATTTCATCACCCTTTCCTTCGCCCCAAAAATCACTCTTAATCAAGCCTTAACTAAAAGCAAGTAGACATTGGCCCTAGGATTTCAGACGCACTAGGAGAGTAATCTAGTTGAGACCGTCATGGCATGATCGGCGTTGCCTACCTTGTCGATAGTAGGAGGTACTGGATCTCCGGATCTGGTATCACTTGCTGGGCATTGTGGTCTTCGTTGTAGGGAGGTGAGGCGTGTCGAGGCTAGTGACCTCGAAGTTAGGCGTCGTCTAGCCTAAGGAGCCATTGCCTTACATTGTTTGAGTCGTGCTTGCTAGTTAGGCTTCTACCTGATCCCATTACCCACGCTAGCTCTAGGATTCTTCCCTTCTCCTCTGAGTCATCTTCTTCTCACCTTCTTCTACGTTATAGTCTCCTCCCCTTTACACTGTCTGTTAGCATTTTAGGGTCGAGTCGAGCACTTTTTGCGAGCTTAGCCTCGTGGTGGTGAGAGTGGTCGATTCGAGAGTTTTTGTTGAGATGGATGGTTACATGGGCGACCATCTATATCATTGTTCGGACCAGGACAATTCTCCCTGGTATTCCGGACCCATGCAACCTAGGGTGGCTCAGACGAACACCCTGTATGGTTGGGATAATCTTCATTGTGTGACTGAGCAATCTTCATATATGGGTGATGTGAGAGAGGCACCGACTGCTAGATATCCATCTAGTTACGTCGGATCATATGTTGGTCATCAAACTGAGACATTGTAAGAAACTTTGGCCTCTTTCATGCGTGTGGTAGACGACATGAGTGCATTGGTGGCTCCAGTAGCCGTACCGTGCGACTGTTGTGGGTTGAGTGGTCATGTTGTTGGGGAATGTCCTTATGTTCCCCCAGAGCCTGAGTATCAACATACATTTTCCCAAAACTCTCAATATGACCATTACGCATCCGCGTACAACCCGAGAGGGATGGATTCATGGGGAGACAATTCATATCCAAATTCTTATACTTCATTTTCACCCCAGTATCCTCCTCCCGAATACCCAGAATTCTACCAACACCCAACTTCAAATCATTGGACTCATTCTCAGTCCATCAACACCCAATCCCAAAAATTCCCAAGCTCTGACTTGGACCTCATAGTTGACCGAATATCTGATTCCTTGAAACAAACTTTCCTTACGTTCATGGAAACCACTCAACAGTCCATACAAAATATGGCACTACAAGTGAGTCAAATGTCGCAGCAATTACGTGAACGTGAGGAGAGTAACTTTTCTTGTCAACATAGTTGGATCGTGTGGGTTATGGGTCCACAATTATGGGTAATCCTAATTCTCTACTTGATTAAGCAATCAAATGCGCAGTGGAATAAACAAACAAAAGTAGAGAAAGAAAAATGCAAACCACAATGGAACACGAGGTTTTTTTATAGAGGTTCAGCACCCCACCCAGGTCCTTGTCCTCTCTTGCAAGCTCCGCTCGTATCACTGAGCTCCGCTCACAACTTCATTAGCCACTCCCCGTTCCGGGCCGGGAGAGAACACCTTTACAATCTTCAAACTCGCGAACAACCCTCGCCGAGCTTGGCTACACCTCTCACAATCCGAGAGGGATGCTTCGGGCTTTCACCGAAACCTTTACTCTTCTTTGACAACAACAAACTTGAGTGGGACAATCACTATCTAAACTTGAGCACACTTGAGAAAGATTGGAATTGATCTTAAGTGTGGAAATTTTAGGCTTGGAGAGTTAGGAATGATCTCTCTAATGTAGGAGGCAAATATGTGTGGGAGAGTTGTGTTAAAATGTGTTTTACAACTCTTTATATAGGCATTAGAGAGAATAAAGCCGTTGGGATTGATTGGGTATGAGTTGGTGTAAGATGCACAAAATAGAAACTTGCAGGACCCAATTCTGTCTAAAAACGATCGACCGAAACGGGTATGTCTAAAAATTCAGCTTTGACTTAAGTTCACTTAAGTTAACGGTCGAACGGGCTCAGGGGATAGGTCGACCGAATTAGTCCAGGCACTTCTGAGAGACCAAATTGTGTTGGTTCGGTCGACCGCTAGGAAAGTTTCGGTCGACCGGATGTTTGGTAATTTTGGGTATTTGGGAATAATACGAATACGACCGTTGGGTATAATACGACAAAACAAACGGTTCATGTGGAGGCAAAGTTGGATGTAGTTTTATGTTTTCATGCACTACATGTTTTGATGAGCTTAATTGAACACACACACATACACATATCTTTGTATTCACACTCTTTTCTCTACCCCCTATGGGATTTAGTTTTATTGCTTATTGTCCATTTCCTTTTGCATCTTAGTGTAGTTTAGTGTAATCAATCTTTCTCTCCTTTCTTTCCCACTCGCCTTCGATCAAACTAAAGTCGACACACCTCCCTGTGGATCGACCCGTATTTGCCACCGCTTCAACGCGGCCGTGCACTTGCGGTTAATTAAAACGTATCAATCAGTTGTCTTATTGGACAAGTTGTTTAATGCGTTAGAGAGAAGTATATTTTTCTTTTAAAATCACAAAAGATGTTAATTAAGTCAAAATGATCCAGCTTGTTCGGTCGAACGACCCATGTTACTTAAAAGTTGCGTCCCGAGCAGGACATACGCGTTCATATGCGGGACATAATTGTCCTACGCCGGACAGGTGCGTCCTGAGCGTCACATTGAGACGGGATCACGGGACAAACCAACTTTTTATACGAACACATCGAATCAAGATAAACGAGTTTCAAAAATCATCAAACAAGTTGAATTGTTCTATCAAACTAGCTGGCATGTTTTCAACAAACTAGCTGAACGACCTGAGTTGTTTTCACCAAACAAGCTAGGTCATTTCCCCCCTTAAACGGGCTAGGACGAAGCAATCCCACGTGGGACGCAAGAACGAGCCTGATCGTTTTCACCAAACAAGCTGCTTGTTCTCACCAAAGGAGCTGGGTCGTTTTATTCATAACATTCACACCCAAATACGAAATTTGATGATTCCAAATCCCTTGGAAAAAAATTGAAAGGAGCACATATTTGTTTGTTTCTAAACTTGCTAAATTCCGATGATACGATGGTGAAAAATGTGTCTCAAGATAGATCGTATTTCGAAACTGGAAAATCGACAGATGTTCAATAATTTGTGCATAACTCTCTCATCCGATAGCCAAATAATGTGATTCAAGACTCGTTACAAAGAAGATTTTGAGACGCAAAGATTTCATACCATTATTTCCCAATTAAGAACATATTGGATTCATAAAGGGCGTGGAAGACTACCAATTTGAGAGAACAGAAAACGAGTTGAGTCGTTCTTTCCACCCCACACAAGCTGGGACACAACAGTCTGACGTGGGATGCACCAACGAGCTGAGTCGTTTTCATCAAACGAGTTGTCTTGTTTTCTCCAAAAAGTTGTCTTATTTTCACCAAACGAGTTGGATCATTCGGTCAAAACGAGGGGGAACAGTGGTCCGAGTGTAGGGGGCCGATGAGGTCGTCGTCGAGTTGAAATGTTTGGGATTTGGTGTGGGGATGAAGAAGATTTGGTGATTTTGTTTGAGATGTGAGATTGTAGTGACGAAGTTATTTTCGGGATAAAATTAGAAATGTATTAAAATATATTAAATGTTTGGTTTTTAAAAGAATTCCGTAGAGTGATCGGTTTATGTAACTTTTGCCTGTCTACTTCGACCATTTAATTTTTTCTCCCAGATAAAAAAGAAGTAGAAATTACTTTCTCCAAAATCGGATTCTGATCCGATATCAAGATCCGAAAAATTGTTGCCAAACAAACAAATACAAACCAAACCAAAGTCACCAAATCCGAACATTCGGACATTCCACAGTCCCAAGCAAAAGATTCCATCCAAGCAGCAGATGGGAGGAAGAGGGAAGACCTTGTGCGTGACGGGTGGAAGCGGCTTCATAGGCTCGTGGGTCGTCCGCCTCCTCCTTGATCGCGGCTACATTGTCCACGCTACCCTAAAAAATCTCGGTATTTACCACTCTGCCACTCCTCTCTTCTTCGCAATTTTACTTGTTTAGTAGGACTAGAGGTTTGATCGCAATTGCACTTCGGAAACTCCTTTATATATATATATATTTATATCAATTTTTTTCTCGAAAAAGTAGTCAATACCATTTTTAATGTCTTCAACACTTGGGAGTGACAACTAAGGTTAAGGGTCTGTTTGGATAACTGAAATAATATTTTTGAACTAACAAGAGTTTTTGGATCACACCTTACAAGTGAAAAGCATGTTTGGATCATCTTAATAATGCATTGTTTCTTTTGTTGAAAAGACATTTCTTTGAAAATGCATTATTTGAATTGGATTTCAAGTTCAAAAATCTTTTGTAACCGAAGTTAAAAACCCTTTAATTTCCTAGTTTCAAGTACAGTTGTAGACTTCGTTTCTCATTTGCAATTTTTTTCCCAACCTTCTTAGGGATAGGTGATTTTGGGATGTATTTATCTCTTCACTTCGCTGTAAACTGAACTGAGGTTAGATCAATGGGTTTTTTTTTGTATAAAAAGCTTAGTAGTGTTTTGATAATTCCGTAACTTGTTTCACCCAAAAGATTGTTACAGATAAAACAATTGGATAATATGGTTACGGTTTGAATACTAAATGGCCAATAAGATTGAATTAGTATGAACTAATAGAGATAAAACAATTGGATAATATGGTTACGGTTTGAATACTCTCAGTGCTTCCTCCAGACTTGTTTAAGTAAAAATCTTATTTTACCTGCCACAGTAAGGTAATATCTTGTTCTGTTGTTAAACCCTTGTTTATTCATTTATTGATTTCAATATTTGTGTTTCTGGGGTAGGAGATGAGAAGGAAAGGGACCACCTGAATGCCTTAGATGGTGCCCAGTCACGACTTAAGCTTTTTGAGATCGATCTTCTCAAATATGAAACGATCATTGCAGCCATCCATTCTACCTCTGGAGTCATCCATCTTGCCTCACCTTGCACTGTGGAGCGTGTCCTTGATCCCGAGGTCTGCCAACGGATCAACTCCGTCTGCTATAAGTGTGTTTCTATTGCACTTGTTTGGCTTGTTATTTCTCTTTGATTCTTTTGGCAGAAAGAACTGTTAGATCCAGCAATAAAAGGAACACTTAATGTCCTTCGTGCCGCGAAAGAGAGCAACGTGAAGAGAGTGGTGCTGACATCATCAATCTCAGCTATTGTGCCAAGTCCTGGGTGGCCTGAGGATGTCCCCAAAGGGGAAGATTGCTGGACTGATGTAGACTATTGCACGAGGAATGAGGTGAGAGAATTATATATTTGTTTACAATCAGCCATTTCAAAGACCGTTTGTGTTTCATTGGATACAAAAGATGCAAGTAATTTTCGGAGTTGATCATTAGGTTCGACAGTGTAATCGAGGGTTTAGCATATATAATTATATATAAATATATATGCAGATGTCAATTCATAAGGTTAAAAATCATTTTCACTGGAAAAAAATTCTCTTTTTCGATTGCTACAGGAAAACAATTTCTTGTTATAATATTTATATTCCAAAGTACATACTGAGGTTGTCTACTCTAAAATAGCTGAACCGAGAGAACTTAAGAAACCTTTTTTGGTAAAGCTGCTACCATTGAACATTAGGATTGATTTATAGATATTATTTCCTTTCCATGCAAAATTCAAGACTATTATTCTTCAATCATCACATAATTCTAGGAACTGACCTTTTGTTTTTTTTAAATATTTAATTCTTTATCTACAGAGTGAAATTTAAAGTGTTTTGTTCTTCTCATGGGCTGTAAGGAATTGTTGTTGCTTGTGCATAAATTATTTTAAGCTATTTTCAAATGCAAGTGAATATGAATTATTTCTTCATAACATCATAATCTTTTACCACAGTTATAAGCAGTTATACGATACCAAGAAGTTGGACTCAACTATTATTGCTCAAAGCACCTTTTGACCTAGCAAATGAAACCTTTTTGTCTTTGATTGTATTTGGTTGTTAAAGTTGTAAACTGTCCCTCTTTAATTGCTTCATAATCAAAACATATTTCTTTTTCGTAGTTATTAAATTGAAGCATGTAGATTTTGTACTCATTATATACTACCTATTTGTACCTCTTTCATATTCTTTGAAGAAGTTGAGTTGGCAATATTGTGAGCAGTAATGATGGGTATGGAAATGATATAATCAATCTTGTATAGACGGTTATATAATTATATATTAGATTTTTTTCTAATACATCTATACACACTTTTATAGTTTTTTTGTTACATTAAGTTTCTAAAATTTCTCATACCATTGTTCATTTATATGGTTGTTATGTTCATATATATATACATGTATTCATACAATCTTCAAGACCTAATCTTCCATATATATGTGCAGTGCTTTAGAAATTAGTTAAATGTGTAAGCAAAGGCTGTTAGGTATGTAAGCATTTCAACTGGATTAAGATATGATGGTATCCCGCTTCAATTCATCATGCTATGTTATGATTTTCATGCTGAAACAGCTATGGTACCCAGCATCCAAAACATTAGCAGAGAAGGCTGCATGGGAATTCTCAAAGGAGAATGGGCTTGACATGGTAGTGATCAATCCAGGCACAGTAATGGGTCCTATTCTTCCACCAACCATCAATGCTAGCATGGCTATGCTTGTTCAGCTTCTTCAAGGTATCTGTTCTGCTGGAAAGCATAGAGCAATTACTTCCAGTTTAATTACACAAGCTTTTTCACTACCGTAACATGAAAAATTTCTGGTCTATTGCGGCACAATCTTTTTTGTGAAATTCCAAAATTGGTTTGATGAAAAGATCTTCTGTGGGAACTAAATGTGCATTTGAACTATATTTTTTTGTATTTATTTAAGGAACATTGGTCTTCTAAAAGCACGTATGGATTTATTTGTTTTATTTATTACATTGTATTCTGCTTCATACTTTGTTAATCATCCTTTATAATCTCTCTCTTTATTAAAACCTTTTCATAAGACCTTACTGATGTCTTTGTGTAAATTTGAATTCTCTCTTATTTGCACTGTCACATAAATGTTTAAGTGAATAATACTTTTGAGATGATACTAGGAGTGGTTACAGAACCTTTTCTTTCAACAAACTAGTAGCCAAGAAAAAAAAAGTAGGTAGTCAAGAAGTATTTTCTGGTTATAATTTTTTTCGATACAGAATTTTAGTTTGTAGTCACATTTCCAGTCCCAATTTAGTTCAGTGAAAGGCATATTTTAATTACAATCGTTAAAAGAACACTTGTATGGTGAGTGATGGAAAAGTACGCCCACTATCATTAGGAAAGAAAAACATTCCAGTAGGCAATGAATCTCTGTTCATTACCTTCTACAATTTTCTTCGTGTTTTAAGTGGTGGTGGATTATTCATAGCTATAACAGAGATGTTGGAATGTTGAATATACAAAATATACGCAATTATCTTGAAGTCTTGTCCTTTACTGCTCAATGAAACAAAACATACAATGTTCTATAACAGCGAGAGATCATCACCTATCACTGACTAAAATGCTTGATTTATAGAGGTGATGAACCATTCAAATTACGAAGCCTACTCCACTTAAACTCATATGTCTGCGTCTAGTTGCAAAGATAATATCGGTGATGTGTGCAAGAGTGTTGGAACATTATCTAACATTGATTAGTTAAGAAAATAATGTCCATTTCCACTGTGTCAAAGATTAAGTTGTTTTTTGACATTTGGAGCATCATGGACTATATCAAAGGACTATTTAAACGATTTGCATTTCTTTTATTGTGAAATCGCAGATGGTCAGTTGCATTTGCATCATTTGGGTCAATTGGAAACAACCTCACTGTTTTACAGTGGTAGGGTTGCGTACATCCGACCCCCCTTACCTCGCTTAGGCGGGAGCCTCTTCTGAGGCATTGGGGTTATGTTGATGATGATGATGATGATGATTAGTTAAGAAAATATAAGCTGCTATATTTCACCTCAGTGTTTGCAATTTAAGAGAAGGTTAACTGAATGAACTTCAGTGTGTCATGAAAACTTTAAACTCTGGCCCTTGAAGGTCCATACATAACTTGAGAATCAGATGTGTTGTGGTTTTTTGCCCCAACTATTAGTTTGCTATAAGATGAGGTTGTTGTTCTAAATGTAATACCTGGTGCTCGTTGCAGGATTATCTTTTTTTGTGGTTTCGTGTATCCTAGTAAATACAGTCAACTCTTATTAAATTTTGTAACACGGTGCAGTTCACGGATTGAGGTTCTTATAATTTTGTTGTTTTTCATATACAGGTTGCACTGAGGAATACAAGGACTTTTACATGGGACCTGTTCATGTCAAAGATGTTGCACTGGCTCATATTTTGTTGTATGAAAACATATCAGCAACAGGAAGGCATCTCTGTGTTGAGTTAATTGCACACTGGAGTGATTTTGCAGCAAAAGTAGCTGAACTTTATCCTGAATACAAAGTCCCCAAGTAAGCAACTCCCCGTACGTATGTTTTCCTAGAAGAGCTTGTTAAACTCACCACAAAGGCTAAGACACGTAGTTACCTGACACGTTAATCATGGGACCTGACATGCATTTATAAACATTTTCACCAAGTAAATGAAACTTGATTGGAAAGTTACATCCCTAATCCTTGTCATTTTCAGAGTCTTACTTATGATATGGCTGGTAGGCTCTCATTTTGCAAACTCGTATTCATGTTTAGATCTAATTTTGGTGTTTCAAGTTTGCTTCTTTGCCTCTGTTAAATCCAAAAATTCTGAATGAGAACCAGTTCGCTTGAATATAACATTTTTGTAACAACTCGAGCTAGTTTCTTGCTCGTATCTAATTTCCCGTTAAACTTTGTTAGGAAGGCTATCATGTTTGTCTCACAAATTCTAAATGAAACATTGTAATGATTTTGTTGCTAGCAGAGATACAATGTCAACATGGTGCTAGCTGTCTGTTACTTGACACATTAGTGCATCAACTAAATGTAGTTCCTGTAAAAGTAATAATGCTAGGTATCATTAGGTAACATGATTGAATCAAGATTTAAAATTAAAAAGCAGATCCAAGTGTTCAACTAGTAGAACGAGTTATAAATCCATTTAGCAAAGAATATAGAACAAGTTTTATTTTAAATCTGTCTTGAAATACATTGCTAACTGGACAACAAAACAAAACCTATAATTCCTCTTTGACAATATTTTACTGCATGCTTTCGTAGTTAGTAGTAACTTCCATCGTTGTTCTATTTTTGTGTCCATTGTAAGAAACAATTTTAAGCCTTTTATGTGTCCGCAAAGATGACAGATAAATACATTGTTTTTTATTTTGTTTAAACATATTGATGTTAATAATTACAATTAAAGTACACCACAATATCTTTATTAGTTTGATGAGAAACTAATAATTTGGATTTATCATAAGATAATACTTTGAAGTTTAAGTACTGTATTATGCGTTTATATACAAAACTTGAATTCATTAACTATGTCTATGATACTGGATTTAAGTACAAAACCCCACAAGTTTTGGTCCTATAATAATTGTTATCCGGATTACGACTTACATTTCCTATCTTTGCAGATTTCCAAAGGACACTCAACCCGGACTATTGAGGGTTCAAAACGCATCAAAGAAGTTGATGGATTTAGGTCTACAGTTCACTTCCATGGAACAAATCATAAAGGACTCTGTCGAAAGCTTAAGAAGCCGATCCTATATATCTTAAGGGATGCATTTGAGAAACTGAATCTCCACAGTGAACCGTTTCAACTAATGTGTTAAATGGATTATCTAATAAATGTTTATGTTTTGGAAATGGATAGACCCATTATGCAGGAGAAATAGTAATGATTATATGTTTCTTTTAAGTGTTTTCATAAGTGCCCGTGTGATTTCGAAAACGCATATCCAATATAATATCGTCTACGACCACCAATCCTATGATTTTTTTGATTTGTTTCTGTATGTTTGTGGATGTGGACGTTATATTGACAAGTCTATGAAGGCCACCACTACGGTCAGCAGCCTCCAACAGACCAACACAGCCACCGAAGGCAAAACCCCAATCGATCCCATCTCATTTTCCATCACCAGGTCTTTCACTTATGATATTTCTAGCTTTTGTTCGGTTGTCTAGACCCTGCATATTAAAGGAATTAGGACAAATATTCACAAAATTCCCAGATCAATCTCTAAACACTATCATTTTCTCAATCCAAGTAAGCCAATCGGATGCTAAGTACAAAGATATTTCAAGCATTCACATCTAATTCAAAAGAAAGGGGTGCTAAGGTCCGAAAGGGAACTGTTTTTTCCAATGTTGCGTTTTATTTCTTACCTCAAAAGAGCACAAGCATACGGTCGCAAACTGCAACAATGGTAAACGCCTTCCTCTCGTAGACTCGGCTCCGAGACCTGCAGATTAGGCCACCTTCTCCAGGCAGGTATTCGATCAATCTCTCATCTTTTTTAGACCATATCTATCCTCGTCAAAAAGACGTCAAGGTTCACTAGCGAGACACCTCTAAGAAGAATAAAAAATTAATCTTCATAGAGCAGAAACTTGCAATAACACAACAGTGTTTCATTGGGCAAGTTTCTTGGAGATAGAGACGAGCTTATTCAGCTCCAACCTCGTCGGTCTTGCCTACAATAGCGGAAAACACGAGCGTGATTTATACCCTGTGTTGTAACCTCAGCAGCTTGAGCGATACAATCATACACAAGCAAAACTGAAGCAAAACTCCCCAACCTCGTCATAGCAAGGTTCTTCGGTAAAATCTGTCATTGACCGTAAAAACTGTTATATCAAAAGGCAGAGGCGGACCTAGGCGTGGGCACACGTAGACAAGTGTCCACGTCTGAATTTTTATGTTATGGATACTTTTTAAAGTGTGCCTACTCATATTCTTACATATTTAAAGCATTATAACAATGTTATTTCGTTAATATAGAAAAAAAAGTAATTGTGTAGTGGTTAATGGTAGGATGCATCTTGTGTTGAAACCAGAGTTTGACTCCCAAGTTTGTCAAGTTTTTTAATTTTTGATCAAAAAAAGAAGTTAACGCCGGGGTTTAATCCTGGGTTCTCCTCAGATGAGGGGCAATACTTTACCACTAAGATACTAAGTTGTTAATGTTTATATGTAATTTAGTAAATATACAATAATAACGTGTATTTCGTGTACACAAAATTCAGTATTAAGAATGCTTAATGTGTGGTTTCAGCACTTCACCACAAAATTCACACTCTTTGTTTTTTTTGATTGCTTAATATGTATGGTTAATTTTGTTGAATTCCAAGGTAACTGAAATTGTGGTATTCAAGGTGTTAAGAACATTCTTATAATTATTTGTATGTTCGGAGCAATGTGATTTTAGTGTGACATTATTTATCGACTTTTATTCTTCTCATTATTTTTATCCAAACAGAAACCAAGTGTTTCTTGGTTCGAAAATATGGAATATTTTATCTTAAGATTATTATATGTTTATCTTAAAACCAGTTTAATCGGTGAGACAGTCTGTGTGACATTTAAGCTCTTGAGTGTAGGATTGAGAGTTTTAGGAGTTGGGGGTTTCTCTCTAGTGTATGAGACAATTGGAAGTGTGAGAGTTATGTAAATAATGTGTATGCACCTTTATTATAAGCTACTAGAGAGATATAGCCGTTGGGGAAGAATTGTGTAAGTTGTGTGAAGAACACACAAAATAGAAACTCTGAAACAATAATTCTGTCCCTCAACGGTCGACCGAATCGGGGTAGTCGGTCGACCGTTTCCTTAAGTATAAGGAAACGTTCGGACCACATTAAGCAATAGTCGAACCAATTTGGTTTATGACTTAAGTTATTGGTCGACCAAAAATGGGGCGGTTGACCGAAGCCAGGGTTTTGGCAGGGTTAAAGGATATATCGGTCGACCACAAAAGGAAGGTTCAGTAGACTGAAAATAACATGCACTTTGGTGTCTCAAAATGTTTATCTTCGGTCGACCGTTTCTAGGTCCACAGTCGACCGGTGATCAAATGTATTTTGGGATTGGTGAAAAATATGAATACGACCGTTGGTATAATACGACAATGTTAACTGTCATCCGATAAATACGAGACAATCGGTCAACGGAACCAAGGCTAAATTTGCACTTATCAACCGGTCGACCGTTTGAGTGCAGACAGTTCTATTAAACTTCGTTATCTTATGGAATTGAGTTGCCTATTCAAGTCGGATTGATATGGAAATTCGTATGTGACTTCTATAGGTTCCCTAGAGTCTATGTGAATGAATTTTAACTCTTGTATGCTCAAGATTACATAGATTCCTATGACTCAAAAATAGGGTAAAAATTACATGTCTTCAAATAGCTTTGATTACATGTATTGACTTCATTAAATTCTTCTTGAATCTTGATTACCTGTAGATGTTAGCAAAATACAATATAGCTTCTATGCATTATGTTTATTACACTACATTTGATTGTGATTAAGATTAGGTTGATTCAATCCTCGAACCACGGATTAAGGCCAAAAAGCCAACAAGAACACACATAGCTGTTTCGACTAAAGGTTTTCCGCTCTTTCCTTGTCAATGTAAATTGGAACTATTACATCACGAGGGTGACGACATACGTAGAAATCATTAATTCATTTGCAGTTTAGCGCAACGCTTGAAGCTGCTTACAAGTACAAGAGACATCTCAACCCCTCTTTGTGGGATCACAAAAAATGTGACTGATTGCTATTCGACGATACTTCTCTTCCCAACGAGTCAAACCAGTCGTCCCACGCTTAACATTAGATATTCTTTGCCCACAAATCTGGGATTAATAGATTCGGCTAACAAAATCTATCACTCCACATTCAATCGTCAAACATACGTTAGCATCACTAGACCAAAACCATATTGGGCTTAGGGGTGTCAATCGATGGATGTTTGAAATATGGAAATTCGTTCGCATCCGTATTCGAATTTGAACATCCGATCCGAGGAAAAAATCCATAAGACTATATTCGTATTTGAATTTAAATATCCAAAAACTTGCGAAGAAAATATGGATATTGGTACATCCGATCCGGAACTGAATATCCGTATAACATCCGTATTTCAAAATCCATATTCATATCCATACATATATCCATAATTTTAAATATATATTTTTATATATGTATACAAAATTACACCATTAGGCACATCCGACCTAGATCCAAATTAGAAAAAAATCTAAACCTCAATTGCAAAACCCAAAAATCCAAATCAAACCCCACATTCCATTTCCATCTCCACCAACCAACCCTCACATACCAAACCATGGCTTGGGATCGTGCAGTCATCGGCGAGGTCAGCTCCGATGCCCCTTGATGCAGGCGCGAGAACGATCATCTTCACCCCGGTGAAGGCCTTCCTCGGGGTTGGATCCGGCTGGAGGGTTGGGAGGAGGTGCACACGAATGCGGGTTAGTGCCGGGAGGGTTGGGAGGTTGCTGGTGTTGGAGACGGCTACGACCGAGAAGCCACCGGTTGTGTCGGAGATCGTGTTGGAGCCGATCAGGGAGATTTCCAGGACGGTGAACCTTCCCTAGTTGAAGTTGCTATGGAGTCAAATTCTGCTCATCGTGCTTGCTGAGGTAATTTCTTAACCTAAAACCCAAAAACCTTCTCCTATTATAAAATAAATAGACATGAAGCAAAGGAGATGAAAATTTAGGGGAGAATAATTGTTTTATTTCAGCATCACCGAAGTATTACTATAGTTTCCCATTTATAGGCTAAAAGAAGCAAATGAAAGGGTGTATGTTACAAGAGTTACAAATAAGAAGGTGAGAGGTTGATGGAGTTATGGGAGGAGAAGGTGAAGTCCTTCAGGGACGAAATATTATGTAATGGATGCTTCACCTTCACCTTCTCCTCCTATAACTCTATCAATCTCTCACCTTCTCATTTGTAACTCTTGTAACATACACCCTTTCATTTTCTTCTTTTAGCCTATAAATAGGAAACTATTGTAATACTTTGGTGATGATGAAATACAACAATTATTCTCCCCTAAATTTTCATCTCCTTTGCTTCATGTCTATTTATTTTATAACACGTTATCAGCACGAATTGACTATTGCATAATCTTCTTCAGAAGCACGAGTTTCTCTAGATTGGTATTGTAGAATAACACCCAATGTTTGAATCAAGTCCGACATAGCATCTATCTACATCTAGAATAACTTGGGAAGTTTTCATTTCATTTCATTTCCTGACCATATTGTTTTGCCTCGCCATGCTAGATTGGATTAATATAGTTTAGCTTGATCATAACTAGCATGTGTATCTAGTATTGTTTTCTTCCTATGGTTTCTATGTTGACTATGTAATAGTTTGAGTTTTATTATAGTTGTGCATATCCTTTCTTTTTAGCTATGAGGTCTAGAGAATATTATTTAGTCCTTGCATATAAGTTACTCTTAGATTGAGAAGTTGATCTTCTTCTCTCTACCTTGGCTCCTTCCATGAAAGAGTATTAAATCTTTTTCCTCGTGAATCATATATATTGTCTTTGATGTAATGTAATGAGACATTTTCTTTCATTTACCGATAAAATATACATATCTTTAGATGTCTAGATTTGTGATTCTTTTATTGATGCTATGGTGTTCATACTTTATTCTTCGCTAGTTATATTGTGAATAAACAATGTAGTTAAATGAATACGATAGAATATCATGTGAACTTAAATCCGTAAATTTATTTTCAACGTTTTGTTTCTGTTCATGTAGGAGGTAATAAAGATTTCTTTCTCATTTGTTTGTAGTCTTTAATAAGACCTGCCATCCATGCATAAGGATTATAATTTCTTGCTCAAATACATAAAAGATAATATTATGAGTTCTTGGTTAGTATGTGATGAAAGAAAGCAACAAGAGGTTTGTAATATTATAGAACAATAATTAAGCCAAACATGTGTGGTACGTTAGAGCATGCTCATTTACAAAAGTTGTATAAGCTTTTAACTTGAATATTAATGTTGTATACAATGCAGATGTTGTAGGAACGTGAGGGTCTACAATTCTAATCACTTTTAACCATAATTGTCTACTTGTTTAAGCAATCAAGATATGCACAACGGAATTTAAAGTAAACAAGCAAGTAAGAAATATGCAAACCACAATGGAACATGGTTTTTTTACAGAGGTTTGGCCTCCCGCCTACGTACTATCTTGAAAGCTCCACTCGCGTCTTCACTATCCACTCCCCGTTCCGGGCCGGGAGAGAACGCCTTTACAAAACAAGCACCGCGAACACCCTCGCTTGCTTGACCTTCTTCCTCTCACAATCCGAGAGGGAACACTTCGGGCTTTCACCGAAATCATTGCTTCTTGAACAACAATGAGTGAGACAACACACTCTAAATATTGAGCACACTTTGAGTATGATTTGACTATGATAAAAGGTGTAGAATTTTGGTTTAGAGTGTGGGATTGGGGAAATTTGAGCTTAGGAGTTTCTCTCTAATGTATTGGACAAGTAGTAGTGGGAGAGTTGTATTAAAATGTGTTTTACAACTCTATTTATAAGCATTAGAGAGAATATAGCCGTTGGGGTTAATTGGGTAAGTGTCAGTGTAGGATACACAAAACAGAAACTAGCAGAACCCAATTCTGAGTGAATTTGGTTGACCGGATCGGGCGGTTCGGTCGACCGTTTGGCAGTTTTGTCCGTTCGGTCGACCGGTTAGGGAACGGTCAACGACCGAACGCTAAGACTAATGTACAATTAAGTGATCGGTCGAACACCGAACATGGTTCAGTCGATCGATTCACACCAGACACTTTGGGTTTGACAAACAATGTTCTATTCGGTCGACCGAAACAAGGTCCACGGTCGACCAAATTCCAACAGGAAGTTCGGGTTTGTCAAGAGACATAAGTTTGGTCGACCGAACAAGGTCCTCGGTCGACCGATACATAAAATGTATTTGGGGTATTTTTGATTAATACGAATACGACCGTTGGGTATATACGACAAAACAAACGGTCGAAAATTAATTGGGACTCGGTCGACCAAAAAGGTCTGGACGGTCGACCGAACTTAGGCAGTTAAACACTAATAGGATAATTGATCACACGGTCGACCGAACGGTCTGTTTCGGTTGATCGAATGTGGGCAGACTGTTTGAGTTTTGGTTTAGTGTTTTTGGTCTAACTTTGGGTGATCTATTGAAGTCCAAATTATGTGAAATTTCATGTGTGACTTCTCTAAGGTACCTAGTGTGTGTTTAAGTTGATTTTAGCTCAAGTATGCTCGATTTACACAAGTTCCTAAGACTCAAAGAATTACAAAATAAATGTCTTCAAATGAGCTTGATTACATGTCTTGACTTGATTTCCTTTCTCCCTTGAGTCTTGATCACCTGTAGAGGTTAGCACAAAGCAATATATATGCAATGCAATATGTGTGCTACTCTACATGATCATAATTAAGATTAGGTTGATTAAATCATCAAAACATAGATTAAGACAAAAAAGCCAACAATGTCCCCCTTTTTTATGATGGCAACCTATATCTTAATACATGTAATTTTTAGATGTAAACTATGCATATAAATGCCCCCCCTATGGATGTGCATAGTTTTTGTTCAATTTTAAAAATAAATTCCAAGTTACCCCCTTAATTATCTCTCCCCCTTTGACATCTTTCAAAAAATTATACAAATTAAGCAATGAATTGTGGATGTCTTGTAATGAAGTTGCTCCCCCTAAATTTTGCACTTCATTACACTAAGAAAATGATATTCAATAAGCTCCCCCTATCAATATGAATATGATTTTTCAATTAAGTTCAATTTTATTTCTCCCCTATTAACATCATGCAAATATTACAATATAGCATGTGATGTTTACATTTCCCCTTTTGACATCCATTTAGAAAAATTGACTCTAAGACATTGGATGTGATTCAAAAATTTAAGATTTGCAATTGAATGAATAACAAGATATGACAATTAAGCATATAACAAAAACTTGTTTGATTCGTTTTATATTAAACCGCAAGTGCACGGCCGCGTTGAAGCGGTGACAAATACGGGTTGATCCACAGGGAGGTGTGTCGACTTTTGGTTTGTGCGAAGGCGAGTGGTAAAGAAAGGAGAGAAATGTTGGTTACACTAAACTACACTAAGATGCAAAAGGAAATGAAGATAAGCTATAAAACTAAACCCCATAGGGGGTAGAAAATTAATGTGAATATAAAGATGTGTGTGTGTGTTCAATTAAGCTCCTCACAACATGGAGTGCATGAAATCATAAAACTACATCCAACTTTGCCTCCACATGAATTAAGATAAGACTACATCATTAAAACATACAAGACAATAATTGGAATGAAGCTAAATGAACTCATGTATAAAGACTAGACCCTACTATGCCTCCACATGAATTAAGATAAGACTACATCATTAAAACATACAAGACATTAACTAAGGTAAAGGCAACAAGAGTACATAGACTACAAGTCATGTTTCCTATATTAATTCCATCCATATCCTAACCTTATCATTCCCCATAAAATAGGTCCACTAATCAAAGCATAAGCTAAGCTTAATTCAAGAGCATTAGCATATCAAAGATAAGAGTGAAAACCCATTAGATGGTTATGGAAATCATATAAAGCTCAAGGGATTAAGATAACACACACTTAATACACTACATGATCATATCACATATTTCTCCACCCCCAAGTGGGGATGGAACAACTCACTACTCATTACACTAACTATATTAACAAAATGAAGCATAATACTGAAATGAAACTACACTAAGCAAGCAAGAAATACTAAATAAACTTAAAAGGAAAGGAAAGACTAAACAAGCATGCACAAATTAAAAGACAAGATTAAAAGAAACTAGAACAATGATTTTATTAACAATGACTCACATTGAAGGTATCATTCTTTTCCACCTTGAGTTTTGCTTCAAGGCTTACTCTTTAGTAGAGAGAATGCCACCAAGCAATGGGTAGTTTACAATAGAAGGTGAAGAGTTCTATTTATAGCCAAAGAAAATGGCAATCCGGGACAATCCCCCGATGTGGGACTAAACAAATACCAGAAATAAATACACACTATTACGCGACCCAGCAAAATCTTAGCGGATTTGGGCCAAAACAAACCGCCAATTAGCGGTCTTGGACCGCCAATTGGCGCTCTATATGGTCCGGATCACTCTGAATTTTATTCTGGGCTTTTCTGGATGTCTTTGTTGGTCTTTGATGCATCTACTTCACTTGTTGGAGCTCTGACCCGAATAGAATTGCCAAAATACTCCCCATGATGGTGTGGAGTGTTCTGTTTTGCTCTTTGGTCCTTCGGTCTTACGTTTAGGTCCTTCTCCCTTGCATCTTAGTCCCCAGGTCTCACAATTAAGTCCTTTTTCCCTGATTTTGGGTCCTTTCATGCTTCATCTCTTCAAACCTATTTATTTCTGAAATTCAAACATAAAACTCATCACGTAGCATTTCTTAGGTGTAAGATAATGGATATAAGATACAAATATAAGCATGAAATGATGTCAATCAGGTCTAGACTAGAACGAATTGATTGAAAACTTTTAGAGGATAAAAAATTATACCCACTTGAAGCTTGAATTGATTCCAATCTCATTTGGTGATGCAACCGGCTTTGAATTTGACTCTTAAGTTTGCCCGATCATCACCAATTTTCTCCTCAAGCACCTACAAGTGTAGATTTAGGTATCCAAACAACTTTGGGTCCTTGAATATTAGATTTGGGAATCCAAACCATTTTGGGTTTAGGAGCCCACACACTTGAAGATGTATGCTTTACAACTAAGTGTTTTCCATTTAAAGTAGTATGAGATACATGGTTTTTCAATTTTGCATTGTATCTTAAATTATGTTTTTGCAAAGATTGTCTTTGACTTCCTAATAGCATATTAAGCATCTTAGTTCCATTTGTGAACTTTTCTAGATCTTTTCTTAATTGCACATTGCAAGCATGAATATCTAATTGTTCAACATATATGGGTGTTTCTTTCAATTTATCAAGAGTTGATGCATTATTTTCAAGCCTAGCAAACACCTCATTTTTCTCATTCATGCATGTTTCAATTTGACTTTGGAGATATTTGATTAGATTTCTAGCACTTTTGTTCTTTTCACAAATGATCTCATATTGTTTAACTAAGTCATGGAATGCATTTTGAAGCTCAACATGTGTATAGGTTTCTTCATTAACACTAGAATGTAAGCTATCACTATAATATGACTTAGTTGAGCATGAATTACTAGAACAAGAGTTAGATTCTACCACACTTTGATCATCTTCAATAGCCATGAAGCATGAGTGAGCCACCTCTCTTCTACTTGGAAGGATGATGATGATTATGATGGTGATGAAGAATCATCCGAAGTAGCCTTGTGTGCTTCCTCCTTCCTTTCTCTTCTCTTGTTCTTCTCCTTTTCTCTTCTCCTCTCCCTTTTCTCCTTTTTCTTCTCCCCTTCTCTTCTCTCATTTTCTCTCTCCTCCTTCTCCTTTTCTTTTTCTCTTTTCTCACTTCTTCTACCTCTTCTTTCATTCTTGTATCCCTTATCCTTCTTGAGGTATTTGAAGAAGTCTTTGGCTAGGACTTCAATGTCGTCATCTTCTATACTCCTCCTTGGTTGCTCAACATTTGCATATAATGACAAGAATGGTTTTTTTCTTTGAAGCTTCCTTCTCCTTTCGATGGTTGACTTGGAGTTCATATGCCATCAAGTTTCCAACGAGTTCCTCCATCTTTAATTTGGAAAGATCATGCGCCTCTTCAATCGTGACGACTTTATCTTCCCAATCGATGCTAAGTGACCGGAGGAACTTCCGTGTCATCTCTCCTTCATTGATTTTTCTTCCAATAACTAAAAGAGAGTTAGTAATATCGGTCAAGCGAGTGTTCATTTCGCTTATGTTTTCACCGATTTGCATAGAAAAAATCTCATATTTATGCATGAGGAGACTAATGCGGGTTTCTTTAGTTTTGCTATCCCCCTCATGATGCATTTGCAATCTATGCCATATTTCATATGCACTTTCACAACCCTAATCCTATTATATTCACCCTCATTTAGCTCACAATATAGAATGTTCATGATTTTTGAGTTCATCTCAATTTCTTTCATTTTGGGCCTAGTAAGTGAATCTAATTCATCTTCATTTGGGGGGTGTATGGATTTTGAAGAAATATACAATACTAATATTCACCCTCATGAGGTAATTAATTACTCACATGGTACATAGAATATATCATGTTAATTTTGTATATATATAATAAATAAGACTACATGTATACAATCAATATATATGTTGCTATGTTGCTTTTGGAATTGCTAATATGCATTTTGTTTATCATATGATTCAAGTACATTATAATATATTCTGTTTTGAGATGTTTTAGTATGCACCGATAAGCAATACATCTATATGATTTATAAAAAAAGGTAATAAGTTGCATGTACCAATTATGCTTTAATGCTTGTAAGTTATGACTTTTAACTCTATACTTGAGATCATGGATAAGAATGACGTCTTATCATGCATGGATTATGAATGTTGAACCCAACCCATTGCATTTTAAAATATCAATGACTAGAGAAAGAAGCATCAAATCAAGATTTTAAAAGTATTATGATTTCAAATGCTCCATTTCATGTTCCATTTGTGATTTTCTATTGCTATCGTCTTTGTTAAAATGATTTTAAAAGTATTATGATTTAATCTCATGTTTGGTTTTGTGGTTGGACAAAACATCGAGCTATTGATCCAAATTTCATGAATTCTCGATCCAATGAAGCATGAAAAGAAATAGTTACATATTTAGTACTGCTTCTAAAATTAATGATATATATCTCATGCAACTTTGTATTGATTCACTTGCTTAGTATAAGTTATATGAATTCTTAGTATCATGTTGATCAAAAGAGTATTTGTAAAGTGGTTCAAGCATGTGATTATTACTTGTTAATTTTGATGCATCACATGCTCATTCACAACTACTACAAGTATTCATCTCGTGAGTACATAATATTCATTTTGCTAGATCTATGTATATATATATAATAAAATATGCTACATTATAGTGGAATTCGAATTGCCATGTTACAAGTGATCATTGTTATTGAAAATGATATGCATTGGCCCAGAGGCGAATATCTTGTAATCATTGTTATTGAAAATTATATGCATTGGCCCAGAAGACGAATATCTTAATATTCATGCAATGCTACCACACAAAGATTTAGAGATTATTCATTTTCAAAAGGTTATGAAATTTTATTATAATCCCTGAAGGATTCGTATGACCGTCAAAACGATGTGCAAATAGCTAATTTAGTAAAAATACACGTCAATCTCTAAATGAAACCCAATGGCCAGAAGACCATAAATATATAGAGTTTAGTAGTAAAGAAAAATATTTTTTTGATCACTTTATGAATTAATGACCCAATACTCCAATAGTAGTATGGAATCAAAAACACAAAAGTTTTGGATTATGCAATATCGATGATTGAAGGTCATGAGAGTTGGAAAATCATGATACATTTTTTATCTTTTTTTGTGTGCCGGAAGCAATCACTACAAAGTATCGTGAAAACAAGAGCATAAGCAGTAGATGATAATTGGAATGAAGCTAAATGAACTCATGTATAAAGACTAGACCCTACTATGCCTCCACATGAATTAAGATAAGACTACATCATTAAAACATATAAGACATTAACTAAGGTAAAGGCAACAAGAGTACATACACTACAAGTCATGTTTCTTATATTAATTCCATCCATATCCTAACCTTATCATTCCCCATAAAATAGGTCCACTAATCAAAGCATAAGCTAAGCTTAATTCAAGAGCATTAGCATATCAAAGATAAGAGTGAAAACCCATTAGATGGTTATGGAAATCATATAAAGTTCAAGGGATTAAGATAACACACTTAATACACTACATGATCATATCACATATTTCTCCACCCCCAAGTGGGGATGGAACAACTCACTACTCATTACACTAACTATATTAACAAAATGAAGCATAATACTAAAATGAAACTACACTAAGCAAGCAAGAAATACTAAATAAACTTAAAAGGAAAGGAAAGACTAAACAAGCATGCACAAATTAAAAGACAAGATTAAAAGAAACTAGAACAATGATTTTATTAACAATGACTCACATTGAAGGTAGCATTCTTTTCCACCTTGAGTTTTGCTTCAAGGCTTACTCCTTAGTAGAGAGAATGCCACCAAGCAATGGGTAGTTTACAATAGAAGGTGAAGAGTTCTATTTATAGCCAAAGAAAATGGCAATCCGGGACAATCCCCCGATGTGGGACTAAACAAATACCAGAAATAAATACACACTATTACGCGACCCAACAAAATCTTAGCGGATTTGGGCCAAAACAGACCGCCAATTAGCGGTCTTGGGCCGCCAATTGGCGCTCTATATGGTCCGGATCACGCTGAATTTTATTCTGGGCTTTTCTGGATGTCTTTGTTGGTCTTTGATGCATCTACTTCACTTGTTGGAGCTCCGACCCGAATAGAATTGCCAAAATGCTCCCCATGATGGTGTGGAGTGTTCTGTTTTGCTCTTTGGTCATTCGGTCTTACGTTCAGGTCCTTCTCCCTTGCATCTTAGTCCCCAGTTCTCACAATTATGTCCTTTTTCCCTGATTTTGGGTCATTTCATGCTTCATCTCTTCAAACCTATTTATTTCTGAAATTCAAACATAAAACTCGTCACGTAGCATTGCTTAGGTGTAAGATAATGGATATAAGATACAAATATAGGCATGAAATGTTGTCAATCATATAACATCTCCCAATTTTCGGAATTTTCGCATTTTGAATAGAATTCGGATTTTCAGCCTTTTGGATTTTTGGATTTTTGGATATTCGAATTTTTGGATTATTATCAACACATTGGATAAAATCCGACATCCGCTCTGAATTCGATGGATGCAAATTCGGATATACAATTCAATATCCGTTTGGGTTAGGAGCGGATTTCGAATATCCGGATATAAATTTGGATTCAAATTCGGATGTCGGTACATCAACTCCGAATCCGATCTGTTTGCACCCCTAACTGTGCCTAACAAAGTGCTATGTAAAACTCTAGCATTATGGTTATATATTATAAAGTTGAACTATTCGATTAATGCCATAAAAGGTGGGGTGATCAACGCTAAAAACCCTAGTTTGTCAGGGCGTAGCTAAGTGGAAGTAGTTGCATCTCACCCACCAAAATGTTCCCTTCCCTTAGACAAAAAGTAATGGTACATCCAATAACCAGCCAAAAATTAAAACTAAACACAAGATCTCACAAATTAAATACCAGTTGAAGGGTTGCAAACCGTACAAAGGGGTGAGATGCTACGAATGTGCAAGTGTAGGACATAAGAGGTGGAATTGCTCTCGCACATTTATTGCCCCTGACCAACCTCCACCAAACTCATCAACTTTATTTTCCATGAATCCAGACCAACACATTCTCAAACCCTCCATTGAAGGTTACGAAGCCCTCCATGCTTTAGGGAGGTGTGTGGTGGCTAAGATTGCGAGCAGTCTCGCAAATGAGGCGGCTTTACTGGATGCTTTCTGGCATCATATGCCGAAATTCCAAGGTTGGAATATTTCAATGAGACTACAATCATGCCTTATATTCACACACAAGATGGTGATATATATAGCTAAAGTGTTAGGACCTAAACCTTAATTAGGGTTAACCCTTGTTTAAAGGGAGGTTTGCATGGGGAAGGGAAGAGGAGGACGTGAACAGTGGGTGGAGGCTTGGGTAGGGGTTGTAGGGGATGGTGATGGTGATAGGTGTGCTGGGTTTTTAAAGGCAAACTCATCTCTCTCTCACTTTTGCTCTCTCTCCCTCGCATTCCTTCCTTTCTCTTTTCTGGCGTCCAGAGGAGAAATGGTCGGCTCCAGTGTGAGGCGTGTGGAGCTGGACGTGGCGTGAGGAGTGCTCAAGCGCGTTGGGTCAGAGGTTGTTGTCGGGTGGCGACATTGAGCGGATGTGTGGCTTGCTCCGTCTTCCATTTGAGGTATGCCGGTTCTTTAGTTGATTTTGTTGCTCACTGATTGGCATCATATCATGTATATATTTGTGTCTTATTTCCTTTATTCTTAGCCTAAGCAATGCTACATAACGAGTTTTGTATTTGAGTTTCAGGAATAAATATGGTTGAGGAGAAGATGCATAAAAGGACTCAAACGCAAGGAAAAATGACTAAGTTGCAAGACTTATGGACTGAGATGAAAGAGTGGAGTCAGATGTAAAACCAAAATGATCAATGAGCAAATCAAGAAGCTCCACACCTTAATGAGGAGTATTATGACAATTAAATCCGAGCCCAACCATCAACAACCAAATCAGGTTCATCAAACACCAAGAAATCAAATCAGAACCGAGCCACCAAAATCCAGACTCGATCTGACACTTATAGACCGCCAATCAGCGGTCCAAATCGGTCAAAAGGCGACATGTTTTGGTCGGGTGGTGTATTATGTTGTGTTATGTCCGTTTATAGTATGCAATTAGTCCCATATCGGGGGATTGTCCCCGAGTGCCTTTTTCTTTGGCTATAAATAGAACTCCTCCTTGTCTTGTATTTACCCATTACTTGGTGGCATTCTCTCTACTTGGAGTAAAAGCCTTGAAGCAAAAAACTCAACCTGGAGAAGAATGTCACTTGCAATGTGAGTCATGTTAATAAAATAAATTTTCTTAGTTTCTTTTAATATTGTCTTTTAATTCTTGCATGCTTCTTTAGTTTAATTTCCTTTCATTTAGCTTCTTTAATATTTCTTGTTTGCTTAGTTTAATTTCCTTTCATTAATGTTAGTAGGCTTAGTTAACATGTCTTTCTATACAATAGTTAGTATAATGATTAGTGAGTAGTTTCATCTCCATTTCGGGGTGGAGAAAAATGTGATGTGATTATGTGAAGTATTAGGTGTGTGTTATCTTAATCCTTTGAGCCTTACATGATTTACATAACTATCTAACAAGATTTCACTTTTGTGTTTGATATGCTAATGCTCTTGAATGAAGCTTAGCACATGCTTAGACTAGTGGACCTATTTTATGGGGAATGATGAGGTGAGGATATGGATGGAATTGATAAAGGAAACATGACTTGTAGTTGCATATACTCTTGTTGCCCTTACCTTGGTTGATGTCTTGTATGTTTTAATGATTGTGTAAATCTTATTTCATGTGGAGGCATAGTGGGGTTTGGTTTTTATACATGAGTGCATTTAGCTTCATTCCAATTATTGTCTTGTGTGTTTTAATGATAATGTGTTATCTTATTTCAGGTGGAGGCAAAGTTGGATTTAGTTTGATGGTTTTCATGTACTACTTGTTGTGACGAGCACAAAAAACATAGAAGAAGCTTCCTTAGCTCCAACGATTCCTTAGGAGGAGTTCTCCTTGGATGGGATATTAACAACAATAAAAAAAATGTCTTCTGAGATAAAATGATTCTTTGTGTCCTTATCGTTTGAGCACGGCGATCTCAAAGGTAAAGTTACTGGATTTATGGTCCATATATGTAATCAAGCTCACAAACAAGACTTTTTGGACAAGTTGGCTACTTAAGTACCTACTAGTGGGTATGCATAAGTGATAGGCGACGACTTTAACCTAATTAGAGGCCAACATGATTTTTTTTGAAATTCTGGCATCCTCGGAGATAAAACATGGTTTGGCTATGGTTCACAACCAAACTAGCAGTCCAAAATACACAAAAACATAAAGGGTTTGTCACTGAGTTTTCCATTTACAAAAAACATAATCCAAATGAAGCAACATTCATCGGTCCCATATGACAAGTTTGTATCGTCTATCTTTCATATGACAACGATGGTGTGCCTAGTCTGTAGCGTCTAGCTTCCGTACTCCTCGAACTCCCCAATTCTGTCCGCATGCCGGCGCTCCTCCTCTTGGAGTAGCTCATCTCTTTCCTTCTCTTCTGCCATGATCCTTTCCACCTCTTGAATGCATTGGATTTCACTAGAAGTTGGGAGAGCCATACCCTGCTTTAGTGGTGTCTCGAACTGTGACAAAAGATTTGGAAGATGGCGGGCGTGCATTGTATTCGAGCTGCATTGGCGATAGCCTGTTGTTGGTTGCTGTCATTGCTCAGGCCAAAGTTTGGACCCTTTTGATGCTACAGACCTGTTTGAGTGGTTGTCCCGATCTTTTAAGGGTACCTAACCACAATTCTGTTAGGTCAAAAATGTTATTGAGCAATAGAATATGAGACGAAGTAATTTCGTGAAAATCTTGTTGTTTCGTTCACACCAAAGTGTCCAAAAATAACAGTTTATTAAGACATTCCATTCCTTGGATTCTAAATCAAAGCGATTATGAATTTTTTTCCTCACGAATAAAATTTGTATCAATCATGGTAGTGCTATCCACAGACAAGTTTGCAAATTCGCATTCATAAAAAATATGCTTTATTGATTCTGGTTGTAATCCACACATAGGGAAAAAAGGTTCAATATTAACTCCCTTTTTAATTAGTCTATCTCTTGTTAGGATTTTATTTTCACTGAGTACCCAGTTAAATGCCTTGACGTTTAGAGGGCACGTTGTCCACCATATTGCATTAAGCATTGGGTATCGCTCCCCTCCGTCAGCCAAAAGGGTGTAAAAGCTTTTAGCTGTAAACTTGGAATTAGCGTTTGGTTTCCACAACCTTAAATCCTCACTATTAGTAGGCGTGAATGCAAGATATGCCTGATAAAATCCTTGGATTTGGTCAAAACATGGGTTTCCCTTAAACCCTTCTTTTACCCAAGGTGACTGAAAGGGTCTACCTTCAAAAAAGGTTGCTACAATGATAAATTGCTCTTTACATAGATCAAATAGGATCAACGATTGTTGGCTGAGAACTTGGTCTTCGAGCCATACATCATGCCAAAAAGGAGTGTTCACTATTTTATGTAATTTAATTCGACTGAATCTGCATAGGGTGGGAATCCAGTCAATTAGATCCTTAAGGAAGGGGGAAGTTCGTCCTTTACAATGTGGCAATATGCCAAGGTGTGAATTACTTCTGTATTTGTTACTCATTATGTCCTTACATATATTATTGGAGGTCGTATGACTTGTCCAAATGTGTTTCATTCGTAAACTAAGTGTGTCGTATTTGATGTTTAAGATTCCTAGTCCACCTAATCTCTTTGGTCGACACACGTTCTTCCATTTGACGAGATTTTTGAGTTTGGAATTTTCAATGGAGTTATTCCAAAGAAAGTTTCGTCTGATTTCATCAATTTCTTTGATTATGCTTGCAGGAGGCTTCATGAAACTTAGTTGATACGATGACAGTGGTGTTAGAACAACCTTAGTCATCGTTATATGTCCTCCCATTGAGAGATTTTTGGGTTTCCAGGTTCCAATTTATTTTTCAATTTTTCCACCACCTTGTTCTAGGATCCCCTGTTGCCTTGTCTACTGGATAGTGGGATTCCCAAATAATCAAAAGGTAGTGTATCCAATTTTCACCCTAACAAATTTTGAAATTGGGTTAAATCAGGCGAGTTAATGATCAAAGGCCTTCTTATAATTAAGCTTTAGGATTAGACCTTGTTTTATGTTATGGGTCAGGTAGTGCACCACTTCATGTGCCGTGACAGTAGTATCCCTTATTTGTCGCCGTTTAGGAAGGCATTTTGTGATGGTAGTATTATTTTGTTTATCGCCATAGTTAATCGTGTTGCTAATGACTTTTCCTTGATCTTATAGGTGCTATTTAACAACGATATTGGTCTTAAATCTCTAACTTTTTCCACTCATTGTCTTTTGGGAATAAGTGCTATAAAAGATTGATTGAAACCTTTGAACTCGTGCCTCGATATTGTCCCATTTTGTAATCTTTCGAACATGCACATGAGGTGATTCTTCCCCTTGATCCTAAGTTGTTGGTGGAAGTACAGCTTAAAGCCATCCGGTCCTAGGGATTTGGATGATGCTAACCCAAAAGTGGCCTTTTGATTTCTGGGAGACTAAATTGTTCAGTTAGGCCAGATGAGTTCTTAATTTTCCTATTGATGATTCTATCCCAGTTAATTAGTATTTTCATACCCTTTCCCTCATTGAATCTATTCTCAAAGTGAGTAACAATCTCTTGTTTAATGGTTGTTTGTGAGAATGTTATATGTCCATCAATGTTTATTGAAAGGATTCTATTTTTCCACTGACGAGCATTAGCTATTTTGTAGAAAAATTTGGTATTTTGATCTCCTTCTTGTAAGCATTGTATGCGTGACCGTTGTTTCCATCGAATCTCATTAACCTCAAATGCTATTTCATGATCTCTGATGAGGTTCTTGAGGTTCTCTCTGTCACTTATCCAAAGTCCATCCTACTGTTCCTTCAAATTAAGGTCAAGTATTTCATTTTCTATCTTTTGAATATTGGTCATAGGTTGGTCAAGTTTGCTCTCCTTTGGATGTTTTATACCCCGTTTTATTCTCTTGAGGAGATATTGAATCCTAGTGTTGTCATTCTCCTCAATGGTCTTATGAATGACATTCATGATAGGAGGGCCAACTATCCAGAACTTTTCAAACCTAAATGGTTTTGCTGAGTTGAGTTCGTCCTCAGTCTTTAAAATGAGAGGAATATGATCTGAAGTTATTCTTGGTAGCCAGATGCAGTGAGATAGAGGGTATTTATCTTCCCAATCCTGAGATACTAGGAATCTATCCAATCTAGCAAATCGGGCATTTTGCTGACAATTTGTCCATGTGAATCTATAGTTGGATGGTCCAATTTCAATTAGTGCATGGTTATCTATAAATTTCTTAACATCTTAGCACTTGGGTTTCCATTTTGGCTAGGGTGGGATCTATCGAGGATATCCGTTGTTAAATTAAAATCCCCAGAGATGACACAAGCTTTCCCATTTGAAGGTTTGCAATTCATGATTCATGAGGAAGTCTTTTTTAAGGTTTGAATGACAGGGTCCGTATACTATGGTTAATTCCCACTTGAAGTCTCCCAGGACTAGGGAGGTTGATAAACAAAATGTTAGTTGTTTTGTTGCCTCTCTTAACACAATGTTTGTGTTAATACCAATAAAAATGCCACCAGAGGCCCTGTTAGATGGCATAATTATCCACTCAATAATGTGGGTACTCCCATCTTGTTAAGTAAGATTTGTGAGATTGTCTCCAACTTCGTTTCTTGGATGACAATCACATCAGGTCATGTTGTTCTAATAATTCTTTTCTGTGCTCTACCTTTTTTACTGTTTCCCAATCCCCGCATATTCCATGTTACAATCTTCATTAGGTGAGAAATTCTATGTAGCATATGTTCCAATAAACATAGATGCAATCTCTATTTACATCTCTCCCAATGTAGGGAGGTTGATTGCTGAAGGAATTTGTTTGGTTCTAAGGTCGTTTAGAATTTTTTTTTGTTGAGGTCTGATTTTGTATGTTAAGACCCAAAGAGTTACAAAAATTACTAAAGTCTTGGCAAGTCTCCCATCTAAAAAGATCATGTTGTGTTTCAGACTCCATACACTCATGTCTGTTTTGGTCCAGATACGATAAAACTTCATCGGGTCATGTATTAGAGTGTTTTATGTCTATTTTTAGTAGTTTATTAGTCCCATATCAGGGGATTGTCCCTGATTGCCTTTTTCTTTGACTATAAATAGAACTCCTCCTCCCTCGTAATGTACACATGTTTGCTGGCCATGCTCTCTACTTGAAGTGAGCCTTGGAGCAAAATCTCATGTAGGGAGAGACTACTTGTATTGTGAGTTTGAAATTAATAAAGTTTTTCTTTAGTTATGTTGCTTCTTCCTTTAGTTTACTTTCCTTTCCTTTAGCTTCATTAATATTTCTTGCATGCTTCTTTAGTTTAATTTCCTTTCATTTAGCTTCTTTAATATTTCTTGCTTACTTAGTTTAAATTCCTTTCATTAATGTTAGTAGGCTTAGTTAACATGTCTTTCTATACAATAGTTAGTATAATGATTAGTGAGTAGTTTCATCTCCATTTCGGGGTGGAGAAAAATGTGATGTGATTATGTGAAGTATTAGGTGTGTGTTATCTTAATCCTTTGAGCCTTACATGATTTACATAACTATCTAACAAGATTTCACTTTTGTGTTTGATATGCTAATGCTCTTGAATGAAGCTTAGCACATGCTTGGACTAGTGGACCTATTTTATGGGGAATGATGAGGTGAGGATATGGATGGAATTGATAAAGGAAACATGACTTGTAGTTGGATATACTCTTGTTGCCCTTACCTTGGTTGATGTCTTGTATGTTTTAATGATTGTGTAAATCTTATTTCATGTGGAGGCATAGTGGGGTTTGGTTTTTATACATGAGTGCATTTAGCTTCATTCCAATTATTGTCTTGTGTGTTTTAATGATAATGTGTTATCTTATTTCAGGTGGAGGCAAAGTTGGATTTAGTTTGATGGTTTTCATGTACTACTTGTTGTGACGAGCACAATTGAACACACACACATTTTTGTATTCACATTCTTTCTCTACCCCCTATGGGGTTTAGTTTTATTGATTGTTCATTCCTAGTTTAGTGTAGTGTAACCAAACTCTTTCTCTCCTTTGTTTTCCACTCGCCTTCGAACTAACCAAAGTCGACACACCTATCTGTGGATCGACCTGTATTTGTCACCGTTTCAACGCGGCCGTGCACTTACGGTTATTATAACTGATTCAATCAATTACTAAGAATACTATCATTTGACACATTACTGCCACACGTACTTAGAGAAACTATGTTGTTTGTTTCTAGGTAAGGAGCATTATTTGTGGTTTGCGTACCTTTTGACGATTCTGCAATTTCGTGACCAGCAAGGTTAAAGCTCTGCTCCGTAGGGGTTAGATGGCTTGGTTCCACCTCCCCTCCCAAAGCCACCACTGCTTTGCCCTTGTCAGCAAGGCCAACATGAAAGGTCGAACGCAAATCCTATCAGAATGTCCAACACTAGATGCTTCGAAAATTTCATAGAAACATAATCACTTTTTTCATAGGTCCCTCCAATTTAAACTACACTTGGACGAACATGCAAAATACAACCATAAATGAAATTATGGAAAAGACAATAAAAGATAACCAAGAGGCCATGTTGCACATCGAACTAAGAAGAAAAATATCAAAAAATACTTTAAATTGGCCAAAAAAGAGAAGCCGGTGCGCCAATTCATCACGCACATCGAATAACAAATTCTCAAATTTGACGAAATAGCACAGACCAAGAACTTGGATGCTTAGGGAAATCAAACTCTGGTTAGCCTCAAACAAGATCGAGATTGCCCTCGAAAATATAGAAATCCATTGGAAACAAGGATCACGAATCTTGTGGCCAAATGAAGGTGATCAAAACACAAAATCTTTCATTGTGTAGCAAATGCCCGTAGGAGACAACTCAATTGTAACGCTTGATATCCTAACAATCTCACTCAAAGAATAAAATCAGGAAGGAGATAGTAGACTTTTTCTAAGGGCAATTCAATGGTCAAAAATTATTAAGATCCCACTCGATTGTGACAAAATGATCCCCAAAAAAAGTATCTGCAGAATCATAAAGAGAACATTCCCAGAAGGGGAGGTCAAAAAGGTCATCTTTCACTTGAATCCTGGCAAGGCACCAGGCCAAGATGAGATCACAATCAAAGTAAGCCACCAATAGGGGATTCAACTCAAAGACCAAATCATGAATGTATTCCAAAGAATGGATGACAATAAGATAAGAAAAAACACTTTCCAAGACTTCAATCAATGTGTTGCACCCGACCCTCTCTCCCTCACTCTTCTTCTTCCTCCCCATGTTCTTCATCAGACGTAATCCTACACCCACATAATATCCACCTACCCGACCTCCTCTGAGCTCTGGCGAGCTCGAGAAGCTCCGGCGACGTCGACCTTTCATTGCAAGTCCACGGGGTCAGGGAGAGAGAAAGAGACGGCGAGTGGCCACTCAGGCAGACTTCATGTGGGCTGGTGCCGCATGCGGCCGTGCGGGTGCGCCACCATGGATGCAGCGGCCGACGTTGTACCCCTTGCCTTGTGTGATGTGTGAGAGGTTCCTGGAATAAATTGTCCACCCACGTTGTGATGAGTGGTCGTTCGAGCATTGCTCACAGACTTAGGCGTGTGACCTGGTGGTGAGGATGGAGTGTGAGGCACGTATGTCGATCCGGGATGTCCATGCACGTTGTGATGAGTGGCTGTTGGAGTTGGGCTCACAGCTCGGGCGTGTGGTTGGCTCCCAAAATCGGATGCAGAACTGGTTAGCTCACTAGCATTGTGTCGAGTGGCCATTGGAGCTGGGCTCCCAGGCTTGGGCACGTGGTTGGAGTAGGAGGTTGCCTTGTGGATCAGATGCATGGTCTTGTCGAGGGTGCACCTTAGCTTGACTGGGATGTGTGATCATCTTGGGATGTGTGATAGTTCTGCCATGAGAGCGGGTTGTGTGTTGCCTTGTGGATCAGATGGTTAGTAGGGTCGTGGTGCACGCTCGGCCTTGCTGGGATGCTTGGTTGCCTTGGGACACGAGACCAGTGTGAGCCGTATGGATGGCGCGACCTTGTTTCAGTGTTGGGTTGGGGTGGTATACGAAGTCTTGTTTTCGAGACTCAGGCATGGCTTATGTGTACGTGCAGGTGGGATGTGGTAGGCGGCTGGACTTGGGTTGTGTGTACTAGATCTGTTGGGCTCATTGTCATATCATTTCATGCTCCTCTTAGTAGTCATGTAGTAGGAAATTCAGAGTTTCTTGTATTTCCCTTTCTGCATTGTACTCTGATGCATTGCATACATTGCATCATATGTCTTTCATTTAGATTATTTTTATATAAATAAATGCTACTAAGGTATTGTTTTGAGCAATTGTGCAGAATTCAGGAGTTACAATACAATTTACCAATATTCGAGCTAAAACGCGTGCAATGGACTCAAATAGATCACAAAGACCAATTAGCTAGAGATTCAAGCTCAGGTTGAAATCCAATTGATCACATAAAAAGCCAGGGACCTGATCGCAAATTAGAAGGACTAAAAAGTTATTTTGGAGAAGTATTCAAGAAGAAATCAAATTCGGATCTCCAAAGATATGCAATAATTGATTTAGACGCATGGAGGCCAGCTAGAACATACCAAAAACACACCAGAAAAAGAACAAAACGATCTGGACCATCCATGCGGCGATTCTGCCGCATCTGACGGTCAATGTGCGGCGGAAACGCCGCTCGGTTTGCGATCCATGCCTCCGAATTTCAACCAGTCGTGTCATAGCACGTGTCCTTCCTTATTCATACCTAGGGTTCCATATATCGGCTATAAATAGCCACGAAATTGTGTTGTGAGGTGAACTTTTTGTATTTCCATTCTATAGCAATAAAATTCTGCCCATTTATTTCTCCATTGTCTTTGTCTTTTGTAAGCTTAGTTTTAGATTAATATTTCATCTTCTTAATTCCAGTAGAGTAATTTAGTTGTTCTTTATTCTTCTCTTAGAATAATTTGTTGCAAGCTTAGAATAATTGCATTTGTTTTCGTAGATCGTAGTTTAGTATAATAACTCTTTTTTTTCGTAGTCTCTCGATGATCTCCATGACCCCTTCTCCTCATCTTCTCCCCATGGGTTTCTAAAACCCTCCAAAGGGTGGGGGTGACGGATTTAGGGTTAGAGAAGAGAGATCGTTTTTATTTTAATTTCTTGTTAGTGTTTTGATCATATGAGTTTTTGTTAAATCAATTATCATATGATGCTTAATATCTCACTTGATTTATAATAATTTTCGTGATCTCTAATCTAACTCGAAGATTCATAACTCCCACCCACTGGACTCTCATCCATAGTTGTTTCTTCTTAGTTTTTGTTTTTGTTGTTCTTGCTATAGAAAAGTAAAAAATCCAAAAATCACAAACCAACCCTATTTCTCTTTTTCTTTCCTTAATCAAAAAAATCACAAAAATATAAGAATCTCTCCCTCCTTGTGTTCGACCCGTACTTGCTGCGTCTTCATCGACGCCGTGCACTTGCGGTACAAATAAAAATCTCATCAAGTTTTTGGCGCCGTTGCCGGGGAGGCGACGAGAATTTCAAGTTTTTGTGAACTCTCTTTTGTTTGGATTTTGGGTTTTCATGATCTAACGTTTTCTCTGTTCTTTTCAGGAAGTCTTAGAGACGACGTAAAAATTCGGAGACCATCCGAGTTGAACAAGCGGCGAAAACGCCGCACCAGCAGTAGAGTTTGCGGCGGAAACGCCGCACGCGTTGGATATTCGAGCGTGAAATTTCTCTGGAACGCGACTCATCTCTGGGTGGACGTGTAGAGCACTGGAAATTTTCGAGAGCGGGCGGCGAACCCGACTGAGCGTGCGTAGGTAACCGTTGTTGCCTTTTCCTCGTAATTTCCATTTTCGGAAAATTTCCTTTTTGGTAGAATTGCATGTATAGGGCAAACTTCCATAGTTGGCACTAATTCACTTTGTGACGTAAAATTTTGCAAAATTAGAAAGGCCTTAGTGCATGCATCATTTAGAGATTTTCTCGCATTATGCATGCTAAATTTTGCAAATCAATTCATTGTTGAAGAGTGCTGGAGGCAAGGTACGTGCGTGGTTTTTATCGATTGCATTTAAGCATATAATTTAGTTTGCATACAACCTTGCAATTTTCCCCCACTAAAGAGCAATGTTTGACTATCTTTGCTAGATTTAAGTTAAACTATCTTAAGGGCAACTCCGTAGGGAAAGATACGGTGGGGATTTCATCACCCTTCCGTGGCCCACAAATAACAATTCCAAAGTGTCACCCAAGCCTCCAATTAAAATCAATTAGACATTGGCCCCTAAGGATTCAGACTCAATTAAGGAGAAGATTGGTTTGACTTGCTATGACTTGAAGCTGATCGAATTTAATTTGGTGTCTAGAAAGTGTTTTTGTGTTGACGTAAGTCTTCCAAGCGAAGTGGTTGTCTAATTGGCACCGACTCTGTCGGAAGTGCCCCCACTAGCTATACACTGCCTGGCCAAGTTGGTTTGATTAGTGAGGGAGGTGAATCAAGCGAATCAATTCGACTCAACCAGTTAGGAGTCGTCTAGACTTAAGCTACACTAGGTCTAGGATTGTTTGAACCGTGCTTGTTTAGGAAACTTCTGACCAACCCTCTCATCTATCTTTTAGAGTTATGTTTCCCTTCTCATCTGAGTCTTCTTTCTCTTCTCACCTCAATTCTCTAGATTAGGATTCCTTTCTCATCTTTTCACCTTCTATTGTTTGTTTCCATTTTTGAAGAAAAAAAATTATTACAAAAAAAACGAATTGATTCTTGAATTTGAATTTGAAATTTAAATTTCGAATTTGAATTCAAAAATTAATTCAAACCGGTGCACTCAAATTTGGGTTCGGGACTTGAGCAATCGACTCTCACGAGTTCATCTAGATTCCAGTCCAGAGCTTAGCCCCAATCCACCTGTTGCACCACCTCACCCAGATCCAATGGGTGAGAATGTAGTGGACCCACCTGTTGCACCACCTATGACTCTGAGGGATCGGTGCTACCCAACGATGGCTGCTCAGCCATCAAGCATCATTATGCCCACCATACCGGGTCGCGACTTCGAACTGAAGGCACAATACATGAGTATGTTGCCCAAGTTCACCTCTAGGGAAGACCCATATCTCTTCCTTAGAGAATTTGAGGAAATCTGCTCCCTTATGCAATACCAGCATATCTCTGAGGAGACAGTGCGTCTTAAATTCGTGCCTCTAGCACTGAAGGACGACACTAAGAAATGACTATATAGTCTAGCCGAAAGATCTATTAGGAGTTGGGCTGAGTTTGTTCAAGTGTTCTTAAAGAAATATTTCCCCAACCATAAGACTATTAGGATTAGAAATGAAATTTGTGCATTCGTTCAATCTGAGAGCGATCCGTTCTATTCCTATTTGGAAAGATTTAAGCACCTGCTGACCCAATGCCCACATCATGGAATTCCAAGATGGCAATTGTGCCAAATTATCTATGAGGGATTGACACCTACATCTAGAGTTATGCTAGAATCTGTAAGCCAAGGAAGCTTTATGTCCAAAAATGAGAATGATGCTTGGACTTTTCTTGAAGACTTAGCTGATAATAGTATGCAATGGGACACGGCTAGGGCACCGACCAACCCGAGTATTGGATCTAGAATAGCAAATCAATCCAGATCAGGTGTCTTAGCTGTAGATGCTTCTATAGCTGTTGAAGCAAAGTTAGCCACCCTTATGCATAGGATGGAAACTCTAGAGCTTCAAACCCGACCCCTAGTAAATCAAATCTCTTCTGTTTCTTGCTCTAGGTGTGGTCAAACTGGTCATGTTTTGGAGGAGTGTGCACACATTTCTTCGGACATGGAACAAGTTAATGCTGCATTTAATCGTCCTAGGAACGACCCTTATTCGTCAACCTATAATCCAGGTTGGCGCAACCATCCCAATTTTTCATGGAGCCAAGGGAATTCAAATCCTGCACCCATGCCTCAGCAAGGCCAACCACCTAGACAACAAATGTACCCAAACAACAACAACAATAATAGTGATGTCCGATTAACTGATTTGGAAAACTTAATGAAAACATTTGTTCAAACAACTACTCAATCTTTTCAAAAGCTAGAGACTCAAGTAAGTCAATTAGAACAAGTTGTAGGTGAAAGAGAAAGATGAAGATTCCCAAGCCAACCCGAGGTGAACCCAAGAATTAACAATCCACATAATCAACATATGCCATATCAACCACATCAACATATGCCATATCAACCACCTCAACCATTTAATCCTCAATCATTCAATCCTCAACAAATTAGGCCTCCACCTAATGTACCACATAATGCACCACCTCCTAATGTGAACAATAATAACAGACCAGTTCATATGGTTCAAGAAGAAGAGCAAAATCAACACATTAATGCTATACTTACATTAAGATCTGGAAAATCTATTAATAACAATGTAACTCACCCTTTGGTTAAAGAGCCTAATAATTCTGTCATACCTAAACCATCTAATGAGCCACCAATTCAATCTGAGGAACCAATTGAAATTGAAACAACTGAACCTGAAAGAGTATTCATTCCCAAAGCACCATTCCCTAATAGACTTAATAAGAATCATACAAATCAAATGGAGAAAATGTTGGAAGTTTTAAGCAAGTAAAAGTAAACATCCCTTTATTAGAAGCTATTCAACAAATTCCACCTTATGCAAGATTCTTAAAAGACTTATGCACCAAGAAAAGGAAAACACAAGTACCAAAAAGAGCCTTCTTAACTGCAAATATAAGTTCTGTGTTAACCCAACCCACACAAATCAAATATAAAGACCCTGGTTGTCCAACTATTTCATGTGTAACTTGTAACACCTTAATCAATAGGGCCTTGCTGGATTTGGGTGCTAGTGTTAATCTGCTTCCTTACTCTGTATATAAAGAATTGGATATAGGAGACCTTAAACAGACTAGGACCACACTCTAATTGGTTGATAGATCTGTTAAGATTCCTAGAGGTGTGGTTGATGATGTTCTGATCAAAGTGGGTGAATTCATATTTCCTGTGGACTTTGTTGTCTTGGACACGGAGCCTGTTGCTAACCCTAGCAATCAAATTCCTGTGATCTTAGGAAGACCGTTTTTAGCCACTTCCAATGCCCTAATCAACTGTAGGAATGGATTGATGAAATTATCATTTGGAAATTTGACTGCTGAGCTAAATATTTTTAACTTAGGGAAGCAACCTGGAATTTTCTCTGATGAATCGAGTGAATTGAATTACATTCAAGATTGTAGTGAGGATGATTTGATTACGGATTACCTAAATTTCACCCAATTGGATGAAGTTGATTTTCAAAAGAACCTGAGTGGTGAGGCCACAATTTGTGACCAAATCAATCATATAGGTTCGAATCGATCCTCAACCAATTGGTCAACCTTAGGTGGACTTTTAGCCAAACCAAGACCTCAAACAAAACCCTCACTACAAGAACCACCATCACTAGAGTTGAAGCCTCTCCCTACTACACTTAAGTATGCCTTTTCAGGACCCTCATCCACCCTCCCAGTTATCATAGCATCGGATTTGACCCCCAATCAAGAGAAAGAATTGTTGAGAGTCCTCAGTAGGAATAAAGAAGCTATTGGATGGACCATGGCCGACATCAAGGGGATTAGCCCATCTATAGTCCAACATAGGATCCATTTGGAGGATAATACTCAACCCCGTAGGGATCCACAAAGGCGGCTTAACCCGGTCCTAACTGAGGCGGTCAAAAAGGAAATACTTAAGTTGTTGGATAATGGAATTATATACCCTATATCCGATAGTACTTAAGAGTATATAATGGAATTATATACTCATATCATGAATATTTTTCTAACTTGAAGAATAGACATGTAATTTTAATTTTGTTTTAGTCTTTAGGAACCTTTGTAAACTTGAGCATATTTGTTGCGATATCCATCCACACTCACTCTAGGTTCCATCTAAAATTCACACTCCAAATCTTACTTTATTTGGACTTCAATAGATAACCAAAACATCAGCCAAAAACCACCAAACTCAACTTCAGCCAGCCAATGCAAACCGTATGACTAAAACTTGGTTTCATCCAATCATTTGTTAACAACTCTTTGTTACAATGGTCGACTGTCTCGACGATTTCATTCGACCATTCAATGGTTTTCAAAATTTTCTTTTCAAGCCTTTTTTGTCATTATTCCCCAACGACCCTCTAAAAGAATGTGCCTTTACCTAATTTTGACTTCAGGGTATAGGTCGATCGGACCTTCTTTATTGGTCGACCAAATTAGACTGAAAATTGGACAATACCTCTTCTTGAAATTGTCCGACCATTTTTTTCTAACAGTCGACCAAATATCCTATATCTAGTATACAAACTCTTAGTTTACATTGTGTTGGTTTGACTGATTTGTCCATTCGTTCGACTGTTAACTTACAACTTAAATCGATCGACGAATTGACACGCAAGTAGCAACTCACTTTTGTGATCTTTAATCGGTTTCTTCTTTATCCCTCTTATCTTTAACCCAAAGGACTATATGGATAAACCCTCACAATGATTATTTTATTAATAGTTGAATCCTATCCTACCCATGTATGCTCAAGTATACAATGTAGATCAGTGGTTCTCACAAGAGTTGTACAAGCTTTGGGAAGACACTCCACTCTCAGATTGTGAGATCTCGGCCATGAACGAAGATTAAATTAGTGAAGTCATGAGCGGGTCTCATAGTGATCAAGTGGGACTTGCAGTTGAGGACTAAGACCCGATTGGAGTGCTGAACCTCTATAAAACTCATTGGTCTAACATTGTGGATTGATTGTCCCTCTTTTGTTTGTTTATTATTTGTTGCAGATACTTCGTTTAGAGAATAGATTAGTGGACGTCATCGATCCCAACAATTTATATCATAGCCTAAGTGTTAAATTCATCTACTTAACTGTAGTTTATCATGACATCTTCATAATCTAATCATTTTGAAGGTTTATCCACATGTAGACCGCCTTTGCTTAATGAGTCAATCTATGACTACTGAAGAATAGAATAAATTTTTTCTTACAATCTAATGACCTTAAGGATTAGATATTTCTTCAAAATCCCTACATAGCCCCTAAGGAAAATGAAGTAGCCACCCCTACTAGAGCCAAAATGAAAGAAGTTGAGATAAACTCTCATATCATGAATATTTTTTCGTGTGGCTTGAATGAAGGTGACTATAACCGTATTAGAGGTTGTGAGAGTGCATGTGACATATGGTATAAACTTAAAATGCATCATGAGGGAGATACTAGAACAAAAGTTACAAGAATTAGCATCCTCATGCAGAAATATGAAATGTTCACTATGAAAACTGGTTGAACGTTTTAATTAAAACCGCAAGTGCACAGCTGCGTTGAAGCGGTGACAAATACGGGTCGATCCACAAGGAGGTGTGTCGACTTTAGTTTGTTCGAAGGCGAGTGGGAAAGAAAGGAGAGAAAGGACTTATGATCTAGACTACACTACAATGCGAAAGGAATTGGAAATACGCAATAGATCTAAACCCCATAGGGGGTAGAGAAAGAATGTGAAATAAAGATATGTGTATGTGTGTGTGCTCAATTATGCTCATCACAACATGTAGTGCATGAAAATCATGAAACTAAATCCAACTTTGCCTCCACATGAAATAAGATAACTCAATATCATTAAAACATACAAGACAATAATTGGAATGAAGCTAAATGAACTAATATATAAAGACCAAACCCCACTATGCCTCCACATGAAATAAGATAGCATATTATCATTAAAACATACAAGGCATTAACCAAGGTAAGGGCAACAAGATCACATGCAACTACAAGTCATGTTTCATTTATTAATTCCATCCATATCCTTACCTTATCATTACCCATAAAATAGGTCAACTAATCTAAGCATAAGCTAAGCTTCATTCAAGAGCATTAGCATATCAAAGACAAGAGTGAAATTTCATTAGATGGTTATGGAAATCATGTAAGGCTCAAGCGATTAAGATAACCCACACTTAATACATCACATGATCATATCACATATTTGTCCACCCCCCAAATGGGGATGGAACTACTCACTCATATTTAAACGACAACCTACATTAACAAAATGAAAGATTCTACTGAAATGAAATTAAACTAAGCAAGAAATATTAAAGAAGCGAAATGAAAAGAAATCAAACTAAAGAAGCATCAAAGTATTAAAAGACAATATTTAATGAAACTAAGAAAAAAATATTTTATTAAAATGACTAACATTGAAGGCAACACTCTTCTCCACCTTGAGTTTTACTTCAAGGCTTACTCCAAGTAGAGAGAATTCCACCAAGCAATGGGTAGAATACAATGGAGGAGAAGGAGTTCTATTTATAGCCATAGAAAAAGGTAATTCGGGACAATCCCCCGGTATGGGACTAAACGCATACCATAAATGGAATAAATACATACTAATACAATACCCAGCCAAGTCTTATCGGGTTTGGATCCAAATGGACCGCTAATTGGCGGTCTATAAGTGTTGGATCGAGTCTGGATTTTGGTGGCTCGGTTCTGGATTGATTGCTTGGTGTTTGATGAACCCAATTCGGTTGTTGATGGCTGGTCCCGGCTTTAAATGCCAAAATACTCCTCATGATGGTGTGAAGTTTCCTGATTTGCTCATTAGTCCTTTAGGCTTTCATCTGGGTCCTTCCCTCTTGCATCTTAGTCCCCAAGTCTTGCAACTCAATCATTTTCGTTGCTTTTGAGTCCTTTTTGCGCCTCTTCTCCTCAACTTGCTTATTCCTGAAACTTAAACATAAAACTCGTTACGTAGCATTGTTTAGGTGAAAGATAATAGCACAAATGTATCCATGAAATGATGTCAATCAAATACCCCCACACCTAACTTTTGCTAGTCCCTAGCAAAACAAAGAAAGAGAAATTTGGAAGAAATGAAAGCATACGAAAAACAAGAAATTCTAACTCACTTTCGTAGGAATCACAGTTGCACTTAGCACGTACAACAAGCCTTTAAACCTCCTTGTCACCAAGGAGGAGTGGTGTCTCCTGTGGGTTTTCAACGGAAATACCCACAAAATCCGAACATTGGTGCATTATTCAATCTAGACACTCGATTCGATGGACTCATTTTTGCTGATCATTGGATACGGTAATTCTACGGGTCGACTCTATATATGTAATCAGTCCACACACCTAGCCTAATGAACCATTCGTGCAAGTTAATTAAGGACTTAAGTGAAAGACATGGATTGTTGGCTTTTGGCCTTAATCTATGTTTTGATGACTTAATCAACCTAATCTTAATTGTGATCATGTAGAGTAGCACAAATGTTGCGTTGCATATATAATGCTTTATGCTAACCTCTACAGGTGATCAAGACTCAAGGAAGAAAGGAAATCAAGTCAATACATGTAATCAAGCTCAATTAAAGACATGTATTTTGCAGTTTCTTTGAGTCTTAGGAACTTGTGTAAATTGATCATACTTGAGCTAAAATCAACTTAAACACACACTAGGTTCCTTAGAGAAGTCACACACGAAATTTCATAACATTTGGACTTCAATAGATCACCCAAACTAGAACCGGAAAACACTTAACCTTACCTGAACTGTCTAGACCAAATCGGTCGACCGAAACGAGTTCTTCGTTCGACCGATCGGGTTGTTAATTTTGTTACAGGATTAAGTGTTCACACCGGTCGACCATTTCAACCTTTTTGTTCGACCAATCACACGTGTTAGATGACCGTTTGATTTGTCATTTTTCTACAACGGTCGGATTTCCCAAAACCCCAAACTTACCAAACATCCGGTCGACCAAAACCTTTCTAGAGGTCGACTGATCACACATAGTTTTGGTAACCTTGAACACTCTGGACTAATTCGGTCGAACATGTCTTTGACCCCGGTCGACCGAAACTCAATTCTTCCCAAACCCAGAAGTGCCTGGACTTATTCGGTCGAACCAACCACTTGCCTAGTTCGACCGATCCCATTTGCTCAAACCAAAAACCCTTGAACAATCGACCAATCCCCTAAAGCCCGTTCGACCGTTCACTTAAGTGAACTTAAGTCAATGCCTTATTTGACCAACTAGTCGACCGACGTGTCCGATTCGGTAGACTGAATTTGTTCTGAATTGGGTCCTGCAGATTTCTGTTTAGTGTATCTTACACAATCTTTACCCAATTCATCCCCAACAGCTATATTCTCTCTAATACTTATATATAGAGTTGTAAAACACATTTTAATACAACTCTCTCACACATACGTGTCCTATACATTAGAGAGAAACTCAAAACACTCAAAGCCTCAAACCTTCCACACTTTAGTCTTAAATCCTATCTCACTCAAGTGTTCTCAAGTTTAGAGAGTGTTGTTCCACTCAAACATTGTTCAATAAGCGAGGGTATTGGTGAAAGCACAAGACAAGAGTATAGACTTCGGTGAGAGCCCGAAGTATCCCTCTCAGATTGTGAGAGGAGGAGCCAAGCTCGGCGAGGGTTGTTCGCAAGCTTGAAGATTGTAAAGGCGTTCTCTCTCGGCCCGGAACGGGGAGTGGTTAGTGAAGTCGTGAGAGGAGCTCGAAGTGTCGAGCGGAGCTTGCAAGAGAGGACGTAGGCGGGTGGAAGAACCTCTGTAAAAATCCCCGAGTCCATTGTGGTTTGCTTTACTTACTTGTCTATTTTAAATTCCGCTGTGCATATCTTGATTGATTAAGTAAGTAATTAGCTTAAAAGTGATTAGAATTAGAGACCCTCACGATCCCACAATTGGTATCAGAGCATAGGTGCTCAATTCATCTACTTAATTGTAGTAAGCATGGTCAAAATTGCATCCTCATCCACATCTTATGATTTGGAATCACCCACATGCTCTTCTAGACCACCATATTTTGATGGAACAAATTTCTGCTCATGAATAAGTAAAATGAAAACATACTTGAAATCCATGACAAATTTAGTTATTTGGTTCATAATCTTAACTCCTTATAATTTGCCTAAAGTTGATTATAATCTATGGAGTTTAGAAGAAGAGAAATTAGCTTGCTTGAATGCCAAGGTTATGAATGTATTACATTGTGCACTAAAGTATGAACTTTTTGACCTTGTGTCGTCTTGTGAAAGTGCACATGAGATTTGGCAAGTTCTTCAAGCTAGGTATGGGACAAGGAAGAATCACCAATCAGGAAATAGGGAGACTCAAGCCAAATGGGTGAAGCTCATGAAAGATGGGATAAGAACACATCTACATCATATTCGTCATCAAGCTCATCCAAGAAAGAAGATGCTCACACATGCCTCGTTGTAACAATTGAAAGTGAGGTATCTTCTATTTCTTGCTCATCATGTTCTAGTTCTAATGATGAATTATACTCTTTTAAAGAACTACAAAATGCATTCCATGAACTTGTTGAAAGATATGAGCTTCTATGTCAAAAGAACAAGTTAGCTAGGGAAGTAAATCATGATCTTCATTGTCTAAATGAATCAATCATGATTGAGAAAAATGATTTACTTGCTAAAGTTGATAAGCTCATTTTGGAGAATGCATGTTTAAAAGATGAGAATGAGAAATTGAAACATAAACCCAACTCATCTATGCAATTGATAGTCATATGCTTGAATGCGATAAGAATGACTTGCTTAAGAAAATTGACAAATCTTATCTTGAAAGCAAGAAATTATTAAATGACTTGAATTGCATGACTAAAAAATGTGTCGAATTAGAGATTCACATGCATCAAATGAATGAAAAGCATACTTCGTTAATTCAAAATCTAAAATGCATGAATGAATCTCTTGTGCTTAAAAATAGTGAACTAAATGCATCTAATAAAACCTTGATTAATGATTTGCATAAGTTCACAAATGGCAAGAAAAACCTTGATATGCTTTTAGGAAATCAAAGACAATCCTTAGAGAAGCATGGTTTAGGCTTTAATGTCTTCTATATGAAAAACCATCATGTTCAAGATAACATAAATGGAAAGCATCATATTGCCATCAAAAGAACCTCAAGTGTTTGGGTACCTAAATCAACTTGGATTTGGGTGACAAAAGCAAAATTGAATGGACCCAAACAAAAATGGGTACCAAAATCTACACTTGCAGGTACCTAGAAGATGGAAGAAATTGGTGGTGACTGGGCGAGCTTAAGAGTCGAATTGAAAGCCGGTTGCATCACCGAATGGAGTAGAACCAATTCAAGCTTCAAATGGGTATAAATTTCTTTATCCTATAAATTTTTTCAATCAAATTGGTTCTAGTCTAGGTTTTATATGCTTAATTGACATATCAATTATTCATTCATTGTAAATCTTTAAATTGAATCACATCCATAGTTTTAGAGTCAAATGTTTTCTAAATGGATGTCAAAAGGGAAAATGTAAACATCACATGCTATATTGTAATATTTGCCTTATGTTAATAGGGAGAAATAAAAATGAACTTAATTGAAAAATCATATTCATATTGATAGGGGGAGCTTAATGAATATCATGTTCTTAGTGTAATGAAGTGCACAATTTAGGGGAGCAACTTCATTACAAGACATCCACATTGAACTTAAATCGTACAATTTTTTTTTATGGATGTCAAAGGGGGAGAGATAATTAAGGGGGTAACTAGAATTTGATTTAAATTGAACAAAACTATGCACATCCATAGGGGGGCATTTATATGCATAGTTTACATCTAAAATTCCATGTATTAAGATATAGGTTGTCATCATAAAAAGGGGGAGATCGATGGCTTTTGGCCTAAATCTATGTTTTGATGACTTAATAAACCTAATCTTATTTGTGATCATGTAGAGTAGCACACATGTTGCATTGCATATATATTGCTTTGTGCTAACCTCTACAGGTGATCAAGACTCAAGGAAGAAAGTAAATCAAGTCAAGACATGTAATCAAGCTCAATTGAAGACATGTATTTTGCGTTTTTTTTGAGTCTTAGGAACTTGTGTAAATTGATCATACTTGAGCTAAAATCAACTTAAACACACACTAGGTTCCTTAGAGAAGTCACACACGAAATTTTATAACATTTGGACTTCAATAGATCACCCAAACTAGAACCGAAAAACACTTAACCTTACCTGAACTGTCTGGACCAAATCGGTCGACCGAAACGAGTTCTTCGTTAGACCGATCGGGTTGTTAATTCTGTTACAGGATTAAGTGTTCACACCGGTCGACCATTTCAACCTTTTTGTTCGACCGATCACACGTGTCACATGACCGTTTGATTTGTCGTATTTCTACAACGGCCGGATTTCCCAAAACCCCAAACTTACCAAACATCCGGTCGACCAAAACCTATCTAGAGGTCAACCGATCACACATAGTTTTGGTAACCCTGAACACTCTGGACTAATTCGGTCGAACATGTCTTTGACCTCGGTCGACCGAAACTCAATTCTTCCCAAACCCAGAAGTGCCTGGACTTATTCGGTTGAACCAACCACTTGCCTAGTTTGACCGACCCATTTGCTCAAACGAAAAACCCTTGAACGGTCGACCAATCCCCTAAAGCCCGTTCGGCTGTTCACTTAATTGAACTTAAGTCAATGCCTTATTTGACCAACTAGTCGACCGGCGTGTCGATTCGGTCGATCGAATTTGTTCTGAATTAGGTCCTGCAAATTTTTGTTTAGTGTATCTTACACAATCTTTACCCAATTCATCCGCAACGGCTATATTCTCTCTAATGCTTATATTAGAGTTGTAAAAAACAAATTTTAATACAACTCTCCCACACATACGTGTCCTATACATTAGAGAGAAACTCAAAACACTCAAATCCTCAAACCTTCCACACTTTAGTCTTAAATCCTATTCTCACTCAAGTGTGCTCAAGTTTAGAGAGTGTTGTTCCACTCAAACATTGTTGAATAAGCAAGGGTATTGGTGAAAGCCCAAGACAAGAGTATAGACTTCGGTGAGAGCCCGAAGTATCCCTCTCGGATTGTGAGAGGAGGAGCCAAGCTCGGCGAGGGTTGTTCGCAATCTTCAAGATTGTAAAGGCGTTCTCTCCCGGCCCCGAATGGGGAGTAGTTAGTGAAGTCGTGAGCGGAGCTCGAAGTGTTAAGCGGAGCTTGCAAGAGATGACGTAGGCGGGTGGCCAAACCTCAGTAAAATTCCCTGAGTCCATTGTGGTTTGGTTTACTTACTTGTCTATTTTAAATTCCGCTGTGCATATCTTGATTGATTAAACAAGTAGGTAATTAGCTTAAAAGTGATTAGAATTAGAGACCCTCATGATCCCACATGGACAACCTCAACATCCTCAAGTGATACAAAGTGTAATGTCCAATAAGGTTCTTATTTGCATTATCATTCTTTTTCTTTTTGTTTCTTCTCTTACTCTTTTTTTTTTCTTTTTCATTTCCTTACTAGTTGGAGTTTCATTCTCCCAGGGTCAGGTTTTGTGCATCATTGCCTATGAGGACTTACACTATCACGTACACCTTTCCCCAAATCTCCACATAGGGCAATCCCTACCACCCGTGGCAGTCTATAATTGGCGGTCTATAAGTGTTGGATTGAGTCTGGATTTTGGTGGCTCAGTTCTGGATTGTTTTATTGGTGTTTGATGAACCCAATTCAGTTGTTGATGGTTGGTCCCGGTTTTAATTGCCAAAATACTCCTCATGATGGTGTGTAGTAACCTGATTTGCTCATTGGTCCTATAGGCTTTCATCCGTGTCCTTCCCTCTTGCATCTAAGTCCCCAAGTCTTGCAACTCAGTCCTTTTCCTTGCTTTTGAGTCCTTTTTGTGCCTCTTCTCCTCAACTTGCTTATTCCTGAAACTTAAACATAAAACTCGTTATGTAGCATTGTTTAGGTGAAAGATAACAGATATAAGACACAAATGTATGCATGAAATGATGTCAATCAAACACTCACATCTCTGAGTTTACTAACTCTCTCAAAGTTCTTGGTAGAAATTTCAGTGAGGAAGACATGGTAAAAGAGATTCTCTGGTCACACACTGATCAATGGTAGGAGAAGGTGATAGCCATTGAAGAAGCACAAGATGACTCCCAAGTAAAGGTGGAGGACCTTGTAGGATCGTGTATGACCCTAATTCTAATAACTTTTTAAGTTAATCTCTACTTTCTTAATCAAAGATGCAGCGGAATAAACAAACAAAGCAAGTAAGGAAAACAATGCAAACTAAAAGATGATTTGGGGATTTTTATAGAGGTTCGGCCTCCCGCCTACTTCCTCTCTTGCAAGCTCTGTTTGACTCCGCGAGCTTCGCCACGCCTTCACTATCCAATCTCATTCCGGGCCGAGATTAAGCCTTTACGCCACAAACTCGTGGACAATCCTTACCGAGTTTGATTTCTTCCTCTCACAACCCGAGAGGGAACACTTCGGGCTTTCATCGAAGTCTTTGCTTGTTGACAAATAGTTGTGGAGTGGAACAATACTCTCTAATTCTTGAGCACACTTTGAGTAGGATATAGCAATGATCAAAGGTGTGGAATTTTGGCTTAGAGTGCAGTGTTGGAGCTTTGGAGATTGAATGTATGTGACAATTGTGTGTAGGAGAGTTGTCTAAACAATGTGTACAATCCTCTATTTATAATCTCCTAAGGTGTTATAGCCATTGGGGATAAGTGTGGTAAGTGGTTGTGCAAGAAACACAAAACAGAAAACTACAACACAATGTTTTGGGTAAGTTCGGTTGACCGAAACGGGCTTAACAGTCGACCGAAGGTCGTCCGAAAATGAAGTCCAGGAAAGTTTAGAAAAGCAATGGTCGACCGAGCGGGGAACGGTTGACCGAAATACGGCTATAACTTAAGTTCACTTAAGTTAATGGTCAAACAAAAAGGTTGGTTTGGTCGACCGAAAACTAACATGCTATATGGGGTTGTCAAAATGATTATGGTCGTTCGACCGAAATGGTTGGGGTGGTCAAACGAAAATAATAGGCACTATGGGGATGTCAAAAACGTTTACGATTGGTCAACCGGGGTCTAGGGAACGATTGACCAGTGGCCAAAGTATTTTCGGGTTTTGAGAAAACCGACTGTTGTAGAATAAGACAAGTCTAATGGTCATTTGACACGTGTAGATGGTCGAACAAAAGGCACAATACGGTCGACCTGGGTAACACTATTTGCTAACAGATTTAACTGATCAAATCGGTTGAACTGAGAACTCGTTCAGTCGACCGATTTTGCTCAGACAGATTAGGTTTATGTTTAAGTCTTTTCCGATCTAAGTTTGTGTGTGACCTAAAGAAGTCCAATTGATCTGAGATTTTGTGTGTGACTTATATAAGGAACCTAGTGTCTATGTGAATGGATTTAACTCTTATATGCTCAAGTTTACATAGATTCCTAAGACTCAAAAGAAATATAAATTACATGTCTTCAATAGCTTGATTACATGTCTTGATTGAATTCCTTTTTCCTTTGAGTCTTGATCACCTGTAGATGTTAGCACAAACCAATATATATACTATGCAATATGTGTGCTACACTACATTTGATTGTGATTAAGATTAGGTTGATTAAATCATCAAAACATAGATTAAGGCCCAAAAGCCAACATACCTAATCCACAATCTCATGGCATATCTTAAGGTAGTTTCGGTACCAAAATCTTCACTTGTAGGTACTTGGAAGGAGGATCGGTAGCAATCGAATTATGCAAGAAAAAGATCAATCCCAAGCTTTGAGTCAACATTTGAATCGAACTCACAAAGCAAGTTTTGTTATTGAAAGGAGATTGGAACCAAACGAGGATCAAAAGTTAGGTAATATTTTTCAATCCTCTTATTCATATTAAATTGGTTCTAATCTTGAAAATTGAATGCATGTTTGTCAGATCATATTATATTCAATTCATTCTATGTTGTGTGTCTTTATTATTTAGTCTTGAAACACCCTACAAAATGCATGCTTTTAGGCGTAATTGACGATCATGAAAGAAAAATGCATATTAGCCTTAATGAATGGGGGAGCATATTGAATATCATTCTTATGGGGAAGAAGAATTGTTTAATTAAAGGGGAGAAAAATGGCATCCCTTACATCATCTCATGCTTCATATGTTTGAATTTGATTGATGTCAAAAGGGGAGAGAAATTGAAATTGATATTAAATTGTTCATACTATGCACATTGATATAGGGGAGAATCATATACATGCATAGTTATATATAGAAATGAGGAGATTGCAATTTAAATTTCAAACATAAAGATATAGGTTTGCCATCATCGAAAAGGGAGAGATTGTTAGCTTTTAGACCTTAATCATGTTTCTTTTGATAGTTTAATCAACTTAATCTTAAACATAATCAATTTGGATTAAACACATTCCATGCATTGCACATATACTTTTTATTGTGGATACTTTTATCTAAATAAATGATCAAGACTCAAGGAGAAAAAAGATTCAAGTAGAAAAAGAGATTCATGTAAAGACTCACGGAGAAAAGATTCAAGTAAAGACATGAAGAATTAAAAGTGATTAGTGTGTGAAACATGAATAGCATGTGTGTGTTCATGTACGAAAGCATGAATGATGTCTATTAATCATGGCAAACACCCATCAAACAAATACAAACATAATCATATACAATGTGCTCAAGAGTTTCTTTATTTAACTGACATGACCTAAATTAAGCATGTGAAGTGTCTCCTAATCATGGCAAGACTCATCAAAGACTCGAAACACCCAAATCTCATCAAAAAAATCACATAACACATCATATACATAAATCCAACATTAAAATATTGGGAGTCAAGCAATATGAGCAACAATCCAAGCTATGGAAGCATGCAAGGTGAAATAAGAAATAATTACCAAGCATTAAACGTATATCTAACCACATCCAGATGAACCCAACATGTTAACATTCAAATCTACCATAGAAAGCAAGATTACACATTCATCACACATGTAAAATCTTCATTTAACCATTAACTCCAGCTCCAAATGAGGGGGTGGATCTACTCCTTACTCATAGAAACAAGCATGACAACACTCAATTCAAGTCTAAACATGGTAAAAAAACAAAGAATATATTTAATAAATGGATTGAAATGAAACTTACTTGAAAAGGAAGTCGAGAGTAGTGAGAACTCAAATCTATGCTTTGATTAAAAATCAATCCACATTACACCTTCTATCCACCACCTTCTATTTGCAAGCAAATTAAGAAACTTAACCATACTCTAATGGTCGAAAAGGAGGAAGAACAAGAAAGAATGAAGATACAATACTATTATAAAAGAAAGTGTGCTCTTGATTGATCTGGACCTAATCCAGTGGTTGTAAGAAGGTCTGCATAAGTCATGTCCACCCAAACCAACTAAACCAAGCCACTTCCAAAATTTGGGAACCAGAATTCTTTCTAGGTCCTCTAACAACGGATTTAGATCCTCTGTTTGTCAATCAGTAGAGCTCAATCTGGCCAAATCTTGATTAACAACTTAAGTGTCCAATTTTGCACGCGGGGTTGCACCGTGGTCCGTTGGCTCAAGCTCGTTTCGCTTTAATTTCATAAAAACTATTCAAGCTCTTGAGTTTGAGGAGATTTTGCATTAAGAATTTCTTGTTTTCACTTAAGTCTCTCCTGGTTTCGCAGTTAGGTCCTAAGACTTTTCATTTAGGTCCTTTTTACTTGCAGATCAATATTTCCCCTTGAAGTTAGATCCTTTTCCTTCATTTTCCTTCTTTATCAATTAAAACTTATAATTTACACAACAACAAATCCAAGTGCCATAAATAAAGGGTGAAATAAAAAATATAAATGATAAATCCAATATATGATATGCTACAAATCAGCGACAATGCCCAATATTGATCTTCCAATTGGCCGAACTAGTCGACTGGTCTAGGGTTCTAAAATTCAAGGAACTTGTTTTCTTGATCCGATTTCCTTATATTTTCTTTCGAATTTAGCTAGCCACTCCTTTGTCTATAGATGAAACCCATATCATAGCTTTCTACACAATGTATACATTCTTCTTGTGTTCTTGAAAACTCTCAATTAATTTTGTCTTCACCTCTCTAGCTCTCATTATTTGTTGATGTCATTTGTGATGACAAATTTAATCAATCAAGAAGCTTTGTATTAGATAGTGCTGAGTAGGGGGCCTAGCTAGTGGCTCAACTTTTGCAAACAAACATTTGGGTTGCGGGAGTCATCTTCAAAATTAGGTGAATGGCCTTGAAGATGGTGTTTGTCTTGTGCGGGTGTAATGAAAGCAAATGTCGCCTTTTGAAGGTCTAGAGTAAAGAAATCTTAAGCAGGGTGACTGGGGATTGGATTGGTAGCAAGGGTTGATTGCAGACGTATAAGAATCTTATGTGTCATCTTTTTTGTGGTTTATTCATTTTTCTTTGAATTTTTCCTTTAACATCTTCATAAATCAATTAAAAATCACAACGACCCTATTCACTCTTCACTAAAATAGCGATAGCCTAATATTTGGTATCAAAACCTCATATTTTATGTTAATACTTAGCATGAATTGAGATGGCTACAACGGATTTCGTGGAGGGTTACTACACCAATTGGCCACCAATTAGTCATGGTAATATTTATTCATACTAGAAATGTAGAATAACTACTTTCCTTCATTCCGTAGACTTCGACCTTTGAATATTGTTGAAAACAAATATGTTAAACCAATCGAGGTTTATAAAATATGGGAGAGTACTGACAAGAAATTGGCTAGCTAATTGAAACTCTAAGACCATGGATGAATGCTCCGTTTTGTGCAGACATTAATAAAGATGAGCTTAACAGAATAAATCTTGTGGGAGGACACATGAGATTTGATGTTAGACCCTAACCTTGTTTTGCACTAATCCCGTGATTAGTGGGTTTTGCATGGGGAAGGGCTCGTGCACAGTGTTGTGTGTGGGGAAGGGGAGGAGAATAGTGATGGGTTAGGGTGGCTGTGATGATGGGTTTTGAGAGAAAAACATTTATCTCCATCTTTCCTTCCTTCCTCACTTTTCTTTCACTCAACTTCACTCTCTCACACTCTTCTTCTCTTTCGGCGACCAGAGGTGGTGGAGGAGACTCCGGCGCGTGGAGGCGAGCGTGACGTCGAGGAGGCGAGCGTGAGGCGCACGTGATCGGAGGGTGCTGTCGGGCGTAGACGTTGAGCGGATCTCCGAAGCGCTCCGTCGTCTCTTCGAGGTATGCCGACTTCTAGTGTGTTTTTGTTGTTCCCCCACGTTGGTGTGAAGTTTGGGTCGGTCGCGGGAGGTCGGAGACCTCGCCGTCGACGAGAAACGGCGTAAAATCCTCGGCTGGTGCGAGGTTGTTGTCGACCAATGGTCGATCAGTGCCTTCGGGCGGTCGACCGGTTTAGTGTTTTGCCCAACTTTAACCAACACCGGTCAAACGATGCCATTGTGGCGGTCGACCGGTTGCTTATGTGCTGGTGAGTTGGAGGCCTACTGTCGGTTTTCGATCGACCGATCCTGGTTTTTGGGTCGACCAGAACTTAAGTGTACTTGATATTTATGCTTGTTGTTCAACCGATTTATGTCTATTGTTCGACCGTTATATGACGTAGACTATTAGGATGACCCTAGTAGTTTTCGGTCGACCGGGATCCCTGAGTCGGTCGACCGAATAGACTTGTTGATTTTGACCAACTCCGGATTTTGACCTCGTGTTCGGTTGACCGGTTTTAGACAGCTGTTCGACCGTTTGGACCTAAGTGACGCGCAGAATAGTTCGACCGTTGTAGACTTTTGGTCGACCGAACCTATTGGGGACGGTTGACCGGTTAGGCTCTTTCGGTCGACCGTTTGTGTGCAGAACTGAATTCCTGGTCCTTGTGTTGTGTCAACTCTGTCCACGGAAACCCCATGTCCTCGCTTAGAGCGTGAGCCGGGAGGTGACGGCGGGTACGTACTCGTACCGTCCAGGGACCGCCGTGTGGAAGAGTGTTGACGCTTGGGTCGCGCCACCTCCTTATTGGACGTGGTGTGACGTGTTGTTGTCTTACTCTCTGATGAGTAGCAGACCTGAGGGATCGCAGATCCCAATGCGTGTTGACGCTTGGCTCATGGAGCATGATGACCTTGCAGACTACGGTCTGGACCCGTCCGATGTTGTGCCGGACGTATGCTGTACCGCCGAGGTTGTGCCGACGATGCCGCCGAGGTTTTTGCCGGCGATGATGGTGCCGACGATGTTCAGGCTTGTGGTTGTGCTGTCCGATGTTGTGCCGGACGTATGTTGTACCGCGGATGTTGTGTCGGTGATGCCGTTGATGTTGTGCCAGCGATGATCCCCGATTGGGCACCTATCCTGGGATGTTGACCGACGGGGCTACGACTCCGTCGAAGGTGGTGTAGACCACGTGATTCTTTGTGCGGAAGTGCGGGCGCTCCTCACCGATCCCTTTGGCTCGTGTAGTCGCGTGTGGGGGACGCGCTGCGTACTGTCCGTAAGACCGTATGTGCCTACGGTAGGTTTACGAGGGAGACTCGTTGTTGTTGCTGGACTGATGTCCTTGTGGACCCTGTTGAGGGTCGTTGTTGTTGGACTGAGGTCCCGTTTACCCTTGGAGGGATTTGATGTATTGCAGATATGATATGACATGCTACTAGTATGATAGGTTCATTTACCGTACTATTGCATGCATATAGGTGAGTTTGGCATACGGGGTTTCCTAACAGGAAACTCAGGCATCGTTGTTTGATTCATGTTTCAGGACCGCAGTAGGTTCTGCCGGGTGGTGACAGCAGGTACACACATTTTGGGGCCAGGATCCTCTTCGGACTCTTCTAGGTCATCGTGATTGCTTTACCTGTCTTTTCGTTGTATTGTGTAATCACGTCTTTTGACAAACTTTGTTGTATTATTGGTGCACCGACTGTTGATTTATATGAGTAACATTCCCGTTGAGGAGTTGATTCTGATAATCACTTGATTGTATAAATTTTTTAAATTTCCGCTGTTTCGGGATGTTACATTTGACGTGTCTTAGAGTCCACTTACAAGAGAACTAGTCAAGTAAAAGAGAGTAGAATCTTATGCTTGTACATAAATTTAAACAATTTCAGCTGAAATCTAACGAGTCCATAAGCAAGATGATCAGTCGGCCTATTTATATTATTGATGATCTTCAGTCTCTTGGCATGAAATATCTACAAGTGGAAATTGCTTGTAAATTTTTAGGTCACTAGGACATAGATGGAAAGAGAAGGCCGTCATAATAGAAGAATCCAAAGATCTAACCAAACTCATGTTCGAGGATCTTGTTGGGAACCTCATGGCGTTATGAACTTCAAAGAAACACGAAGATGAAACACACCCAAGAGCAAATCAATCACCCTACTTGTCGAATCGGATTCTATAACGAAAGCAATGACCATGAGGTAGTTATGTAAGCTGGTAATTTAAGAAAAATCTTTCGTGAAAGCAGGTTTCAACAGAAAAAAAGGATCTACACAAAACGAGATCACCATAGATGACGAGACACTTCTGACTTTCTACAAATGCAAAATGTCCACACATGAAATGCGATTATCCTTTGAATAAGAGTATTAATTCACAAAGGACAAAAAAGGTGTGAAAAATAAGATTTACAGGCCACAATTGGGATGAAGAGAGTATATATAGGTGAATCAAACCTTCAATTCGAGAAAGAACAACAAACATGTGCTTCATGGCATATGACAATGAGGTACTTCTAAACCAAACACTAGGTATGATACATTTGGGGTTTAAGTTAAATACTGAGACTTATTGTGGTTGTATTATATTAATAAGATATGGAAGGACTTGAGTGAACTTTTACTAAATATTCTGTAAACTTGACAACACGTTTTGTGTGTGGGAGTGAGAGTGGAGGAAAAGAAGTGAGTGAGTTGGCATAGGGCGTGTGATGATTGGTGTGTGGGTAGGTGAGTTGAGGTATATATAGGGTGGTGTCAGGTGTGAGTTCAGGGAGAGTGAGAGTGATGTAAGGAGGAGAGAGAGAAGAAAGAGAGAATTTAAGGAAGTTGCTAAGGAGATTGTGGGTGAATTAGTTGTTTTTTCTTCAATCTGTGTATGTGAAACTTAATGTTTAAGTTTGATTTCATGAAAATAATGTATAGTAGAATTTTAATTAGTATTAAATTACTTTAGTAGTTGGTAGTTGTTAATAATGAGTGACTAAGTCTTAATTTAATAAGTGAGATAATGGCAACTGGAAATTTTGAGAGTTACTAATGTTGTAATTGGGGGTGTAAACGGGGAAGCCGGTATGCGACGGTATAGTAATATTGTGTATCCATACCTGGCAAATTATATGGATATGGGTACAAGTACCTGTTTAATTTTTGTTGTACCCGGTTATTACCTAGACATATTTTAATGTTTATGTTTCATACTGGTATTATATAATATTTATGTTTCATTTCATCATTTAGAAAATTTCAATGAATTAATTCATCTAATTCATCACCTAGACATGTAAGACATGAATTACATCAGTTAATGAATAACAAAAAACAATCAATTAATAATCACAATATATATGTAGAACAACAAATGTAATATCAATACAAGTCTAAAATCTGTTAGGATATACGATTATTCTAGAGGAGAGGCGTATAGAATAATTAAAATATTTATGCAAGATTAACAACTAACTAAACATTTTCAAGATCTAATGAACATCAGGAATAAAATAAAATCATGAAAACAACAGAGGAGAGACAACAATTTTATACTGGTTCAGCAAACCCCCACATGCCTAGTCCAGTTCCCGAGCCCCCTACTCGAGAGTTTGTGTGGATATATCCAGGGACATCCACAAGCCATTTACACCCACGCTCAACGAACAACCCTCGTCGAGGCGCTTCACGTCGTGAAGACGACTTCCACAACTTGGAAGCTCCAAGTAGAAGATCTTCCACAACTTGGAAGCTCCAACAAGAGCAAGCTCTTGAATCAATGAAGACCAGAAAGAGCAATCGGATCAACAATTCGGTATGTGTTGGTGGGAGGATGAAGAGGAAGATGGATGAGGTTATGAGTTGTAGAGAGCAAGAGAGAATTTTCGTTGTCAGAGAAGCCAATAGAATGAATAAAACTCTTACATAAATATGCTAACTTCCGATTAGATATATTAGGAAATTGTTTATGGCAAATCGAGAGAGAAGACAAGAAATTTCAAAAAGAGAATCTAATCGGACGTCCGCTTGACAATCTGTTGGAAGGAGGTTGTGCAAGGGCAAATGTCCGGTCCAAGGGGGCAGATGTCCGATAAAGCTTTCTATCAAAAAACAATTTTTTGGGCATTGGACGGAAGACCGGTGTTGGGGAAAATTTGATTTGAAGTGATTTTGAGCTTTCTCTTTACATTAAATTCCTATACTTACCTAATCTAACCCATACACATATAATTCTAATATTAAGGGTGAGTATCTTGAGGTCATTTGTAGTAGAAATAAATCTTCAGAATTATTGACTTGATTACTTCCCATTTGTGTAGAGAATTCCATAAGCTTGTGATATTAAAAATTGTGTGATTTTGCTAAGGAGCCCTGAAACACTTGAATAAAATATAAGTCCAATTTATTTATTGTCGTCTAATCAAAATTAAGGAAGTGAGATTTATATTCTCCCCCATTTTTGAAGATGACAACAAATTAGAAAACAAGATTTATATATCATGTCTAATTTAGGTAGTATATAACTCCCCCTCAATATGATCTCTCACCCTTTGTCATCAACAAAAACAAACAATGCAAAGAATAATCAAGATTGACATTTTGAAAGTTCCCTTTGAAAACATAAACTAGATACATTTCATCTTCAATAATAGATTAGTACCGAAAAATTCTCTTAAAAAACTAAATAGATTTACTTTATCTTACAGCTCGTAGGTCTGACATAATGTCTAGTGTATGTTTATATGCTCGATATCAGTAACTAAATTTCTTATCTCCTGCATCAGATTGTTGTCTTCAATTACGACGTAATCCTACTCTCATGAAGGCATTGTAACGGTTAAAGCATCTGTAAAAGGCAAATTTCTTCGTTAGCGATGAAATAATCAAATTTAAGAAATGAGCAAACTAACAATACTTTTGTCCATTTACTCTTGATTTTCATCAATAGTGGTAGTGTTATTCAAAACCCAATTGTGAGCTTTCTCTAGATCAAAAGCGTCGACAATCATTCAACCCTTACCTAAGGGAAGGTAGGGGTCTTCCACCTACATTGTTCCTCGAAGGCCTTTTAAAAAATTTCTCCACACTCTTCAAATATCTAGAGCAAAACGTCATACACTCCTTGCAACAATACCTTCAGCATTCGATCCTTCAGGTTTATTTCTATTTCTAACAAAAGATTTCAACTTATTCATATATCTTTTGAACGGGTACATCCAGCGATAGTGCACTGGACCAGCCAATCGTACCTCCCAAGCAAGGTGAACTAGCAGATGCAACATCAAAAATACTCGGTGGGAATATCATCCCCAACCGACATAAAATAATAGCAATGCACCTTTCCAGGCGTCTGAAATGATCAACACTGTTTATTTTCGAACACAATGTGCGAAAAAATTGACTTAGTTTAATGTCTGCTTCCCAAACTTCTATTACTTGGTAAGTCTTACTTATGGCGAGGGGTAACACCTCTTGCATCAATATGTGATGATCATCACTCATTAATGAGCTTATATGGTGTTATGTCTGACTAAATAGTTTAAACTCATCTAACGCCGAACCTAATCTCACATTTCATATTTCTAAAGCGAAAGCGGGATGTCTGCTATCCAACTCGGCCCGACATTCAGAATCAGTCGGATGACGCAATTCCCCGTCATTTTTTCGTTCCTTCGCATGTCATGTCATCGACTTGGGAAATCAGCAGTGAGATATAACCTGCGAACCTTGGTTTGAGCAGGAAGTGCCGCAAGATTGCCACTAGAATTCTTTATCTTTTCGAGTCCCAACATTTTATGTTTCAACTTCATCCTCCCACTGCACAGTTACCCAACGATATTCACCGTACACAGAACTTGAATTGACATTCTCATTCTCTTTCTTGTATAACGTTTAATGATTCTTGCAAATGTGAATATTCTCATAATGAAACCCCTAGTTGGCAACCAACTTTTTCCTCTCATATGTATCCTTTGGCAAACAAGCTCCCCCTACAAGTAATTCTTCTTGGTACGCTAACCACTTATCAAACGAAGTGTCCGACCATCTATTTGTGCACTTCATGTGAAATGCTTTGATGACGAAGATAATTTCGTCAATTCGGGTTTGCACCTGAGATACAACGATTGATCAGTGTCCTACATGTAGGCGAGAAACTTCTGAGCATATTTTGTGATCTCATGTCTTGACGAATCGGTTGTGACGTTACCACCTTTGACTGCATCGTGTATCATTCCCTCTATGTCGCCAATGTCATCCTTTTCTGACTCAATCTCTGTTGGTCTTGCTGTCATTTTTTGGCTGCTTGGGCACTCAAACTTGCAATAGTTTCCCCGTGAAAAACCTACTACTCATAATTACTAGCAAAGCCATTTACGACAACATCATCAATCACGTAGCCTCTAGGCCCCTACTTGTTGTTAGAATAATTCTTGCATGAGCATAAGATCCTCCCATCACGAATGTTTTGGTTGTGAGGACTAAAGACAAGGGTCAGGAATGACTTCATATTTTCCGTGACTAATTCTTTCTGAATATCTGACTAATTCTTTTGTCATACATCCAACTTCTGTTTGAGACCATGATTCTATTGATTTAAAACAAAATATGTTAAAATTTTGACAACTAGGAATATTCCACTAAATCTAATTAACACATCCAACTCATCCAAATCAACCTAAATCAATTAACCAATCTAACAACCAACTAACCGATCTAACTCAATATAACTAAACCATAAACACATGTCAATTTAATATATTTTTTAATAAATTTCGGCAGAACCTTCTTATATTTTCAATAATGATTTTTTTCGAAGACCTATATTGACAAGAAAAAATGCCACTTTTTCGACGATATCCATTATGTCTTACAATACACCAAATTAGTGGATCGGTGCATGGATATGATTGTTACCTTGTGCTGTTGAGTAACTTTCTGTTGTTGCATTCATAAAAACTCCAAAATTCTGAGTTTTTCCTTTCGACTCGTGTTTCCCTGTGCGAAACCGAAACCCATTGATAATATATCCTGAATATTTCATTGCCATGGTGTTCGAACCTCGAGCAAGTGTTTTGATTTCAACACTCTTACTACTTTCATTTTGAACAGTTTTCTTGAACCAAATCACCAAATTCTTATGTTATGCATTCGATTGTTGTCTACGATTATGACGTAGTCGTACTCCCACGAAGCCATTTCAACGGTTAAAGTGCCTATAAAAGGTGAATTTCTTCGTTAGCATTGAAATAATCAAATATAAGAAATGAGCAAAGTAACAATACTTTTGTTCACGTAATCTTGATATTCATCAACAATGGCAGTGTTATTGAATACCTAATTATGAGCTTTCTCTAGATCAACAACGTCAAGGACAATTATTCAACCCTTACCTAAGGGTCTTTCACCTATGTCGTTCCTCGAAGGCCTATTAAAAACTGTCTCTACACTCTTCAAATATCTAGAGCAAAACATCGTACACTCATCAACCAGCGATAGTGCACTGGACCTATCAATCGTGCCTCCCAAGCTAGGTGAACTGGGAGATGCAACATAATATCAAAAAAACTCGATGAGAATATCATCTCCAGTCGACATAAAATAATACTGATGTCCTTTTCGAGGCGACTGAAATCATCAGCAGTGTTTACTTTCGATTACGAGGTGCGGAAAAACTGACCCTGGTGAATGACTTCTTCCCGTACCTTTTTTACTCCGTGACTCTTTCTTATGGCGACGTGTAACAACTCTTGCATCAATATGTGATGGTCATGACTCTTTAATGAGCTTATCTTGCATTTTTGTGTTAACATAGCGCAATATGTTTGATGAATACCCATCCCTCACCTTTACTGATTGAAGAACATTGTAAAAAGTTTTCTTCTCTTCAGTGCTCATCCAAAACGTTATAGGTGGATACATTGTCTTGCCATTGTCAATACTACCCAAATGCAAGTTCCTTCTGATACCCATTTCCTTTAAGTCATATATTGATTTGTAATTACCTTTTCTTTTTAATGGTGTCAGTATTGTATTCAAGAAACTGCCACACACATTCTGCTCAGTGTGCATCACATCAATATTGTGCCAAACTAAAAGATCTTTCCAGTACGATAACTAGAAAAATATACTTCTTGTGCACTAGTTATTTTGACACCCAGAGAACAATTTTGCAAAAATTTAAGAACATCTTCCCCAGATTTGTATTCTGGTGGACCCATGTGTTATTCTTTGCAATCAAATGCTCTCTTATTTCTCCTCCAACGGTGATCTTTATCTAGCCACCGACGGTGACCCAAATAGACATTCTTGCCACTATGCTTCAGATAAATGGAATGAGTATCTTACAAACAGTAGGGACATGCCATATACCCTCACTACAGGAAATATGACCTTTGCCGACAGATGTTTTTGTCAACAAAAGTTGCCATTTCCGTCGGCATTGGCTCTTGCCGACAGAATTATTGTCAGCATTGGTCCGTCGGGAATACCATCGTCAGGATGTACAATGCTGATGACCGTTTCGTCGGCTTGGACAATTTTTGCCCCAAAAAAGGGCGCTAAAAACTAAATAAAAAGTACTAACTAAGGCTCAAAAGAAGTTGGATCGGTCGATGGGTCGTCGTCATGTTGTGAAGATGTATCGATGGTACCACTCTATAAAATAAAATTGATTTTGATTAGTTGAAAAACCCAAACATACATAAAGGTTTGAAAATTTGAAGAAACCAATGATTAGTAGCATATCATACATCATATTCATGCTATATATCATTTATCTTACCCCAATATTGTGCTACTCGAGTTGTTGTTTGTAGGGTTTTACGAATTAGGTAATAAAGAAGAGGAAGGGAACAGAAAGGACCTAAATGTAACAAGTACGGACTGATTTGGAAGGTTCTGGACCTATTTGTAATGCACAAGGACTGGATTGCAAATCAGGAAGGACCCAAGTGCAAAACCGAAGAGACCTGATTGTGAAGTGCAATATATGGTGACACATGACTTGAATCAAATAAGTATTTTGCCAATTCAACTCAAATCGGTTAAAGCCAGCAGACCGGGACTTCACCCCATGTGCCAAATGAAGAAATAAAGCACCAAACAAAATTTCAACCCGATCGGATGCATTTGATCCGCCAGTGCCGGATCAAAATACTCCAATTGAGCTGAAATTTTGGTCGTGGTTCGGGTTGTCGGGTAAAAGTATTATTGGACCATCCGAAGTGATTTAGAGTCGTACTATTATTCCCAGATTAATCCTAACAATGTATTAGTCTATATATACCATTGTAATCCCTCCTATCCCTCTTCTTCTTGCTTATTGATTGAATCAGTTATTATAACCGCAAGTGCACGGCCACGTTGAAGCGGTGGCAAATATGGGTCGATCCACAGGGAGGTGTGTCGACTTTGGTTAGTTCGAAGGCGAGTGGGAAACAAGATGGAAGAAAATGTGTGATTACACTACACTAAGGTAGGAATGAACAAACAATAAAAACTAAACCCCATAGGGGGTAGAGAAAGAATGTGAATACAAAAATATGTGTGTGTCTGGGTGTTCAATTGTGCTCGTCACAACAAGTAGTACCTGAAAACCATCAAACTAAATCCAACTTTGCCTCCACATGAAATAAGATAACACATTATCATTAAAACATACAAGACAATAATTGGAATGAAGCTAAATGAACTCATGCATAAAGACCTAACCCCACTATGTCTCCACATGAAATAAGATTTACACAATCATTAAAGCATACAAGACATTAATTAAGGTGGGGGAAACAAGAGTACAAGCAACCACAAGTCATGTTTTCTTTATCAACTTCATCCTTATCCTCACCTCATCATTCCCCAGAAGTCAGGTGTCTTCGATGACCCTGTTGGGGTCAACCTTATCCAGGGCATGGATGAAATTGAAGTTGAAGGCACCTTCAAGTATTTCAGGGAATTGTTTGAAGGAGATCCTGAAGGTGGTGAAGATGTTTCACCTGGGCTGGCACAAGAAGGTACCTTATCCTGTGATCACGTGGCCTTTAAGCCACATCTTTTCGATCATGTGACTCTTGAGCCACAAGATACCACTTTTGTGGTCTCTAGGCCACCTACTCTTCAGTCTGTATCTGCTGAGGACCCCATGTGGGTTAAAAATCAACCGCCTGATACCCTTCATTTTACATAACCTGATAGAGACTTACCTCTCACTCATGCCTCTGATCTTGCTTACTTTCAAGAGGCATCAAAAGACCACAATGCTTATAAGGGTGTCATGCGGTCAAGCAATTCTATTTTTGGACTTTGTCATCTGAGTAATAAGTCCACGGTGTCACCTTGTGGGGATGAAATGATCCCGGTACATTGATAGCCTTCAACTTTGTCGTGAAGTGGAAACATTTTTGTTTCCATTTCCATTCACAGACCCTGCTTTTGAGAGTCATGAACCACCATTCGTGGTTCATAAACCTCTCAACAATCCTCCTGTTTCTTATGTTGCGAGCCCATGCAGTTGCATTTCTGGATCGAGAAATGGTGGTTTCCCATTTGATGTCCCTTGACAAATGAAAATGGGAGCCCATTGTTGTACACAGTTATATTTGAAAAAAAAGAAAAAGAAAGAAAAAGAAAGAAGACTCCCCATGAGTGAGCACAGCTTGTTGTGGGCCCCAACCCGTGTGAATTTGGGCCTCATTTCTTTGACGTATTTCTTTCAAGTATCTCACAGGTTTTGAGGGAATTCGGGTTTTTATCCATCAACATAACCATGAACTTCCCTTTGTGCTTCACGTTGGTGAGATCTCTTCTTTTTCATGAATAAATCCATGTAGTGTCATGCTCACATTCATTGAGGACAATGTATGAAGTAGGTGTGGGGGGTGTTTTATGTGTGTACATAGTCGAGTCTTTGTCATTTTCTTTTGCGTTCTTTTGCTTTCTTTTGGTTGTATTGATAGGATCATGTTAGTGTGCTGCATTTAATATTGATATATCTGCTTGCCATGACTCTTGGGTGACTGGTCTTCTTTTGCTTGCCTTGTGCTTTAAATTTCCATTTCTTTCAAAAATATTCATGTGTATGCAAAAGAAAATGTTTTGTGGGTTTTGTGTGTGTTTAGCATGTGCAAAACCGTTGAGAGGCAAAGTAAAAGGAAGATCCCAAAATTGTCTTGAACTTGATGCATTAGAATATCTAGTACGTGACTTGAGGTCTTATCGAGTCGTTAGGATGCACCCCGGTCTTCCCTCGGAGGGTGAGTAATCATAGGATTTTAGTACTCAAACATTTAAAGAAGTCCACCCTTAACCTATTAAGTCAATAATTCGTGTCTGTTAATAGAAGGAAGTTTGTTGTGGTCAAGGACCCTTTAAATCTTGTTGTGAGACATTAAGTGTAGGGGTTTTGGTTCATGTGTAGATAAAAAATAAGTGAGTAGGTGTTCTCTCTTATCGCACGGCTCCTATCACTCGGGTAATTAGGTCTGATGAGACTTTGTGCCTGGTACTTTCGAGTCATCTAACTTGGGATGCACCGATCGAACTCCCGTTACATGGGTGATAGTGATTGCCCTATGTGGAGTTGTGGGGAAAGGTGTACGTGATAGTGTAAGTCCTTATAGGCAATGATGCACGAAACCTAACCCAGGGAGAAGTACACTCCAACTAGTAAGAAAAGAAAAAAGAGAAAGAAAAGAAACAAAAAAATAAAATAAAAATGGTAATACTTCATGGACTTTATATGGAGTATCACTTTGTATCACTTGTATCACTTGAGGATGTTGAGGTTGTCCATGTCTTTCACTTATGACCTTAATTAACTTGCACGAATAATTCATTAGGCTAGGTGTGTGGACTAGATACATATATAGAGTCGGCCCGTAGGATTACCGTGTCCAATGATCGACAAAAATGAGTCCATCGAGTCGAGTTTCTAGATTGAATAATGCATCAATGTTCGGATTTTGTGGGTATATCCGCTGAAAAACCCTCAGGAGACAACACTCCTCCTCCTTGGCGACAAGGAGGTTTAACGGCTTGTTGCACGTGCTAAGTGCAACCATGATTCCTCCAAAAGTGAGTTAGGATTTCCCCATTTTTTGTATGTTTTCCCTTTCTTCATTTTTCTCTTTCTTTGTTTTGCTCGGGACTAGCAAAAGGTAAGTGTGGGGGTATTTGTAGTATATCATGCATTACATTCATGCTATATATCCATTATTTTACCCCAATATTGTGCTACTCGAGTTGTTGTTTGTAGTGTTTTAAGAATTAGGTAATAAAGAAGAGGAATGGAGCAGAAATGACCTAAATGTAACAAGTATGGCCTGATTTGGAAGGTTCTGGACCTATTTATAATGCACAAGGACTGGATTGCAAATTAGGAAGGACCCAAGTGCAAACCCGGAGGGACCTGATTGTGAAAGTGAAAATATGGTGACACATGACTTGAATCAAATCAGAATTTTTCCAATTCAACTCAAATCGGTTCAAGCCAGCAGACCAGGACTTCACCCTATGTACTAAATGAAGAAATAAAGCACCACACAAAATTTCAACCCGATGGGACGCATTTGACCCGCCACTGGCGGATCAAAATGCTCCAATTGAGATGAAATTTCGGTCATGGTTCATGTTGTCGGGTTAGAGTATTCTTGGACCATCCGAAGTGATTTAGAGCCGTCCGATTATTCCCAGATTAATCCTAACCATGTATTAGTCTATATATACCATTGTAATCCCTCTTCTTCTTGCTTCTCCATTAGTTTTAGCTTTTATTTTGCTACTGCTTAGTGTAGTTGGAGGAGAAGAAGCACACTTTGTAATCATTTCATTTCAATCAATAGTGAGTTGTGTTCTTTAAATACATGTCTTTCACTTTGATGCAATTTCTTTGATGTTGTTGTTCAGTTAGTCTTGTTTTCAGTAATTTCCATTATGGGTTCTTGTTGTTTTTATGCTTTCTTTAGTGTAGAAATGAATAGAGAGTAGTCCATCCCGATTGGGGGGTGGATAAGAAGGTGATTGATTGGTGTGTGTGTTAATCTTAATCCTTTGAGCCTTACATGATTTCCATAACCATCTAATGGGTTTCACTCTTATCTTTGATGTGCTAATGCTCTTGAATGAAGCTTAGCACATGCTTAGATTAGTGAGCCTATTTTATGGGGAATGATGAGGTTAGGATAAGGATGGGGTGGAAGAAGGAAACAAAGCCTGTGCATGCATGTGCTCATGTTGGCTTTATCCAAATTAATGTCTTGTATGTTTTAATGATTGTGATAAATATTATTTAATGTGGAGACATAGTTGGATTAGAGTCATTTTGCATGTGAACATATTAGTTTCATTTCAATTATTGTCTTATATGTTTTAATGATTGAGGTTTTTATCTTATTTCATGTGAAGGAAAAGTTGGAATTGAGTTTTTGTGGATTTCATGTATGACTTGTTTTAATGAGCACATTTGAACACACACTACACTACACATTTTCATATTCATGTTCTTTCTCTACCCCCTCCCCCCTCCGAGGGGTTTAGTTTTATTGTTTGTTTAATATTTCTTATGTGTTTTAGTTTGATTCTGATCGCATCTCTCTCCTTTTCTTTTCCCACTCGAGTATTGCGAAACCGACTCGCGCACGCTCCTTGTGGATTGACTCGTGCTTGCCACCTCTTCAACGCAGCCCTGCACTTGCGGTATATTAAACGGATTCAATCAACCAACTACAAATTAATTTTACATATACCTGATCTTCTCTAAAATGAGCCACCCTCAACTTAGCGACTTGAGCCTTCAACTTCTCATGCTCCTTCTATAATGCATTTCAATATTGTTTTAGATATATTTTACATGTAAAACCAACCGACAAAGTTAGTATACACTTACAAGAGATACAGATTGTGAAACTTTAGTTTGAAGTTCTTCTAGATGAATGGTGCCGTGTCGACCTATGGACGTCTTGCCTGTCCCATAGGCTCCAATTCCAGTTCCCAGCAATCGATTGAACACTCACCCCGCTCTTGGGTTAGTGTTTGTTGTGTTAATTTCTCTCTCGCTAATTGTTGTATCTCAACCTACATTATTTTGAACATGTAATAAAATCCAAAAGATAAAATTGAAATTTAATTTTGTGTTTTAAAAGATTCAAACATACCATTCGTGGCTCATTGGCATGATAGAGAGCCATTTTTTAAGTTTGGTGAGAGATCTCGTGATTTCATTCTCATTCATCTAATTATTTAATAAAAAAGGAAACAATTCCAAATAAGAATCAATCAATATTAATCTAAATATTCAAACCATTATAGATTATAAAGACTTATTGAAACACAAAACTTACATGAAGTTTTGTTTTGTTGGCGAATGTCTTAGATCCGGCCTTGTGGTTCGTCTTCTTACAACCGCGGTTCATGCTATTCGTTAATGATTTTTTCTACAAAAAACAAAAAAACATTAAAACATAAGAATTCATATGATACGTAAACAAATAAAAGCTTGAAGACTCAAAAAAATTATACCTTTGCAGTTTCAATGTTCAATTCCTCCAACATTTGGTGAAATTGATCCATGTGCACCCTCGGATCCCCCTTTGTAGACAAGTAAGCAATTCGTTCGTCATCTGTCTCGAATGGGAGATAGTATTTCTTCTTTAGTGAATAACGGTAATCTTGGAGGAAACCGTCGATCTTATGAAAAAATGGTGTCAGGCGTTCACACAGTTACCGAAGTCAAAATGATCCTACAAATAACATGTAATTATTTGTTAGCAAGACATTTTAGTGTTCAAGTTTTAATTCAAAAATACGATAAATAACAAACCATAACGTACAAGAAGAATATCCCACATGTTGACTAATAATTGACGACTCTGATGTAAAGCTGGGTACCGACCCGAGAGACTAATCGGGTCGGGCCTAAGAAAGATTTGGTGTGAAGTAATGAATGGAATGGGGGTTTATATAAATTTTTGTAATTAAGCAGGGAATTTCGTATTTTTTAAGAAAAAAACCAACAGATCTAAGAGCCGTTGGACAAACGGGCCTGGCGAGCATGCTCGCCCTGACTTGCCAGGGCACGGGCTCTTCGGGAGCCATTTCCTTTAATGGGTAGGGCCTAAAGCCCGACCTGTTAGGATTACCTAGGCCCGACATGGTCCACCGGGCCCCAAACTGGTCGGGTCGAGCCGGCTTGGTACCCAACTTTACTCTGATGTGCAATCTTCACATTCATTGACCACAACTCAGGTTGTTTGGCCAACTGTGCCAAAGTTTTGTTCAACTTCTCACCACAAGGCTCAGCAGGAACAAAGCCATAATTCCATTGAACTTGGAATCGATGCCCGATATAGGGAATAAGATCCACGCCTCTAGTTGGCGCTCGACTTCTCTTTGTTGATGTCTCACCCTCATTAGTTTGTCCTACAAAAGAATAATATATTTTTAGGTAATTTATATGAAATTAAATATTACTGTCAAATTTAAGACATTGTTACCTTCAACGTCGTCGATGATACGTGCTCGAACGTTGCCACGATGCTGACTACCTTATGCTCTCCTCCAATTCACCTTGTACCTCTACTGGAATCCCCTCCACTTCATGAGGCCTAACAACCTCGATGATATGATGATGTACATCTAGTGACTGAGGCTCATCTTCCGTCTGGCAAGGCCGAACAACACGCCTACGGGGAGGCATACTTGTACAACATATTTTTAAAAATAGAATGTTAGAACAATGAATGATTCAAACTAAATTATTTCAAAGTAACATGTACTATATAGCAATACATTGTAAGCCCTACCTAATCCTCAAAGAAATATCTAGGTAGATATTTCAATACAACGTGCAAATTAGACTCAACTGGATCTTAAACATAAAAGCATTGTTCAGTGAGACATGCTAAAATGAATGGATCATTCTCGTGCTTTTTTTGGGCCATGTTAATGGAAGTAAAACCATTTTTATAAATTTGTATCCCATCCCTTCCTGACTTATGAAACCATGTGCATTTAAACAACACCATTTTTAAGCTCGAGCCATAGGATAACTCAATCACTTCATCCAACGTACCATAATGGGTAAGGACGTCAAATATGGGATTTTTATCTCTACTACTTGAATAACTTGATGTTTTAGCTGACATGGTAATGCCACTATGTTGAGTTCTTCTTGTAGACTTGAGGTTTTTAGTTTGAAACTTATATCCATTGTTACAATAACCCTTATACGAAGTAACCTGAGCGGATGGACCTCTTGCTAGCCATTTCAAGTCAACAGTAACATCTAAACTCTCTTGAACACGCATGTAATTTACAAAATTACAAAACCATCTCTCGAACATATCACTATGCAACTTTTCAAGTTGATGAGGATTCACGTTCTTTTCAGTAGAAGTTATTTCATCCAAATGGAGATCTAAATATGGTGCCACAATATCTAGATTAAATAGTACGTAATGATGACCTTTCTCAAACAAAACCCGATCTAAAAAATAGATTTCCTCTACCCCAAGTGGTTCTCCATCGATGTACTGATCAACACGTATTACTTTTATCTCCACCTCATCTAAATAACGAGAGCAAAATGTCAAACTCTCCTCTGCCAAGTACCCTTCTATGATAGATCTTTCAGGTTTAATTTGTTTCGAACATAACGTTTTAGTATTTGCAAATAACGCTTTATAAGATATATCCATCTGTAAAACATCGGTCCACCTAATAAAACTTCATCAACTAAATGTATAGGTAGATGCATCATGATCGTGAAAAATCCTGGGGGAGAGATACGCTCGAGTTGACAAAGAGTATCAACAATTTCACCCTTCAACCTTTTCATTTCTTGTACATCAATTACTTGACTTCAAATCCCCCTGAAAAATGAATAGAGTGACCCATGTGACTTGCTGACATTACACCACAAGGACTAAACCCGTCACATGCCAAACCCAACCTAATATTTCTTGGTTCTCTAGCAAAATCCGGATAGGTCTTGTCCATGTGTTTTACGCTAGAGCATCGGCAAGATGAGGAAGAGAACCATCATATTTTCGCTCTTCAAAATACCACCTCATATTTTTTTGCCACGTCCTTGTTCATGTACAACCTACATAGTCTTGAAATCAATGGGATATACCTCAGCACCTTAGTCGGAATTTTCTTCCAAATTAGTCCTTCTTTGTCTGATCCTTCTTGTGACCATCTCGACGTCCCACATCGATCACAAATGTCTTTTTTTCTAATCTCCTTTCAAGTACAACATGAAATCTTTAAGACAAACATCAATCTTCTTAGAACTGAGTCCTAACTCTTTAACGACTTTCTTAGCTTCATAATAAAATGTTAAGCGACAGAATATATCCGTCGGTGTAGCTAACACAACAGTCAGTGATAAATTTTGTGCGACAAATATAATTTTACTATGGGTTTGTTTTTCTAGAAATATACACTTACGGTACGTAGCCATCAGTGTAGGTTTCTGGTCCAACGAATACTACGAAAATATTAACCGACATACTTTTATCGTTGGTGTATATGATGCGATCCGTTCGTGTATCACACCACCGACGACAGACAGTATTCGTCGGTGTACTTGAATGTGCACCGATGGATATATATATATATATATATATATGTATGTATATATATATATATGTATGTATATATATATATATGTATGTATATATATATATATGTATGTATATATATATATATATATGTATGTATATATATATATATGTATGTATATATATATATGTATCTATATATATATATGTATGTATATATATATATGTATGTATATATATATGTATGTATATATATATGTATGTATATATATATGTATATATATATATATATACATATATATATATATCTTCCGTCTGTGGTATATATATATATGTATATATATATACATATATATATATATATCCATCGGTGCACATATATATATATATATATATAGATATGTATATATATATATATGTATATATGTGTGTGTGTGTGTGTGTGTGTCTGTAAAGCCTATTTTATATTAATGTAAACATCAATGGTAGATATATTCATCGGTGTAGGTGAACACCGACGGATAGCTTCCGTCGGTGAAACCATGTTCTGTGGTAGTGCTAGAACAAAAGAAACAACAAATAGAAGAAGAGAATGAATTTTATTTCTTCAAGAACTCTGAAATTTTGCCATTACACTTCTGAAAATCAAAAGAAACAAGAAACAAGAAAAAGTAAGATTATGGAGGAGGGGCGACTCGCTCCTTTCCACCCTTTATATAGCCAATACGAGTAGGATTTTATGTCTTCTCAATTCAGCAGTCTTCCACGCCCCTCTAAAGATCAAAGTTGTGTCTGGAAATTGTCTTTGTAACTAGTCTTCAATCGCCTTATTTGGAGATCAGAGAAGAAAGTTATGTACAAACTACTTATGATCTATCAATTATCCAGTTTCCAAATATAGTCTATGCTAACATGTATTTTTTGACCTCGAATCCTCGAAATTTGGTAAGTCTTAAGAGACACCAATATTTGGTAAATCAAAATTTTTCCATAGAATATTGAATCACTGGAATTGTATTTTGGTAGTAAATGTTATGGCATATTTCAAAAGTGTTGTCTGGAATCAAATCTTTTGAAAGTCATTTTGATTGCTTAAAATGAATGTCACACTTGAATTTTCGATCTTTTCTGGTCATTTGAAGCACACAAGAACACATAAATGTGTGGAGTGTAAACTTTGCAATGACTCTCATTTTTTTAAATATGCATTTTAGTCCATTCATACTCTGATATTTGTGACAATTTCACGTATTTATTTGAAACCTACAAAATCAAATAAACATAGCCGACATAGCATTATTCAAATACAAAAATAAGATAATAATGCAAATACAAATGATAAATTATGATACTTATCAGTTTGGTACTTTGGTATCCATGTGTAGTCGTCATGTGGACGTCTTGGCGAGACTCTGTATAAGATTTTTTGAGATAAAAACGTTCAATCTTGGAGAATTCCGGTAATATTTTCCACAAATATTTTATGAAAAGTTATTTTTTATTCATTCAATGAATTTGGGAAAAATTGGGGTGTGGTGTTTTAATTCCGAAGGTTTTAAAATATTCTTCCATGTAATGCTAAAATTCTGAAATTCGAGCTTGATCTGGTCGGAGCAGAACATGGGGAATCTATTTGGTGCTCACGTGTTTGTTAGTAATATTTTGCAGCTCTTGATTACATGTGTAATAATAGGAGCAGAATCTCTAGCTGGCCCATCCATATATTCCGGTTAGACTGTAGTAGCATTATTGGACTATCATGTGAAGTATCTCATAATCTTTAAAAATATATCACAATTTTCTTTGTCTGCCATGTTAATTTTTCTTTCCTCCAACACATTTATTACATTTTACAAATAAATAATAGTGAAATAATTAATTTATTAACTACTTGAAAGGTCTAATACCAAAATATAACCGTTTCAACTTTGATAATTGTCCTGTTCGAGTTAATCACTGATAATCTAGTACTTCAAAAGGGATATTTTTTGAAATAATGTTGGAAAAAAGAAAATTGGAAGAATATGTATCTAGAAAACTTATTTGGCAAACTATGCTTTTTGAAAACGACACATGTGTTGCCGTTTTCATTAAACAAAAACGACAACACTGATGTCATTTTTATCCTAAATGAAAATGGCATCCGAGGTGCCGTTTCGGATGCCGTTTTCTATTTGGATAAATATCGATCGATGTGTTAACTTATGGGAGCAAGACATTCATCACTCACTATGTATATAAAGAAGACACACAATACTGTTGGGATTTTGATTTGTAGGAGACAATCACACGACGCAAAATCGAAGGAAAACCACTCTACAACACAAACAATGTTACGTGGAAACCCTTGAGGAAAAAACCACGGCCGCTCCTCTAACCTAATCGACTATTTCGTAATGAGGTTACAAGAAGGGGGAGAGTTCAGGTATTTAAACCCTAATAAAATCCTAACCCAAGTGTGATTTGTACCGTACATCAAATGTAGATAATCAGGTAAACAAATCAATATCCAGAATACATATCCAAAGATACCGCCCCCTGCCACCTCCACATTCCTAATCAGACCCATAGACTTCAACATATGCAAGAATCAAGAGCTAAACTGAATCTGTCCTTTTCGTTTTAAGATTTGAGTAATTTTTTATACTTACAGGATCAAAGCAACGGATCAGTGTTTTTCATTTAGGATAAAAATGACATCTGTAATTCCATTTTTGTTTAATGAAAATGACATTACAGGTGTCGTTTTCAGGAAGTATAGTTTTCCAAATAAGTTAAACGGACGGGTTAATCATGTAACCTTATCCGCCCATGATGGGAATTACCTAATGGTTATTGATTAGTAGCATATCATGCATACTATTCATGCTATATATCCTTAATTTTACCCCAATATTGTGCTACTAGAGTGTTTGTTGTTATATTTCAGGTATTAGGTAATAATGAAGAGAAGAGAAAAATGGCTGAAACGTAAGAAGAAAGGACTTATATGAAGCAAAATGGACATCTCTGTCATGCACAATAATCCATTTGCAAGAGGGAAGGACCTGGACATAAGCCCAGAGGGACCAAATAGTAAACTGAGAAACTCAACATCATCATGAGGAGTATTTTGGGGAATTAGATTTGGGCGCAGACTCAAACAACCAATTCGGGTGCACCACAAGTGGAGCATTGACGCAATAAAGAAGCCAACTGAAACCGGGTCGAATCCAACCAAAAGTGACAGCCAATTGGTGGTCCTAGAAAGCCAATTGACGGTCCAATATGTTCAGGATCAGGCCCAGCTTCTCGTGGTTGTGTAATATGTTGTTTGTATCAATTTGTAGAAGTTTCAATAGTCCAACATCGGAGGATTGTCCTCAGTTTCCTTTTTTCATGCCTATAAATAAACCTCTTCTTCCTCATTTGTAATCTACCCATTGCTTGGTGGTCATTCTCTTTACTCTGAGTAAGCCTTTGAAGCAAAACACAAAGTGGAGAGGATGTCACATTGTAATGTGAGTCATGTAAATAAAATATTTTCATTGTTAGATATTGTTTACTTTAGTCTTGCATGTTTTGTTTCCTTAAATCTTAACATAATAAGTTAGCTTAATGAGTAGAGAGTAGATCCACCCCATTTGGGATGGAGGTGATGTAGATTATGTGATAGTGATGGGTTCTTTTATTTGTGTCATTTCACGTGCTTAATGTACATTTATACTCGTAGCATGCTTAAACCTGTATTAGATGGGATAATGTCCACACTACGTACTTATCTCATGCTAGCTTTAGAGTTTATCTTGTTGCTTGTAATTGTTTGATGTAAATGACTTGTTATGTATGGATCCATGTTTGGTGCACATTCACATGAATGATTTAGGTTCTATGTAGTATTAATTGATGCTCTAATGGCCACACTAGGTACTTATTGCATTCATGACAATCTAAAATAAACCTAAACCGTATGTGAGATATGCATGTTTATGGTTTGCCATATAGTATTGTGTATCCCACACTTAGATTCTACACTAGCTTCTACTTGTATGCCACATAAACTACACTTGTGCCTAATTGAAATGAAGATCCACTCACACAAACACATACCCACACACCTCAACTCCATGGGGGTTTAGTTTAATTGTTAATTTCTTCATAATTTAGTATAGTTAGTTAGTGTAATCAAACTTCTTCTCCCATTATTTTCCCCTTGACTTCTAAAGACCCGGAGTTGACACACCTCCTTGTGGACTCGACTCGTACTTGTCGCGTCTTCACCGACACTGTGCACTTGCGATTATTTAAAATGATTCAAATAGTTATGGCAAAACCCATCAAGTTGAGTATTCTCATTTAAAAAAACAAGCATACATTCACATTCATCACATATTACGAAAGAAAACATTCATCACAATCTTCATTACATGTATAAACATCAACTCCACCCCCAAAGGGGGATGAAACTAATCACTACACATTATACTAACAATTATATTAAGGAAGAAAAACATTCTAACTAATTATACTATGATTAAGGAAACAAGACTAAGCTAAACATGCAAAAAGAAACAACATGAAGTTAACAAAAATTATTCTATTCATGACTCACATTACAAGTAGTATCTTTCCACTTTAGTTTTGCTCAAAGGCTTACTCTAAGTAGAGAGAATGACCACCAAGCAAAGGGTACATTACAAAGGAGGAAGAGAAGTTCTATTTACAGACATGAAAAAGGCAACTGGGAACAATCCCCCCGTACGAGACTAATGAAACACACCTAAAATGGACATAAACTACATAACCCACAACCATGTGAAACGAGGTTGGATTCTGACCAACATGGACCACCAATTTGAGGTCTAGGGCCGCCAATTGGTGGTCACTTTTTCTCTGATGTGGTCCGATTTTTTATATCTTCTTTAGTACTTCAATGATGCATGTGGAGTGCACTCGGATCGGTTATTAGAATCTGGGCCTGAGTCTAATTGCCAAAATACTCCTCATGATGATGTAGAGTTTCTCCATTTGCTATTTTGTCATTCTTGCTTATATTTAGGTCCTTCTTTCTTGCGAATGGGTCATTGTGTATGATCGAGAGGTCCATTTTGCATCATTTAAGTCCTTTCTTCTTATGTTTCAGTCCATTTTCTCTTCCCTTCTTTTCTTTATTACCTAAAAATTGGAATATAACAACAAACACTCGAGTAGCACAATATTGGGGTAAAATTAAAGATATATAACATGAATGTGATGCATGATATGCTACTAATCAAATACCCCCACACTTACCTTTTACTGGTCCCGAGCAAAACAAAGAAAGAGAAAAAATGAAAGATTGGAAAAACATACAAAAAACAGGGAAATCCTAACCCACTTTCGTAGGAATCGCGGTTGCACTTAGCATGTGCAACAAGCTGTTAAACCCCCTTGTCACCAAGGAGGAGGAGTGATGTCTCCTGAGGGTTTTTAGCTAATATACCCACCAAATCTGAACATTGATGCATTATTCAACCTAGAAACTCGACTTGCTGGACCTACTTTTGTCGATCATTGGACACGATAATCCTACGACCAACTCTATATCTATCTATCCAGTCCACACACCTAGCCTAGGGAACCATCCGTGCAAGTTAATTAAGGACTTAAGTGAAATACATGGGCAACCTTAACATCCTCAAGTCACACATCGTGTAAAGTTCATTAATGTTCTTATTTGTATTCATTTTTTTTCCTTTTGTTCTTCTCATCTTCTTCTTTTCATTTCATTTTTATTAGTTGGTGTTTAATTTTACAAAGGTCGAGTTTTGTGAATCATTACCTATGAGAACTTACACTATCACATAAACCTTCTCCCAAATATCAACATAGGGTGATCCCTACCACCCGTGTAACGAGTTCGGTCGGTGCATCCCAAGTCAGATGACTCGAAAGTACCAGGCACAAAGTCCTCTCAGACCTAATTTCCTAAGTGATAGGTGTCATGCGAGAAGAGAGAACACCCTAGTCATTTATTTCTTATCTAAACATGAACCAAAATCCCTATACTTAAAGTTTCACAACAGGGGTTTAAGGGTCATTGACTACAACAAACTTCCTTCTACTAACAGACACAAACTATTTATCTCACTAGGTTCATGGTGGACTTCTTTATTTGTTTGAGTACTGAAACCCTATGATTACTCTCACTCCGAGGGAAAACTGAGGTGCATCCTTACGACTAGATAAGACCTAAAGCCGGTGTACTGGATATCCTAATGCATCAAGTTCAAGTCAATTTTGGGACCTACCTCTATACTTTGCCTCTCAATAGTTTTAGACATGCAAAACACACGCAAAACCCACCAAACATTTTCTTTTGCAAACACATGAAGATTTTGAAAGAAATGTGAAAATTTAAAGCACTAGGCAAGCAAAAGAAGGCCAGTCACCTAAGGATCATGGTAAGCAGATATATCGATATTAAATGCAACACACTATCATGACCCTAACAATACTGACAAAAGAAAAAAAAATAAAGTGAAAAAGACTTGACTCCACATATATACAAATGTAAATCACCCCCCCCCCCACACACACACACGTACTTCATGCATTGCCCTCAATGTGTGCATGTGTGATGCAACATATATTTTTACATGAAAAAGTTATGATCTCACCAAACTTTGAAGCACAGGGAAATTTCCGTGGTCATGTTGATGGAAACAAACCCGAATTCCCCTCAAAACCTATGAGATACTTAAGAAGGGAGACAAATACATGAAAGAAATGGGGCCCAAATACACAAGGGTTGGAGCCCACAACAACCTATACTCACTCTTAAAGTCCTTTTTTCTTCAAATATAACTATGTACAAAAATAAGTTCTCATTATCATTTGTCAAATGACATCAAATAGGAACCTTAAAAGTGGGTCAATGAACTTGGAATGGGAACATGACACCACGCAGGCCAAAGTGCACAAGATGCAAGGAGAGGTTTGTGATCAAGAGGCAAGGCATCTTATTCAAATGATCAAACTTAAAGAGCTCGAACCGCTCAAGAGTTTGGTCGCAATTGAGAAATGGAAAAAGAGTTTTTCCTATTGCGGTATTGAAGTTATGATCATCAATAACAACTTGCCAACCAACAAGCTGGTACACCAGAACGAGGCCAACAACCTCATTATCCTTTCCCAATGCACCAGGCGAAAAGAAAGTGGGTCTCTGACCCAAGTTATCCTCTAAGGAACTCCCAATACTCTCATTGAAAACGTAGTTGTTTGATGTCCCTTCATTTTCAAGATGATTAGGAACAATAATGAGAGGCAAACTCTCACCAGGTCGAATAAAATTCGGGGTGTTAGGGAGCTCTTGCTCCAGCAAATGTGAGTCCTTAAGAGGCATAACATTAAGATCATGTTGCTCAAGGGGCAAGAGACAAAAAGATAACGCACACTCTTGTCCCAACTCATAATGAAATTGGTCCATGCTATTCTCAATTGGAGTCGAATCCCCCACTAAGTAATCATGAATTAAAACCTTAAGTCCCTCAGACTGACTAGGAGTTTGACTCTAAAAGATTGTGCTTTGAATTTGTAGATATAGTGGTGGTTCGATATCATAAGGTAAATACTCATGTTGATAAGAAAGGTCACCCTCCTCACGTTCATTTAAATGTTGTGTGATCTAACTCACTTGCATTGCCATATTTTGCAAGGAATTTTGAGTGCTTTCCATGAACATTTGGAGAGTTTGTTTCAAGAAATCATGTCTGCGGTCAACTGTGACGCTCAAGCCACAATTTTGGACATTTTGAGGTTGGGTGTCGATGGGCAGAGAATGAGTCCATTGATTCGGACTAGGGTGTTGGTAGAATTATGGGTATTCGGGAGGAGGATACTAGGGTGGGAATATGTCCTCCATGGGTAAGACGTGAATGCGTATGGGTCATAATGAGTACTTTGGAAAAAAAACATCATCATATTCGGCTTCGGGAGGAACTTATTAACACTCTTCAAACACCTGACCACCTAAACCACCCTGGTCATCTGACGTGACTTCTGGAACTACCGATCCAGTCAAACCCTCTACCAAACGCATGAAAGAGCCCAACGTTTCTTGTAATGTCTCAGCTTGTTGACTGACATATGATCCGACACAATGATGGTAGTCTAGTGATTGACATCATTTCATGCTTATATTTGTATCTTATATCCATTATCTTTCAGTTAAACAATGCTAGGTCATGAGTTTTATGTTTGAATTTCAGAAATAAATAGGTTTGAAGAGAAGAGGAATAAAAGGACCTAAAAGCAAGAAAAAGGACTGAGTTGAGAGACTCAAGGACAAAGACGCAAGATCGAAGGGCCTGAATGTAAGATCGAAGGACCAATGAACAAACAAGAATACTTCACACCATCATGGGGATTTTTTTGGCAATTCTATTCGGGTCAGAGCTCCAACAAGAGACGTAGATACATCAAAGACAAACCAAGCCATTCAGAAAAGCCCAGAAGAAAATCCAGAGCGATCCGAACACTGTAGACTGCCAATTGGCGGTCCAAGACCGTTAATTGGCAGTCTTTTTTGGTCCGGATCTGCTAAGATTTATGTGGGGCGTGTATTAGTGTGTATTTAGTCTATTTCTGGTATTAGTTTGGTCCCATACCGGGGTATTGTCCCAGATTAGCTTTTTCCATGACTATAAATAGAACCCTTCACCTTCCTTTGTATTCACCCATTGCATGGTGGCATTCTCTTTACTTGGAGTGAGCCTTGAAGCAAAACTCAAGGTGGAAAAGAGTGTTGCCTTCAATGTGAGTCATTTTAATAAAATAATTTTTTGTTAGCTTATGCGGAATGATAAGGTGAGGATATGGATGGAATTAATAAAGGAAACATGACTTGTAGTTGCATGTGCTCTTGTTGCCCTTACCTTGGTTAACGTCTTGTATGTTTTAATGATAATGTGCTATCTTATTTCATGTGGAGGCATAGTAGGGTTTGGTCTTTATACATGAGTTCATTTAGCTTCATTCCAATTATTATCTTGTATGTTGTAATGATATTTAGTTATCTTATTTCATATGGAAGCAAAGTTGGATTTATTTTTATGATTTTTATGCACTACATGTTTGGATGAGCATAATCGAACACACACACATACGCATATCTTTATTTCACACTCTTTTCTCTACCCCCTATGGGGTTTAGTTTTATTGCTTATCTTCCATTTCCTTTTTGCATTGTAGTGTAGTTTAGATCATAACTCATTTCTCTCCTTTCTTTACCACTCGCCTTCGAACAAACTAAAATCAACACACCTCCCTGTGGATCGACCCGTATTTGTTACCGCTTCAACGCGGCCGTGCACTTGCAGTTATAATTAAAACGTTCAATCAAGTTTTTGGCGTTGTTGTCGTGGAGGTGCTCTATCCAGACTTTGGTTTTGACGATTCGAGTGGGTTTAATTTTTGTTTTTAGTTTTTGTTTGTTTCATGGATATCGTGGCATCAAGGGGAGGCAACTGGAGAAATTGGAGGAAGAAGGACACCAAAGTGACCGCCAATTAGCGGTCTGGGACCGCCAATTGACGGCTTGGTGAGCTGACTTTGCTCCAAATTTTGTTCTGGTTGTTTGTTTCGTCAGTTTAGTAGTCTGGGAGTTCAATTTTGCATGTTTCAACCTATAGTTAGCTCCAAGATTAATCAATTCCCTTTTTAAGACAACTTGGACCATAAAACTCAAAGCAAAAGATTAGACTTTTTGCCATCTAGGTCATGCATGATTTGTAGACCTTGCACGCATTTGTCTTTTCTTTTCTTTACATTCTTGTTGTCAATTGCTGGTGTGAGGTACGTACACCCATTCTCTCATTCATGCATGGTTAAAGCATGCATTAGTTAGTAAGGTGCATCGGGACAAGAGTGAGGTGAGTGCTTGTTTGGTAAGTTGCTTGCTAGCCTAAGATTTCAAAGAATCTTTAAGGGGCATCACCTATAGTCTTCAAAGATAAGGTGGGGGATTTCATCACCCCTCCCTTAGCCCTAAAAAGCACACTCAAGTAAAGCCTTAATCTAAAAGCAAGTAGACATTGACCCTAAGGAATTTGGACGCACTAGGAGAGTGATCGAGTTGAGATCGTCATGACCTGATACGACGTCGCCTGCCTTGTCGATAGTAGGAGGCACTGGATCTCCGGATTTGGTATCACTTGCTGGGCATTGTGGTCTTCGTTGTAGGGAGGTGAGGCATGTCGAGACAACTGACCTCGAAGTTAGGCGTCGTCTAGCCTAAGGACCCATAGCCATACGTTGTTTTAGTCGTGCTTGCTAGATTAGGCTTCTACCCTCTTCCACTACCCACGCTAGTTTCTAGGGATTCTTCCCTTCTCCTCTGAGTCATCTTATTCTCACCTACTTCTACGTTCTAGTCTCCTCCCCTTTACACTCTCTGGTAGCGTTTTAGGGTCGAGTCGAGCACTTTTTGCGAGCTTAGCCTCGTGGTGGTGAGAGTGGTCGACTCGAGAGTTTTTTGTTGAGATGGATGGTTACATGGGCGACCACCATCCATATCATTGTTGGGACCAGGACAATTCTCCCTGGTATTCCGGACACATGCAACTTGGGGTGGCTCAAACTAACACCCCGTATGGTTGGGACAATCTTAATTGTGTGGTTGAGCAATCTTCCGATTTAGATAATATGAGAGAGGCACCGACTGCTAGACCACCATCTAGTTATGTCGAATCATATATTGGTCAACAAACTAAGACATTACAACAAACTTTGGCATCTTTCATCCGTGCGGTAGACGACATGAGTGCACCGGTGGCTCCAGTAGCCGTACAGTGCGATTGTTGTGGGTTGAGTGGTCATGTTATCGGGAATGTCCTTATGTTCCCCCAAACCCTGAGTATGAGCATACATTTTCCCAAAATGCTCAATATGACCATTACGCATCCGCGTACAACCTGAGAGGGATGGATTTGTGGAGAGACCATTCTTATTCAAATTCTTATACATCATTTTCACCCAGTATCCTCCTCTCGAATACCTAGAATTCCACCAACACCCTACTCCAAATCATTGGCCTCATTCTCAGTCCTTCAACACCCAACCCCTAAATTTCTCAAGCTCTGACTTGGACCTCATAGTTGATCGCTTACCTGATTCATTGAAACAAACTCTCCTTACGTTCATGGAAATCACTCAACAGTCCATACAAAATATGGCCCTGCAAGTGAGTCAAATGACGCAGCAATTACGTGAACGTGAGGAGAGTAACTTTTCTTGTCGACATGAGGATTCATCTTTTGATGTCGAACCTCCACCACCATCTACACAAATTCAAAGCACAATCTTTCAAAGTCAAACTCCATGTCAGTCTGAGGGACTTGGGGTTTCAATTCACAATCACTTGGTGGACGATTCGATTCCAATTGAGAATAACATGGACTAGCTTCATTATGAGTCGGCACATGATTGTGCCTTACCGTTTTGTCCTATGGCCCCTGAGCCACATGATCTTCATGTTGAGCCTCTTAAGGACTCACCTCTAGTAGAACAAGAGCTCCCTAGTACCCTTAATTTCAAACGACATGATGAGAGTTTGTCTCTCATTATTGTTCCTGATCATCTTGGAAATGAAGGAACATCAAACAACTACAGTGCTAATGAGGGTATTAGGAGTTCCTTGGAGGATACCTTGGGTAAGAGACCCACTTTTTGTTCACCTAGTGAGTCGGACATGCCCAACGAGGTTCTTGACCTTGTTCCGACCCACCAGCCTATTGGTTGGAATGTTTGGATTGACGATCATAACTTCAGCACCGCAACGGGAGAAACTCTTCATCTGTTGCCCCATATTTCCCAAACTCTTGAGAGGTTCAAGCTCTTTCAGTTTGATCCTTTGAATGAGACGTCTTTCCGTCAAATTCATGAACCTCTCCTTTCATCTTGTGCTCTTTTTGAGGGGGGCCCAAACATGAGTATTCTGGCCCCGCGTGGTGTCATGTTCCCTTTCCAAGTGCATTGACCCATTTTTGAGGTTCCCATTTCATGTCATTTGACAAATGAAGATGGGAACTTATTTTTGTACATAGTTATATTAAAAATAAAAAATAAAAAGAAAACGTACAATAAAAGACTCCTTTAGTGAGCATCGATTGTTGTGGGTTCCAACCCTTGAGTATTTAGGCCACATTTCTTTCACGTATTTGTATCCCTTCTTTAGCATCTCATAGGTTTTGAGGCAATTCGTGTTTGTGCCCATCAACACAACCATGAACTTCCTTTTGTGTTTCATATTGGTGAGATCTTCCTTTTTTCATGCATAAATCCATGTAGTATATTGCTCACATTCATTGAGGACAATGCATGAAGTATGTGGGGGGTGTTTTACGTGTGTACATAGTCCAGTCTTTTTCCTTTGATTTTGTTTTCTTTTGTGTGTATTGATAGGGTCATGTTAGTGTGCTGCATTTAATATCGATATATCTGCTTGCCGTAATCCTTTGGTGACTTGTCTTCTTTTGCTTGCCCAGTGCTTTAAATTTTTCACATTTCTTTCAAAATCTTTATGTGTTTGTGAAAGAAAATGTTTTGTTGGTTTGGCGTGTGTTTAGCATGTGAAAAACCGTTGAGAGGCAAAGTAAAAAGAAAACTTCCAAAAGTGTCTTGAACTTGATGCATTAGGCTATCTAGGTTGCTGGCTTTGGGTCTTATCGAGTCGTTAGGATGCACCCAAGTTTTCCCTCGGGGGGCGTGTAATCATAGGGTTTCAGTACTCAAACATTTAAAGAAGTCCACTCTGAACCTAGTGAGTCGATAATTCGTGTCTGTTAGTATAAGGAAGTTTGTCGTAGTCAAAGGCCCATAAACTCTTTTTGTGAAACTGTAAGTGTAGGGGTTTTGGTTCCCATGTAGATAAATGAATAAGTGGTGTTCTCTCTTCTCGCACGACTCCTATCACTCGGGAAATTAGGTCCGAGGGGACTGAATGCCTGGTGCTCTTGAGTCATCTGACTTAGGATGCACCGACCGAACTCCCGTTACACGGGTGGTAGGGATCACCCTATGTGGAGATTTGGGGGAAGGTGTATGTGATAGTGTAAGTCCTCATAGGCAATGATGTACGAAACCTGACCCTGGGAGAATCAAACACCAACCAATATAGTGCTCCAAAGAATAAAAAGAAAAGAAAAAAAGGAAAAAAACAAGAAAAAAAAGAGTCAGATAAGAACCTTAATGGACTTTACACAATGTATCGCTTTCAGAAGCTAAGGTTGCCCATGTCTTTCACTTAAGTCTTTAATTAACTTTCACGAATGATTCATTAGGCTAGATGTGTGGACTGATTACATATATAGAGTCGGCCCGTAGCATTACCGCGTCCAATGATCGACAAAAATGAGTCATCGAGTCATGTAGCTAGATTGAATAATGCATCTTTGTTCGGATTTTGTGGGTGTATCCACTGAAAACCATCAGGAGACAACACTTCTCCTTGGCAACAAGGAGGTTTAACGGCTTGTTGCACGTGCTAAGTGCAACTGTGATTCCTACGAAACTGAGTTAGGATTTCTTGTTTCTTGTATGCTTTACCCTTTCTTTGTTTTGCTTGGGACTAGCAAAAGTTAGGTGTGGGGGTATTTGATTGACATCATTTCATGCTTATATTTGTATCTTATATCCATTATCTTTCACCTAAACAATGCTACGTGATAAATTTTATGTTTGAATTTCAGAAATAAATAGGTTTGAAGAGAAGAGGCATAAAATGACCTAAAAGCATGAAAAAATGACTGAGTTGGAGACTCAAGGACTAAGATACAAGATCGAAGGACCTAAATGTAAGATAGAAGGACCAATGAGCAAACAAGAATACTTCACACCATCATGGGGAGTATTTTGGCAATTATATTCGGGTCAGAGCTCCAACAAGCGAAGTATATGCATCAAAGACAAACCTAGTCATTCAGAAAAGCCCAGAAGAAAATCCAGAGCGATCCAAACACTGTAGACCGCCAATTGGCAGTCTCTTTTGGTCCGGATCCGTTAAGATTTATGTGGGGCGTGTATTAGTGTGTATTTAGTTTATTTCTGGTATTGGTTTAGTCCCATACTGGGGGATTGTCCTAGATTAGCTTTTTTCATGCCTATAAATAGAACTCTTCACCTTCCTTTGTATTCACCCATTGCATGGTGGCATTCTCTTTACTTGGAGTAAGCCTTGAAGCAAAACTCAAGGTGGAAAAGAGTGTTGCCTTCAATGTGAGTCATTTTAATAAAATAATTTTTTGTTAGTTTCATTTAATATTATCTTTTAATACTTTCATGCTTCTTTAGTTTGATTTCTTTTCATTTAGCTTCTTTAATATTTCTTGCTTGCTTAGTTTAATTTCTTTTCAGTAGAATGTTTCATTTTGTTAATGTAGGTTGTTGTTTAAATATGAGTGAGTAGTTCCATCCCCATTTGGGGGTGGAGAAATATGTGATATGTGTTAGCTTTTTAGCCTTAATCTATATTAATTTTGATGATTAATTAAACTAATCTTAATCAATCAACCTAATCAATCAAAGTGAGCAGACACGATTACATGCATTGCATATATATTTGTATACTTGCAATCATCTTAATAGGTTGATGAAGACAATCAAGGAGATGAGCATTTGGACAAGGACATCAAGACTCAAGACTTGTAATCAAAGCTTTGGACCAAGACATGTAACTTTATATTTATTGAGTCCATAGGATTTTATGTAAACTTGAGCACTAGGATTCTATCCCGTCATCTCTCGGTAAACCGAACATATTTCGGTAAACCAAAATCTACCCAGTTCGGTCCACCGAACAACTATCGGTTAGCCGAATATTTCCCAACAGTAAAACTTAGGTGTTCTCTGGAATTGCCCCAATGGAAGACCGAAACACCTTCGGTCGACCGAATAGCCCTGGACCGGTTTTCGACTTTGCTCCAACGGTCGCATTCAAATCAAGACCCTAGAGCCCAATTAACTTGACCCACTTCGAACGACCGTACACACGTCGGTCTACCGAATCCAAATTGGCTTTAGGAGCCCAACGGCTATTTAACTTTACCGTTATTGGTAAAACAATTTCCCACGCATTGTTAGCGCAATTCCCGCGTTACTTCGGTCTACCGAGGTATACACGGTCAACCGAACTTTTGTAGATCAGAGCCCAATCAATTCTACTGTCCACCTTGGAACGGTGAACCGAATGGACTTCGGTGAACCGAATTTAATTAGGGCTAAATAGATAAAAGCTATTGGAGGTTGGTGAACGGTGATCCGATACTTAATCGGTCAACCGAGTTCATAGTTCAGACCAATGTTTCGGACTACCGTGTGGATAGTGGTCGACCGAATCTGTCTCAATTTCTGGACGAACTTAAGTCACATCTTGCTTTCTCATTGGTCCATTCACCACCAACTCCCAAACGGCTATATGAGCTTGAAGGCTTATAAATAGGACCTCATTTGGTTGCTTTGGAGATCTTGAACACTTCCTATGTATCCAATACTCAAAGTCAAATCCTCTCCATCTTCAAGTTCTCAATCCACAACACTCAAGCCTAAACTTCACGACTTGCATATCCAATGCAATATCATATCCAAGTGTGCTTAAGTATAGAGTGTTAGTTAGAGTGTGATTCAACTTCCACATCAAAGAATCATAGAGTTGTAAAAGCTTCGAGGAAGCTCCCTCTCGGGTTGTGAGAGGAGACACGAGCGAGGGGAGGTTGTTCCCGAGGCTTGGTGTTGTAAACGACGTTGATCTCGGCCCGGAACGGAGATCGATTAGTGGAACCGTAAGCGAGGCTCGGGGGATCGAGCGAGGCTTGCGAGGAGGACTAGGACCCGGGTGTGGGTGCCGAACCTCTCTAAACTCCGGCGTCGTCATTATTTGTGGTTTGCAATTGTCTCTTCCTTAATCCTTCGATTAGTCTTTTTAATTCTGCATTTTTCTATCGATTAGAGGGCCATAGATCCTAACAATATGATCATGTGATGTTATCTTTATTAGGTGTGTGTTATCTTAATTTCTTGAACCTTACATGATTTCCATAACCATCTAATGGATTTCACTCTTGTCTTTGATATGCTAATGCTCTTGAATACAGCTTAGCTTATGCTTAGATTAGTGGACCTATTTTATGGAGAATGATAAGGTGAGGATATGGATGGAATTAATAAAGGAAACATGACTTGTAGTTTCATGTGCTCTTGTTGCCCTTACCTTGGTTAACGTCTTGTATGTTTTAATGATAATGTGCTATCTTATTTCATGTGGAGGCATAGTAGGGTTTGGTCTTTATACATGAGTTCATTTAGCTTCATTCCAATTATTGTCTTGTATGTTTTAATGATATTGAGTTATCTTATTTCATGTGTTGGCAAAGTTGGATTTATTTTTATGATTTTCATGCACTACATGTTGTGATGAGCATAATCGAACACACACACATACGCATATCCTTATTTCACACTCTTTTCTCTACCCCCTATGGGGTTTAGTTTTATTGCTTATCTTCCATTTCTTTTTTGCATTGTAGTGTAGTTTAGATCATAACTCATTTCTCTCCTTTCTTTACCACTCGCCTTCGAACAAACTAAAGTCGACACATCTTCCTGTGGATCGACCCGTATTTGCCACCACTTCAATGCGGCTGTGCACTTGCAGTTATAATTAAAACGTTCAATCATCTAGCAGTCGGTGCCTCTCTCATATTACCTAAATCCGAAGACTGCTCAACCACACAATTAAAATTGTCCCAACCATGATGAGTGTCAGTCTGAGGCACCCGAGGATGCATGAGCCCTGAACACTAGGGAGAATAGTCTTGGTCCCAACAATGAAATGAATGGTCGCCCATGTAACCATCCATCTCGACACAGTACTCTCGTGTCGACCACTCTCACGACCACGAGACCAAGCTCGCAAAAAGTGCTCGACTCGACCCTAAAACACTTATAGAGAGTGTAAAGGGGAGGAGACTAGAACCTAGAAGTAGGTGAGAAGAAGATGACTCGGAGGAGAAATGAAGAATCCATAGAACTAGCGTAGGAAAAGGGTGAGGGTAGAAGCCTAATCTAGCAAACACAACTCAAACAAGCTTAGGCTGGCTATGAGTCCTTAGACTAGACGACGCCTAACCACAACTCTCCACACTCTCGAATGCCTCACCTTTCTTGACCGAAGGTCACAAACTCGAATGAGAAAATCAAGACCTGGAGGTCCCAAAAGTCTCAATGCAACTAAGCAAACGACGACGTTCAGGCCATGACGTGGAGAGTGAGATTGTCTCCTAAGTGTGTCCGAATCCTAGGAGTCAATGTCTACTTGATTTTAGATTAAAGCTTTACTTGAGTGTGGTTTGTGGGGTTAAGAGAGGGGTCATGAAATCCCCCACCTTACCTTGATTAGTAACATGCACAAAGGTGCATGATATGCTACTAATGAAGTGCCTAAGATTAACCAGCACGAGCCCAATCAAATAAGTGTTTCAAAAGCATTAGCCACTTCTCGTGGTGTAGGTAGTCCCTCTCAGAATTGAAATGGATCATGGCTAGTGGGTCCCCAAGAAAGATATTTACAGATTCAAGCTTCTGAGAACCTTAGCTTACAAATGTGAAACGATAAAACTTAAAGATAACAAAAAATATGTTAAAGTACTATTGGTGTGAGTAATAGAATCATTGATTTATAACCCGTTATGGAAAATGTGTTGATAGTTGTAGAACGAAAAATATAACTTCATTAGCACCACTCAACTTCGTGGAAAAAGATACGTAGCAGAATTTGAGATGAAAGAATGGTTAATATACGATATTACAACCAGTAAACTTTTGTCAATGACTAACAAAAGTGATACCATTAATGATTTTGTCAAGTTGTAAAAAGAGTTCACAACCTAGAGAGAAGTCGGACAGTAAAAATTAGAAGTGATCGTGGCGGTGTTGAAAATAAATTTGCTTTTCCTTTGAGCCGCTTCACAAAATGGAGTTGTTATAACTTGAATTCCCATAACCATAGTTCTCTGAACTCAAATTCTAGTATTTGGTAGGAAAATATATATTTTCATACTGTTAGGGATATCATTGATGATTTTTTTTGATATAATTAAAAAAGAATATTTTTAGGTAAATTGCATGAAAATGGACTTCCTTGGTTTTTGAGTCTAAGTGGGGGAACTTTTCTCATCGAACTTGTTGAACTCCAATTCCAGAACAACTAAGTTTTCTTGAAAACAAGCACCCACAATTCATCTAAGAAGTGCAGTTCTCTTCACTTCCTCAAGTTCTCGTTCAAACCAATCACACTCTAAAGAAAAGTTGATGGCTTCAAGAAATGACTAGAATCATTTTTTGTGAATAATTTTTTTGAAATATTTTAGGCAGAAACTGCTAACACCGCATGTGATATTTTAAATCTTAATTTAGTCAGACCCTTTTTAGACAAAAGTTTGTTTTGAACATGGTTTGATAAGATTATCAAAATTTCGAATTTCAAAGATTTTGGCTGATCTTGAATAGCAAAGACAATCTAGAAAGAAAGAAAAGTCTAAAAACCGATAAAGACATATCCTGGATATTCTTCTATAAGCAAGCATACTAAGTCTTAATAAATTATCTAAAATCATGATAGAGTGTACACAGGTGAATATTGGTGAGGGAATTTCTCAATGTTTAGCTAAGGTTTTAAACGAAAATGATGTTAGCAATCTACGATTGAATCTACAGGTTCAGAATTACCTTTGCTGAAGAGAACCTGTGGCAGCGGAACGGATCGACGATCTCCTCACGGAATCCTCTGGAGCACCGGTCGGTCTTCTATTCTCTTAGAGAAGAAGCACGAGTCCACAACCGAAGAGTCCACGGATTGACTTGGTGGATGTGGAGGGACGAATGGGAGAGAGAGGGAGAGGTGGCGGCTAGGGTTTGGTGGGGCTAGGGTTTGCACACAAGAATTAGTCCATCCAATGGGAGGCTCCCCTCCTTATATAGATGGCCCCACCCTAAACCCTAATGCGCAACCAATGAGAGTGCACCACGTGTCAGTGCTTTGGGCAAACATCATCTTAATCCTCAGATTAATCCAATATCTCCCACATGCACAATAGCACGTCAACAACACGTCATCTTCTTTTGTGTCCCTGACACATACGTATATATCCCCGATACATACAATCATAAGATGACAATGTGTCACCTCTTCATGTGTCCCTGACACATATGTATACATCCCTGATATATACAACTATTTCTCTCTTCCAAGAATACATCCACAATACGCAAGTCTCTGATCATGTATCCCTGATACAAGACCATATGTGTCCCCGACACATGTACTCTTCCGATCATACGGACAAATGGGTCGTGCGGCCGGTGATGCACCTGCAATTAGGAGTCTCAAACTAGAAACCTTACTAGAAAGCCAGAATGACAACATCCTCACAAAAATAACAATTAAGCAGTCAAATGCACATCACTGTTCCCCAGGTTTACTCAGAAACTCACTTGACATGAACGGTATCTTGATCCCTCGGAGAGAATACCTTCTTGTCCTCAAGGTACTTGCTACTGTATCCAATACAGTTGGGCCCAGCAAATACTTTTAGTGCAGTCGAGTCAAACCTTTCCCTTCGCCCCAGACCACCATTACACTCAGAGTTGACTCCTTTCCCGAAGATGCCTCTTTAGACCGAATCTCTCATGGTCATAGATAACATCCCAAAGTAGCCACATCAGCTCTTTGCTTCATGGTGTCGTCGAAGGTCACTGAGGGCAACTAAATGACAATCAAGTCTTGGACTCACACAGTGAAGGAGCAGGGATCCATCCTTTCACTTCCAAATGGTCGCTCAGCACATGTTGTATGACAAACATGCTATGGTGGATCATACTGTATACAACAGTATGTCTGTCTCTCAACACCATACAAGTCTTAGTCCAGTCGCACCCCCTCTGTGCCTGACCCGAGCTTCATCATTGTCGCCTTAACACCATACAGGTGTCACCTGGCGCCACATGTGATGCTCGCACTTGGCTTCTATAGGTGACATGAATCGTGGGAACATTCATGTCAATCCTCACCAACATAGAGGATCTCATCTTGATTCCTAATCAAGGCGACTTTCCTATCATGAACTACTCTGGATCTATCATACAAGATCTCTTCATGATCAGTCTCATCTCTGCTCGCTATCAAAAGCGCCAGAGGCGAATGCTCGTGTGAGTAACCATTCTTCAGCCTATTGACAGAATAATATTTTATGCTAGAACAACTACATCAACCAAACAGATATAGTTGAAAGGAAAAACACAATAACTCATAAAAGGAAGTCAGACATGCCAATACATCAAAGTCTGCGTAAGCCTAAGGACTTCACATGAGACACAAATGAGTCCTTAGCTATGGCTTTGGTAAGAGGGTCAGCTACCATAAGACTAGTAGACACATGTCTTAACACAACTTCTTTTCTCGCTATGATGTCCTTCACAAAATGCTCCATGCTTGGGTTGGACTGGTATCGACTCACCACGCCCACAACATAACAAATGTCTGGCCTAGTACACATCATAGAGTACATGAGGCTTCCCACATCATTGGAGTATGGAACCTTGTCCATTTTGGTATTCTCTTCAGGAGTCTCAGCATGCTTATCAAGGCTTAAGTGCAAACCCTTCTCAACAAGAGTGTCGATTGGTTTGCATTTGTCTATATGGTATTTCTTTAAGACTTTGTTAATATAAGTCTTTTGAGACAATCCCAGAAGTCTCTTGGACCTATCTCTAACAATCTTGACACCAAGGACGTAGCTAGCTTCACCCATGTCCTTCATATCAAACGTGGAGGGTAACCACTCTTTAGTGGATTTCAGAAACTCTTTGCTATTGCCAGCCATGAGTATGTCATCAACATACAAGGTCAGAATGACAAATTTACCATTGGATCTCTTAACGTACACACAGTGATCTTCCTCAAGCATAGAGAACGCATTCTCTGATATAGCTTGATGGAAGCGAATGTTCCACTGTCTAGACGCTTGTTTTAAGCCATATAAGGACTTATTGAGCCTGCACACTTTGCGCTCTTGTCCTTTGACTTCAAAACCTTGAGGTTGATCCATATAGATCTCCTCCTCAAGTTCTCCATTGAGAAAAGCAGTCTTTACATCCATTTGGTAAAGCTCTAAGTCCATCTGAGCTACAATAGCTAGTAGAAGGCGGATGGAGGCAAACCTAACCACGGGTGAAAATGTTTCCTCAAAATCCACGCCTTTTCTTTGGGTGTAGCCTTTAGCTACCAGTCTAGCCTTGAATCTATCAATAGATCCATCCGCCTTCCTCTTAATCTTGAGGATCCACTTGGCCCCAATGGCCTTTCGGTTCGGCGGTAAGTCGACCAAGTCCCAGACTCGATTAACTTTCATTGACTCCAACTCTTCCTTTATAGCTTCTAACCACTTTTTAGCATTTGGACCTTCCAAAGCCTCTTTCAAGGACTCTGGTTCTTGCTCATCGATTACTGTCATCCCGGATGATTCATAATCAATTTCTTCTTGAGCTATCATGAGGGCATCTTCCTCTAAGTGAAACCGCCTACGAGGAATGAGCCCGCGTTTGCTTCGACGCAGATGGATATCTGATGGCTCATCCTCCGTGAGAGCTATCGGATCCTCAGCACTGCTGCTCCCACTAGGATCGACTGGTGGAACCTCATGTTCAACTTTCAGATCATGATCCCGTGGAGTGGCAATGTCCTCATCTTGTTGTTCAAAGAAGTCCACTGACTCTTTGATAGCTCCAGCAAGGGTTGGAAAATCATTTTCCAAGAATGTGGCATCCCTAGACTCGAGTTCCGTCCTTCTTTCATTCTCGTCTACCCCGATAAAAACATAACCTTTGGAGAAATCACTGTATTTTACAAAGATGCACTTTTTCCCTCTCGGTCCTAGTTTTCCATATCGGTGACTAGTAGAATGAATGTATGTCGCGCATCCCCAAGGACGCAACAAACTAAAATCAGGCTTCCGTCCTGTCCATAACTCATATGGAGTTGAGGGAACCGATTTTGTTGGAACTCTATTGAGGATATAGGCAGCAGTCATTAGAGCATCTCCCCAAAATGAAATTGGTAAGCTCGCATGCGCCATCATGGATCTAACCATGTCTAGCAACGTTCTATTCCTTCTTTCGGCAACACCATTTTGCTGAGGAGTATAAGGCATAGTGAGTTGTCTAGATATCCATTTTTCATCACATAACTCATTGAACATTATGGAGAGATACTCACCACCTCTATCCGTTCTAAGAGTTTTTATCTTATTATCCAATTGATTCTCAACTAAGCTCATGAACTTCTTAAAACATTCTAGAGCTTCTGACTTGTGAGAAATAAGATAAATATGACCATATCTAGTGAAGTCATCAATGAATGTGATGAAGTAACTTTGTCCATGTCTAGTACGCACATTCAAAGGTCCACAAATATCTGAGTGAATTAGTTCTAAAGGAGAAGTAGCCCTAATGACTTTTCCAAACGGTTTTCTAGTTGCCTTTCCAGCTAGACAAGATTCACAGGTCGGCAATTCAAATTTGGAGCATTCTCCTAATACCCCCTCCTTTGCCAACCTGTTCATCCGGTCAACACCAATGTGACCTAGTCTAGCATGCCACATAACTGAATCATTATTCATGGAACTTTGACTCATAAAGGCACTAGCGTTATGATTGAAATCATAAATTGCGTCCAACACAATAAAACCGTCAGAAAGAAAAGCACGTCCATAATAAATGTTAGAAAGGTATAAACCCATATCATTGTTCTCAAAAACAACTTTAAAACCATGTCTCATCAAGACAACAACAGAAATAATATTGCGCCGTATAGCTGGTTCATACAACACGTCGTGAAGTAATAGGATCCGGCCACTTCGCCAAGCCACTTTGCATGTGCCTACTCCAAGAACTTCAATGCTCGTGTTGTTTGCCATGTTTATTCGCCTCCCACTTGGAACATGGTGATATTCCACGAAGGCAGAATGATCCTTTGTTACGTGGTCTGTGGCACCTGAATCCACAATCCACACAGGAGAATGATCAGTGAGCCTCACAGAACTAGTCACATTACAATTCGAGGGATTACACACAGTAATTACCTTTTGCTCAGTGCACTCACGAGCAAAATGTCCAGTCTTTCGGCAGTTAAAATAAGTCACATTGGACTTATCTTTCCCACATCTGGATCCTTGAGGTCGTTTCTTTCCAGCTTTGTTTTCTGTTTTGTTTGCATTTGCACCATTCTTGCCTTCAGAACCCTGAGCTCTATCTCTTTTGCGCTTAAAACCTGCACTCCTCCGAGGAGCGCCAGCTTCAACAACAAACACTTCAGTTAGAGGGGCTTCCGTAAGCATGCGGTCCTCCTCCAACTCTAGGTGTTTTGCGGCCTGGTCAAAAGTCCTGATGTCATCAGCATGGGTCAGATGGACCTTCATATGCTCCCAACTCTTCGAAGGCAATGATCTGATGAGAGCAGACACTTGCTCCTCATCGGTCTTAGCACGACCGGCAGCGCTCAACTTGCTAATCATGTTTGACATTGCGGTAATATGCTGCCTCATTGTGTGACCTTGGCGCATTTTATACCCATCAAACATTTTATACCCATCAAACATAAGCCAAAGCTGACGGGCCCTTGTGACGGAGGTCACTCCGTACTGAAACTTCACAACTTCCTACAAGGCCTTTGCAGTTCAAAACTTTTCGAACCGCAGTAACAGATCGTCCCTCATTGAACTTAGAATTGTTATTCGAGCAATTCGGTCTTTCTTTTTCGATGCATTATAAACATCCAAGTTTCTGCGATGTTGCGCAGTATTCCCCTCCTCGGGGGGAGACATAGATTGGTTTCTGTTTTCTAACATGTCCTGATCCTCTAAGAGATACTCAATTTTACGATGCCACAGATCGTAATTTCTTTCATTGAGTTTATCTCCTCGAGTCAGATCAGCGGCAATGCTTTTGGAAGCAGCCATAAAGAATCTAGGATAATAGTGATACATGAGTTCTAGTATAAAATATAACGAGCTACAATAGTCATAAAAAAATAAACTGACTTAATAGCTATAGCATTCAGACCAAAAGAAAACATATAGCATTCGATCAAATCCTCATGCAACAGTTAAGAAAGTCATTTTACTAATCTAGATATTGAGCTCCATCATGATTTAATGACCCCAAAAAAAGTTTTAAATCATGGTAAATCAGCAAATAAGAAAGATATTTGCCCCCGGTTGCAAGGTGGTTCACACAAAACACTTCTACCTTGCAACTCCCACTAGGCATGCGAGTTCCCAAAAAACGATTTTAAAAAAAAACAATCAACATCACACAGATATGATTACTACATTACTTCCATATCGAGCTAATGATCCCAATTAGGGATTTGGCCTCGTCGACGGGAACCTGCATGAGTCTTATAGCAATAATATCGCAATAATAAAAAATAAAGGAGCCCCTCGTCTCCTCAGGGCAATAAACAGTCCACAATCCATAATTATTACAGTACATAAATATTACAGTCCATAAATGTTACAGCCCATTGCGATAACTATTGCCAATGGAAATAAATAAATGAAATTACGCTCATCTCTCAATAAGGTAGTAAATAAAATCAGCAATCATTCATTCCATACAAGCACAATCTTTCCATACGTTAGCACAATCCGACGTATGGAAAAAATACCATAAAGTGTGCACCTCATTCAAACAATAAGGAAGTAATGCATAAGGAAACAATGCATGAATGGTGCACGAAAATAGGCAAAAAAACGTGTTAGGTAATGACAACCAATCTCCACAATAATCATTCTAAAAAAAGAATTTTTTTCTTCTTTCCCTAATCAATATAATCATGATAGCACAAAATTATCCTACTTTGATTAGGAAAGAAAAATCCGAAATTATATGGTGGAGAGCAACACATATTTTTGCTTCAAAGGAAAGCATCCAAACATATTTTTAAAGGCAATAAAATTCAAGCCCATAATATCTCCCAAAAAAATTCAGAATTAGCCAATCTTTCCATAATAAATATAAGCATGCAATCAACAATAATTATGATACTTGTAATGGAAAGAAAAATTCAAAATTCTTTGGTGGATGGCATCACATATATGCACATTTGATGAAAAGGAAATATTTCAAATGAAATGCATGCAATCATTCCAAAAGAAATCTGAAAATCCTTAATGAGATTAACATATATGTGCATTCAATCATAAAGGAAATATTTCAAATGAAATGCATGCAATTATTCCAAAAGAAATCCGAAATATCCTTAATGAGATTAACATATATGTGCATTCAATCATAAAGGAAATATTTCAAATGAAATGAATGCTCTCATTCCAAAAATCCGAAATATACAATATGGTAACTAAATATTCATGTATGTGCATGATTTTGCAATCAACATCTAATCCTAGATGCATGCACATGTGATTAAAAAATTACATATACATGAATAAGGCAACAAGCATCTAACCTTAGATGTATGTACAAGAGTTTTAAAAAAATGCACAATCAAATCATACCATCCGAAATATATGATCACATTATATGATACATGCAATAATTAGCTCTTGTAAAATTATCATCATATTTCAAACAACATATATGCGCAAATAATCAAGAATCAACCAACTCTAGCCGCAAGCTTTGGTTGAAAGAAATATGCCTCAACAAACATAGATTAACATGTAACCCTAGGTACATGCATAAAGTGAAATCTAAGCTATGCTCAAGAATGAAATAATGATGAAACTTGTAATACAATTCGCATGTAATGAAATGAATCAAGAAAAAACATGCGCAAGGGTGAGAAAAAATGCCATCAAACCCTAGGCGCATGATGAAGAGAAAAAACTACACATGTATGCAATTTCTCTCAAAAGCTACCGAAATTATTTCAACATATATGAAATAAGAAAGTGCTCAAAAAAAATTCGGAGGTGACCAAGATTGCTCTGGTACCAATGTTAGCAATCTACGATTGAATCTACAGGTTCAGAATTACCTTTGGTGAAGAGAACCTGTGGCAGCGGAATGGATCGACGATCACCTCACGGAATCCTCTGGAGCACCGGTCGGTCTTCTACTCTCTTGGAGAAGAAGCACGAGTCCACAACCCAAGAGTCCACGGATTGGCTTGGTGGATGTGGAGGGACGAATGGGAGAGAGAGGGAGAGGTGGCGGCTAGGGTTTGGTGGGGCTAGGGTTTGCACACAAGAATTAGTCCATCCAATGGGAGGCTCCCCTCCGTATATAGATGACCCCACCCTAAACCCTAATGCGCAGCCAATGAGAGTGCGTCACGTGTCAGTGCTTTGGGCAAACATCATCTTAATCCTCAGATTAATCCAATAAATGGGGATGAAAGTGAACCTAATGAAACCAATAAAGACCATGAAGATTAATTAATTAGTTTAACTAATGATTAGTGTAAGGATAACCGTGCTCTTGTAGAAAAAAAGCGAACAACCTAGTAAAGTGTGGAGTTACGCTCATTCTTACCCTTATGATTTTAGTATTAGTTAACTTGATCATGGAATCAAAACGACATTTAGTATAATGACAACCTGTGTGGATCATGCTTTTCTCTCAAGTAGATCTGTCACTAGTGCAGAAAAGCCGATATACGTCGAATATACGCGGTATATATGATGGATTTTGGTGGTTCAACGACCGTCATATATGTCCTTGACGTCTATACCCTGGCGACGTCTATATAGGGTAGTCGACGTCTGTACCTGATGACTATACCAGTTATTTACCTATAGACGTCGCGTTTATAGGAGATCGATGTATATTTGGTGACGCTTATTCCCTATTCTCCACTAGTGCATGTAGTATTGACGATGCTTATGGAGACGAATTTTGAATGCAAGCAATTTATGAGGAACTTAATCAATTCATTCAAAATTAATGATGTCTGCTAGCTTGTTCCACCACCTTTTTGATCAAGGTAATCTAGTCACGCAATGGGTGTTTAAGAACAAGTTTTATGAATCTAGTAATGTAGGATGTCATAAAGCTAGATTAACGACACAAGGTTAAAATCAAAAAGAAGGATTCAATTATGATGAAACATTTTCTCTTGTTACTAGATTAGAATCTAGAAGTATGGCACTAGTTTTTGCCTTGTATATGTATTTCAATTTTGTTTCTTCTTAGGTTCTTTAGTTGGTGGTTCCTATGTGGAAATGATGATTAAACTCAATAAAACTCATGCTAGGAAATCTTTCGAACTCCCATCATGCATCTAACAAGCACACAATCAATCAATTAAACAAAAGAAAGAACAACATTAGATTTACGTGGAAAGCCAAATAGGGAAAATCATGGCGGTGGAGACAACCAAGCTTCACTATGAGAATGATTGGATTACAAGGAGAATGAAACTGAAGAAGGCTTGCTCAGAATGGATTAGGGTTGATGGAAGATTCCTCCAACAACAAGATTTTCCCCAAATCCTCAAACCCTAAGCTTGTTAGTGGCTAAACCTACATTCCTTTGGGTCACTCTATTTTCTCTTTTTTTGTCTTTTGGGTCTTAATTAGTAGCATATACTATAATACATGCATGATATATATCCTTTATTTTACCCTATATGTGCTACTCGTGTTTGTGTTGCATGTATTTCACAGTTTAGGTAATAAAGAAGAGAAAGAAAGCAAAAATGTGATAAATGCAAAGCACAATGATCGGATTGCGAGTCAGGAATGACCAAGGTGAAAACCCGAAGATACCTGATCATAAAGAAAATATGTTGGTTGCAAAAGTCCACAATCTCATGAACCTGAGAAGTAATTCAAGAATTAAGATCAAACGGGCTTGATCAACCAGTTTCGGGAGCACCCTACGTGTTATATTGCTCCCCTAAAGCTTCTGATGAAATTTAGGGTAGACCAGACCCAAATGATCCGCCATTGGCGGATCCAATTCCGATATTGGTGGATCATCCGGATCCATTCAACGGTCAATTTCTCTAGTTTGTCGGGTATCTGGGTCCAGTTGGTCTCCCCCATTAAGGTATGTTTTATTTCTTGCTTAGTAGTGTAGTGGAGGAGAAGAGAAACATCATTTTGTAATCTTTCTTTCTTAATCAAGTTCTTGTGTTTAATTTGATGCAATTTTTATTCCATTGTTTTGGTTATATTTAGTTTCCTTTACTTGTTCATGTATTGTTTTTCTTTTGTTCTTTTATTATGGATATGATTAGTGAGTAATCCATCCCCATTGGGGGGTGGAGAATGATGTGAAGTGTGAATGATGTTAGATTAGTGTGTGTGTGTGTGTGTGTTTTAATCTAATATTGGACCTTCAAATGATTTCCATAGCCATTTTAATGGGTTTCTCACACTTGCCATTGATGTGTTTATGCTTAATGGATGCTTAGCACATGCTTTGGTTAGTGGGTCCACATACTTTATAGGGAATGATGAGGTGAGGATAAGATTGGAGTGGATAAAGAGATAAGATTGACGTGTGAGCATGTCGTTATCTTTAGCCTTATCTTAAGTAGTATTTTGTATGTTTTAATGATGGTGATAAATCTTAGTCCATGTGGAAACACACTTAGGATAATGACCATTATAGATGTCCATATTAATTCTTGTCATGAGGGCACAATTGTACACCCACGTGTTACACATCTACACTGTTGCATGCATTCTCCACCTCCTATAGGATTAGTCGTATTTATTTTACAAGTTGTAATTAGCGTAATGTAGTGTAGATATACCCACTCACTTCATTTTCTTCCACCATTCAAGTACGGTCGACAACGACCCGCACTCGCTCCTCGTGGACACGACTCATACTTTCCACCGCTTCAACGCGGTCGTGCACTTGTGTTTTTGAACTTTAAAATACCCAAGAAGTTTTTGGCATTGTTGCCGGGGAGTAAGTTTCGGGTATCGTGTTTACCATTACTGTGGTCTTTTTGTTTCATTTTGGTTTGTTTTTGTCTTCTGTTTGGTTTGGTATGTCGGGGATTAGAGTGAAAGGGGACATAAATGATCAGTTGAGCAATCTGGACAAACCACACAACCAATGTCGCCTTTTAATCTGCCAGTAGCGGATTTGCATCCGTTATTGGCGGATTTGGTATGTGTTCTGCCTTTGAATGTTTAGTAGTTGCTTCTTGCTATACTGATTTGCTTTTTGATGTTCTTTCTTTCCACTATATACAAGCTTTAGACTAATGTCAAAACAATTTAAATGTGCATGATTCCCATTTTAAGATAACTTGGTCTCAAAAACCCAAAGCAAAAGAATAGATTGATTGCCATCTTGGTCAAGCAACTTTTGTAGACCTTGCACACTTTGTCTTTCTTTTCCTTACATTTTCTATTGTTGATTGTTGGCATGAGTTACGTGCATTCTTCCCTTCTACATGCATGGTTAAAGCATGCATTAGTTAGTAAGGTGCACTGGGACAAGTTTGAGGTGAGCGTTTGTTTGGAGAGTTGATTGCTAGATTTAAGTCTCCAAATGCTACTAAGGAGGGGTTGTTCCATACAAGATAAGGTGGGGGATTTAATCGCCCCTTCACCCCAAAAATCAAACTAATATAAAGCCCAAATTATAATCAAGTTGACATCGGCCCTAAGACTTCGGGCGCACTTAGGAGATGATTTCAATCTCGATGTCATGGCCTGAACGTCGTTGTTTCCTTTGTTGCAGTGAGATGTTTGGTACCTCCGGGTCTTGACCTTCTCATTCGGCTTGTGACCTTTTGCCGAGGGAGGTGAGGCATTAGTGAGTGTGGAGAGTCGTGGTTAGGCGTCGTCAAGCCTAAGGACCTTTGGTCAGCCTTAGGTTTGTTTAAGGTGTGTTTGCTAGCTTAGGCTTCTACCCAATCCAACTTCTCACACTAGTTATTAAGGCTTCTCTTCTCACCCGAGTCATCTTCTCCTCTACTTCTATCATTTAGTATCCTCTCCTTTATACACTTTCTCTTAGTGTTTTAGGGTCGAGTTGAGCACTTTTATGTGACTTTGATCTCGTCGTGGTGAGTGTAGTCAATTGGAGAGTGTTATTGTCGAGATGAATGGTTATATGGGCGATTATTCATTTCATTGTTGGGACAAAGACTACTCTCCCCGGTGTACCCAACCCATGCATCCTGGGGTGCCTTAAACACGCACCAAGTGGGTTGGGGCAATTTTAATTGTGTAGTTGACTAATCTTTATATTGGGGTGATATAAGAGACATCGACTACTAGACCATAATCTAGTGGTCTTGGATCATATGTTGGTGAATGAACTGAGTCATTACAAGAAACTTTGTCCTCTTTCGTGTGTATTGTAGAGTGTATAAGCGGATCGGTGGTTCCAGAAGTCACGTCAGATGACCATAGTAGTTTAAGTGGTCAAGTATTCGAGGACTGTTCGTATGTTCATCCTGAACCCGATTATGATGTTGTTTTTCCCCAAAGTACTCATTATGACCCATAGGCATTTGCGTATAACCCAGGGGGACATATTCATGGGGAACTCATTTAAATCTTGAGTATCATATGTCATGCACACCCCCAGTATCCTCTTCCCAAACACTCAGATTTCTACCAACACCCAACTACCAATCAATCGACTCATTCTTAGCCCATGAACACCCAACCCAAATTTTTCCAAAATTCTGAGTTTACCCTCACAATTGACCCTCAGACTTGATTCCTTATAACAAACCCTCTACACGTTCATGCAAACCACTCAAAATTTGATGAAGTCCAACTTGAATTCCTTGCAAACTCTGGAAATGCAAGTCAGTCAAATGACACAATAATTAAGTGAACGTGAAGAGGGTGGCCTTTCCCATCAACATGAGGATTCCTCTTCTGATACCACCACATTCACAAATTCAAAGTACAATCTCTCAAAGTCAAACTCCTTGTCAGTCTGAGGGACTTGGGGTTTCAATTCACGATCACTTGGTTGAGTATTTGATCCAAATTGAAAATAACAAGGACCAGCTTGATTTTGAGTTGGCACAGGATTATGCCATATTTTTGTCTTTTTTGTCCCATTGCCCTTGAGCCACATGATCTTAATGTTGTGCCCCTCAAGGACCCACCTTTGGTGGAGCAACAACTCCCTAGTACTCTTATTTTCATAAGACCGGATGAGGGTATTGAGAGGTCCTTAAAGGATATCTTGGGTGAAAGACTCACTTTATGTTCGCCTGGCGTGTTGGGTAAGCATAACGAGGTTCTTGACCATGTTCCGACACACGAGCATGGTAGCTAGAGAGTTTGGATTGATGATCATGATTTTAATTCTGCAATGAGGAAAACTCTTCTTTCGTTGAGCAATTGTTGCCAAACTCTTGAGAGGTTCGAGCACTTTCATTTTATTATTTGAACCAGAAGACTTTACAGCCAATTCATGAACCTCTCCCAATATCTGGTACACTTTGTCAGGGGGCATACATGAGTATTTTGGCCCCATGTAGTGTCATGTTTCCATTCCAGGTACATTGATCCACTATGAGGTTTCCTTTTGTTGTCCTTTGAACAAGGATGATGAGAGTTCCTTTTGTATATAGTTATATTAATAAAACCAAAACAAACATTGGTTGTCGTGGCTCCAGTCCTTGAGGATTTGGGTTCCATTTGTTAACATGTATTCCCTTCTTAAGTATCTCACAGGTTTTGGGGAATTCAGGTTTATGTCCATCAACATAACCATGAACTTCATTTTGCACTTCACGTTGGTGAGATCTTATCTTGTTCATGCATAAATCCATGTAGTATCATACTCACATTCATTGAGGACAATGAGGAAGTAAGTGTGTGGGAGTTTTATCATCTGTATATCGTCGAGTTGTTTGTAATGCTAGGGTTATGATAGTGTGTTGCAGTTTACATGGATATAGCTTGCTATACCATGATCCTTGGGTCAATTGCCTTCTTTCACTTGTCGAGTGCTTTAACTTTTCCAATTCTTTCAGAATCTTCATGTGTTTACGAAAGAAAATGTTTTATGGGTTTTGCGTGTGTTTAGCATTTGCAAAACCGTTGAAAGGCTAAGTAAAAAGGAAGTTCCCTGAATTGGCTTGAATATGAAGCATTTGGATATCTAGTACACAAACTTTAGGTCTTACGTAAGGATGCACCTCGGTTTTCCTTTGGGCCCGGAGAGTAATTATAGAATTTCAGTACTCAAACAAATGGAGAAGTCCACCCTGAACCTAGTGGGTTGAAGAATTAGTGCATTTTAGTATAAGGAAGTTTGTTGAAGCAATGGACATTTAAACTCTTGTTGTGCAATCTTAAGTGTAGAGATTTTGGTTCATATGCAAATACGTACTTGCGCTACATTATTTGGTCTGGAGATTGGTGCGAAAGAAGGAAAAAATGTAGCATGGTGGAACTTAATGGTATTATTACAAACGTACGTAAGTTATATTATTATTAATTTTAGTTAAACACTAATTTGATTTTTTTACAGGGACACTATAAGGTTCCCAAGGGGTTCAAAGACAAGATTGTGAGGTCTCAGAACACAAAATGGATGGAAAATAAGCACCAATTGTACCTTGATGTGCTGGACTTGGAGACGAGAGACGAGAGATTGACAAGTAGACCAACGCATATCGACTGAGGATTGGTCTACCCTTCTGAATTACTGGTCCATCTAGGTATTCAAGGTACAATTATAATGTTTTTTAGTCCAATTATATTCAATGGATGTAAAAACTAACCATTTTGTATTTTTGGTAATGCAGAAGAGCGATACCAATAAAAAGACAGGGCGAATTTAATCATCAGTGTGGTACAAAGTCTATTGTGTGACACAGGGAGAAGACGGTAATACTTTTTTTCAATTTGTAATTTCTTATAGGTTTAATACATTTTTTTATGTAAACTGAGACGAGCTCTCAGGGCTCTATTACTTTGGAATGTCGTCAATGACCTAGTTGGGACTCTTTTGGATGACGAGAACGGACGCGTGAGGATGTACTCCAATCTCGTCACACCCATAGACATGTATGGACCTCATGGTACACAATCCCAAGCAGAGCTCAATGTTAAATCAGAGGTTGAGCAGAGTATCCGTGAGAGTAAGGTGTCAAAGAGATTAAGTTATGAGCTACCAGATGCGTAAGCCCCGCTCGATAACCATGAGCCCCTCTTACGTCCTCACTGATATAATCTCCATTCTGGTCCGAGATCAAGCCTTTACAAAGCAAGCTCACAAACAATCCTTACTGAACATTGTGCTCTCACAACCCGAGAGGGTAGCTTCCTCCCGAAGTTTTACAACTTGATGATTCTAAGATAGAAAGTAGTAGAATCACAACACAAAAACTATAACTTGGCGCACTTTATTTGGGTATAAAACTACACAAACAAGAGTGGGATTTAGCCTTTGTGTGGTGCTGTAGAGAGTAAAAGATGTAACTTTAAGTCTTGGAGTTGTAGCACTTGAATACTAATGAGAGCTCTTGAGAAAGGATAATAATTAGTACTCAAATGAGTGTAAGAACACATACTTATTGTCTCTCAAAGTTTCATAGCGATTGGAAAAGGTTTGGGGGTGGTTTGGTCAAGTTTGAAGAACATAGAAAAAACTAGTGTAACAATCGACAGAATTAGGACGACTGAAATAAGCCATGTACATCCGAATTCGTTGGTCAAAGTCAACACACATTAGGATGACTAGCCAGAGATTTAATCATCCAAATGTGGGTGGAAGAAAATCACTTCCTAATTGTTCGGACGTCTTATAGAATTCAGATGACTTAATGGTAAATTTGGTCATCTGCAACACTATAATTAGGTGTTCAAATTATTCATTAGTCGTCCTAAATAAAGGTGTGTAGAATGAGACAAATTTGGGTATAGTCATTGTATAAAGTCTAAAACTCTGATCACAGCAATTGCTATATTAAATATAAACACCTATAACAAAATCAAAATTTGGACGACTAAAAAGGTTGTTTAGTTGTTTCAAAATAAATCAAGGAAATTCAAGAGAAAAACGAAATAAATAATTCGGATGACTGAAGTGAGAGTTTGGTCGTTTGAAATCAAATGGCTCATCCACATTGAATGACTAAGGCTCACACTTGCCATTAGGATATAGCACAGTGATTTCAAGACTTTGGTGTTGTTAGATCGGTCGTCCGAGGCCTAGATCGGTCGTTCGAATTTAATCGGAAAAATGTATGGATATTGGACAAAAAATAATTCAGATGACTGAGAGAGGTTATGGTACATATGAATCTAGGCAAATCAAAAACTTGGTTTTTGTTGAAGAATTCATACTACTGAAGCTAGGTTTTTATCATCGGATTGACCTACAATTTTACCATATTAATTGTGTCAAGTTTAGAATTAATCTTTTGACTCAATAAATGGAAAATATATGTCCTCTAGAAGCGTGGTTACATTTCTTGAGTCTTGATTCTTGATCCTCCATGTCCTTGACACCTAACAAGATGAAGATAAGCACAATACACACACACACACACATATATATATATATATATGCAAGGAATATGTTTCACTAGATTGATTGATTGTGCATGAATTAAGACTAGGTTTTCAATAATCATCAAAATAAACAAGATTGAAATTTAAATTGATTTCTATCCCTTTGTATATGAAATCTAAGCATGTATATAATGCTCCCCCTATCAATATGCATAGTTTGAATCAATTTAAGCTCAATTTCAATTTCACTCCCCATTTTGACATCAATCAAATACTTATATATAAGACATGAGATGCAAAGGTTAGGATTACATGACCCTCCTCCTTATCATTTTTGTCTCCCCTTAATGAAATAATAAGATAGAATTTGCTTCCCTCATCATTATGGCTAAAAAATAAGTTATCATACTCATCAATTAGGCCTAAAAGCAGGTAGTCTGCTCCCATTTGTGATCAATCATGCAACATATGATATGATATAACATTAAGCATTCGAACTGCTAGATTAGAACCAATTAAATATGAATGAGGAGGATTAGAAAATGTTACCCAACTTTTGATCATCGATTTGGTTCCACTCTCATTTCGATAGTGAATCTGGCTTTATAAATTCGATACAAATGTTGACTTGATGCATGGATCAACCTTTTTTTTGCTTGTGCTGATCGCAATTGATCCTCCTTCTAATTACCTACAAGTGAAGATTTTGGAACCCAAACTATCTTGGGTCCGTGAATGTTAGTTTTTGGTACACAAATCATTTTGGTTTTAGGAGCCCAAAAACCGAGGTTCTTCGCTTCACAAAGAAATGGTTTCCATTCGAAGTCGTATGAATTATATGGTTCTTGAAGTTTACATTAAATCCCAAATCCTGCTTATCTAATGATTGTTTATCACTACCTACAAACATATACACACATTAGGACGACTAGCTATAGATTTAGTCATCTGAATCTGGGTGGAAGAAAATCACTTCCCAATCTGATAGAATTCGTACGATTGACGGGTAAATTGGGTCATCTGAAACATTATGATTAAGCATCTGAATTATTCATTAGTCCTCCCAACTAAATGTGTGTATAGGGAGACAAATTTTGATATAGTCATACTGTAAAGTCTGAAACACTGATCAAAGTAATGACTATATTTTTGATAAAAACACCTCTATCGAAATCAAAATTCAGACAACTAAAAGGTGGTTTAGTCAAGAAGGTAGTATATTTATGTTCGAAATAAATCAAGAAGTTTTAGGAGAAAATCATAATAAATAATTCGGACAACTGAAATGAGAGTTCTCAATTCAGTCATCCGAAATCAAATGGCCCATCCACATCGGATGACTAAGGTTCACAACTGCCGTCCGGACATACAACCGTGGTTTTATGATTTCTGGTGTTAGATTGGATATTCGAGGCATGGATCGATCATCCAAATTTAATCGGGAAAATGTCTGGCAATTTGACAAAAATAATTTGGGTGACTGAGAGAGGCTATGGTAAGTCTGAATCTGAGCAGATGAAAACCTTGGTTTTTGTTGAAGAATTCAAACAACTAAAAGCATTGTTTTAGTCGTCTGATTGACCTAGAATTCCACCCTATCAATTGTGCCAAGTTTAGAAATAATCCTATGACACAAAAAATAAAAAATACATGTCTCCTTAAAGCTTGGTTACATTTCTTAAGCCTTTAATTCCTTATATTTAATATCATTGACACCTAAAAATATGAACATGTGCACAATACATGTATATATGATATGCATGGAAGATATTTTACTAGATTGATTGATTGTGCATGAATTAAGATTAAGTTTTCAATAATAATTAAAATAAACATGATTAAGGTCTAAAAGCCAACACTTTGCCTGAAGGGTAATCCCACATCTGCCGAATCCCTAACCACACTTGTTGCTCAAAGATCTGCCCCAAATCGAGCCTCAACTGATCAAAACCAAGCATTACAGAACTCTTTCAAGAACAACATTGGTTGGCGTCCTCCTCTCGATGAGATAAAACCAAATCCCTCTAGTCATGGCCAATCTTGTTCAATTCCACCTTCTGATGCTCAGAACATAAACCTTAACCGTTCGACATGTCAGATTTGCAACAAATCTTGTCACATTGCTCTTGATTGCTTTCGGAGACTGAATATGGCCTATTTAGGTCAACATCCACCTGAGAAATTATCTTCCATGGTGATTTCCATCAACAACATACTCGATGAGTCTAGTTGGTACTCAAATTCTGGTGTCACTCACCACATCACATCAGCCATGGCAAATCTCTTGGTGTCCTCCAAGTATGATGGTTCTGATACTATTTAAGTGGAAAATGTAGAAGGTTTGCACCTCAATCATATTGGCTCTACTTCCCTATCTAATTGCTCCTATCGTTTTCTTTTAAATCAAGCCTTACATTGTCCATCTGCTCCTTTCAATCTCTTATCTATTAGATGTTTTTGCAAAGATAATTTTTTCAGATTTGAAATTGATGATGTGCAATTTCTTGTCAAGGAGAAGGCAATAGGGAGAATCCTTCATCAAGGGCTATTGAAGCTGGCTGATTAGTAGCATATCATACATCGTACTCATGCTATATATCATTTATTTTACCGCAATATTTGTGCTACTCGAGTGTTTGTTGTTATATTTTAGGTATTAGGTAATAAACAAGAGAAATGAAGAGAAAAAGGACTGAAACGTAAGAATAAAGGACTTAATTGAAGCAAAATGGACATGTTTGTCATACACAAGGACCCATCAATAAGAAGGAAGGACCTGGACGTAAGTTCGAAGGGACCAAATAGCAAACTGAGAAACTCCACACCATCATGAGGGGCATTTTGGCAATTAGATTCGGTGACTCAAACAACCAATCTGGTGCACCCCACGTGGAGAATTGAAGCAATGAAGAAGCCAGTCAAAAACAAGGTCGAATCCAACCAACTATGACTGGCAATTGGCAGTATAGTTTGGTCAAGATCTGACTGAGCTTCTCGTGGTTGTGTATTAAGTTGTTTATATCCATTTTAGGTATGTATCATTAGTTCCACACCGGGGGATTGTCCCCAGTTACGTTTTTCATGTCTATAAATAGAACTCCTATTCTTCCTTTGTAATTACTCTTTGCTTGGTGGTCATTCTCTCTACTTATAGTAAGTCTTTGGAGCAAAACTCAAGTGGAGATATACTACTTGTAATGTGAGTCATGAATAAAATATTTTTTTGTTAGCTTCATGTTGTTTCTTTTAATACTTGCATGTTTAGCTTAGTTTTGTTTCCTTAATCGTAGTATAATTAGTTAGAATGTCGTTCTTCCTTAATATAATTGTTATCTTAATGTGTAGTGAGCAGTTTCATCCCCCTTTGCGGGTGGAGATGATGTTTATACATGTAATAAAGAATGTGAATGAATGCTATCTTATGTAATATGTGATGAATGAGAATGTATGCTTGTTTGTATGAAAGAGAATACTTAACTGGGTTTTGCCACAACTTTTAGACACTTCTCATGCTTGTTTAGGTTCTTAATAACCTACTTGTTTATGCTCATGTTAATCAACTAGGTTAGTGATTGGAATGAAAGTTTTGCCACAACCATTAGGTACTTCCTATGCATGAAAATACAATATGTACTTGTGCCTTATTGAATATATCTTTCAACACCTTATTTCATGTGTACACACACTCCACCCCTTAGGGGTTTTCCTTACTGAATTTCATCTTTCTAGTTTGTTAGTTACTTAGTTTAGTTTTAGTTAGTCTTGTGCTTTCATCTTTCTTGTTTGTTCGTTGCTAGTTTAGTGTAGCCTAGTTTAGTGTAATCAAACTTATTCTCTCCTTATTTTCCACAATTTTTAAACAACCAGAGTTGACACACCTCCTTGTCTATTCGACTGATACTTGTCACCGCTTCATCGCAGTCGTGCACTTGCAGTTTAAACTTTAACAGAAACACTGGCATATACCCCTTCACTCTCTCTGTTGTTTCTTACCCTACTTGTGTTGCTGCCATTGTGAGTAAAAAGATCTCTCCTGAAGTGTGGCATTTTCATTTAGGCTCACTTTCAACCTCTATCCAATCCAGACTTTTTTTGTTTTAAATGTCTGTAATAAGTCCTCTAAATCTTTTGTCATTGTTGTCAAATATCCAAGGCTCATATACTTCCATTTATTTCATCTGTTTGTAGTACTCATAAATCATTAGAGCTCATTCACAGTGATGTTTTTATCCTTCCCCTATTATAGGGTATATAATAACATTAACATCTAATACTATGCCATATTAATTGATGATTTTACTAGATATGCATGATTGTTCCCAATGAAAACCAAAATCGGATTTGGCATCTTTTTTCATTAGATTTGTTCCTAAGCTGAAAAACTATCTAATCATCCTATGGTCACATTAAGAACTGATGTTGATGAAGAATTTAGTAACTCACTCTTAAGTAGTTTCTTCAGTATAGAGGCATTTTCCATCACGTTTCCTATCCTTGTACACTTGAATAAAATGGTGCTTCTAAAAGGAAACACAGACATGCCATTGAAATTGGCCTCTCTCTTCTTGCTCAATCTCATCAACCTCCTAAGTTCTAGGTTGAAGCATTTCTTACTGCTACATTTGTCATAAATAGGATGAGAATCATTGATTCAACTTGGATCACACCTTTTGAGAAACTTTTCCTAAATGCTCCCGATTAAAGTCATCTTAAAACTTTTGGATGCCTCATCTATCTTTCGCTTAAACCCTATGCTCTACATAAGTGTCCATTCAAAACTACTGCTTGCATATTCCTTTGGTATAATCTAGCCCATGAAGGATACAAGTGTTTTGATCGTAAGAGTTCTAAAATTCTTTTTTCTAGACATGTCACCTTTGATGAATCCTCCTTCCCTTTTCTTTCTCCTTCTTTTTCTTCTACTATCTCTTCGACTTCCCATTTTGATCCTAATTGTTACTTGGCTACCTTCTATGTCAAACTCTAATGCTTTGTGGACCTCTTCTCATGTTGATGCCCCTCCCATTCCTCCTACTCCTACTCCTACTGCTATTGTCACACCTCCTTCTCCTCTAGTTGTTGCTCCACCACCTCAATTGGTCCCTTCTTATCCCAAGCAAACTAGATCAAAATCTGGTATTAGCAAGAATAAGATGCTCGGGTCCTTGTATCCTCTTCCTCAAGCATTAGTTGCATATGGCACTTCAACTACAACCTCCTTCGTTCGAGCTTCTAAACATGCCAGTTGGAAAGCAGCAATGGATTCTGAATATGCTGCATTGATGAAGCAACATACCTAGGATCTGGTCCCTCCTTTTCTTGAGATGAATATAGTTGACTCTAAGTGGGTATACAGATTTAAATATCTTCAAATGGCTCGGTTTGTAGAAATAAAGCCATCCACATGCTTTTAGCTTATGCCTCCTTTATGGACATCAAACTTTTTCAAATGGATGTTAAAAGTGATTTTCCTAATGGATTTATTGCTAAAGAAGTATATATTGCATAACCCCACAAGACAAGCATGAGTACAAGCTTAAAACTAGACAAGGATGAAAACAGTAAAGATATGGACATCAAGAAATATTGGGGTGTGATCAGATCTTTACTTGATCTTACTGCTAGTCGCCCCGATATATGTTTGTTGTGTGTTTACGCGCTCGTTTTCAAGCATGTCCTAAAGAATTTCACTTAAACGTTTTGAAATGTATTTGTCGATATCTTAAAGGTTCTCAGGATTTTGGGCTATTTTATCCCAAGACTAGGGATTTCAATCTTGTTCCTTATAGCAACGCCGACTATGTCGGTTGTATCTTAGATCGTAAGAGCACTAGTGACACTTGCCATTTTTTGGGGAAATCTCTTGTATCTTGGTTTGGTAAGAAACAAAATAGTGTTGCATTGTCTACAACCGAGGCCGAATATATCGTCGTCGATTATGCGTGTGCACAAGTCTTATGGATGAGTCAAACCCTTAAAGACTTCAAACTTGAGTTTCAAACTATTCCTATTTTTTGTTATAATACTAGTGCTACCAATCTTTCAAAAAATCATATTTTGCATTCAAGAGCAAAGCATATCGAAGCAAGACATCACTTTCTTAGAGATCATGCAACTAAGGAATATATTAAACTTCTGTTTGTTCCTATAAATGATCAATTAGCGGACATTTTCACCAAATCTTGAAATGTTGATCAATTTAATCACATGCGACTCAATCTAGGCATGTGCAATTTAAATGATATATAACTCAGTCATATTGTGTCATATTTTTGAAAATTGCATTTTGATTGAGTTATTCTTTGTGTTTCACTTGCGTTTGAGGGGAAAGCGGGTAGCAAGGGCAAGAACGAGGTGGTCAAAGGTGGAGGAGGAAGGGGAGAGGAGGGTGAGAGTGGAGAGGGAGGAGGGAAGGGGAGGTGGAGGGAGACGAGGGAGATTGATGGGGAGGAGGACGACGGGAGGAGGATGACGGGAGGAGGTGGAGGATCTCTTCTAGTAGCTCCTCACATAGGATGGAAATGGAATTCGTGTCTGTTATGAGTCTTGTTTTCCTTCAACTAGGAATAGTTTTTGAACAATTTTCTAACATTTGAGAGTTTTCGAGGAGGTCATTTCGTGGAAGTACGAGAGTTTTAACATAAAATTGCCTAAATGATGTTAACGACGTTAAGGTGGCATTGTACCAAAGTAATTCTTTGATTTTCCAAGTGTACAAGGCTAATAAAAAAATACACATGTGTAAGGGTCCAATAAGACACTTTTGGAAGTACACCCAAGCGAAAAACTCATTACTAAAATGAAAAATTGCCCGCCTAATAGAGACAAGTTCCTACCCATTGGAGTTCATCACTTCATAAGTTTGATGTTGTACTCCAATGGGAGGATCTTTAAAAATGAACACTTTTGGGATTAAAAAAACATATCGTAATATATAAATATATAACATATGAGCAGCGCACGATGGTTGATCATTAGTTCCTTTTCGTAATCAAAACCATAAAAAAACAGTACGTTATATTAACACAGACCCTAATTTCACGAATGTGAACTATTTATAAAGATTAATTTATTAACTAAAGAGATTGTAATAATCCGGGCATTTAAATGTTCCGATTGTTGGACCAAATCAGAGTTTTTTTGGGTCGGCCTTCAAATAGGGGTTGTACATGGCCTTTCTAATACGATCAAAAATGTTCGCTCAATAATTTGTAGGTTTCTTGTTAGACCATAACATTGTACTGGGCTCATAGCCTTATCCTCAAATACATTGTATTTCCTATGTATATTTGTAATTTCCAATGATAATATAAATATCGTACTCCTCTCACTCTTCAAATTAAGAGTTTCGAGGTTCATTTTCCCTTACAAATATTCTTGCAATCAATTTGCTCTAACATGGTATCATAGCCAAAATTTAGGTTAAACCCTTGATCCTCTCATTTCTTTTTCAAAATCTCCTTCTTCCTTCTTCTTTGCAAGCCCAGAAGCCCATCGTCCAGGAAAATATCCTGGCCCAACCACCCCTTTCTTGGCATCAAGCCCACCAAGAAAACTAAAAGATTTCTTTCTAAATCCAACAATCACCGTCCTGTCCTGCTACAACCCACGTTCTACAACTCTACACCTTCCACAAATCTTCCAGAAACAATCATCTCAACCACACCTTTCTTTAATCTTTTCCCTTCTGCATCCAACGGTCCAGATCCACTTCGTCTGGTGCACACGGATTCTATTATCTAGAGCAAGATCTGTCGATTCCATTTAAACCTTCGAGAAGATCCAACGGCTCCATTTAAACCTTTGTGTGTATCTTTTGGTTTAGAAAAGAATGTGAAAAAAATAATAATAATGGAAAATGAAAATTCAATTGCTAATAACTTTTGGTTCTCATTTGGATTTGATTTGATAAATGGATTGTTAGGTTTGATGAATGAGTTTAACAATTGGGTAATTAGATAGAATATATGGGTTAATCAGATAGTTAGATATAGTAATCGGATCTCGAGCAATAATAGAGAAAGCATCGAGCGAGCAAGGTATGTTTGTGCTCGGCTCGTTACTAACCGATCCGAACCACAATCCGAGCAAAATCGAGAAAACATCGAGCAATCTATCGATCTCGAGCAGAACTTGACAGCCCTACTTGCTTTTATACAAGTAGAGATGATTACTTTATATAACTAACCTTGAAATAGTTATAATATGATCTATAAAAAATCATCTAAGAAAAACTAATATATTTGGTAGTAGTATATTCTTCTCTGGAAAAATGTTAGTACCGAAGGAATCCTTTATAGCCATATGCTTCATTAAGTAAATTCATTTCATATCCAATGCATACTAATTTTTAAAACGTCCACCTCCTAAAAAACAACCAAGTGACAAATCATCTTATGCCTCAACAAGTTCATCAATACTGTAACGTACTCGAACAGCGGAAAATTTAAAATTTAAAACATACAAACAACGGAGGACATTACCAAAGATAGACACCAAGTGCACAGACATATATATTAAATATATAGATCTGAGTTTACAAAAATGGGTGATTACATCAAAAGCTATAAGATACAATATACACATGTAATCACAACCTCAAACGAGGGGAAAGCAGGATCTGGTCGCAGAAGCTCTCCTCTGCAGGCACCACCCTCTACCTCTGCTCACGGCCTAAAAGCAGACATAAAATGCCTGAGTTTCCAGAAGGAAACCCAGTATGCCAAACCCTAACACATATATGGACAATAATGAAATATGCAATGAATAATGAATAGCACAATCAGACACGATCGAGTTTCAAGGGTCCTCTCACCCCAACCCCACAACACTCGTGCACACATGACACCGTCTGTACAATCACGGCCACACAACTGGGTCTCAAGGGTCCTCTCATCCCAACCCCACAACACTCGTACTGCTATCGGGCGACAATCCGTGCCGTTGCCCAAAAGGCTGGAGAGACGAGCCGCTTTCAAGCGTACAAACACACCACTATCGGGCCACAGTCCGTGCCGTTGCCCCCTTGGGGCCGGAGAGACGAGACGCCGTCAAGTGTACTCATAAAACCACGAATCCACCAAAAATGGCAGAAACGGTCGAACGAAAACTGTTTAACGGTCGACCGATCCTCACCTAGAGAACTGACCCAACCGAAAAACCCGCCAATCGGTCGAACGACAAAGAGGGCCCGGTCGACCGAAAAGCACCAGTAAGAAAACATTTTCGCAAACCAAACTCCAACGGTCGAACGACCCAAGACTTCCGGTCGACCGAAAACCACCAGTAGGACTCACCAATAGTCCACACTACACGGTCGACCGAAACAACAGTAGCGGTCGACCGAAATCCACCAGTACAACAACCTTCAACAAGTCGATCTACACGGTCGACCGAAACAACACTTCCGGTCGACCGGACATTAAGTTAACTTAAGTCGTCGGTCGAACGAGTCAAACAGGCGGTCGACCGTTTAGATGGTCAACGCCCCAACCGACATACAACAGTACTTTCGGTCGACCGACAAAGGGGACCCGGTCGACCGAAAAGCACTAGAGCGCCCATCCCTCGCTCGAAATTGCACAACCGGTCGACCACCCCAAGGGTATCGTTCGACCGGTGCGAGGATATCGCCCAAAATACACTATAACCGATCGACCGAACCCAGAACATCGGTCGACCGATTTCAGTGCAGAAACCGTTGTGCAGGTCCGACGAGCCAAAACGGCCTACCGTCGACCGCTCCCACCCCTACACTAATAAAAGGTGACCTTAAAAGCAAGTTTGACATACCTTAAGGCTTGAAGAAGCCTTGGAAGAAACAACGATGAGCGCTTCCTCGCAACCCCCTCTTCTCCGGAGAACTCTACGAACAACGATCTTCGATCCTCCGGCGACTCCAACAGCAACCCTCGCCTCCACCAACACCGAAGAAACACTTAGGGAGAGAGACGAGTGGGATCGTGAGAGAGAGAGAGAATGAAAGGTGAGGGAGAGAGAGAAAAATCCGAACCTTATATACAAAACCCACCTCCGATCTCAGCCGTCCATCTCAAACCTCACTAATCCACCCCTAAACATCTTTAGCACAATAAGCAAGTGTTAGGATATCACAAATACAATAATCACTAAATTCTTCCTAACCATGTACAAAAGCCCCCTTTATCATAACCCTTATTCATTGATTATTTTACGCTTAAAACATCAGAACAAATTTGTGTCATTCTTCGATGATATCCACCAAGCGTAAGCTTTCTGTACACTAAAAAATCATATAAGTTGAATTCAATCAGCTGATTCAAGCTTCCCAACCTTAATTTTTTTTTTATGCCTTCCACCTACAACTACATGATTTTTACCTCATAAAAGATAAAAGATATAACATATTGTACTAACAAAATACACTCATTTAATTTTCCATGGCTAGTATAACAATGGAAAGAAGGAAGAATGCGAGCAAGAGAAATTGCGTGGTTTTTTCACACTTTAGATAGAGTCTGCTATGTTAGTTATCGTATTTGTATCAAAGCGATGTGAGATTATGTTTCATTGTGTGTAGAAGACCTATTTATTAGAACTACATTCAAAATGATGGAAATCAACAACATGAAGACTACATTTTGATTCATTAATCTAGAAAACCTACTCATAGAACATGATGGATAGGGAAAAACTGATTATGTTCCCCTCGGTATTGATACATGCACAAATTCAAGTGAAAGTAATCAATTAATTATAGAAAGTCAGATTTATAGTTTCCTCATTTTTACAATAGGTTGAACCATGCACTAGTCTCTTTCTCGTACTTTCTTCATTTTCATGCTCTCATAAGCGTTTTGGAGCAACATATATTTGTCAAATTCGATATAGATGAGTACATGGTTCAAATTCAACACAGAGGAGTACATGATTCAACCCACCCTACGAAATGAGCAAACTACGAAATCATACTTTCTATATCTAATCGATTTGTTTCTCTTAAAGTTTAGATTTCTTCATCTAAGAAGGGGAACATACTAAATTCATCACTATCCATCATGTTCTATAATAATTCTATAATAGGTCCTCCAGCCTATTGAAACGAAGTCTAGTGTGGAAAATGGGGGAAAAATCATGCAATGTCACTTGCTTGCACTCTTCATTCTTTCAATTATTCTAGTAGCTTTAGGTAAATGGCAAATCTAATTGAACACATTTTGTGAGTCCAATATGCTGACAATTTTTATTTTTTTTTGTATGTGCTACAAAATTACAGGTGCAGGTGGAAGGCTAACAAAAACTGAAGATGATTCAGGTTATTAGGAACTCTAATAACGTGGTCTATGCATTTGGTGGATTCAACTAAACTTGTCTATTTCTTAATGCAGAGAAAGGTAATGATTGCTGGATATTATCAAAGAAACAATTCAAAATTTGTATTGATCTTATATGCCTAAATGTGTGTATGGATGAACATTATGAAAAAGCAGGCAGTTGTAGGTGGATATGGAAGAGATTTGGTTTATATTGTTATTGGAAAACATGTTGAGCCACAAGGATGCCATACTAGTTGGATTTTTTCCAAGGAAACGGTGGTCAAATAAATGAAAATGTAATGAAAATGAATTGACATTTTCAAATGAAGCAAAAAGATTGGAAATATTTTGTGACATGTTTATGTTGGGTTTTCCTACTGTTCATATAATTCTCGACTACTTACAGAGAAAAAGAATATTAGTACCCAAAATATTAGTATTCCGTAAGAGTAGTTTCTGCTTATAATTTAAGTATCTAAAGAACTTGCAGTTTGGCATCCTTGCAACAACAAAATGAATTATATGAAAGATGCAATCAATGTTGGGCTCCTCCCCTTTCACTGTTTATTTTGATCTTAACAGTTGAAACTTATCAGTTAAAAAGAAGGGTAATACATTCATTGAAGTTCTTTGCATCCCACATTTCGTGTCTTCACGTACGTATATGTTACATTCAACAATTTATCCACTAAACAAATTATTTAACACCGCAACGGAAGGAAATATATAGTACCTTCATCATTTTGCTATTTTATTTCAGTACCCCTTATTTGGTTCAAGAACTTCTAGATCGACAACAATTTTGAAAACACTATGTAAAGTCTTACACCATAACTTCAAATCGTCATATTACAATTGATATGTAAATATAACATGGCAACGGAAGGAGATATATAGTACCTTCATTTTGCTCTTTTATTTAAGTTCCACTAATGTGCCATTAGAACACCTAAAATATTAGAAAAATATTGTATGTTAAAAACTTCATATTATCTACCGAAATGGGGTCACATGTTTTAAGAAAATTGATATTTTGTTGACGCCACTTTATATAACCAATTCTTAAGTAGTTTTGTATTAAAACGATTTTGCCTAAAATTAGTCCAAGTAGGATTAAGAGGAATCCAATGATACAATATGTAAGTGTAACGTCTCATTCCCGAATTCGCATCGAGCTTGAGTCCAATCCGTCACCCATGAATCCACTGTCCCACAACACTTACGTATTGCCACAAAACTTAAGTTAATTAGTTATTGTAGTAGACTCATGTCTTTATATCTCACGATGCTAATTTCTTATTAGCTATTTTTGGACTAAACTTTGGGGTGTTACAACCTACCCCACCAAGTGTTGTGGGACGACTGATCGTTTTAATAACCGCAAATGCACGGCGTCAGTGAAGGCGTGACAAATACAGGTTGAACCTCAAGTGAGTGTTGTTGTGACTATCATACTCAAGTGGGAAAGAAGAGGAGAACGAGGGGATTATGATAAACTAACTATACTAAACGACCAATTAATCAACAATTAATTAAACTAAACCACCATGGACCGGAGGTGTATAGGTTTGTATGTGTGTGAGTGTGTGAGTGGTTCTTGATTACATGATGCACAAGTGTGTAAAGTAGGTGAAATCAACTAGAAACTAGTGTGAAGTCTAATTAACATCAACTAGAAACAAGGAATTTAATTTTACATTTTATATGATGTATTGAAATACATGTTGTAAAATATTAAGATCAAATGTGTCGTGATTACGACATGGTTAGAATAATTAATAAATTTATGAGATGTAAATATATTATGGGGTATAATGTTTAACATTATATATGATAATATATTGCATATTATAATGTGGTTCGTAACGTTATGAAATATAAATTTGCTAAAAACCCAAAGATCAGATTTTATTGGATATTGATCTAAAATTTGATAAAGGTAAAAATAGTGAAAAATGATCAAACATTTTTCGGGAACCAGATGACCGACTTTAACAGTAACTTTTAAATTCGGAAACGGTCGTCCGACTGGACGTGTGGTTCGACAAAAAATAACATGACTTTTTTTGTTGTGAAACAGTCAACCTATGTGGGTCGTGCTTCTACCGAAATCATCAGGAGCTTTCTTGTTAAGGATTTGGTCGACCGATTGGGAGCACAGTCCGACCGAAAGTGTCGATTTTACCCGATCGGTCGAACAGTTGGTAATTTTGGTCAACCGTTTTTAAACTGTTTTGCTTGTATTAATAAGAGAATTTCTTTGATCATGAGTTGGATTTGCTCCAATTCGGTTAGAGGAGGTTAAGGGATGAGTACGTGTCGAAATATGATTGGTTTAAAGGAGCTAAAAAACAAGGGATCATGTGTAAGTGGGTTGCACATGATATGGGATGGACGAAGCCCTATAAATAGGTCCCTCATCTCCTCCTTGTATACATGAATGCAAAAATTCTCCTCTCCATATTTCTCCACCAAATCCATCTGGAAATTCCCTTCTTAGTTGAGTGTTTGGGAGATTAAATTCTTAGGAGCATCAAATGGGTAATTAGATAGATTCTAGCCTTGATTTAGGGATTAATTGGTTAGCTCCTATCTCTCTAATATTGTTTAGAGTTTGGTGAACATTTGGAGGAATTCCGAGGCAATCCGAAGTGCAACAAATCTTCCTATTGGTAAAAGCGATTCGATAATCCCCAAGGTATGATCCAATCTATATATTTCAATATTAAATAGTTTATTAAGTATATTGAAATACAATTAGGAATTTTGTACATAAAATTATTGAAAATTATGAAAATCGATCCTAAATGCTTGTTAATTTTAAAAAAAATATACACTAGTATAGGGCACGAAATCCTACACTTTGAACCTCTCAAAGAAAGAATGAAACTATTCGTCTTAGTTTTATACATTTGATGTATCTGGTGCCGTATCTGTTGAGTCTTCCTTTAGGGGAAGAATCTCGTCAAAAAGACGGTCACAAAGTCATCCCAAGACTGAATTGAGTTTGCTGGGAGGCTGTACATCAATTTCTTCATGTTATCCTTCAACGCGAAAGAAATCCTCCGCAATTGGCTATTGAAGCTGGAACATGGAGCATACCTCCTCGAATTCGTGTATAAAGATAAACGGATCCTCCTTATTGGCTATGAAGGTAGAAAGCATGCTCACATATTGAGGTTCCAATTCATAGTTGTTCCCGCGAGCAGGCTGGAGAACTATGCAAGAAAGTTGCGCAACCCAAATAGGATGGGTCCGCTCCCACAAAGTCATTGGTCGATCTTGTCAAGTTAAAGGTGGTGGTAATCCCAAAATGCAATCCCGACCAGGACCCTCTTCCTCCTGAGTCAGAGGAGGAGGAGATGGTCTATGTGGCGGTGGAAGTGGACCGAGGAACTCCAAGTATGGAACCTGATCTCCTCCACCTCCAAGAGACGACGACGCCATGTTCTCCAAAGGAGCTCGAGGTGGAGAGGCACGATCACCTAGGCCATCCATCTCATCAATAGGATCTACTCTCTCAAGCCGAGCACTCTCACCAAGGTCAGTCCAACCTCGTATAAACGTGCTCGACTCGACTCAACAACCACACACAACTAGAAGGTGTAATCAGAGGAGGAGACTATAATGTAGAACGGAGATGAGGAGAAGAATCGTTAGAGACTAGCGTGGGTAAAGGTGAGGGTATAAGCCTAATCTGGTAAAAACAACTCAAACAACCTATGGTCACTAAAGGTACTTACAACTAGACGACACCTAACTGCGAGGTCACACGGCCTCAACATGCCTCACCTCCCTACGATGAAGACCACAAAGCCCAGCAAGTGAGCCAAGATCTGGAGATCTTGTCTCTTTTACTATCGACAGAGTTGGTGACGCCTGTCATGCTATGGTGGTCGCAACCATAACACTCTCCTAATGCACCCGAGGTCCTTAGGGGTCAATGTCTACTTGATTTTAAAATTAGGCTTTTTGAGAGGTGTTTTGTGGGGCTGAAGGAAGGGGTGATGAAATACTCCACCTTATCTTGAAGACTATAGGTGGTGGTCCTTAAGATTAATTGCTTGTAAACTAGCAAGTCACTCACCAAACAAGCACTCACCTCACTCTTGTTCCAATGCACCTTAAGATATAGGGTCATGTAAGATAAAGAGGAAGGTCGAGGAAGTTGAAGTAGCTGAAGATGATGGCGATGGTAAAGGAGAAGGTGAGGACGATTATGATGATGATGATGATTCGGTGGAAGAGGTGTTCATAGAGCTTGATTCTAATCTTTGTGATAGCTTTCCTTCTGTAACGTCAATTTCATCTTGGGACACTACTAGAATAACTGGCTTTACTGAAACTTTGATCACCGAAGACTTCCACCACGTACTTGGACGAGGAGGTTCATCATAGGTACTGGAGCAACTGAACTTAAAGTCGTCAGTGCCTCCGAACAAACAACAATACTTGTTGAGGACCTTCTTCCAGGTCTCCTATCACCACCTCTCCTCAATGTACCTTGTGATTTACTAAGTTTAGTAACATTTCAAAACATTGAGTTCATGATAGTTGTGGTTGACTATTGGTTCTTTACATTTCCTTGCCAGGTGACATGAAACCCCATAGTTCTTGCATTTGTGTCTTTTTTGAGCTTTTGTCGGCTCGTCAAACACATTAATCCTCTTTAGCCACGGTCTTCCTGCTTTCCTTCTAGTTCTCGGGGGCAGTACAACACTAGTTTCCTTCACCGAACTGGCCTTGTCGGTCATCATACTAATGTTCGTAGCATAAACTCGTCTGTACTTATCGATGGTGTACCAATCACTGACATAATTCTCCCAAACAACACCTCTAAGTGTGGAGAACAAGGCACATACATGCTTGCAAGGTAACCCAATGTTTTGCCACCTTCCACATGTACAACTCTTTTGTCCTAGGTTAATAATATACCTCTCGTTCTCGGAAGTTATTTCTGCGAGGTCGTCAGTTGATCTGACGATATTGTAGGTTCCTAGTTCTCTTGTCTTCTCTAAAAACCATTTCTTTGCAAAGGGCACCAAATTGCCGGTGCATTGCTTTGCCTTGGTCTGACGATTATATATGATTTTCATGTACTTCTGCCGTAATGTGTCGACGACACTCACAATAGGGAAGTTCCTTGACTCATTGATGTATGCATTATATGACTCACTACAATTGTTAGTGATGAAGGGACACTTCACATATTTATTGAATTGGCTTTTGGACTACATTTATCCTTATACTCCACCATCTATACCCAGTCGTACGCTGACTTGCTGACTTTTTCCATATCCGATAAAAACCAGTTGAAATCCTCTTCTGTGTACGATTGAGTTGTACACCAGAGAAGAGACTGCAATAACGCTCCTAGGAATTTTTTCTTGAATTTTTTCTACAAGTGTCGTACACAATTTCTGTGCTCACACCTTGGGTAAATGTTAGCCACCGCTTCCTCGAGTCCCTTTCACCGGTCAGATATGATGACTAAACCATCAGGTTAGACAACTCATTCCATCAAATTATTCATGAACCATTGCCAAGAAATCTCACTCTCAATTTATGCTATCCAAAATACCAACGGGAAAATGTCATTATTCCCATCAACTGCAATCACAGACAATAAAACCCCTCGATACTTGTGCTTAAGATGGCATCCATCAAGCCTTATAACTGGCTTGCAGCCATCGAGGAAGCCATGTCTACATGCATGAAAGCACATAAACAAGTACTTAAGCTACTTGTTTGATGCAGTTCAAACCTAATCACACTGTCAAGGTTTCGCCGGTTCAATTCACCAACCAATGTGGGTACTACTCATATTGTAAACCGTCTCCTCCATGAAGCTTATCCATTGCTAGCTACTGACCTCTCCAGAGTCTATGATACACTAACTGTAGGTGGTATTCTCTTTGAAGTTGGTCTACAATGTTCTTGATTATGAGATTCTTATTCTGCCTTGACCACGATAATGCTTGATAGGCGATCCAATGTTTTGTAGCCATCTTTGAAGAACAACTATTGACCGAGGAGCAAGTGCGAGGAATCCGTAAGGCCTTGATTTGAAACACCTTCGATTCCTGCATAACCAACGCATGGATTCGCCATTTGCAGTGGGGGTCTTGGCACTTCACTATCACTTGATCTGGTTGGCTCTTAATAAAATCCACAACACTCTCTGTCAATATACAATGTTGTATCAAAGCCATGCAGAAGCATGAACATTCGGAAACATTGCGTCAACGTACATCTTTGGATTCTTCATATTAACATAATGTACTTGTGGCTCCTTGTCAAAATTGTAGTTGGCGTCGTCAAGAATATCATCATCGAAGGTGTCATCAAACTCAGGAAAAACAAATTCTGCTTGCTCTTCTCTTTCAACATCTCACTCTATCCTCGGCATGTAATTAGCTCCATCTTTATCATATTCCAAAGCAGCACCCATGTCAACATCATCACGGTCCTCTATTTTGGGTTCTTCGTTGGGGACAACCACTGACCTTCTCCTACAACTTCCACTGTCGCATTGTCTTCGAGGTCTTTCATTTTTGGCATCTTCATTTTGCGTTGGTTCTTGTGGAGGGACATGGTATTTCATGTGGGGTTATTGGTGTGCCTTCCATTGGCATTTTTGCTACCGGAACAATTGGACATTCAGATTGATCAACACTTCTGCTACCTGAACATGAATCTCCAAGGTGTAGGGGTTCAATTCGACACACTTTGTTCATATTGCTCTCACTGAGTGTGACACGAGGACCCTCAACATTGTCAGTCGTAGAAAGATTTACTACACTAACAAAGATGTTCAACTCCATCTTCGGATTGGTGTTTTTTAGAGCTACGTCTACGTCGTCATCTGAAGAAATGGTTTGGTACTCCCTTTATCTATGGATGAGGAATCATGTAATCTATTTGCAACGCTTGGTTCATGATGCATTGCATACATTGCATCATATGTCTTTCATTTAGATTACTTTTACATCAATAAATGCTACTAAGGTATGTGTTTAGTCTTATTTACAGAATACAGGGACCTGAGTGCAATTTACCCACATCCCGAGCATAAACGCGTGCAAAAGACTCATTTCTATCATAAAGATCAAGCTCAAGATTATCGGGTTTCAAATGGAAATGTATCCAAGCATAAAAGCATTCAAGAAATAATTACAAAAAGAACAAGGACTTGAGCACAAAAGTAGCCGGGGACTTAATTGCAAAAAGACAAGGACCTAATTGCAAATCACGAGTAGCTTTTATTATCTTGGAGAAAATCTAAAGAAAAATCAATGTGGATCTCCAAATATATGAAGGAATTAATCCGGAGCTCAAAAGAATGGAAAGAATCAATCCACACGCGCAAAGGAGGATCAAATCATACCATAAACACACAGCAAAAATCCGGATTAAATCAGAGGAATTTGTGCGGCGAAATCGCCGCATATTACATGCATTGTGCGGCGGAAACGCCGCCCCCTTAGCGATCCCTGTGCTCCAATTTTGTCTAGTCCTGTCTGGACACGTGTACTCTCCAATTCTATACTTAGGTCTCTTGTAACAACTATAAATAGCCCCGAGAACGATGTTAGAAGGGTCCTTGGCCTTAGACCTAGTTTTTAGTTGTTGTTTTTATTTGTAGTCTTTTCTTTGGATTAATAAAATTCTGTCTTTTATTTCTTGTTTTTTACCATTCTTTTGTAATGCCTCTAGGACCCCTTCTTCCTCCCTCCATGAGTTTCTAACTCTTTCCAAAGGGTGTAGGTGACAGATTTAGGGTGAAGAGAAGATGAATGAATGTTATTATTTTAAGTTCGTGATTAGTATATTTTGATTACTTGAGTTTATGCTAAATCATTTATCATGTAATGCTTCATAACTAACATGATTTATTATAAGTTTCTGAATTCTCTAATCTAAACCCTAAATCTAAACCTCCACCCAACGGAATTCACTTCTTTGTTCTTGTTTAGTTTTAATTGTTCTTGTTTCTTGCTTTAGATAATTAAAACCCAAAAATCTCAAAACCCAATTTATTCTTCTCTCCTTCTTTCCCCCAATAGAAATCACACTAATAACAAATCTCTCCCTCCTTGTGTTCGACCCGTATTTGCCACGTCTTCATTGACGCCGTGCACTTGCGGTATAAATTTAATTCTCATCAGTTCACCCCAACGTTGGCAAACTTGCTTGCCAACCTCTTAAGCTCACTAAAATTGATGTCCTCGATCAAAATCATCTCCTCTACTCCTCTAAAATCCATAGCACGCCTACGCCCCTTCTCATCACCCATTTTCCTCCAATGTGAAATTTCAATTGAGTATTCATGATCCGAACATCCCTATTGACAGAAAGGAATCGGTTATCTAAACATTGAAAGACCACAATTACCTACATCATCTATAACAAATAGAAGTGCATGGAAGAGCACAATTATCCTACTAATGGTGTGGCATCACTACTACTTCTACTTATGTTGGAGTCATCAAATCCTACTAAATGCATATGATTTCAGATATGGTGCTTGAAGAGTGAGTAGATAAAAGTTGTTTACGGTTGATATTTTCATGTAACTACTTTGTGAAAGTTCTCTGATACATCATACATTCACAAACAAACAAGAGGTATAGGAATAGAAGATAACACATGAATTTGATCTTGAAGTTTAAATTTAACCCTACAATTTCTGGCCCCAAATAGAAGAAACTCTAATTTACCCCAAATTGACCATTGCAAACTTCCATAGCATAGACATACCTTAACCTCCGCCTGGAGAACCCACTACGAGTGTGCATTACCTAAAATATGGGTGATTGGGACATGAGGAGGGTCTACGAGTTGGAGGACAACAAATATGGGAGACAAAGCTTAGAGGAGGACGAGTACGAGAGAGACCCGGGTTGGAGGAAGAAGAGTGCGAGAGAGACGCCTTATAAGAAGATGGTATGGGAGATGAGGCATGTAGGAAGAAGACAACGACAGATGCGGCTTGGCAGAAGAATATTGCGAGAGAGAGGTGAAAGAAAGATTTGTCTCAAATGAAAGGGAAATAAGGTTAATAAGTTCAGTATCACGTCCTATTCGGTTGACCAAACCATCTTTGGACATCCATTTCCAAGACAAAAAATACTTCATAGAATGTATTGGAGTCCGAGGTTCAATCGTCTGAATGTGATTCAGACGACCATTTCCAAGATGACAGAGACTTCAAGGAATTTACTGGACTACCACAAAATGGGCGACTGAATGGGATTCGGTCCTTCGATTCAAAGCGAACAGAGATTTTGTGGTTCACTGGAAATCCCAAAACGGACGTCCGGTTCACATTCAAACGTATGTTTCCAAGAAGACAAAGACCTCATCGCATTTATTGGTCTTCCAGGTTCAATGGCCGTCGTTGGAACTAGGGGTGAGAATCCGGTCCGGACCGGATTTTTATCCGGGGTCCGGACCGGACCAGATTGGTTCGGACCGAAGACCAGACCGATTGGTCCAGGACCGGAATTTTTAAATTAAAAAAACAAAAACCAGACCGGTTCCAATCGGTCTGGTCCGGTCCGGTCCAAAACACCGGACCGGAACGGGTTTAGCATACCCCTAGTTGGAACGGTCGAAGGGGTTAAACACCATCTGTTTGCCATTAATTGCGTCGGGAGCTAATGGAAATCTATCAACAACGTTAGACGACGAGTGCAGCAAAGAAAATATTAAGTTTTGCAAGTGTATGTAGACAATAAAAAAGTTCGGATGAGCAAAGGTCCAATAAACCCCTTTTTTAAGTGCATCCAAGCAAAAAACCCAAAAATGTTTACCTTAAATGAAATCTTTGTCCAACTCATCCGAAAGGCCAGTCGAAGAAAGCATGTTTAAGTTTTAATACAAAGTCGGAGTCTTAATACATAAATTCCAGTTAACGTAAAATTTAACTGTCGGATTATGGGTAACGATGTACTCATCGTATTCTTCAAATTCACGAATCCTCTCTTGCACTTTAGCGCCACTCTTCCTCTTGGTCCGGTACATGCTGCACTTCTTCTTCCATTGCGGCAAGGCATTGGATTTCATCAATTCTTTTTCTGAAGGATCTCCCGGTGACATGTAAGTAATGTAGCTATTTGGCTGAAGCGGTGTTATAGAGGGCAGTTGAGTGACGATTGGGGTGGTAATTTGCATCTAAGTGGTCGAGGACGGTATCCGGTAGTGATTGTTCTACTATCTGTCAACGTATGTTATCATATTAAGTTCAATGGACATCTTTCGAAATCTACATCGACGGATGCTATCCGTTGGTGCCTTTAACACTCACTAATGATTACATCCATCTTTGTCGGTTTCATAGCCGTCGGTGCTTGTATTTCCGTGAAAATATTCATTTAATTGCGGATTCAAACTCTTCATTCGTGTAAGTCACCAATGCATATATGTCCGTCAGTGAAGGTTAACACTTCCATCAGAGTATGTTTTTCCGTGTGTTCGAAATCCACACCGAAGGACCTATCCGTCGGCGTATGTTTCTACTATTACAAATACTACGAAAAATTCGTCCAACGACTCCGTTTTGTTGGAGTTATCGACATTATCCATCAGTGGATATCTACATCAACGGACTTCACCATCCGTCAGTATATGTAACTGTACCAACGAATGCTTCTCTAACGGATGTGTTTCCGTTGGTGAAACCAATATTTCTAGTAGTGAGTGCTTGGTACAACGGCAATTCATGCTCTTTTGCGGCGCTCACAATCGAGAGTCTCTTTCTAAATCTTGAGGGATCCTATTGAGGCAAAACATATATCAAAATATACATTCATAATTGCTTCAAAAGATTTTTGGTCCCCTGGGAAAAGCACCGATATCCAAGTTTGTCTGGACCTGTTGAGAATGTCCCCCCATTTATCTGTCAAGCTGTCCTCACCAAACCATTTATCAAACCAAAATATCGTATGGTAGCCAGAGCCCATTAAAACATTGCTAGTTGGATGGGATCCAACCTCGTAGGTTGTTAAAGAAAGGGGAGCGAATGTTGTCTTGTTTGGGCAATAAGCCCATAACATACCTTTACGAATTGTGTTTCTCTTTAAGGATCTTTTGACAAACACCTGGGATATTGCTTATGAGATCCCAAAGTTTTTAAAGCCTCATGCATAGACTGAATTCTTGGGCATCTATTATACCCACGCCTCCCATGAATTCGGGACTATACAATCATTTCTATTTTAGATGATTTTGACTCGAGAAAAGTCCATGATTTCGTTCGAAAGGAAGTTGCGTTGGATTTTTCCATCTCCTTACATAACCTTTTTGGCATTGTCATATAGCTCATGTTATACGAGACGGTTGCCGTGAGAACTGCATTAATTATAGTTGCATGCCCTGCCATAGAAAGGTTTTTGGTTTTCCAGCTCCCAACCTTAGCCTTTATTTTTGTTAGAACTAAGTTCCATAAGTTGTTCTATCCCTGTTTTGGGAGTAAAGGCAATGCAAAGAGGTGAATGACATTTGTTCCTTCTCACATCACATAATTATGTTGGTAGTTGGATAAGGTATTATTAGGCACGTTGATTCCACAACGACATGGCTTGGAGAAATTTATCTTCAGCTTGGAGATGCTTTGGAATATTATTAGTATTTGTTTGATATTGACTATGATTTCTTGTGTCGGGCGGAGAAAGAGTATAGTGTCATCTGCCAATTGTAAATGCATGACTTGGTCACTTGAGTCTCTCATGGAGACCCTGTTGAAAACATCTTACCGTTATCTCCTCAGACGATCCATCTTCAGCCAGGCATCCCTTCCAGTTTCCCACAAACATTAATTCCATATTTATGAGGCCCCAACGAATCTATTGTATTTGTATAAATACAACGCAAATCATGTAATACAAACAACAAAATATATACAAAAAATCTTCTTCTCCACCTCCTTCGTTTCAACATGGTATCAGAGCGGTAATCCGCAAGCCTCAGACCTCCCTACTGTCCTCATCGGCCTCACCTCATCTAGGGTGTTGCAGGTCGATACACCCACATCCATACCCAAAAGGAGGAGAAGAAAAATAAAAAGCATGTCGGAAAAAGGTCACCTCGAAGGAGCCATGCACCGCCTGGTTTCCACCCCCCTGAACGAGGCGAACTATCTCTCCTGGGCACGTGCCGTGACCCTTTCCCTCAGCGGTCGAGGGAGGATCGGCCACATCACTGGGCGAACACCAAAACCAGAGGAGGGATCTGATAACAAAGCCCTGGACGAATGGCAAACCGCCGATCACCAGGTCATGTCCTGGATCATCGCGTCTATGGAAGCCAAAATCGCAGAAATATTCATCTACAAAGACAGCGCAAAGGAGCTCTGGGAAGCCATTCAAGAGCGCTTCGGAAAAAATCAGAACTTTGCACACATCTTCCGGATCAAGCAAGAAATCGCATCACTGAGTACCTCGGTACTCTCAGACGGGCGTGGGATGAGTTGGGAGTTTATGAACCTCCGACAACCAACGTGGACATCATTCAACAAAGGACATAACAAAACCGCATCTATCAGTTCCTAGTGGGACTGAACTCTTCTTTTGAAAATATCACAAGTCAGGTGCTATTATCACTAGAGCTTCCTTCTTTCGCCGCTATCACTGCTATGGTTCTCCGGGAAGAATCCCGAAGATTAACCATTGCTCATCAGCAAAAGGACGAGAATGAAAACCAAGTTTTTTTCGCCGGAAAAAACCAAAACCGAAGCCAAAACAACACAAAATCTTTCGGAAAACACAAAGAACACTGCGAAAACTGCAAGAAGATCAGACACAACTCCAACAACTGCTGGTTTCTCCACCCACACGTCCGACCTCAAAGAAACAACAAGAACAGACAAGCAAATATGGTGGAGAGCATCGCCGGCAGCAGCGCCAGCCAGCAGCCCGGCGGAAGCGGGAGCGGCGGCAGCCGAAGCGACAAAGAAAACCCTAACTTTCTCTTGTTTGCGAAAAATGCAGGTTTAAATAGTCCCAGTAAATCTGGATATCGCGACCCGATCCGAAACGAAGACAACCGAATCCAGGACGGATCCAGAAGATCCGCGTTACCCGATTCCAATGGGTCTGCCTTTTTCGGATCTAGTAATGGAGCACCCGACCCGGATCCCATACGCCGGTTGGTGGATCATCTAAATGAATATTTGCAAACTACCCCCCTGCAACAGGTAATTATGCAGGTAGTAAAATAATGTCTGATATTACACTTTTTTCTGGATTGTCTACTAATTCTACAAATAAACCTTGGATTATTGATACCGGGGCCACAGATCATATGACCGGAGACCCGTCTTTGCTTGATAACATTACTCAAAATCTGCAACTATTAAATAAATTTGTTACTGTTGCTAATGGAAATAAAATACAAATTGAAGGAATAGAAAAAGCAAAATTAGTCAGTAATACTGGTGATAATATTTTAGATATTCCTAATCTTGATGCTAACCTAATTTCGGTAGCCAAAATTACTAGTAATTTAAATTGTAACATTGTATTCACTCCTAACAACGTATTTTTTCAGGATCGTATCACAGGGAGTATGATTGGTAAAGGTATCCTCCAAAATGGTCTTTATGTTCTGGAAACCAATCAAAAAGCATATCATATCAAAAATTGATCATAATCTCTGGCACCGAAGAATGGGTCATCCATCTTCAAATGTGTTAAAATCTTTATTTCCTGTTTTTTCTTCTGAATTATTATGTGATGTATGTCGTTTTGCTAAACAAACTCGATTGCCTTTTTCAAAATCTAGCACAAAAACTTATATTCCATTTGAGATAATTCATTCTAACGTTTGGGGACCTGCTCCTGTTGAATCTCATAATGGCTTTCGATACTTTATCAGTTTTATTGATGATTTTTCTCGAACAACTTTGATTTACTTGCTAAAAAACAAGTCTGATACTTACTCAGTCTTTTGTGATTTTTTACGTTTTATTGAAAATATGTTTGATGCAAAAATTCGTGCCTTTCGGTCTGACAACGGCTCTGAATATATGAGCAATTTGTTTCAAAATCTTTTAAAACAAAAAGGTATTTTTCATCAAACTTCGTGTGTTAATACTCTGCAACAAAATGGGCTTTCAGAAAGAAAAAATCAACATCTTTTAAATGTCACACGATCACTTCTTTTTCAAAACAATGTCCCAAAACAATTCTGGTCTGACGTTGTTCTTATTGCTACTTACATCATAAACCGTCTTCCTAGTCCTACAATTAACAATAAAAAATCTCTCAAAATTTTATACGATAAAGAGATTAATCTTGACCACGTTAGAGTTTTTGGGTGCATCTGTTTTGTTCACAAAAAACGTAATGACAAACTCGACTACAACTCCATTAAATGTGTTTTTTGGGGGTATTTTTTTCGGAAAAAGGGATATAAATGTTATGATCCCAAAAATAAAAGAATGCTTGTCTCAAGAGATGTCACTTTCTTTGAGACTGAACCCTTTTTTAAACACTCCACTAAAGACGCTTCCGTTCCACTACCAACCTCTCTTCCTCAAATTCCAAATACTACATCTGGACTCGGAGGACACCAAGGAGGAGGAGACCAAGGAGGAGATGATGAGGATAACATCCAAGACGAAGATAACACTGAAGGAGGAGACAATGACCAAAGAGAACAAGAGATCCCAAGAAGATCCTCTCGTCAAAGTCGACCCCTTCCTAGATTTAATGATTATTTTCTTTCTCACACCACTTATCCTATTCAAAACCACCTATCCTACCACCAATTTTCACAGAAACACCAAGCCTTCTTAGGAGAATTAGAAAAAACCAAAGAACTCATTTCTTATCAAGAAGCCACACAAAACAAATATTGGGTCAAAACCATGGATGAAGAATTACAGGCCCTAGAAACCAACCACACTTGGACTTTAGTCCCTCTCCAACCAGGCATAAAACCAGTTGGTTGCAGGTGGATTTACAAAATCAAGTATCATAGCGATGGAAAAATAGAAAGGTACAAAACTCGACTCGTTGCTAAAGGATATACTCAAACCTACGGTCTTGACTATCTTGAAACCTTTGCCCCCGTAGCAAAAATGAACATTGTTCGTGTTCTTCTCTCTGTCGTCGTTAACCATGGATGGAATCTATTCCAAATGGATGTCAAAAATGCCTTTTTACAGGGAAATCTGGAAGAAGAAGTCTATATGACTCCACCCCCTGGGTACACTACTCATCCCAACCAGGTATGCAAGCTTTACAAATCTATATACGGACTAAAACAATCGCCTCGAGCCTGGTATGCCAAACTCAGTCTCTCTCTCCTTAAGTATGGCTTTATTAAGAGTTTTGCAGATGCCTCCATGTTTACAAAACATGATCATAAAATCACTACCATTATACTCATTTATGTTGATGATATTATAATAACCGGTAATAATGATCACCAAATAAATTTAGTTAAAGACTATCTAAAATCCAAATTTGATATAAAGGACTTAGGAATCATGAAATATTTCTTAGGCATAGAAATTGCTCATTCCAAGAAAGGGTTATTCCTTTCACAACGAAAATACACCATAGACCTTCTTAAGGAAACCGGAAAACTAGGATCAAAACCTACCACCACACCAATAGAAACTAACAGGAAGATAGGACCCACAGATGGCACACCATTAACCAATATCGGACAATTTCAAAGATTAGTAGGAAAACTTATCTATCTCACAGTTACTCGACCAGATATCACCTATGCTATAAGCCTTATAAGTCAATTTATGCATGCTCCTCGCACACATCGATTGGACTTGGTAAATAGAATCTTATGTTACCTAAAGGGCACACCTGGGCAAGGACTTTGGATGAACCCAAACAAGTCTAACTCAATTATTGGTTATTCTGTTGCAGACTGGGCTGGAAGTCATGATCGGAAATCTACAACTGGCTTCTGCACATTTGTTGGTGGTAACCTTGTTACCTGGCGATCTAAGAAACAAAATGTCGTTGCTCGCTCCAGTGCAGAAGCAGAATATCGTGGAATGGCATCCACTACCAGCGAGTTAATCTGACTCAGTCAGCTCCTCAAAGACATGAATATCACAACCCAAGGCCCGATGAAAATGTTTTGTGACAATAATGCAGCTCGACACATCGCAACAAATCCTGTCTTCCATGAACGAACTAAACATATCGAAGTTGATTGCCACTTCATCCGAGAAAAAAATTCAGTCAAAAGAAATAGAAGTTCCCTACGTTCCCAGCAAAGAACAACTTGCGGACATATTCACCAAGGCTCTCGATCACAAATCATTCTCTACACTTCTTCACAAGTTAGGAACTATCAATCCCTTCCAGATCCAACTTGAGGGGGCGTGTTGAAAACATCTTACCATTATCTCCTCAGACGATCCATCTTCAGCCAGGCATCCCTTCCAGTTTCCCACAAACATTAATTCCATATTTATGAGGCCTCAACGAATCTATTGTATTTGTATAAATACAACGCAAATCATGTAATACAAACAACAAAATATATAAAAACAATTCTTCTTCTTCTCCACCTCCTTCGTTTCAACAGACCCCTTAAATAAGGTTGTTTCTCATCCCTAGACGAAGCATATGCCGAAGGTAATTGGCAAATACCAGAAAATGCAATAGGGGCTACAAATCTATGTCTCAACTTGTTATAACTAGAGAAATATTCATTAGGAATCTTGTTTATTAGGATTGATGTTGTGGATGTGGAAATACAAAGTTCAATCCAGTCACACCATTTCCTAGGGCATCCCAAGCGACGCTGATTGGCTAGAAAGAAATTCCAATCAATTTTGTCAAATATTTTCTCAAAGTCTGGTTTAAGTATAATGCCTGGTTTCTTCCTCCTTTGGAGGTAGTGAGCAACTTCCTTAGCTGCAACCACTATGTCTATGATTTCTCGCCTCGAAATTGGGTATTAAAATGAGGTATTGCAACCCGAGTGTCATGTGATTTGCCCGTGCTTTGGCCCAAATTTTATAGGTACTTCTTAGCAAAGAGATAAGTCAGAAATCCTTTACTTCTTCAAACACAACTTCCTTTGGAATTAGTGCTATAAAGCATTAATTAAAATTCTTGAACTCTACCTTAGATATTTGACCAGTGTCTAGTCTTTCAAACATAGACCGGATCTTACCCTTTAGGTCTCCCCAAAATGAGTGAATGAATTTTAAATGAAAACAATCTGGGCTAAGAGATTTATTAGGTGGTAGTCCAAAGACCGCTTTTTATTTCTATTTTTGAGAAGGGTTTGATTAATTCCGTAGGTTGGGTCAGTTGTTTCGGCAAGATGGTCACCCAATCAATTGGAAGTTGTAAGCTAGGATCAATATTGAAGATTTTTGTGAAATGAGAGACTATTTCATTGATAATGTGATCGTTTTGCAAAACATATAGTGCCCTTATTTTTAGGGATAGGATTGGTTTTGCCTTTTTTTAAGGTAGCCATCCTATGAAAGAAGGTTGCATTTGATCACCTTATATTAGCCAAGTAAGTCTTGAGTGTTGTTTCTAGTATAATTGAGAACATGTTCATGCTCTTTTCGGAGATTGGCTTTTCGACTCTTTTTTGAGTTGTTGAGGCCTTGGTTTTGCTCTTTAATGTCTAAGTTTCGAATCTCATTTTCTTTTCCTTTCCTTCTCATATCTGGCTTCTCCTCTCATACACTTTTGAGGTGCTCTTTTATCGAGCTTTTGATCGTTCTCAACATTTTTTGAAACTTAGAGTGCTGCTCTTGGTGTATTGAAGATTAAACCATGTCCATGATTTTAGGGTTTTGGAGCAAGCGGTCTTCAAAATTGAAAGGTTTTGGCCCAACAAAGTCACTAGAGTGGTGATACTAATCTTTGTCAAAGTCACTAGAGCAGTCAAAAATGAGTTCAAATTTTGATGTCATTATTACAAGCATGAAATAAAGAAATGACATAAACAGTGAGTTACAAAAAAATGTTTCGAAATTATAGCCAATCTACAAAAACATCAGAAACAACCATAATCACTGAATTGGGCACAGAAAGATGCAATAACACTTTTTTTTTCACGACAAACTCAATTCTATTAGCACAACAACTTATAGTTCAACTGACAAGGAAGTTTCCTCATGTAGACAAAAAAACTAGCACTCTTGCTCCCCTCCAGTGTCACTGCCCCCAAGTGCATGCTTCCGTGTTGCCAAGTGATTGACATCATTTCATGCTTATATTTGTATCTTATATCCATTATCTTTCACCTAAACAATGCTATGTGACGAGTTTCATGTTTGAATTTCAGAAATAAATAGGTTTGAAGAGATGAAGCATAAAAGGACCCAAAATCTGGGAAAAAGGACTGAATTGTGAGATCTGGGGATGATTGATTCGTTTTATATTAAACCGCAAGTGCACAGCCGCGTTGAAGCGGTGGCAAATACGGGTCGATCCACAGGGAGGTGTGTCAACTTTCAGTTTGTGCGAAGGCGAGTGGGAAAGAAAGGAGAGAAAGGTTGGTTACACTAAACTACACTACAATGCAAAAAGGAAATGGAAGATAAGCAATAAAACTAAACCCCATAGGGGGTAGAGAAATAATGTGAAAATAAAGATGTGTGTGTGTGTGTTCAATTATGCTCCTCACAACATGTAGTGCATGAAATCATAAAACTAAATCCAACTTTGCCTCCACATGAAATAAGATAAGACTATATCGTTAAAACATACAAGACAATAATTGGAATGAAGCTAAATGAACTCATGTATAAAGACTACCCTACTATGCCTCCACATGAAATAAGATAACCCAATATCATTAAAACATACAAGACATTAACCAAGGTAAAGGCAACAAGAGTACATACACTACAAATTGTGTTTCCAATATTAATTCCATCCATATCCTCACGTTATCATTCCCCATAAAATAGGTCCACTAATCAAAGCATAAGCTAAGCTTCATTCAAGAGCATTAGCATATCAAAGATAAGAGTGAAATCCCATTAGATGGTTATGGAAATCATATAAGGCTCAATGGATTAAGATAACACACACCTAATACACTACATGATCATATCACATATTTCTCCACGCCCCAAATGGGGATGGAACTACTCACTAATCATTACACTACCTACATTAACAAAATGAAACATTATACTGAAATGAAATTTAACTAAGCAAGAAAGGGGCATTAAAGAAGCTTAAAAGGAAAGGAAATACTAAACAAGCATGCACAAATTAAAAGACAAGATTAAAAGAAACTAGAACAATTATTTTATTAACAATGACTCACATTGAAGGTAGCATTCTGCTCCACCTTGAGTTTGCTTCAAGGCTTACTCCTTAGTAGAGAGAATGCCACCAAGCAATGGGTAGTTTACAATAGAAGGTGAAGAGTTCTATTTATAGCCAAAGAAAAAGGCAATCCGGGACAATCCCCCGATGTGGGACTAAACAAATACCAAAAATAGACTAAATACACACTTATACGTGACCCACCAAAATCTTAGTGGATTTGGGACAAAACAGACCGCCAATTAGCGGTCTTGGACCACCAATTGGCGGTCTATATGGGCCGGATCACGTTGGATTTTATTCTGGGCTTTTCTGGATGTCTTTGTTGGTCTTTGATGCATCTACTTCACTTGTTGGAGCTCCGACCCGAATAGAATTGCCAAAATACTTCCCATGATTGTGTGGAGTTTTTTGTTTTGCTCTTTGGTCCTTCGGTCTTACGTTCAGGTACTTCTCCCTTGCATCTTAGTCCCTAGGTCTCACAATTAAGTCATTTTCCCTGTTTTGGGTCCTTGTGTGCTTCATCTCTTTAAACCTATTTATTTCTGAAATTCAAACATAAAACTCGTCATGTTGCATTGCTTAGGTGTAAGATAAGGGATATAATATACAAATATAAGCATGAAATGATGACAATCAAATACCCCCACACAAGATAAAGGATTGTGCCTTATCTTTTTTGTCCCGTGGCCCTTGAGCCACATGATCTTAATGTTGTGCCTCTTAAGGACTCACCTCTGGTGGAGCAAGAACTCCCTAGTACCCTCAATTTCAAACAACCTGATGAGAGTTTTCCTCTCACTATTGTTCCTGATCATCTTGGAAATGATGGAACATCATTTCATGCTCTTAGGTGTGGGGGTATTTGATTGACATCATTTCATGCTTATATTTGTATCTTATATCCATTATCTTACACCTAAGCAATGCTACGTGACGAGTTTTATGTTTGAATTTCAGAAATAAATAGGTTTGAAGAGATGAAGCATGAAAGGACCCAAAAGCAGGGAAAAATGACTTAATTGTGAGACCTGGGGACTGAGATGCAAGGGGGATGGACCTGAACGTAAGACCGAAGGACCTAAGAGGAAAACAGAAAACTCCACATCATCATCAGGAGTATTTTGACAATTTGATTTGGGTCGGAGCTCCAATAAACAAAGTAGATGCATCACACACAAACAAACACATCAAGCAAAGCCCAACATCAAAAACAGACGGATCTGGATCCTGTAGACCGTCAATTGGCAGTCCGGATCTTCCCAGATCCGATGAAACTTCTGGAGAGCTGTATTAGATAATGTTTAGGCTATTTTTGGTATTTGTTTAGTCCCACATCGGGGGATTGTCCCGGATTAGCCTTTTCCATGCCTATAAATAGAACTCTTCACCTTCCATTGTAATGACCCATTGCTTGGTGGCATTCTCTCCACTAAGGAGTGAGCCTTGAAGCAAAAACTCAAGGTGGAGAAGAATGCTACCTTCAATGTGAGTCATTTGTTAATAAAATAATTCTTCTAGTTTCTTTTAATCTTGTCTTTTAAATTGTGCATGCTTGTTTAGTCTTTCCTTTCCTTTTAAGCTTCTTTAATATTTCTTGCTTTCTTAGGGTAATTTGATTTCAGTATTATGCTTCATTTTGTTAATATAGTTAGTGTAATGAGTAGTGAGTAGTTCCATCCCCATTTGGGGGGTGGAGAATTATGTGATATGATCATGTAGTGTATTACGTGTGTGTTATCTTAATCCCTTGAGCTTTATATGATTTTCATAACCATCTAATGGGTTTTCACTCTTATCTTTGATATGCTAATGCTTTTGAATGAAGCTTAGCTTATGCTTTGATTAGTGGACCTATTTTATGGGGAATGATAAGGTTAGGATATGGATGGAATTAATATTGGAAACACAATTTGTAGTGTATGTACTCTTGTTTCCTTTACTTTAGTTAATGTCTTGTATGTTTTAATGATGTAGTCTTATCTTAATTCATGTGGAGGCATAGTAGGGTCTAGTCTTTATACAAGAGTTCATTTAGCTTCATTCCAATTATTGTCTTGTATGTTTTAATGATGTAGTCTTATCTTAATTCATGTGGAGGCAAAGTTGGATGTAGTTTTATGATTTCATGCACTACATGTTGTGAAGAGCTTAATTGAACACACATCTTTCTAATCACATTATTTCTCTACCCGCTATGGGCTTTAGTTTTATTGCTTATCTTTCATTTCCTTTTGCATCTTAGTGTAGTTTAGTGTAATCAACCTTTCTCTCCTTTCCTTACCACTCGCCTTTGCACAAACCAAACGTCGACACACCTCCCAGTTGATGACCCGTATTTGCCACTGCTTCAATGCGGCTGTGCACTTGCGGTTTAAAATAAAACGATCAATCAAGTTTTTGGCGCCGTTGCCGGGGAGGTGCTCTGTCCAGACCTTGGTTTGGACGATTCGAGTGGTTTTTAATTTTTTGTTTCCTGTTTTTCTTAGTTTCAGGGATCCTAGAGATCATGGGGAGGATACTGGAGGAGTTGGAGCACCTGAAAATCAAAAGGGACCGTCAATCAGCGGTCTGTGACCGCCAATTGGCGGCCTGGTGAGGTCGTCGTGCTTCCATTTTTCTTCTGGTAGTTTTGTTCTTAATTTGTGTTATCTGGGAGCCCTATTTTGCATGTCGTGACTTCTAGTTTGCTCCCATATCATTAATCACTCCCCCATTAATCAACTTGGCCTTAAAATCCAAAGCAAAAGATTAGACACTCTTATTTGTTTAGGTCACGCATCATGAACCTGACTTAGGCATATAGTCGTCTTTTCTTTTAGCTTTATCTACAGTTGTTGAGCGCTGCGTGAGGTACGCATTTCCTACACTCATTCATGCATCTTGTATGCCCATGCATTAGTTAGTAGGAATTGCATCAGGACAAGAGTGAGTTGAGCGTTTTGATTGGAGCGATTGATTGCTAAATCTAGGATCAAAACGCTACTAAGGAGGGGTTGTCCCATAAAAGATAAGGTGGGGGATTTCGTCACCCTTTCCTTGGCCCCAAAAAGCACTTTTAATCAAGCCTTAACTAAAAGCAAGTACACATTAACCCTAGGATTTCGGACGCACTAGGAGAGTAATCTAGTTGAGACCGCCATGGCCTGATCGGCATTGCCTATCTTGTCGATAGTAGGAGGTACTAGATCTCCGGATCTGGTATCACTTGCTCGGCATTGTGGTCCTCGTTGTAGGGAGGTGAGGCGTGTCGAGGCTAGTGACCTCGAAGTCAAGCGTCGTCTAGCCTAAGGACCCATTGCCTTACATTGTTTGAGTCGTGCTTCCTAGTTAGGCTTCTACCTGATCCCATTACCCACGCTAGCTCTAGGATTCTTCCCTTCTCCTCTGAGTCATATTGTTTTCACCTTCTTCTACGTTATAGTCTCCTCCCCTTTACACTCTCTGTTAGCATTTTAGGGTCGAGTCGAGCACTTTTTGCGAGCTTAGCCTCGTGGTGGTGAGAGTGGTCGACTCGAGAGTTTTTGTTGAGATGGATGGTTATATGGGCGACCATCCATATCATTGTTGGGACCAAGACAATTCGCCCTGGTACTCTCGACCCATGCATCCTGGGGTACCTCAGACAAACACCCCGTATGGTTGGGATAATCTTAATTGTGTGACTGAGCATTCTTCATATTGGGGTAATATGAGAGAGGTACTGACTGCTAGACCACCATCTAGTTATGTCGGATCATATATTGGTCATCAAACTGAGACATTACAAGAACCTTTGGCCTCTTTCATGCATGTGGTAGATGACATGAGTGCACCGGTGGCTCCAGTAGCCGTACCGTGTGACTGTTGTGGGTTGAGTGGTCAAGTTATCAGGGAATGTCCTTATGTTGCCCCTGAGCCTGAGTATGAGCACACATTTTCCCAAAATGCTCATTATGACCATTACGCATCCACGTACAACCCGAGAGGGATGGATTCGTGGGGAGACAATCCTTATTGAAATTCTTATACATCATTTCCACCCCAGTATCCTCCTCCCGAATACTCAAAAGTCTACCAACACCCCACTTCAAATCATTGGAATCATTCTCAGCCCATCAACACCACCCAACCCCAAAATTTCCCAAGCTCTGACTTGGACCTCATAGTTGACCGCATACCTGATTCCTTGAAACAAACTCTCCTTACGTTCATGGAAACCACTCAACAGTCCACACAAAATATGGCACTGCAAGTGAGTCAAATGTCGCAGCAATTAAGTGAACGTGAGGAGAGCAACTTTTCTTGATATGCTGCTAATCAAATACCCTCACACTTACCTTTTGCTAGTCCTGAGCAAAACAAAGAAAATAATATATAAAAGGGGAAATCCTAACTCACTTTCGTAGGAATCACGATTACACTTAGTACGCGCAACAAGACGTTAAACCTCCTTGTTGCCAAGGAGGAGGAGTGGTGTCTCCTGAGTGTTTGTAGTGGAAATATACATAAAATCCGAACATTGATACATTATTCAACCTAGCAACTCGACTCTATGGACCTATTTTTGTCGATCATTGGACAAGGTAATCCTACGGGCCGACTCTATATATGTATCTTGTCAACAAACCTAGCCAAGGGAACCATTCATGCAAGTTAATTAAGGACTTAAGTGAAAGACATGGGCAACCTTTAACAACCTCAAGTGATACGTCGTGTAAAGTCCATTAAGGTTTTTAAATTTTTTTTCTTTTTTTCTTTTTGGAGAATAAGAAGTTAAAATTAGTTGGTGTTTAATTCTCCCAATGGCGAGTTTCGTGCACCATTGCCTGTGAGGACTTACACTATCATGTACACCTTCCCCCAAATCTCCACATAGGGCGATCCCTACCACCCATGTTACGGGAATTTGGTCGGTACAACGCAAGGCAGATGACTCGAGAGCACCAGGTACTAAGTCCCCTCGGACCTAATTTCCGTTGTTATAGGAGCTGTGGGAGAAGAGAGAACACCCTACTAAATTATTTCTTATCTACACATGAACCAAAATCCCTACAGTTAAGGTTTCACAATAGGAATTTAAGGGTCCCTGACTACAAAAAACTTCCTTATACTAACAGACACTAATTCTTCAACTCACTAGGCTCAGTGTGGACTTCTTTATTTGTTGAGTACTGAAACCCTATGATTACTCTCCTCTCGAGGGAAAACCGGGGTGCATCTTTATGACTTGATAAAACCTAAATCCGGTGTACTAGATATCCTAATGCATAATGTTCCAGTCAATTCTGGGAGCTTCCTTTTTACTTTGCGTCTCAACGATTTTGCAAATGCTAAACACATACAAAATCCACAAAATATTTTCTTTCGCAAACACATGAAGATTTGAAAGAAATAGAAAAAATAAAGCACCCGGCAGTCAAAAGAAGGCAAGTCACCCACGGATCTTGGTATAGCAGATATATCAATGTAAATTGCAGCACACTATCATGACCTTAGCAATACAAACAAAAGAAAACAAAAGAAAAGGAAAAAAACTCGACTATGTACATACGTAAAGCACCCCCAACACTTACTTCATGCATTGTCCTCAATGAATGTGAGTATGATACTACATGAATGTATGCATAACAAATAAAAGATCACACCAATTGAAGCGCAAAAGGAAGTTCATGGTTAAGTTGATGGACATATACCTGAATTTCTGAAAACATGTGAGATACGTAAGATGGGAGACAAATACGTGAAACAAATAGTACCCAAATACTCATGGGTGGGGGCCACAACAATCAATGCTCACTTGTGGAGTCTTTTTCTTTCTTTTTTTAAGGAAAACTATGTACATTAATGGGCTCTCATCTTAATTTGTCAAAGAACATCACATGGCAATCCGCCATCTCTCGAACCAGAAATTCACATGTGTGGGCTCGTAATATGAGAAACAAGAGAATTGTTGAGGGATTTATGAACCAAGGATGATAATTTAAGACTCACAAAACCAGGGTCTATGAAAGGACATGGAAACAAATATGTTTCCATTCGGAGACAAAGCTGAGGATCATCAATATATACCCTCCAACTGACATTTGGGTGCACAGGGTTCATTTCATCCATACAAAGTGACAACCTGGACTTATTACCCAGATGGCAACTCCAGAAATAGAATTGTTTGACCACTTCACACCCTTATAAGTATTGTGGTCGTTTGATGCCTCTTGAGAATGAGTAAGAAGGGAGGCAAGCATGAGAGGTGAATCTTCGTCTGGTTGTTCGATTTGTAGAGTATTAGGTGGTTGATTCTTAACCCACATTGGGTCCTCAATAGATAGAGAGTGAAGAGCAGATCGCCTAGAGTCCACAAAAATGGTATCTTGTGGCTCAAGAGCCACATGATCGAAAGGATGTGGCTCAAAGGCCACATGATCACAAGATAAGGCACCTTCTTTGCCAGCCCAGTTGAAACATATTCACCACCATCAATATCTCCATCGAACAACTCTCTGAAATAGTTGAAGGTGCTTTCGACTTCGTTCTCATTTGTGCCCTGGATAAGATTGAACTCAATAGGGTCATCGAAAGCACCTAGCTTATTCCCAATGGTGAAGATGTTGAAATCAGCACACTGACTACCATATGTCAAGCGCATCAGACCATTATGACAATTTATCATGGCATTAGAAGTCGCTAGAAATGGTCACCACAAAATAAGAGGAATTTGTCCAAGTGAGTTTGACACAGGTTCCGTATCAAAAACAAAAAAATCGACTAGATAAATGAACTCACCAACTTTGATAAGAACATCTTCCACCACGCCCCTCAATTTCTTCATTGACCTATCAGCCAGTTGAATAGTAGTTTTTGTTTGTTTAAGGTCTCCAAGACCAAGGTGGACGTAGAAAGAATACGACAAAAGATTGGCAAATGCACCTAAGTCCAATAAAGCTCGACATACTAACACATCACCAATCATACAAGAAATAGTAGGACAACTAAGGTCCTTGTATTTGACGTGCATGAGTTGTGCCAACAATAAACTCACGTTTTCCGCAAGAAAAGCTTTCTTGGGAACATTGGTTTTTCTCTTGTTGGTACATAAATCCATGAGAACCTTGCCATAAGGTGACATATGTAGAATCACCTCCAACATCAGAATGTTCACCTTAACTTGCCGATCTCAAGCATCTTGTCATATTGATATGAAGTTTCCTCTTTAAGGCGCTCAAGGAATGGTGCCTTCGGGGCATAGGGTCTTTTCAAGGAACCTCAGACTCTGATTCCTTTGACACATGATGAGACAAAGGATCCTCAAGGTTCGGCCCCAATATCGAAATAAAAGTAGAAAAACCTCAGGATCAAGCTCATTCCTGGAAGTATTTGTTTAGGGAACCTCAGGATCTGGATACCTCGTAGATGTGGGTATCACCACAGGTCTGGTGACACCAAGTGATGGTGATTGCAAGGACGACAACCCAATTTGGTTGTCCACCTCCTTAGTAGACCTCAAAGTATGAATCACATTAACATGATGGATCAGTACAGAGGTAGCTCGATGTACTAGTCGCCTTCCTTGAGATTGGGTACCCCAGGGATTCACCTCGGGTTGACTCGATAACTGACCCTTCTCACGTTTATAGAGCTAACAAGCTAGCTGGCTAACTTGCACTTCCAATGCTTTGATCGAATTGTTGTTGGCCGCAAACATGGTTTGCGAGCTCTGTATGAACGCTTGAAAGGTCTTGTTAGTATAACCTAAAGATGAGGCTTAAAGGGGTTGGGGAGTATGAGGTTGAGAACTTTGTTGTGGTGGTTGGTAGGTCGCTGATGGGCATGGAGGGTGATAAGGTGGTGGTTGGGGTTTAGCGTGCGAGCTTTGACCGTGGCCCCGACTGGACCCCCAAGAGAAGTTAGGGTGGTTTTGTCATCCCAGGTTGTAGGAGTGACTATATGGGTCATTATGAGGCAGTTGTTGATACATTACAATTGCATGCTCAGTATGACTTTGAGTGTAGGCACATTACAAGTCACTATGTCCCGTAAGTCGACACTTACTACAAGCGGGAGTAGCGACCTGAGCTGCACGAGCTCGGTCCAACTCTAACTCTCAATCCTACGCATGAGAGAAGCCATTTTCACCTCAGACACGATAGTTGACTCAACTTGGTATTATCCAACTCCACCATTATACCTGGCGGGTGGTGACTCTCTCATGGTGTCCCACTCAAGGGTATGTTCAACCATTAATTCAAAAGTATCTCATACCTCACAAATGGGTTTCATTTGGAAATCACCCTGACACTTCGACTCCAACAATGTGCGGGTGTTATAGTTGAGGCCCTCATAAACAATCTGGCACAGTTGCCACATCTCAAATCCATGACAAGGGCACTACAAGAGAAGGTCCTTGAACTTCTCAAAGAAGGCATAAAACGATTCGGTCTCAGTCTGATATATTTTATGTATCTAGTGCCATATCTATTGAGTCTTCCTTTGGGGAAAGAATCTTTTCGGAAAGACGGTTACAAGGTCATCCCAAGACCGAATCGAGTTTGTCGGGAGGCTGTACATCCATTTGTTCACGTTATCCATCAACGCAAAAGAAATCATCCTTAACTGGACTAAATCCTTGTCAAGCTGTTGAAGCTTGAACATGGAGCATACCTCCTCGAATTCACGAATAAAGATATACGAATCCTCTTTATAAGCTGTGAAGGTAGGAGACATGCTCACATATTAATGTTTTAATTTATAGTTGTTCCCGCGAGCGGGTGGGAGAACTATGCAAGAAGGTTGCACGACCCAAATAGGATGGGTCTGCTAGCACAAAGTCATCAGTCAATCTTGTTGAGCTAAGGATGGTGGTAATCCCATAACATGATCATGACTGGGGCCCTCTTCCTCTCGAGTTGGAGGACGAGGAGATGGTCTACGTGGTGGTGGAAGTGGACCGAGGAGCTCCATGTATGGAGACCGATGTCCTCCACCTCCAAGAGACAACGAGGCTACGTGTTCCAAAGGAGCTCGAGGCGGAGAAGGACGATCACCTAGACGATCCATCTTAACGACATGATCAACTCTCTCAAGCCAAGCACCATCACCAAGGCGAGTCCAACCTCGCATAAACGTGCTCGACTAGATTGGACAACCACAAACAAATAGAATGTGTAATAAGAGGAGGAGACTATAACCTTGAATGTAGATAAGGAGAGGACTCAGAAGAGAAGGGAAGAATTCATAGAGCTAGCGTGGGTAGGGGTGAGGGTAGAAAGCTAATCTATCAAACACGACTCAAACAAGCTTAGGTTGGCTATGGGTCCTTAGACTAGACGCTGCATAACAAAGACTCTCCACACTCCCTCACCTCTCTCAGTAGACGGTCACAAAGTTGAATGAGAAAGTCAAGATGCGGAGGACCCAAAAGTCCCAATGCAACTAAGCAAACGACGACGTTCAGGCTGTGAAGTCAAAAATGGGATTGTCTCCTAAGTGTGCCCGAATCCTAGGGCCAATGTCTCCTTGATTTTAGATTAAGGTTTTTGATTAGTGTGATTCTTGGGGAAAAGGAAGGGGTGATGAAATCCCCCACCTTATCTTGTATGGGACAACCCTCTTAGAGTAGTTTGATCCCTAAACTAGCAATCAAGCCCTCCAATCAAACTCTCACCTCACTCTTGTTCCAATGTCACCCTACTAACTAATGCTTGCAAGCTAATGCATGAATGAATGAAGAAGGGGTCATATCTCACACCAGCAATCAACAACAGAATTGCAAACAAAAGAAAGACGAATGCGTGCAAGGTCTATAGATGATGCATGACCTAGATGGCAAATAATTTAATCTTTTGTTTTGAGTTTTAGAGGCTAAGTTATGTTAAAGATGGGGGAATGCTTGTCAAATTAATTTCTACCATCAAAACATAGCATATATGAAATGGACAATGGCATATATCTACAGGTGAAATAGAAAGAGAAACCAACTCACCAAATTCGCCACCGGCAGATGAAAATCTGCCACTGGCAGATTGTTTGGGGATTCTGGTCCCCAAATGCCTCCTAGAAGCTTCCTTGCTTCTGTGAAGTGCTCCTGTCCACTTGCTCCCCTGTTAGTAACAAAACTAAAAGAAAATGTAAGAAAAACCCACCGAAATGGTGGAAACAACAACGACTACGACCAACTCCCAGCAATGGCGCCAAAAACTTGATTAATCGTTTTAATAACTGCAAGTGCACGATGTCGGTGAACATGTGGCAAATACGGGTCAAACCTCAAGGATTCGTGACTGTTGTTGTGACTACCATACTCGATTGGGAAAGGAGAGGAGAATGAGAGGATTATGCTACACTAACTACACCAAACGAGGAATTAATCAACATGAAAACTAAACTCTCATGGAACGGACGTGTGTAGGTATGTGTGAGTGGGTCTTCATTACATGAAGTACAAATGTGTAAAGTAGGTGAAATCAACTAGAAACTAGTGTGGAGTCTAATTAATATCAACTACATTTACATGAATACATGACTCATATAGTTAGACATGAACTTAAAATGCACTTTGGGTTCTCAAGAATGAACTAAGTACCTACTGTGGACATTAGGACATCAATTAACCATCCATACAACTCAATACATTCATGCATTCTCTTCTAATCAAGCATCCATACATAACAAGCCATTCACCACAACTAGAATATCATTTACAAGCAACATGATAAATTCTAGATCTAGCATTAGACAAGTAGCTTGTGTGGCCATTATCTCATCTAATACAAGTTTTAGTGATGTGAAATTAAGTTTGAACCGCAAGCGCACGACCGCGATGAAGCGGTGGCAAGTACGGGTCGATCCACAAGGACGTGTGTCGACTATTGTTCTTTCGAAGGCAACTGGGAAACAATAGGGAGAAGAAGTTGATTACACTAAAGTAAACTACACTAAACTGTAAGAAACAAACAAAGAAATGAAAGCATGAGAGGAACTAAAACTAAACTAAGCAACTACTAATAAGAAAGATGAAATTCAAGAATAAAAACCCCCAAGGGGTGGAGTGTGAAAATTATATGAAGTGAGAGAAGTGATGAATGACGCATGTAAGCATGTGTGTGTGTGTCATGTGTGTATGTTCATGCATAGGAAGTGTCTAAAGATGTGATAAAACTTATCAATCCATTCACATAACATACTAGCAATTCCTACTTGATTATCACAAGATGAGGCTCAGCATGAGAAGTGTCTAATATTATGGAAAAACTCATCAAAAACCAGGAACTCATGTGAAGAACAAAACTAAGCATGGGAAGTGTCTAAAATTTATGACAAAACCCATCAAAATAAAGTTTCTTCAATCAATCAAGCAATTAATTGCTAATACAAACACATGACTAAAATGTAGCATATCCAACAGGAAATTTCAGCCAATAAACATGAGGAAACCAAGCATGGGAAGTGTCTAAATCTTTTGGCAAAACCCATCAAAAATCCCCCAGATGTAGATGAATAAACAACCCCGATGAACAACAAACATTCAAGTCTTCACAATCTAAATTCATCAACCATTCAAAACCTCATAAATGTACATCATCTCCACCCCCTAAAGTGGGATGGAACGACTCACCACTCATTATGCTAACATTCAGATTAAGAAGAGAAAATATTCTAATTATACTAAGATTACTAAAACACAATTAAGTTAAGTATGCAAGAATTAGAAAAGAGACAACATGAACTAACAAAACATTTTTTATTGCTCACTCACATTACCAGTAGCATCTCTCCACTAGAGTTTTGCTCCAAGGCTTTATTCCAAGTAGAGAGAATAGCCACCAAGAGAGGAGATATATTACAAAGGAGGAGAAAGAGTTCTACTTATAGTCATGAAAAAAGGTAACCCGAGACAATCCCTGGTATGGGACTAAACGCATACTATAAATGGACATAAAACAACATCATTGAACACCATACGAAACCATGAATTGTTTGGAGCAATTTGGAATGCCATTTGGCAGTTTGGGACAGCCAATTGGCGGTCTGGATTGCCTTCATGGGGTCTGGTTTTGGGTGGCTTGATTTCTTGATGTTTGATGAACCCTATTTGGTTGTTGTTTAGACCCAGATCTAGTTGCCAAAATACTCCTCATGATGGTGTGAAATTTCTTGATTTTCTCATTGGTACTTTTGGTTTACATAAGTGTCCTTCTCTCTTGCATCTCAGTTCATAAGTCTTGCAATTCAGTCATTTCTCTTGCTTTTAGGTCCTTTTTGTGTCTCTTCTTCTCACTTGTCTTATTCGTGAAACTTGAACATAAAACTCGTTATGTAGCATTGATTAGGTTAAAAAAAGGATATAAGACACAAATATATGCATGATATGATGCCAATCATTTAGCAAGTTACATGGATAGACCTACATTAAGCATATGAAATGACACAAGATAAGAACTCATCACTAACACATCACATACTCTACATGACCTCCACCCCAAATGGGGTGGATCTACTCACTAATCATTAAAATAACAATTATACCCAGAAAGAAAGACATTCTAACTAAATATACTAAGATTAAGGAAACAAAACTAAGCTAAACATGCAAGCATTCAGAAGAGACAACATTAAAACAAAACTAGAAGAGACTTACATTACAAGTAGCATTCCATTCACTTGAGTTTTGCTCCAAAGGCTCACTCCAAGTAGAGAGAATGGAGACCAACCAATGGGTTCTTTACAAAGGAATACGAGGAGTTCTATTTACAAACATGAAAAAGGCAACTGGAGACAATCCATCGGTGTGGGACTAATGAAACTTTCTAAAATAGACATATATAACAACCACACGAAACTAGGTTGAATTCTGACTAAAGTGGACCACCAATTGGAGGTTTGGGGCTGCCAATTGGCGGTCATTATTGGTCTGATGCGACCCGTTTTTGGCTGTCTTCTTAAACTAGGGGTGTAAAGGAGTCGGGTACGGGTCGGGTGTGCCCCTACTCGTACCCGTACCCGTCCAAATTTACGGGTATTTACCCTGCCAAAAACATTTATACCCGTATCAGACTCGTACCCATTAAGTTAGCGGATACGGGGCAGGTAAACAGGTATGACAGGTATAATATATAATATCTAAAAATATATAATACATCAAGTATATAATATATAATATCTAAACATATATAATATATAACATATAAAATATATAATATATAATATCTAAAAAATATAATATATAAAAATATATAATAGATCTTAACGGGTATACGGGTAAACAAGTACGAGTAATGCGCATACGCGTACCCGACCCAGGTAAACAGGTACGATTATGAATTTTTAAACAAGTATAATTTTTTGTACTTGTACCCGTACCCGACACGGTCGGGTGACGAGGTATACGGATATTACCAGCCCCGTTTACACCCTTATCGTAAACGCTTCAATTCTTCCCGTGTGGAGCACCCTGATTGGTTGTTTGAGTCTAGGCCGATTATTATTGCCCAAATACTCCTCATGATGGTGTGGAGTTTCTCCGTTTGCTACTTGGTCCTTGCAGCTTACATTCAGGTCCTTCCCTCTTGAAGATAGGTCCATAGGTCCCACATGATAGTCCTTTTTCTTATGTTATGTCCTTTCCTCTTCCTTTCTCTTCTTTATTACCTAAAATCTAAAACACATCAACCAAACACTCGAGTAGCAAAAAAATAGGGTAAAATAAAGGATATATAGCGTGAATACAATGTATGATATGCTACTAATCAGTTACTTTTTTATGGAATGGACTGCTTGGACGCTCACATGACTTAGTTGGAAGCATCTACTTCTTCTCTCCTCAACACATTGCAATCCAGGGTTGATTCTGCCCTCATGATTCTCCAAAATCAAAGGATGGGTTGAGTGTTTTGTTTGGTATTTTATGTTGGTGTTATGTTGTTTCTTTATTTTTGGACTCGAGTTGTTGGACTGTTCAAACTATAGGATCTAATTACCCCTTGAATTAGTCTAAAGGGTTGGTGAATAGACTAATTAGGTTCTTTAAAACTTAAGCTATTAAAATAATAACAATATAATGAAATAGAGAAAGAGATAAATCTACAAACCCGATGTATAGAGGTTTGGATCCAACCACCAGATCGTAGTCCTCTCTTACGAATTGCTCCTCCTCGAGCAACTTTGCATACTCCACTATTCCGATCTCCGTTCCCGGCTGAGATCAAGCTTTTACACTTCAAGCTTGTGAACACCCTTGCCAAGCTTGGACCACCTTCTCATAATCCAAGAAGAGCTTCCCTCCGGAAGCTAATACAACACTTTGCTGGAGAATTGAGTAACCAATTCTAATCTTTAGCACTTCAATGACTGATGAATGCAATGAGTGAATCAAGTGGAATATTGAGGACAATTGAGAAGTTTAGAGCAATTGAGAATGGTATGGGAGTCTGTGCTTTAGAGAAAGGATTGGTAACCTTGAAAGGTTTTTAAGCTCTATTTATAGGCTCCAAAACTTAAACTAGCCATTGGGATTGAAGTGGTAATGATTTGAGCAAGATACATAAAACAGACTAGTTCATGGTCGACCATTTTCTTGTAAATAAGAAAGTGTTCGAGTTGAAATGCATACCGATCGAACGACGTAGGCTAGAACTTAAGTGGTCGGTCGAACCAGATATAGGAATGGTCGACCATTCGAAGGTTTTGGCTAGAATAATAATAACCAAATGATGTAATGGTTGAACCAAATAAGAATTTAGTTCAACCGAAAATAATAGGAAGTTTGGGAGTTCGAATTGTTCATGATCCGGTCGATCGCCGTCATGGCATTGTTTGACCAGTGGCCAAAAATACGAATTGAGTTAGTTGTAGTATGTGTATATGACCATTGTATAATATGACAAGTATAACGATCATATTTAAGACAAATACGAGGTGTCAAATGGTCGATCAAAAGTTAAGTTCTGGTCGACCAGTTTGCACACTAACAATGCGACGTGCGGAGAAACAACCGTTGAAGTAGAGATGAATAAGTTCAAAGCATGTATCAATTTTCAAGGAAAATGGTCGAACAAGGATGAGAAATCGGTCGATCATTTTGGAAGGAGTAAAAGCCTATTACAACAGGTCGAACAAAGAAAATTACCGTTCGACCGTTCTGGAAAAAAATAACTGTGTCATAAGAAAAATTGTTAGTTAAAAAATCGGTCGAACCTAATGGTCCAACGGTTGACCATTTTATGCAGGAACTCTAATCGAAGAGAGGTTCTTATGTGTAATGGGTCACCTAAAGGAGTCGGTTTGATATTGAAATATGTATGAGACTTCTATATGTTTCTATGGACAATGCAATGCAATTCAATCAAGAGTTCAAGTGCCCAAGTTACATTTGAATCCTAAGAACAAGAAACATAAATCCTATCTATTCTACAACTTGATTTCTTGTCAACGAGTATTTAGCCAAAAAGCCAACAATCTCCTTTTTTTGTGATAACAACCTAACAATCTAAATACATGTTAATCGTCAATTTTTATCATGATAACTCCCCCTTTCTTATAGCTCCCCCTATCTAATATCTCCCCTAGCTACTTACACATGTCATGTATTTATCTCTCCCACTTTAGCATGATCAATTCAAAGCAAATACCAAACAACAAAACAATAATAAAGGTCCAACACCGAAACCAAAACATCAATCAAGAAGTTGATCATGAAGAAAGGATTTTAGGGAATCAATCCCTTTCATAACAGAGTCCAACCGAGCATTCATGTTGGCTTCAAGACGATCAAAATGAGCTAAAGAAGATGCCTCAAACGCATCAAGACGGTTTGATAGCTGCTTAAAGGAAGAAGCATCGCTCGAGCTAGCATAGTTAGTTGACCCCAAGAGTCACTCGTCTCCCTCAGATCTTGGATTGGCATCCAACGTGGGTCAGCGAAAGCCTCTTCTTCTTTGGGTTCCTCGTCAGAAGATGGTTGTTTAGAAGTTGAGGCGTTAGTCTTCATTTTTGACAAAGTGGACTTGCAAATATGATATTTTGTAGGATAGTTATGGCCCCTAATTAATCTAATCAATTTTCTTAATTCTCTACTTGATTCAATCAAAGATGCAACGGAAAATAATTTAAAACCAGTAGGGAAAGGCTAATGCAAACCACAAGTGAACACGACGATTTTATAGAGGTTCGGCCACCTGCCTACTTTCTCACTTGCAGGCTTCGCTCGACTACGTAAGCTCCTCCTACGTCTTCACTATCCAATCTCGTTCTGGGACAAGATTAAGCCTTTACAACACGAACCCACGAACAACTCGCGCCAAGCTCGATTGGCTCTTCTCACAATCCGAGAAGGATGCTTCAGGCTTTCACCGAAACCTTTACAATTTGCTTCAGGATTTCACCGAAGCCTATGCTTGTTGACAACTTTATTGAGTGGATTAAAATACTCTCTAACTTGAGTACACTTTGAGTAAGATATGGAATTGATCAACGGTGTGGATGTTTTGGCTATTGTGGGATTGGTGATTTGGAGATTGGGAGAAGTCTCTCTAGTATGTAGAGCAATTGAAAGTATGAGAGGTGTGTGAATAAGGTGTATGAACCTCTATTTATAAGCTCCTAGAGATATATAGTCGTTGGGGAAGAATTGGGTTAGTTGTGTGTAAGATATACAAGTCAGAATTTGAAGTTCAACAATTCTGCCCCACAACGGTCGGCCGGGACGGGGTAAACGGTCGACCATTTCCTTAATAATAAGGAAACGTTCGAGCCACTTAAAACTCCGATCGAACCTATTTGGGCTATGACTTAAGTTATTGGTCGAACCAGGACGAGGGTCGGTCAACCGATATAAGGGTTTAGGCCTGGGGAACGGTAATCGGTCGAACACAAACTAAGGATACGTTCTTTTGACTGTTAGACTTGTCATATTAGGCCGAAGATAGTGATGCCACGTCTCCAATGCCCAAACCAACATACTCAACTCTTTGTCATAACTAGAATACGTTATGGCAGCCCAAGTAAGTTGCTCGCTAATGTATGCAATTGTTCGTCCTTGTAGGATAAGTACAACACCAATAGGTATACCAGAAGCATCACATTCAATCTCAAAAGTTTTTGTAAAGTTAGGTAAAGATAATAAAGGAGCATGAGTGTTGAACGTTTTATATTAAACCGCAAGTGCACGACCGCGTTGAAGCGGTGACAAATACGGGTCGATCCTCAGGGAGGTGAGCAGCCTCCCGTTTGCACGAAATCAAGTGGCAAAAATAGGGAAGAGAGTTTGATTATTCTACTCTACGCTACACTACGAAGTACGAAATGCGAAAGAAGACAACAAACGATGAACTACCAAACTAAACTAAGAACTAAATAAGTGCTGGAATTTAGAAATGGAAAACCCCTAAGGGGTGGAGTGAGTGCACACATGCAAAGAGGTGGGTGTTGAACACATTCTTTAAGCAAAAATGAAGGTGGTGTTATCATGCATAGGAAGTGTCTAAATGTTATGGCAAAACCTATCAATCTATTCACCAACCTAGTTGATTAACATTTACATATACATGTTGTTTATTTCAGAACCTAAACAAGCATGAGAGGTGTCTAATCATTTTCACAAAACTCATCAAGTTATAAATTCTATTCTAAACAAGCAAGCATACATTCATGTTTTATCAACACATTGTAAATAAAGCATTCATTCCATTCTCATTTGCATGTATGAACATCTACTCCACCCCTCAAAGGGGATGGAACTACTCACTACACATTAGACTAATTATTAAACTAAGCAAGGAAAGCATATTAACTAAGCTACTAGAACTAATGAAATGAAATTAAACAAAGTAAAACAAGAAACATAAAACAAACAACATAATAAAGAAACTTTTATTAAAGTGACTCACATTCAAGTAGCATCCTCCTACTTTAGTGTGTGCTTCAAGGCCTCACTTCTAGTAGGAAGAATAGCCACTTAAAATATGGAGTGATTACAATAGAAGGTGAAGAGTTCTATTTATAGCCAAAGAAAAAAGCAATCCGGGACAATCCCCCGATGTAGGACTAAACAAATACCACAAATAGCCTAAACGTCCTCTAATACATGTGCTGGAGAAATTTGAACGGATTCAGAAGGATCCAGACCGCGAATTAGCGGTCCCAGACCGCAAATCGGTGGTCCATAAGATTTGGATCCGGCTAAATTTCATTCTGGGCTTTTCTGGATTCCTTTGTCGGTCTTTGATGCATCTACTTTGTTTGTTGGAGCTCCAACCCGAATCTAATTGCCAAAATACTCCCCAAGATGGTGTGGAGTTTTGTGTTTTGCTCTTTGGTCCTTTGGTCTTACGTTCAGGTCCTTCTCCCTTGCATCTCAGTCCTCAGATCTCACAATTCAGTCCATTTTTCCAGCTTTTGGGTCCTTTTATGCTTCATCTCTTCAAACCTATTTATTCCTGAAAACTAAACATAAAACTCATTACATAGCATTGTTTAGGTGAAAGATAATGGATAGAATATACAAATATAAGCATGAAATGATGTCAATCAATGAGTTAATTTTTCCTTAAGCAGTTGGAATGCCTTTTCTTGCTCTTCACCCCATTTGAACCCAACTTTCTTTTTGATGACTTTGGTTATCTTTGCGGCGATGCTACTAAAGTCCTTCACAAATTGTCGATAAAAAATAGAACGTTAATGGAAATTTTGAACATTACTTACATTTGTTGGACTTACCCACCCTTGGATAGCCCAAATCTTCTCTACATCAACATGTACTCCTTGTGCACTCACAACAAAAACAAGAAACACGAGCTTATCCGTGCATATTGTTGGGGTGGTGCCCCAGGTATATCCCTCGGTGGACCGAAACTCTTCTGGACGCACCCGGTTTGTCCTGGCGGTGTAGTTTGTTAGTCAGTTGGGCTTCCTCACTGATGCCAATTGGTTTTAGTTGAGTGGTTAAGTCCACATTGTATTCCTACAAATTGTATCAAAGTCAGACACGGGATTGAGTTGTGCCTCTATAAGGGATGGGATTTTCCTGGGGGGATTGTTGAGGTGGAGCCCTAGGTATATCGCACGGTGGACCGAAGGTCACCCGGACGCACCCGGTTTGTCTTGGCGGTGTAGGTTGTTAGTTAGTTGGGCTCCCTTACTTATACTAATTGGTTTTAGGTGAGTGGTTAAGTCCATGCTGTATTCCTACACAAAAGGTGCACTTCTAATGGTTAGCATACAGTTTTTGTTCCCAAAGCACTTCAAGAACAAATTGTAAGTGCATCGAATGATCTTCCAAACTTTTGCTATAAATGAGTATATCATCAGAATAGACAACTGCAAAATTCCAATTAAAGCCACGCAAAACATGATTCATTACTCTCACAAAAGTACTAGAAGCATTAGTTAAACCAAAAGGCAAGACTAACCATTAATATAAACCATATTTTGTTTTAAATGCGGTTTTCCATTCATCACCTGCTTTGATCCTAATTTGTTGATATCCACATTTCAATACAACTTTAGAAAACACACATGAACCATGCAACTCATCTAACATATCAACTAAACGAGGAATAGGATGATACTTTACCGTAATGTTGTTGATTGCTTGGCAATCTACGCACATCCTCCACGTCCCATCATTCTTAGGAACAGAAATGGCTAGAACAGCGTATGGACTCATGCTTTCTCTCATGTGCCCATTTTCCATCAACTCACTAACTAATTGAATCAGTTATAATACTCAAGTGCACGACTATGTTGAAGCGGTGGCAAGCACGGGTTGGTCCATAGGGAGTGTGTGCGAGTCGGATACACGATACTCGAGTGGGGAAAGAAGAGAGGAATGGGGTCAGAATTACACTACGATGAGTATAAAATCGGAAAACAAATAATAAAACTAAACCCTTTAGTGGGTAGAGAAAGAATGATAATACAAACATATGTGTATGCGTGTATGTTCATTTGTGCTCATCACAACATGTAATACAAGAAATCCATAAAATGAAATCCAACTTTGCCTCCACAAGAAATAAGATAAAACATTATCACTAAAACATACAAGACAATAATTCAAATGTAGCTAAATGAGCTCATGCATAAGGACCAAACTCACTATGTCTCCACATGAAATAAGATTTGCACAATCATTAAAACGTACAAGACATTAATTAAGGTGAGGCCAACAAGAGCATGTGCTCCCACATGTGACGTTTCCTTCTTCCATTCCATCCTTATCCTCACCTCATCATTCCCCATAAAAGAGGCCAACTAATGTAAGCATGTGCTAAGAATCACTCAAGAGCATTAGCACAACAAAGATAAGAGTGAAATCTCATTAGATGGTTATGGTAACCATGTAAGGTTCAAAGGATTAGGATTAACACACACCTAATACATCACATAATCACATCACCTTCTTCACAACCCCCCATGGAGATGGACTACTCCCAACTAATCTCTAAACAAAAGAAATCATAAAAACAACATAAAACCATAATGGAAATGAAGAAAAACATGATTACGCAAACAACAACATAAAAGAAATTGCATCGAAGTAAAGAAATTAATGTAAAGAACATAACTCAACTAACTTGAAATGAAAAGATTACCATGTTCCTCCTTTTTCTCCTCTTCCACTAATGAGCAACAAAATAAACCTAAACTCATGGAGAAGAAAGAAGAAAAGGGAGAGGAGGATTACAATGGTATATATAGACTACTACATGGTTATGATTAATCTGCAAATATTCGAACGACTCTAAATCAAATCTAATTGTCCAGGAATGCTCTAAACTAACAACCCGACTCGCGGCCAAAATCATAGATCCAACAAAGCAACGTGATCCGCCAGTGGCAGATCTGAATGCTTTTATCGGGCTCAAATTTCTCCACTTGTAAAGTTGCCTTGTTTGTCACGTGGGTTGAAGCCCTGGTCCGCTGGTTCGAGCCCGTTTGTCTTTTATTGGTGAAATATTGATCTGATTCAAGACATGTGGCATACTATTTTGTTCTTCACCATCAGGTCCCTCCAGGTTTTCACTTCGGTCCATCCTATTTTGCGATTCAGATCTTGTGTATTACAAACATGTCCGGAAGTCCTCAATTCAGTCCATTCTTGTTGCACTCAGGTCCTTTTTCTCCCTTTTCTCCTCTTTATTACATAACACGTGGAACAATACAAACAAACACTCGACTAGCACAATTTGGGGTAAAATAAAGGATATATAGCAAGAATGGAATGTATGATATGTTACTAATCACTAACCTACCTTTGTAGTTCCTTTGTCTCCTCGAGATTACTCCTATAGGCTGGTCGGTTTGGAATGGTAGCACCGGATACAAAATCAATTTGATGTTATATCCCTCGAATAGGAGGTAATCCATTAGGAATTTTCTCGGGAAATACATACTCAAATTCCTCCAAGATAGAAACAATTGAAGTCGGCAAAGCATCATCAAGTTGGTAAGTATTCAAAAATGCCTATTTGTAGAAAAGTACAATCATTGGCTGATTAAGAAATAATGCTCTGCTTATTTCACTCGCCTTTGCATGGACAATTGTTTTTCTCTCAGCTTTTTCAATCTCTCTTTCTTTTTCTTTATGTTTTTCTCTTAATTTCTTTTTCTCCTTTTCACTTTTTTTATTTTGCTCGCTCTTTTTTTGTAATCTCACTTGATCCTCATAAACTTGTTTTGGTGTCAAAGGGACAAGACTAATTGTTATTTGGATGTAAACAAAAGAATAATTATTGGCGAAGCCAACATGCTGGACTCGTTTATCAAATTGCCATGGTCTTCCTAATAGCAAGTGCACAACTTGCATGGGAACCACATCACACAATACTGCATCCCCGAAAATCCAAATGCGAAGATTGACTAAAACTTGTTTATGTACCCTTACCTCCCGACTATCATTTAACCACTGCAAGTTGTAAGGTCGAGGATACTAAATTGTTGTCATGGCTAACTTCTCCACCATAGTAGTGCTAGCAACATTAGTACAACTCCCTCCATCAATAATCACACTACATACTTTATTTTGGACATGACATCTTGAATAGTGGCATATCATGCATCATATTCATGCTATATATCCTTAATTTTACCCCAATATTGTGCTTGTCGAGTGTTTGTTGTTATACTTCAGGTATTTGGTAATAAAATAAGAGAAGGGAAGAGAAGAGAAAAAAGGATGAAAGGTAAGAAGAAAGGACTTAGATGAAGCAAAATGGACTTCTCGGTCATACACAATGACCTATCTGCAAGAGTGAAGGACCTAGACGTAAGTCCAAAGTAATTTGGGCAATTAGATTCGGGCACAGACTCAAACAACCAATAAGAGTGCACTACACGTGGAGAATTGAAGCAATAAAGAAAGCATCAACATATATTTAGGAACATATATTTAGCGAATTTATATGTTTTTAGTACCACAAGCAGACTGGAAATACGGAAAGTGGTACTACGTGATGAGATACATGGAGGAAATCCTCCAATTTGCAACTTAAGACATAGCCCTATCCGAAGTAATATAGATTGCCATTCAGTTGTATAATTATAGTTTCATTATTTAGATATTAATATTTTTTACTTCTATTTTTATAGGGCTTCCCAAATATTAGTGATCCGTACTCGCAACAGGAGCTTGATGATACTCGCAACCAATGGGCTTGTCATTTTATCAGAAACATGTTAACGAACTAAGAGGTTCTCATATCACCAACACTTTTTTTAAAATTTATTTAACAAGTTTACTTGTCTTACAAACATACAATGTTATGCCTTAATATAATCACCTCATTTTTGGAATGAATGCCAAATGTTTGTGTATGTATGCTTGTGTGTATTTGTGGATGAAACTGTATATGTATTTGTGAATGAATTTGGTGCAGGATGAATGTTTTTCTTGTGTAGGTTCAATGTGTCTGCTATGCAGGTGTATCTATGATTGTTTTTTGTTGTCTAGGTTTCCGAATAGACGTGGGATGTTTCTCTAGGCCGACGTCTATTTCTTTGAAAAAGGGAATAGACGTCGGCTATTAGAGAAGATCGACATCTATACCTAGACAATAGACATCGGTTGGAAGATACGGTAGACGTCTATACCTAGCTAATAGACGACGGTCGTCTCTCCCAACCGACGTCTATTGTCTAGGTATAGACGTGGTCTTTAAGCGACCAACGTCTATGTATATACGACGTATACATAGACATTGGGTCTGGGGAACCTTATATCCGACGTACATTCCCCGTATATCTGACGTATATCCCTTTTCTTTAGTAGTGCTACCATGTTTAGTTCTAGGCAAACCTAACACAAAATCCATTGAAATATCAATCCAAGGTGCGCTAGGAATGGGTAGTGGTGTATAATGTCCCTGAAGTTGCACTCGAGATTTAGCTTGCCTACAGGTGACACATCTTCCACAAAGCCTCTCAACATCTCTTTTCATATGTGGCCAATAAAGTGCTCTTGCAAAACAGCTAAAGCTTTAACTACCCCATTGACCTATCAATCCTCCACCATGAAACCCTCACTAAGAACTCCTGAATTGAGCAATTTTGAATGCATAGTTTATTTTCTCAAAAAAAACCCATCAAGTCTAAAGAACATTCCATTGGATACCCTTTCACATAATGCATACTCCTCACCAAAATTTGGGTCTAAATGATATAACTCTTTAATATGTTCAAAACCAAGTAATTTTTGCATCAAGAGTATAGAGAAGTACATACCTACAAGAAAGTGCATCAGAAACCACATTCTCCTTAACTTGCTTGTATTTGATGACTTAGGGAAATGTTTCTATGAACCCCACCCAACGTGCATGACTCTTTTTCAACTTGTGTTGACCCTTCAAATGTTTGAAAGACTCATGATCGGTGTGAATAACGAACTCCTTAGGCCAAAGATAGTGTTGCCACGTCTCCAAAGCCCGAACCAATGCATACAACTCTCTGTCATAACTGGAATACTTTACGGCAGCCCCACTAAGTTGCTCGCTAATGTATGCAATTAGTCGTCCTTGTAGGATAAGTACAACACCAATAGCTATACCAGAAGCATCACACCAATAGCTATACCAGGAGCATGAGTTAATTTTTCCTTAAGCAGTTGGAATGCCTTTTCTTGCTCTTCTCCCCATTTGAACCCAACATTCTTTTTGATGACTTTGGTTATCTTTGCGGCGATGCTACTAAAGTCCTTCAAAAATTGCTGATAAAAACTAGCAAGTCCATGGAAATTTTGAACATTACTTACATTTGTTGGACTTACCCACCATTGGATAGCCCAAATGTTCTCTACATCAACTTGTACTCCTTGTGCACTCACAACAAAAAAAGAAACACTAGCTTATCAGTGCATATTGTTGGGGTGGAGCCCCAGGTATATCCCTCGGTGGACAGAAAGTCTCCTGGACGCACTCAGTTTGTCCTGGCGATGTAGTTTGTTAGTCAGTTGGGCTCCCTCACTGATGCCAATTGGTTTTAGTTGAGTGGTTAAGTCCACATTGTATTCCTACATTTGGTATCCCATCCAGATGCGGGATTGAGTTGTGCCTATATAAGGGATGGGATTTTCCTGAGGGGGTTGTTGAGGTGGAGCCCTAGGTATATCGCACGGTGGACCGAAGGTCTCCCGGACGCACCCGGTTTGTCTTGGCGGTGTAGGTTGTTAGTTAGTTGGGCTCCCTTACTTATACTAATTGGTTTTAGGTGAGTGGTTAAGTCCATGTTGTATTCCTACACAAAAGGTGCACTTCTTATGGTTAGCATACAATTTTTGTTCCCTAAGCACTTCAAGAACAAATTGTAAGTGCATGGCATGATCTTCCAAACTTTTGCTATAAATGAGTATATCATCAAAATAGACAACTACAAATTCCCAATAAAGCCACGCAAAACATGATTCATTAATCTCATAAAAGTACTAGAAGCATTAGTTAAACCGAAAGGCAAGACTAAGCATTAATATAAACCATATTCGATACTTTATCAGTTTTATTGATGATTTTTCTCGAACAACTTTGATTTACTTGCTAAAAAACAAGTCTGATACTTACTCAGTCTTTTGTGATTTTTTACGTTTTATTGAAAATATGTTTGATGCAAAAATTCGTGCCTTTCGGTCTGACAACGGCTCTGAATATATGAGCAATTTGTTTCAAAATCTTTTAAAACAAAAAGGTATTTTTCATCAAACTTCGTGTGTTAATACTCTGCAACAAAATGGGCTTTCAGAAAGAAAAAATCAACATCTTTTAAATGTCACACGATCACTTCTTTTTCAAAACAATGTCCCAAAACAATTCTGGTCTGACGTTGTTCTTATTGCTACTTACATCATAAACCGTCTTCCTAGTCCTACAATTAACAATAAAAAATCTCTCAAAATTTTATACGATAAAGAGATTAATCTTGACCACGTTAGAGTTTTTGGGAGAATCTGTTTTGTTCACAAAAAACGTAATGACAAACTCGACTACAACTCCATTAAATGTGTTTTTTGGGGGTATTTTTTTCGGAAAAAGGGATATAAATGTTATGATCCCAAAAATAAAAGAATGCTTGTCTCAAGAGATGTCACTTTCTTTGAGACTGAACCCTTTTTTAAACACTCCACTAAAGACGCTTCCTTTCCACTACCAACCTCTCTTCCTCAAATTCCAAATACTACATCTGGACTCGGAGGACACCAAGGAGGAGGAGACCAAGGAGGAGATGATGAGGATAACATCCAAGACGAAGATAACACTGAAGGAGGAGACAATGACCAAAGAGAACAAGAGATCCCAAGAAGATCCTCTCGTCAAAGTCGACCCCTTCCTAGATTTAATGATTATTTTCTTTCTCACACCACTTATCCTATTCAAAACCACCTATCCTACCACCAATTTTCACAGAAACACCAAGCCTTCTTAGGAGAATTAGAAAAAACCAAAGAACTCATTTCTTATCAAGAAGCCACACAAAACAAATATTGGGTCAAAACCATGGATGAAGAATTACAGGCCCTAGAAACCAACCACACTTGGACTTTAGTCCCTCTCCAACCAGGCATAAAACCAGTTGGTTGCAGGTGGATTTACAAAATCAAGTATCATAGCGATGGAAAAATAGAAAGGTACAAAACTCGACTCGTTGCTAAAGGATATACTCAAACCTACGGTCTTGACTATCTTGAAACCTTTGCCCCCGTAGCAAAAATGAACATTGTTCGTGTTCTTCTCTCTGTCGTCGTTAACCATGGATGGAATCTATTCCAAATGGATGTCAAAAATGCCTTTTTACAGGGAAATCTGGAAGAAGAAGTCTATATGACTCCACCCCCTGGGTACACTACTCATCCCAACCAGGTATGCAAGCTTTACAAATCTATATACGGACTAAAACAATCGCCTCGAGCCTGGTATGCCAAACTCAGTCTCTCTCTCCTTAAGTATGGCTTTATTAAGAGTTTTGCAGATGCCTCCATGTTTACAAAACATGATCATAAAATCACTACCATTATACTCATTTATGTTGATGATATTATAATAACCGGTAATAATGATCACCAAATAAATTTAGTTAAAGACTATCTAAAATCCAAATTTGATATAAAGGACTTAGGAATCATGAAATATTTCTTAGGCATAGAAATTGCTCATTCCAAGAAAGGGTTATTCCTTTCACAACGAAAATACACCATAGACCTTCTTAAGGAAACCGGAAAACTAGGATCAAAACCTACCACCACACCAATAGAAACTAACAGGAAGATAGGACCCACAGATGGCACACCATTAACCAATATCGGACAATTTCAAAGATTAGTAGGAAAACTTATCTATCTCACAGTTACTCGACCAGATATCACCTATGCTATAAGCCTTATAAGTCAATTTATGCATGCTCCTCGCACACATCGATTGGACTTGGTAAATAGAATCTTATGTTACCTAAAGGGCACACCTGGGCAAGGACTTTGGATGAACCCAAACAAGTCTAACTCAATTATTGGTTATTCTGTTGCAGACTGGGCTGGAAGTCATGATCGGAAATCTACAACTGGCTTCTGCACATTTGTTGGTGGTAACCTTGTTACCTGGCGATCTAAGAAACAAAATGTCGTTGCTCGCTCCAGTGCAGAAGCAGAATATCGTGGAATGGCATCCACTACCAGCGAGTTAATCTGACTCAGTCAGCTCCTCAAAGACATGAATATCACAACCCAAGGCCCGATGAAAATGTTTTGTGACAATAATGCAGCTCGACACATCGCAACAAATCCTGTCTTCCATGAACGAACTAAACATATCGAAGTTGATTGCCACTTCATCCGAGAAAAAAATTCAGTCAAAAGAAATAGAAGTTCCCTACGTTCCCAGCAAAGAACAACTTGCGGACATATTCACCAAGGCTCTCGATCACAAATCATTCTCTACACTTCTTCACAAGTTAGGAACTATCAATCCCTTCCAGATCCAACTTGAGGGGGCGTGTTGAAAACATCTTACCATTATCTCCTCAGACGATCCATCTTCAGCCAGGCATCCCTTCCAGTTTCCCACAAACATTAATTCCATATTTATGAGGCCTCAACGAATCTATTGTATTTGTATAAATACAACGCAAATCATGTAATACAAACAACAAAATATATAAAAACAATTCTTCTTCTTCTCCACCTCCTTCGTTTCAACAGACCCCTTAAATAAGGTTGTTTCTCATCCCTAGACGAAGCATATGCCGAAGGTAATTGGCAAATACCAGAAAATGCAATAGGGGCTACAAATCTATGTCTCAACTTGTTATAACTAGAGAAATATTCATTAGGAATCTTGTTTATTAGGATTGATGTTGTGGATGTGGAAATACAAAGTTCAATCCAGTCACACCATTTCCTAGGGCATCCCAAGCGACGCTGATTGGCTAGAAAGAAATTCCAATCAATTTTGTCAAATATTTTCTCAAAGTCTGGTTTAAGTATAATGCCTGGTTTCTTCCTCCTTTGGAGGTAGTGAGCAACTTCCTTAGCTGCAACCACTATGTCTATGATTTCTCGCCTCGAAATTGGGTATTAAAATGAGGTATTGCAACCCGAGTGTCATGTGATTTGCCCGTGCTTTGGCCCAAATTTTATAGGTACTTCTTAGCAAAGAGATAAGTCAGAAATCCTTTACTTCTTCAAACACAACTTCCTTTGGAATTAGTGCTATAAAGCATTAATTAAAATTCTTGAACTCTACCTTAGATATTTGACCAGTGTCTAGTCTTTCAAACATAGACCGGATCTTACCCTTTAGGTCTCCCCAAAATGAGTGAATGAATTTTAAATGAAAACAATCTGGGCTAAGAGATTTATTAGGTGGTAGTCCAAAGACCGCTTTTTATTTCTATTTTTGAGAAGGGTTTGATTAATTCCGTAGGTTGGGTCAGTTGTTTCGGCAAGATGGTCACCCAATCAATTGGAAGTTGTAAGCTAGGATCAATATTGAAGATTTTTGTGAAATGAGAGACTATTTCATTGATAATGTGATCGTTTTGCAAAACATATAGTGCCCTTATTTTTAGGGATAGGATTGGTTTTGCCTTTTTTTAAGGTAGCCATCCTATGAAAGAAGGTTGCATTTGATCACCTTATATTAGCCAAGTAAGTCTTGAGTGTTGTTTCTAGTATAATTGAGAACATGTTCATGCTCTTTTCGGAGATTGGCTTTTCGACTCTTTTTTGAGTTGTTGAGGCCTTGGTTTTGCTCTTTAATGTCTAAGTTTCGAATCTCATTTTCTTTTCCTTTCCTTCTCATATCTGGCTTCTCCTCTCATACACTTTTGAGGTGCTCTTTTATCGAGCTTTTGATCGTTCTCAACATTTTTTGAAACTTAGAGTGCTGCTCTTGGTGTATTGAAGATTAAACCATGTCCATGATTTTAGGGTTTTGGAGCAAGCGGTCTTCAAAATTGAAAGGTTTTGGCCCAACAAAGTCACTAGAGTGGTGATACTAATCTTTGTCAAAGTCACTAGAGCAGTCAAAAATGAGTTCAAATTTTGATGTCATTATTACAAGCATGAAATAAAGAAATGACATAAACAGTGAGTTACAAAAAAATGTTTCGAAATTATAGCCAATCTACAAAAACATCAGAAACAACCATAATCACTGAATTGGGCACAGAAAGATGCAATAACACTTTTTTTTTCACGACAAACTCAATTCTATTAGCACAACAACTTATAGTTCAACTGACAAGGAAGTTTCCTCATGTAGACAAAAAAACTAGCACTCTTGCTCCCCTCCAGTGTCACTGCCCCCAAGTGCATGCTTCCATGTTGCCAAGTGATTGACATCATTTCATGCTTATATTTGTATCTTATATCCATTATCTTTCACCTAAACAATGCTATGTGACGAGTTTCATGTTTGAATTTCAGAAATAAATAGGTTTGAAGAGATGAAGCATAAAAGGACCCAAAATCTGGGAAAAAGGACTGAATTGTGAGATCTGGGGATGATTGATTCGTTTTATATTAAACCGCAAGTGCACAGCCGCGTTGAAGCGGTGGCAAATACGGGTCGATCCACAGGGAGGTGTGTCAACTTTCGGTTTGTGCGAAGGCGAGTGGGAAAGAAAGGAGAGAAAGGTTGGTTACACTAAACTACACTACAATGCAAAAAGGAAATGGAAGATAAGCAATAAAACTAAACCCCATAGGGGGTAGAGAAATAATGTGAAAATAAAGATGTGTGTGTGTGTGTTCAATTATGCTCCTCACAACATGTAGTGCATGAAATCATAAAACTAAATCCAACTTTGCCTCCACATGAAATAAGATAAGACTATATCGTTAAAACATACAAGACAATAATTGGAATGAAGCTAAATGAACTCATGTATAAAGACTACCCTACTATGCCTCCACATGAAATAAGATAACCCAATATCATTAAAACATACAAGACATTAACCAAGGTAAAGGCAACAAGAGTACATACACTACAAATTGTGTTTCCAATATTAATTCCATCCATATCCTCACGTTATCATTCCCCATAAAATAGGTCCACTAATCAAAGCATAAGCTAAGCTTCATTCAAGAGCATTAGCATATCAAAGATAAGAGTGAAATCCCATTAGATGGTTATGGAAATCATATAAGGCTCAATGGATTAAGATAACACACACCTAATACACTACATGATCATATCACATATTTCTCCACGCCCCAAATGGGGATGGAACTACTCACTAATCATTACACTACCTACATTAACAAAATGAAACATTATACTGAAATGAAATTTAACTAAGCAAGAAAGGGGCATTAAAGAAGCTTAAAAGGAAAGGAAATACTAAACAAGCATGCACAAATTAAAAGACAAGATTAAAAGAAACTAGAACAATTATTTTATTAACAATGACTCACATTGAAGGTAGCATTCTGCTCCACCTTGAGTTTGCTTCAAGGCTTACTCCTTAGTAGAGAGAATGCCACCAAGCAATGGGTAGTTTACAATAGAAGGTGAAGAGTTCTATTTATAGCCAAAGAAAAAGGCAATCCGGGACAATCCCCCGATGTGGGACTAAACAAATACCAGAAATAGACTAAATACACACTTATACGTGACCCACCAAAATCTTAGTGGATTTGGGACAAAACAGACCGCCAATTAGCGGTCTTGGACCACCAATTGGCGGTCTATATGGGCCGGATCACGTTGGATTTTATTCTGGGCTTTTCTGGATGTCTTTGTTGGTCTTTGATGCATCTACTTCACTTGTTGGAGCTCCGACCCGAATAGAATTGCCAAAATACTTCCCATGATTGTGTGGAGTTTTTTGTTTTGCTCTTTGGTCCTTCGGTCTTACGTTCAGGTACTTCTCCCTTGCATCTTAGTCCCTAGGTCTCACAATTAAGTCATTTTCCCTGTTTTGGGTCCTTGTGTGCTTCATCTCTTTAAACCTATTTATTTCTGAAATTCAAACATAAAACTCGTCATGTTGCATTGCTTAGGTGTAAGATAAGGGATATAATATACAAATATAAGCATGAAATGATGACAATCAAATACCCCCACACAAGATAAAGGATTGTGCCTTATCTTTTTTGTCCCGTGGCCCTTGAGCCACATGATCTTAATGTTGTGCCTCTTAAGGACTCACCTCTGGTGGAGCAAGAACTCCCTAGTACCCTCAATTTCAAACAACCTGATGAGAGTTTTCCTCTCACTATTGTTCCTGATCATCTTGGAAATGATGGAACATCATTTCATGCTCTTAGGTGTGGGGGTATTTGATTGACATCATTTCATGCTTATATTTGTATCTTATATCCATTATCTTACACCTAAGCAATGCTACGTGACGAGTTTTATGTTTGAATTTCAGAAATAAATAGGTTTGAAGAGATGAAGCATGAAAGGACCCAAAAGCAGGGAAAAATGACTTAATTGTGAGACCTGGGGACTGAGATGCAAGGGGGATGGACCTGAACGTAAGACCGAAGGACCTAAGAGGAAAACAGAAAACTCCACATCATCATCAGGAGTATTTTGACAATTTGATTTGGGTCGGAGCTCCAATAAACAAAGTAGATGCATCACACACAAACAAACACATCAAGCAAAGCCCAACATCAAAAACAGACGGATCTGGATCCTGTAGACCGTCAATTGGCAGTCCGGATCTTCCCAGATCCGATGAAACTTCTGGAGAGCTGTATTAGATAATGTTTAGGCTATTTTTGGTATTTGTTTAGTCCCACATCGGGGGATTGTCCCGGATTAGCCTTTTCCATGCCTATAAATAGAACTCTTCACCTTCCATTGTAATGACCCATTGCTTGGTGGCATTCTCTCCACTAAGGAGTGAGCCTTGAAGCAAAAACTCAAGGTGGAGAAGAATGCTACCTTCAATGTGAGTCATTTGTTAATAAAATAATTCTTCTAGTTTCTTTTAATCTTGTCTTTTAAATTGTGCATGCTTGTTTAGTCTTTCCTTTCCTTTTAAGCTTCTTTAATATTTCTTGCTTTCTTAGGGTAATTTGATTTCAGTATTATGCTTCATTTTGTTAATATAGTTAGTGTAATGAGTAGTGAGTAGTTCCATCCCCATTTGGGGGGTGGAGAATTATGTGATATGATCATGTAGTGTATTACGTGTGTGTTATCTTAATCCCTTGAGCTTTATATGATTTTCATAACCATCTAATGGGTTTTCACTCTTATCTTTGATATGCTAATGCTTTTGAATGAAGCTTAGCTTATGCTTTGATTAGTGGACCTATTTTATGGGGAATGATAAGGTTAGGATATGGATGGAATTAATATTGGAAACACAATTTGTAGTGTATGTACTCTTGTTTCCTTTACTTTAGTTAATGTCTTGTATGTTTTAATGATGTAGTCTTATCTTAATTCATGTGGAGGCATAGTAGGGTCTAGTCTTTATACAAGAGTTCATTTAGCTTCATTCCAATTATTGTCTTGTATGTTTTAATGATGTAGTCTTATCTTAATTCATGTGGAGGCAAAGTTGGATGTAGTTTTATGATTTCATGCACTACATGTTGTGAAGAGCTTAATTGAACACACATCTTTCTAATCACATTATTTCTCTACCCGCTATGGGCTTTAGTTTTATTGCTTATCTTTCATTTCCTTTTGCATCTTAGTGTAGTTTAGTGTAATCAACCTTTCTCTCCTTTCCTTACCACTCGCCTTTGCACAAACCAAACGTCGACACACCTCCCAGTTGATGACCCGTATTTGCCACTGCTTCAATGCGGCTGTGCACTTGCGGTTTAAAATAAAACGATCAATCAAGTTTTTGGCGCCGTTGCCGGGGAGGTGCTCTGTCCAGACCTTGGTTTGGACGATTCGAGTGGTTTTTAATTTTTTGTTTCCAGTTTTTCTTAGTTTCAGGGATCCTAGAGATCATGGGGAGGATACTGGAGGAGTTGGAGCACCTGAAAATCAAAAGGGACCGTCAATCAGCGGTCTGTGACCGCCAATTGGCGGCCTGGTGAGGTCGTCGTGCTTCCATTTTTCTTCTGGTAGTTTTGTTCTTAATTTGTGTTATCTGGGAGCCCTATTTTGCATGTCGTGACTTCTAGTTTGCTCCCATATCATTAATCACTCCCCCATTAATCAACTTGGCCTTAAAATCCAAAGCAAAAGATTAGACACTCTTATTTGTTTAGGTCACGCATCATGAACCTGACTTAGGCATATAGTCGTCTTTTCTTTTAGCTTTATCTACAGTTGTTGAGCGCTGCGTGAGGTACGCATTTCCTACACTCATTCATGCATCTTGTATGCCCATGCATTAGTTAGTAGGAATTGCATCAGGACAAGAGTGAGTTGAGCGTTTTGATTGGAGCGATTGATTGCTAAATCTAGGATCAAAACGCTACTAAGGAGGGGTTGTCCCATAAAAGATAAGGTGGGGGATTTCGTCACCCTTTCCTTGGCCCCAAAAAGCACTTTTAATCAAGCCTTAACTAAAAGCAAGTACACATTAACCCTAGGATTTCGGACGCACTAGGAGAGTAATCTAGTTGAGACCGCCATGGCCTGATCGGCATTGCCTATCTTGTCGATAGTAGGAGGTACTAGATCTCCGGATCTGGTATCACTTGCTCGGCATTGTGGTCCTCGTTGTAGGGAGGTGAGGCGTGTCGAGGCTAGTGACCTCGAAGTCAAGCGTCGTCTAGCCTAAGGACCCATTGCCTTACATTGTTTGAGTCGTGCTTCCTAGTTAGGCTTCTACCTGATCCCATTACCCACGCTAGCTCTAGGATTCTTCCCTTCTCCTCTGAGTCATATTGTTTTCACCTTCTTCTACGTTATAGTCTCCTCCCCTTTACACTCTCTGTTAGCATTTTAGGGTCGAGTCGAGCACTTTTTGCGAGCTTAGCCTCGTGGTGGTGAGAGTGGTCGACTCGAGAGTTTTTGTTGAGATGGATGGTTATATGGGCGACCATCCATATCATTGTTGGGACCAAGACAATTCGCCCTGGTACTCTCGACCCATGCATCCTGGGGTACCTCAGACAAACACCCCGTATGGTTGGGATAATCTTAATTGTGTGACTGAGCATTCTTCATATTGGGGTAATATGAGAGAGGTACTGACTGCTAGACCACCATCTAGTTATGTCGGATCATATATTGGTCATCAAACTGAGACATTACAAGAACCTTTGGCCTCTTTCATGCATGTGGTAGATGACATGAGTGCACCGGTGGCTCCAGTAGCCGTACCGTGTGACTGTTGTGGGTTGAGTGGTCAAGTTATCAGGGAATGTCCTTATGTTGCCCCTGAGCCTGAGTATGAGCACACATTTTCCCAAAATGCTCATTATGACCATTACGCATCCACGTACAACCCGAGAGGGATGGATTCGTGGGGAGACAATCCTTATTGAAATTCTTATACATCATTTCCACCCCAGTATCCTCCTCCCGAATACCCAAAAGTCTACCAACACCCCACTTCAAATCATTGGAATCATTCTCAGCCCATCAACACCACCCAACCCCAAAATTTCCCAAGCTCTGACTTGGACCTCATAGTTGACCGCATACCTGATTCCTTGAAACAAACTCTCCTTACGTTCATGGAAACCACTCAACAGTCCACACAAAATATGGCACTGCAAGTGAGTCAAATGTCGCAGCAATTAAGTGAACGTGAGGAGAGCAACTTTTCTTGATATGCTGCTAATCAAATACCCTCACACTTACCTTTTGCTAGTCCTGAGCAAAACAAAGAAAATAATATATAAAAGGGGAAATCCTAACTCACTTTCGTAGGAATCACGATTACACTTAATACGCGCAACAAGACGTTAAACCTCCTTGTTGCCAAGGAGGAGGAGTGGTGTCTCCTGAGTGTTTGTAGTGGAAATATACATAAAATCCGAACATTGATACATTATTCAACCTAGCAACTCGACTCTATGGACCTATTTTTGTCGATCATTGGACAAGGTAATCCTACGGGCCGACTCTATATATGTATCTTGTCCACAAACCTAGCCAAGGGAACCATTCATGCAAGTTAATTAAGGACTTAAGTGAAAGACATGGGCAACCTTTAACAACCTCAAGTGATACGTCGTGTAAAGTCCATTAAGGTTTTTAAATTTTTTTTCTTTTTTTCTTTTTGGAGAATAAGAAGTTAAAATTAGTTGGTGTTTAATTCTCCCAAGGTCGAGTTTCATGCACCATTGCCTGTGAGGACTTACACTATCATGTACACCTTCCCCCAAATCTCCACATAGGGCGATCCCTACCACCCATGTTACGGGAATTTGGTCGGTACAACGCAAGGCAGATGACTCGAGAGCACCAGGTACTAAGTCCCCTCGGACCTAATTTCCGTTGTTATAGGAGCTGTGGGAGAAGAGAGAACACCCTACTAAATTATTTCTTATCTACACATGAACCAAAATCCCTACAGTTAAGGTTTCACAATAGGAATTTAAGGGTCCCTGACTACAAAAAACTTCCTTATACTAACAGACACTAATTCTTCAACTCACTAGGCTCAGTGTGGACTTCTTTATTTGTTGAGTACTGAAACCCTATGATTACTCTCCTCTCGAGGGAAAACCGGGGTGCATCTTTATGACTTGATAAAACCTAAATCCGGTGTACTAGATATCCTAATGCATAATGTTCCAGTCAATTCTGGGAGCTTCCTTTTTACTTTGCGTCTCAACGATTTTGCAAATGCTAAACACATACAAAATCCACAAAATATTTTCTTTCGCAAACACATGAAGATTTGAAAGAAATAGAAAAAATAAAGCACCCGGCAGTCAAAAGAAGGCAAGTCACCCACGGATCTTGGTATAGCAGATATATCAATGTAAATTGCAGCACACTATCATGACCTTAGCAATACAAACAAAAGAAAACAAAAGAAAAGGAAAAAAACTCGACTATGTACATACGTAAAGCACCCCCAACACTTACTTCATGCATTGTCCTCAATGAATGTGAGTATGATACTACATGAATGTATGCATAACAAATAAAAGATCACACCAATTGAAGCGCAAAAGGAAGTTCATGGTTAAGTTGATGGACATATACCTGAATTTCTGAAAACATGTGAGATACGTAAGATGGGAGACAAATACGTGAAACAAATAGTACCCAAATACTCATGGGTGGGGGCCACAACAATCAATGCTCACTTGTGGAGTCTTTTTCTTTCTTTTTTTAAGGAAAACTATGTACATTAATGGGCTCTCATCTTAATTTGTCAAAGAACATCACATGGCAATCCGCCATCTCTCGAACCAGAAATTCACATGTGTGGGCTCGTAATATGAGAAACAAGAGAATTGTTGAGGGATTTATGAACCAAGGATGATAATTTAAGACTCACAAAACCAGGGTCTATGAAAGGACATGGAAACAAATATGTTTCCATTCGGAGACAAAGCTGAGGATCATCAATATATACCCTCCAACTGACATTTGGGTGCACAGGGTTCATTTCATCCACACAAAGTGACAACCTGGACTTATTACCCAGATGGCAACTCCAGAAATAGAATTGTTTGACCACTTCACACCCTTATAAGTATTGTGGTCGTTTGATGCCTCTTGAGAATGAGTAAGAAGGGAGGCAAGCATGAGAGGTGAATCTTCGTCTGGTTGTTCGATTTGTAGAGTATTAGGTGGTTGATTCTTAACCCACATTGGGTCCTCAATAGATAGAGAGTGAAGAGCAGATCGCCTAGAGTCCACAAAAATGGTATCTTGTGGCTCAAGAGCCACATGATCGAAAGGATGTGGCTCAAAGGCCACATGATCACAAGATAAGGCACCTTCTTTGCCAGCCCAGTTGAAACATATTCACCACCATCAATATCTCAATCGAACAACTCTCTGAAATAGTTGAAGGTGCTTTCGACTTCGTTCTCATTTGTGCCCTGGATAAGATTGAACTCAATAGGGTCATCGAAAGCACCTAGCTTATTCCCAATGGTGAAGATGTTGAAATCAGCACACTGACTACCATATGTCAAGCGCATCAGACCATTATGACAATTTATCATGGCATTAGAAGTCGCTAGAAATGGTCACCACAAAATAAGAGGAATTTGTCCAAGTGAGTTTGACACAGGTTCCGTATCAAAAACAAAAAAATCGACTAGATAAATGAACTCACCAACTTTGATAAGAACATCTTCCACCACGCCCCTCAATTTCTTCATTGACCTATCAGCCAGTTGAATAGTAGTTTTTGTTTGTTTAAGGTCTCCAAGACCAAGGTGGACGTAGAAAGAATACGACAAAAGATTGGCAAATGCACCTAAGTCCAATAAAGCTCGACATACTAACACATCACCAATCATACAAGAAATAGTAGGACAACTAAGGTCCTTGTATTTGACGTGCATGAGTTGTGCCAACAATAAACTCACGTTTTCCGCAAGAAAAGCTTTCTTGGGAACATTGGTTTTTCTCTTGTTGGTACATAAATCCATGAGAACCTTGGCATAAGGTGACATATGTAGAATCACCTCCAACATCAGAATGTTCACCTTAACTTGCCGATCTCAAGCATCTTGTCATATTGATATGAAGTTTCCTCTTTAAGGCGCTCAAGGAATGGTGCCTTCGGGGCATAGGGTCTTTTCAAGGAACCTCAGACTCTGATTCCTTTGACACATGATGAGACAAAGGATCCTCAAGGTTCGGCCCCAATATCGAAATAAAAGTAGAAAAACCTCAGGATCAAACTCATTCCTGGAAGTATTTGTTTAGGGAACCTCAGGATCTGGATACCTCGTAGATGTGGGTATCACCACAGGTCTGGTGACACCAAGTGATGGTGATTGCAAGGACGACAACCCAATTTGGTTGTCCACCTCCTTAGTAGACCTCAAAGTATGAATCACATTAACATGATGGATCAGTACAGAGGTAGCTCGATGTACTAGTCGCCTTCCTTGAGATTGGGTACCCCAGGGATTCACCTCGGGTTGACTCGATAACTGACCCTTCTCACGTTTATAGAGCTAACAAGCTAGCTGGCTAACTTGCACTTCCAATGCTTTGATCGAATTGTTGTTGGCCGCAAACATGGTTTGCGAGCTCTGTATGAACGCTTGAAAGGTCTTGTTAGTATAACCTAAAGATGAGGCTTAAAGGGGTTGGGGAGTATGAGGTTGAGAACTTTGTTGTGGTGGTTGGTAGGTCGCTGATGGGCATGGAGGGTGATAAGGTGGTGGTTGGGGTTTAGCGTGCGAGCTTTGACCGTGGCCCCGACTGGACCCCCAAGAGAAGTTAGGGTGGTTTTGTCATCCCAGGTTGTAGGAGTGACTATATGGGTCATTATGAGGCAGTTGTTGATACATTACAATTGCATGCTCAGTATGACTTTGAGTGTAGGCACATTACAAGTCACTATGTCCCGTAAGTCGACACTTACTACAAGCGGGAGTAGCGACCTGAGCTGCACGAGCTCGGTCCAACTCTAACTCTCAATCCTACGCATGAGAGAAGCCATTTTCACCTCAGACACGATAGTTGACTCAACTTGGTATTATCCAACTCCACCATTATACCTGGCGGGTGGTGACTCTCTCATGGTGTCCCACTCAAGGGTATGTTCAACCATTAATTCAAAAGTATCTCATACCTCACAAATGGGTTTCATTTGGAAATCACCCTGACACTTCGACTCCAACAATGTGCGGGTGTTATAGTTGAGGCCCTCATAAACAATCTGGCACAGTTGCCACATCTCAAATCCATGACAAGGGCACTACAAGAGAAGGTCCTTGAACTTCTCAAAGAAGGCATAAAACGATTCGGTCTCAGTCTGATATATTTTATGTATCTAGTGCCATATCTATTGAGTCTTCCTTTGGGGAAAGAATCTTTTCGGAAAGACGGTTACAAGGTCATCCCAAGACCGAATCGAGTTTGTCGGGAGGCTGTACATCCATTTGTTCACGTTATCCATCAACGCAAAAGAAATCATCCTTAACTGGACTAAATCCTTGTCAAGCTGTTGAAGCTTGAACATGGAGCATACCTCCTCGAATTCACGAATAAAGATATACGAATCCTCTTTATAAGCTGTGAAGGTAGGAGACATGCTCACATATTAATGTTTTAATTTATAGTTGTTCCCGCGAGCGGGTGGGAGAACTATGCAAGAAGGTTGCACGACCCAAATAGGATGGGTCTGCTAGCACAAAGTCATCAGTCAATCTTGTTGAGCTAAGGATGGTGGTAATCCCATAACATGATCATGACTGGGGCCCTCTTCCTCTCGAGTTGGAGGACGAGGAGATGGTCTACGTGGTGGTGGAAGTGGACCGAGGAGCTCCATGTATGGAGACCGATGTCCTCCACCTCCAAGAGACAACGAGGCTACGTGTTCCAAAGGAGCTCGAGGCGGAGAAGGACGATCACCTAGACGATCCATCTTAACGACATGATCAACTCTCTCAAGCCAAGCACCATCACCAAGGCGAGTCCAACCTCGCATAAACGTGCTCGACTAGATTGGACAACCACAAACAAATAGAATGTGTAATAAGAGGAGGAGACTATAACCTTGAATGTAGATAAGGAGAGGACTCAGAAGAGAAGGGAAGAATTCATAGAGCTAGCGTGGGTAGGGGTGAGGGTAGAAAGCTAATCTATCAAACACGACTCAAACAAGCTTAGGTTGGCTATGGGTCCTTAGACTAGACGCTGCATAACAAAGACTCTCCACACTCCCTCACCTCTCTCAGTAGACGGTCACAAAGTTGAATGAGAAAGTCAAGATGCGGAGGACCCAAAAGTCCCAATGCAACTAAGCAAACGACGACGTTCAGGCTGTGAAGTCAAAAATGGGATTGTCTCCTAAGTGTGCCCGAATCCTAGGGCCAATGTCTCCTTGATTTTAGATTAAGGTTTTTGATTAGTGTGATTCTTGGGGAAAAGGAAGGGGTGATGAAATCCCCCACCTTATCTTGTATGGGACAACCCTCTTAGAGTAGTTTGATCCCTAAACTAGCAATCAAGCCCTCCAATCAAACTCTCACCTCACTCTTGTTCCAATGTCACCCTACTAACTAATGCTTGCAAGCTAATGCATGAATGAATGAAGAAGGGGTCATATCTCACACCAGCAATCAACAACAGAATTGCAAACAAAAGAAAGACGAATGCGTGCAAGGTCTATAGATGATGCATGACCTAGATGGCAAATAATTTAATCTTTTGTTTTGAGTTTTAGAGGCTAAGTTATGTTAAAGATGGGGGAATGCTTGTCAAATTAATTTCTACCATCAAAACATAGCATATATGAAATGGACAATGGCATATATCTACAGGTGAAATAGAAAGAGAAACCAACTCACCAAATTCGCCACCGGCAGATGAAAATCTGCCACTGGCAGATTGTTTGGGGATTCTGGTCCCCAAATGCCTCCTAGAAGCTTCCTTGCTTCTGTGAAGTGCTCCTGTCCACTTGCTCCCCTGTTAGTAACAAAACTAAAAGAAAATGTAAGAAAAACCCACCGAAATGGTGGAAACAACAACGACTACGACCAACTCCCAGCAATGGCGCCAAAAACTTGATTAATCGTTTTAATAACTGCAAGTGCACGATGTCGGTGAACATGTGGCAAATACGGGTCAAACCTCAAGGATTCGTGACTGTTGTTGTGACTACCATACTCGATTGGGAAAGGAGAGGAGAATGAGAGGATTATGCTACACTAACTACACCAAACGAGGAATTAATCAACATGAAAACTAAACTCTCATGGAACGGACGTGTGTAGGTATGTGTGAGTGGGTCTTCATCACATGAAGTACAAATGTGTAAAGTAGGTGAAATCAACTAGAAACTAGTGTGGAGTCTAATTAATATCAACTACATTTACATGAATACATGACTCATATAGTTAGACATGAACTTAAAATGCACTTTGGGTTCTCAAGAATGAACTAAGTACCTACTGTGGACATTAGGACATCAATTAACCATCCATACAACTCAATACATTCATGCATTCTCTTCTAATCAAGCATCCATACATAACAAGCCATTCACCACAACTAGAATATCATTTACAAGCAACATGATAAATTCTAGATCTAGCATTAGACAAGTAGCTTGTGTGGCCATTATCTCATCTAATACAAGTTTTAGTGATGTGAAATTAAGTTTGAACCGCAAGCGCACGACCACGATGAAGCGGTGGCAAGTACGGGTCGATCCACAAGGACGTGTGTCGACTATTGTTCTTTCGAAGGCAACTGGGAAACAATAGGGAGAAGAAGTTGATTACACTAAAGTAAACTACACTAAACTGTAAGAAACAAACAAAGAAATGAAAGCATGAGAGGAACTAAAACTAAACTAAGCAACTACTAATAAGAAAGATGAAATTCAAGAATAAAAACCCCCAAGGGGTGGAGTGTGAAAATTATATGAAGTGAGAGAAGTGATGAATGACGCATGTAAGCATGTGTGTGTGTGTCATGTGTGTATGTTCATGCATAGGAAGTGTCTAAAGATGTGATAAAACTTATCAATCCATTCACATAACATACTAGCAATTCCTACTTGATTATCACAAGATGAGGCTCAGCATGAGAAGTGTCTAATATTATGGAAAAACTCATCAAAAACCAGGAACTCATGTGAAGAACAAAACTAAGCATGGGAAGTGTCTAAAATTTATGACAAAACCCATCAAAATAAAGTTTCTTCAATCAATCAAGCAATTAATTGCTAATACAAACACATGACTAAAATGTAGCATATCCAACAGGAAATTTCAGCCAATAAACATGAGGAAACCAAGCATGGGAAGTGTCTAAATCTTTTGGCAAAACCCATCAAAAATCCCCCAGATGTAGATGAATAAACAACCCCGATGAACAACAAACATTCAAGTCTTCACAATCTAAATTCATCAACCATTCAAAACCTCATAAATGTACATCATCTCCACCCCCTAAAGTGGGATGGAACGACTCACCACTCATTATGCTAACATTCAGATTAAGAAGAGAAAATATTCTAATTATACTAAGATTACTAAAACACAATTAAGTTAAGTATGCAAGAATTAGAAAAGAGACAACATGAACTAACAAAACATTTTTTATTGCTCACTCACATTACCAGTAGCATCTCTCCACTAGAGTTTTGCTCCAAGGCTTTATTCCAAGTAGAGAGAATAGCCACCAAGAGAGGAGATATATTACAAAGGAGGAGAAAGAGTTCTACTTATAGTCATGAAAAAAGGTAACCCGAGACAATCCCTGGTATGGGACTAAACGCATACTATAAATGGACATAAAACAACATCATTGAACACCATACGAAACCATGAATTGTTTGGAGCAATTTGGAATGCCATTTGGCAGTTTGGGACAGCCAATTGGCGGTCTGGATTGCCTTCATGGGGTCTGGTTTTGGGTGGCTTGATTTCTTGATGTTTGATGAACCCTATTTGGTTGTTGTTTAGACCCAGATCTAGTTGCCAAAATACTCCTCATGATGGTGTGAAATTTCTTGATTTTCTCATTGGTACTTTTGGTTTACATAAGTGTCCTTCTCTCTTGCATCTCAGTTCATAAGTCTTGCAATTCAGTCATTTCTCTTGCTTTTAGGTCCTTTTTGTGTCTCTTCTTCTCACTTGTCTTATTCGTGAAACTTGAACATAAAACTCGTTATGTAGCATTGATTAGGTTAAAAAAAGGATATAAGACACAAATATATGCATGATATGATGCCAATCATTTAGCAAGTTACATGGATAGACCTACATTAAGCATATGAAATGACACAAGATAAGAACTCATCACTAACACATCACATACTCTACATGACCTCCACCCCAAATGGGGTGGATCTACTCACTAATCATTAAAATAACAATTATACCCAGAAAGAAAGACATTCTAACTAAATATACTAAGATTAAGGAAACAAAACTAAGCTAAACATGCAAGCATTCAGAAGAGACAACATTAAAACAAAACTAGAAGAGACTTACATTACAAGTAGCATTCCATTCACTTGAGTTTTGCTCCAAAGGCTCACTCCAAGTAGAGAGAATGGAGACCAACCAATGGGTTCTTTACAAAGGAATACGAGGAGTTCTATTTACAAACATGAAAAAGGCAACTGGAGACAATCCATCGGTGTGGGACTAATGAAACTTTCTAAAATAGACATATATAACAACCACACGAAACTAGGTTGAATTCTGACTAAAGTGGACCACCAATTGGAGGTTTGGGGCTGCCAATTGGCGGTCATTATTGGTCTGATGCGACCCGTTTTTGGCTGTCTTCTTAAACTAGGGGTGTAAAGGAGTCGGGTACGGGTCGGGTGTGCCCCTACTCGTACCCGTACCCGTCCAAATTTACGGGTATTTACCCTGCCAAAAACATTTATACCCGTATCAGACTCGTACCCATTAAGTTAGCGGATACGGGGCAGGTAAACAGGTATGACAGGTATAATATATAATATCTAAAAATATATAATACATCAAGTATATAATATATAATATCTAAACATATATAATATATAACATATAAAATATATAATATATAATATCTAAAAAATATAATATATAAAAATATATAATAGATCTTAACGGGTATACGGGTAAACAAGTACGAGTAATGCGCATACGCGTACCCGACCCAGGTAAACAGGTACGATTATGAATTTTTAAACAAGTATAATTTTTTGTACTTGTACCCGTACCCGACACGGTCGGGTGACGAGGTATACGGATATTACCAGCCCCGTTTACACCCTTATCGTAAACGCTTCAATTCTTCCCGTGTGGAGCACCCTGATTGGTTGTTTGAGTCTAGGCCGAATATAATTGCCCAAATACTCCTCATGATGGTGTGGAGTTTCTCCGTTTGCTACTTGGTCCTTGCAGCTTACATTCAGGTCCTTCCCTCTTGAAGATAGGTCCATAGGTCCCACATGATAGTCCTTTTTCTTATGTTATGTCCTTTCCTCTTCCTTTCTCTTCTTTATTACCTAAAATCTAAAACACATCAACCAAACACTCGAGTAGCAAAAAAATAGGGTAAAATAAAGGATATATAGCGTGAATACAATGTATGATATGCTACTAATCAGTTACTTTTTTATGGAATGGACTGCTTGGACGCTCACATGACTTAGTTGGAAGCATCTACTTCTTCTCTCCTCAACACATTGCAATCCAGGGTTGATTCTGCCCTCATGATTCTCCAAAATCAAAGGATGGGTTGAGTGTTTTGTTTGGTATTTTATGTTGGTGTTATGTTGTTTCTTTATTTTTGGACTCGAGTTGTTGGACTGTTCAAACTATAGGATCTAATTACCCCTTGAATTAGTCTAAAGGGTTGGTGAATAGACTAATTAGGTTCTTTAAAACTTAAGCTATTAAAATAATAACAATATAATGAAATAGAGAAAGAGATAAATCTACAAACCCGATGTATAGAGGTTTGGATCCAACCACCAGATCGTAGTCCTCTCTTACGAATTGCTCCTCCTCGAGCAACTTTGCATACTCCACTATTCCGATCTCCGTTCCCGGCTGAGATCAAGCTTTTACACTTCAAGCTTGTGAACACCCTTGCCAAGCTTGGACCACCTTCTCATAATCCAAGAAGAGCTTCCCTCCGGAAGCTAATACAACACTTTGCTGGAGAATTGAGTAACCAATTCTAATCTTTAGCACTTCAATGACTGATGAATGCAATGAGTGATTCAAGTGGAATATTGAGGACAATTGAGAAGTTTAGAGCAATTGAGAATGGTATGGGAGTCTGTGCTTTAGAGAAAGGATTGGTAACCTTGAAAGGTTTTTAAGCTCTATTTATAGGCTCCAAAACTTAAACTAGCCATTGGGATTGAAGTGGTAATGATTTGAGCAAGATACATAAAACAGACTAGTTCATGGTCGACCATTTTCTTGTAAATAAGAAAGTGTTCGAGTTGAAATGCATACCGATCGAACGACGTAGGCTAGAACTTAAGTGGTCGGTCGAACCAGATATAGGAATGGTCGACCATTCGAAGGTTTTGGCTAGAATAATAATAACCAAATGATGTAATGGTTGAACCAAATAAGAATTTAGTTCAACCGAAAATAATAGGAAGTTTGGGAGTTCGAATTGTTCATGATCCGGTCGATCGCCGTCATGGCATTGTTTGACCAGTGGCCAAAAATACGAATTGAGTTAGTTGTAGTATGTGTATATGACCATTGTATAATATGACAAGTATAACGATCATATTTAAGACAAATACGAGGTGTCAAATGGTCGATCAAAAGTTAAGTTCTGGTCGACCAGTTTGCACACTAACAATGCGACGTGCGGAGAAACAACCGTTGAAGTAGAGATGAATAAGTTCAAAGCATGTATCAATTTTCAAGGAAAATGGTCGAACAAGGATGAGAAATCGGTCGATCATTTTGGAAGGAGTAAAAGCCTATTACAACAGGTCGAACAAAGAAAATTACCGTTCGACCGTTCTGGAAAAAAATAACTGTGTCATAAGAAAAATTGTTAGTTAAAAAATCGGTCGAACCTAATGGTCCAACGGTTGACCATTTTATGCAGGAACTCTAATCGAAGAGAGGTTCTTATGTGTAATGGGTCACCTAAAGGAGTCGGTTTGATATTGAAATATGTATGAGACTTCTATATGTTTCTATGGACAATGCAATGCAATTCAATCAAGAGTTCAAGTGCCCAAGTTACATTTGAATCCTAAGAACAAGAAACATAAATCCTATCTATTCTACAACTTGATTTCTTGTCAACGAGTATTTAGCCAAAAAGCCAACAATCTCCTTTTTTTGTGATAACAACCTAACAATCTAAATACATGTTAATCGTCAATTTTTATCATGATAACTCCCCCTTTCTTATAGCTCCCCCTATCTAATATCTCCCCTAGCTACTTACACATGTCATGTATTTATCTCTCCCACTTTAGCATGATCAATTCAAAGCAAATACCAAACAACAAAACAATAATAAAGGTCCAACACCGAAACCAAAACATCAATCAAGAAGTTGATCATGAAGAAAGGATTTTAGGGAATCAATCCCTTTCATAACAGAGTCCAACCGAGCATTCATGTTGGCTTCAAGACGATCAAAATGAGCTAAAGAAGATGCCTCAAACGCATCAAGACGGTTTGATAGCTGCTTAAAGGAAGAAGCATCGCTCGAGCTAGCATAGTTAGTTGACCCCAAGAGTCACTCGTCTCCCTCAGATCTTGGATTGGCATCCAACGTGGGTCAGCGAAAGCCTCTTCTTCTTTGGGTTCCTCGTCAGAAGATGGTTGTTTAGAAGTTGAGGCGTTAGTCTTCATTTTTGACAAAGTGGACTTGCAAATATGATATTTTGTAGGATAGTTATGGCCCCTAATTAATCTAATCAATTTTCTTAATTCTCTACTTGATTCAATCAAAGATGCAACGGAAAATAATTTAAAACCAGTAGGGAAAGGCTAATGCAAACCACAAGTGAACACGACGATTTTATAGAGGTTCGGCCACCTGCCTACTTTCTCACTTGCAGGCTTCGCTCGACTACGTAAGCTCCTCCTACGTCTTCACTATCCAATCTCGTTCTGGGACAAGATTAAGCCTTTACAACACGAACCCACGAACAACTCGCGCCAAGCTCGATTGGCTCTTCTCACAATCCGAGAAGGATGCTTCAGGCTTTCACCGAAACCTTTACAATTTGCTTCAGGATTTCACCGAAGCCTATGCTTGTTGACAACTTTATTGAGTGGATTAAAATACTCTCTAACTTGAGTACACTTTGAGTAAGATATGGAATTGATCAACGGTGTGGATGTTTTGGCTATTGTGGGATTGGTGATTTGGAGATTGGGAGAAGTCTCTCTAGTATGTAGAGCAATTGAAAGTATGAGAGGTGTGTGAATAAGGTGTATGAACCTCTATTTATAAGCTCCTAGAGATATATAGTCGTTGGGGAAGAATTGGGTTAGTTGTGTGTAAGATATACAAGTCAGAATTTGAAGTTCAACAATTCTGCCCCACAACGGTCGGCCGGGACGGGGTAAACGGTCGACCATTTCCTTAATAATAAGGAAACGTTCGAGCCACTTAAAACTCCGATCGAACCTATTTGGGCTATGACTTAAGTTATTGGTCGAACCAGGACGAGGGTCGGTCAACCGATATAAGGGTTTAGGCCTGGGGAACGGTAATCGGTCGAACACAAACTAAGGATACGTTCTTTTGACTGTTAGACTTGTCATATTAGGCCGAAGATAGTGATGCCACGTCTCCAATGCCCAAACCAACATACTCAACTCTTTGTCATAACTAGAATACGTTATGGCAGCCCAAGTAAGTTGCTCGCTAATGTATGCAATTGTTCGTCCTTGTAGGATAAGTACAACACCAATAGGTATACCAGAAGCATCACATTCAATCTCAAAAGTTTTTGTAAAGTTAGGTAAAGATAATAAAGGAGCATGAGTGTTGAACGTTTTATATTAAACCGCAAGTGCACGACCGCGTTGAAGCGGTGACAAATACGGGTCGATCCTCAGGGAGGTGAGCAGCCTCCCGTTTGCACGAAATCAAGTGGCAAAAATAGGGAAGAGAGTTTGATTATTCTACTCTACGCTACACTACGAAGTACGAAATGCGAAAGAAGACAACAAACGATGAACTACCAAACTAAACTAAGAACTAAATAAGTGCTGGAATTTAGAAATGGAAAACCCCTAAGGGGTGGAGTGAGTGCACACATGCAAAGAGGTGGGTGTTGAACACATTCTTTAAGCAAAAATGAAGGTGGTGTTATCATGCATAGGAAGTGTCTAAATGTTATGGCAAAACCTATCAATCTATTCACCAACCTAGTTGATTAACATTTACATATACATGTTGTTTATTTCAGAACCTAAACAAGCATGAGAGGTGTCTAATCATTTTCACAAAACTCATCAAGTTATAAATTCTATTCTAAACAAGCAAGCATACATTCATGTTTTATCAACACATTGTAAATAAAGCATTCATTCCATTCTCATTTGCATGTATGAACATCTACTCCACCCCTCAAAGGGGATGGAACTACTCACTACACATTAGACTAATTATTAAACTAAGCAAGGAAAGCATATTAACTAAGCTACTAGAACTAATGAAATGAAATTAAACAAAGTAAAACAAGAAACATAAAACAAACAACATAATAAAGAAACTTTTATTAAAGTGACTCACATTCAAGTAGCATCCTCCTACTTTAGTGTGTGCTTCAAGGCCTCACTTCTAGTAGGAAGAATAGCCACTTAAAATATGGAGTGATTACAATAGAAGGTGAAGAGTTCTATTTATAGCCAAAGAAAAAAGCAATCCGGGACAATCCCCCGATGTAGGACTAAACAAATACCACAAATAGCCTAAACGTCCTCTAATACATGTGCTGGATAAATTTGAACGGATTCAGAAGGATCCAGACCGCGAATTAGCGGTCCCAGACCGCAAATCGGTGGTCCATAAGATTTGGATCCGGCTAAATTTCATTCTGGGCTTTTCTGGATTCCTTTGTCGGTCTTTGATGCATCTACTTTGTTTGTTGGAGCTCCAACCCGAATCTAATTGCCAAAATACTCCCCAAGATGGTGTGGAGTTTTGTGTTTTGCTCTTTGGTCCTTTGGTCTTACGTTCAGGTCCTTCTCCCTTGCATCTCAGTCCTCAGATCTCACAATTCAGTCCATTTTTCCAGCTTTTGGGTCCTTTTATGCTTCATCTCTTCAAACCTATTTATTCCTGAAAACTAAACATAAAACTCATTACATAGCATTGTTTAGGTGAAAGATAATGGATAGAATATACAAATATAAGCATGAAATGATGTCAATCAATGAGTTAATTTTTCCTTAAGCAGTTGGAATGCCTTTTCTTGCTCTTCACCCCATTTGAACCCAACTTTCTTTTTGATGACTTTGGTTATCTTTGCGGCGATGCTACTAAAGTCCTTCACAAATTGTCGATAAAAAATAGCACGTTAATGGAAATTTTGAACATTACTTACATTTGTTGGACTTACCCACCCTTGGATAGCCCAAATCTTCTCTACATCAACATGTACTCCTTGTGCACTCACAACAAAAACAAGAAACACGAGCTTATCCGTGCATATTGTTGGGGTGGTGCCCCAGGTATATCCCTCGGTGGACCGAAACTCTTCTGGACGCACCCGGTTTGTCCTGGCGGTGTAGTTTGTTAGTCAGTTGGGCTTCCTCACTGATGCCAATTGGTTTTAGTTGAGTGGTTAAGTCCACATTGTATTCCTACAAATTGTATCAAAGTCAGACACGGGATTGAGTTGTGCCTCTATAAGGGATGGGATTTTCCTGGGGGGATTGTTGAGGTGGAGCCCTAGGTATATCGCACGGTGGACCGAAGGTCACCCGGACGCACCCGGTTTGTCTTGGCGGTGTAGGTTGTTAGTTAGTTGGGCTCCCTTACTTATACTAATTGGTTTTAGGTGAGTGGTTAAGTCCATGCTGTATTCCTACACAAAAGGTGCACTTCTAATGGTTAGCATACAGTTTTTGTTCCCAAAGCACTTCAAGAACAAATTGTAAGTGCATCGAATGATCTTCCAAACTTTTGCTATAAATGAGTATATCATCAGAATAGACAACTGCAAAATTCCAATTAAAGCCACGCAAAACATGATTCATTACTCTCACAAAAGTACTAGAAGCATTAGTTAAACCAAAAGGCAAGACTAACCATTAATATAAACCATATTTTGTTTTAAATGCGGTTTTCCATTCATCACCTGCTTTGATCCTAATTTGTTGATATCCACATTTCAATACAACTTTAGAAAACACACATGAACCATGCAACTCATCTAACATATCAACTAAACGAGGAATAGGATGATACTTTACCGTAATGTTGTTGATTGCTTGGCAATCTACGCACATCCTCCACGTCCCATCATTCTTAGGAACAGAAATGGCTAGAACAGCGTATGGACTCATGCTTTCTCTCATGTGCCCATTTTCCATCAACTCACTAACTAATTGAATCAGTTATAATACTCAAGTGCACGACTATGTTGAAGCGGTGGCAAGCACGGGTTGGTCCATAGGGAGTGTGTGCGAGTCGGATACACGATACTCGAGTGGGGAAAGAAGAGAGGAATGGGGTCAGAATTACACTACGATGAGTATAAAATCGGAAAACAAATAATAAAACTAAACCCTTTAGTGGGTAGAGAAAGAATGATAATACAAACATATGTGTATGCGTGTATGTTCATTTGTGCTCATCACAACATGTAATACAAGAAATCCATAAAATGAAATCCAACTTTACCTCCACAAGAAATAAGATAAAACATTATCACTAAAACATACAAGACAATAATTCAAATGTAGCTAAATGAGCTCATGCATAAGGACCAAACTCACTATGTCTCCACATGAAATAAGATTTGCACAATCATTAAAACGTACAAGACATTAATTAAGGTGAGGCCAACAAGAGCATGTGCTCCCACATGTGACGTTTCCTTCTTCCATTCCATCCTTATCCTCACCTCATCATTCCCCATAAAAGAGACCAACTAATGTAAGCATGTGCTAAGAATCACTCAAGAGCATTAGCACAACAAAGATAAGAGTGAAATCTCATTAGATGGTTATGGTAACCATGTAAGGTTCAAAGGATTAGGATTAACACACACCTAATACATCACATAATCACATCACCTTCTTCACAACCCCCCATGGAGATGGACTACTCCCAACTAATCTCTAAACAAAAGAAATCATAAAAACAACATAAAACCATAATGGAAATGAAGAAAAACATGATTACGCAAACAACAACATAAAAGAAATTGCATCGAAGTAAAGAAATTAATGTAAAGAACATAACTCAACTAACTTGAAATGAAAAGATTACCATGTTCCTCCTTTTTCTCCTCTTCCACTAATGAGCAACAAAATAAACCTAAACTCATGGAGAAGAAAGAAGAAAAGGGAGAGGAGGATTACAATGGTATATATAGACTACTACATGGTTATGATTAATCTGCAAATATTCGAACGACTCTAAATCAAATCTAATTGTCCAGGAATGCTCTAAACTAACAACCCGACTCGCGGCCAAAATCATAGATCCAACAAAGCAACGTGATCCGCCAGTGGCAGATCTGAATGCTTTTATCGGGCTCAAATTTCTCCACTTGTAAAGTTGCCTTGTTTGTCACGTGGGTTGAAGCCCTGGTCCGCTGGTTCGAGCCCGTTTGTCTTTTATTGGTGAAATATTGATCTGATTCAAGACATGTGGCATACTATTTTGTTCTTCACCATCAGGTCCCTCCAGGTTTTCACTTCGGTCCATCCTATTTTGCGATTCAGATCTTGTGTATTACAAACATGTCCGGAAGTCCTCAATTCAGTCCATTCTTGTTGCACTCAGGTCCTTTTTCTCCCTTTTCTCCTCTTTATTACATAACACGTGGAACAATACAAACAAACACTCGACTAGCACAATTTGGGGTAAAATAAAGGATATATAGCAAGAATGGAATGTATGATATGTTACTAATCACTAACCTACCTTTGTAGTTCCTTTGTCTCCTCGAGATTACTCCTATAGGCTGGTCGGTTTGGAATGGTAGCACCGGATACAAAATCAATTTGATGTTATATCCCTCGAATAGGAGGTAATCCATTAGGAATTTTCTCGGGAAATACATACTCAAATTCCTCCAAGATAGAAACAATTGAAGTCGGCAAAGCATCATCAAGTTGGTAAGTATTCAAAAATGCCTATTTGTAGAAAAGTACAATCATTGGCTGATTAAGAAATAATGCTCTGCTTATTTCACTCGCCTTTGCATGGACAATTGTTTTTCTCTCAGCTTTTTCAATCTCTCTTTCTTTTTCTTTATGTTTTTCTCTTAATTTCTTTTTCTCCTTTTCACTTTTTTTATTTTGCTCGCTCTTTTTTTGTAATCTCACTTGATCCTCATAAACTTGTTTTGGTGTCAAAGGGACAAGACTAATTGTTATTTGGATGTAAACAAAAGAATAATTATTGGCGAAGCCAACATGCTGGACTCGTTTATCAAATTGCCATGGTCTTCCTAATAGCAAGTGCACAACTTGCATGGGAACCACATCACACAATACTGCATCCCCGAAAATCCAAATGCGAAGATTGACTAAAACTTGTTTATGTACCCTTACCTCCCGACTATCATTTAACCACTGCAAGTTGTAAGGTCGAGGATACTAAATTGTTGTCATGGCTAACTTCTCCACCATAGTAGTGCTAGCAACATTAGTACAACTCCCTCCATCAATAATCACACTACATACTTTATTTTGGACATGACATCTTGAATAGTGGCATATCATGCATCATATTCATGCTATATATCCTTAATTTTACCCCAATATTGTGCTTGTCGAGTGTTTGTTGTTATACTTCAGGTATTTGGTAATAAAATAAGAGAAGGGAAGAGAAGAGAAAAAAGGATGAAAGGTAAGAAGAAAGGACTTAGATGAAGCAAAATGGACTTCTCGGTCATACACAATGACCTATCTGCAAGAGTGAAGGACCTAGACGTAAGTCCAAAGTAATTTGGGCAATTAGATTCGGGCACAGACTCAAACAACCAATAAGAGTGCACTACACGTGGAGAATTGAAGCAATAAAGAAAGCATCAACATATATTTAGGAACATATATTTAGCGAATTTATATGTTTTTAGTACCACAAGCAGACTGGAAATACGGAAAGTGGTACTACGTGATGAGATACATGGAGGAAATCCTCCAATTTGCAACTTAAGACATAGCCCTATCCGAAGTAATATAGATTGCCATTCAGTTGTATAATTATAGTTTCATTATTTAGATATTAATATTTTTTACTTCTATTTTTATAGGGCTTCCCAAATATTAGTGATCTGTACTCGCAACAGGAGCTTGATGATACTCGCAACCAATGGGCTTGTCATTTTATCAGAAACATGTTAACGAACTAAGAGGTTCTCATATCACCAACACTTTTTTTAAAATTTATTTAACAAGTTTACTTGTCTTACAAACATACAATGTTATGCCTTAATATAATCACCTCATTTTTGGAATGAATGCCAAATGTTTGTGTATGTATGCTTGTGTGTATTTGTGGATGAAACTGTATATGTATTTGTGAATGAATTTGGTGCAGGATGAATGTTTTTCTTGTGTAGGTTCAATGTGTCTGCTATGCAGGTGTATCTATGATTGTTTTTTGTTGTCTAGGTTTCCGAATAGACGTGGGATGTTTCTCTAGGCCGACGTCTATTTCTTTGAAAAAGGGAATAGACGTCGGCTATTAGAGAAGATCGACATCTATACCTAGACAATAGACATCGGTTGGAAGATACGGTAGACGTCTATACCTAGCTAATAGACGACGGTCGTCTCTCCCAACCGACGTCTATTGTCTAGGTATAGACGTGGTCTTTAAGCGACCAACGTCTATGTATATACGACGTATACATAGACATTGGGTCTGGGGAACCTTATATCCGACGTACATTCCCCGTATATCTGACGTATATCCCTTTTCTTTAGTAGTGCTACCATGTTTAGTTCTAGGCAAACCTAACACAAAATCCATTGAAATATCAATCCAAGGTGCGCTAGGAATGGGTAGTGGTGTATAATGTCCCTGAAGTTGCACTCGAGATTTAGCTTGCCTACAGGTGACACATCTTCCACAAAGCCTCTCAACATCTCTTTTCATATGTGGCCAATAAAGTGCTCTTGCAAAACAGCTAAAGCTTTAACTACCCCATTGACCTATCAATCCTCCACCATGAAACCCTCACTAAGAACTCCTGAATTGAGCAATTTTGAATGCATAGTTTATTTTCTCAAAAAAAACCCATCAAGTCTAAAGAACATTCCATTGGATACCCTTTCACATAATGCATACTCCTCACCAAAATTTGGGTCTAAATGATATAACTCTTTAATATGTTCAAAACCAAGTAATTTTTGCATCAAGAGTATAGAGAAGTACATACCTACAAGAAAGTGCATCAGAAACCACATTCTCCTTAACTTGCTTGTATTTGATGACTTAGGGAAATGTTTCTATGAACCCCACCCAACGTGCATGACTCTTTTTCAACTTGTGTTGACCCTTCAAATGTTTGAAAGACTCATGATCGGTGTGAATAACGAACTCCTTAGGCCAAAGATAGTGTTGCCACGTCTCCAAAGCCCGAACCAATGCATACAACTCTCTGTCATAACTGGAATACTTTACGGCAGCCCCACTAAGTTGCTCGCTAATGTATGCAATTAGTCGTCCTTGTAGGATAAGTACAACACCAATAGCTATACCAGAAGCATCACACCAATAGCTATACCAGGAGCATGAGTTAATTTTTCCTTAAGCAGTTGGAATGCCTTTTCTTGCTCTTCTCCCCATTTGAACCCAACATTCTTTTTGATGACTTTGGTTATCTTTGCGGCGATGCTACTAAAGTCCTTCAAAAATTGCTGATAAAAACTAGCAAGTCCATGGAAATTTTGAACATTACTTACATTTGTTGGACTTACCCACCATTGGATAGCCCAAATGTTCTCTACATCAACTTGTACTCCTTGTGCACTCACAACAAAAAAAGAAACACTAGCTTATCAGTGCATATTGTTGGGGTGGAGCCCCAGGTATATCCCTCGGTGGACAGAAAGTCTCCTGGACGCACTCAGTTTGTCCTGGCGATGTAGTTTGTTAGTCAGTTGGGCTCCCTCACTGATGCCAATTGGTTTTAGTTGAGTGGTTAAGTCCACATTGTATTCCTACATTTGGTATCCCATCCAGATGCGGGATTGAGTTGTGCCTATATAAGGGATGGGATTTTCCTGAGGGGGTTGTTGAGGTGGAGCCCTAGGTATATCGCACGGTGGACCGAAGGTCTCCCGGACGCACCCGGTTTGTCTTGGCGGTGTAGGTTGTTAGTTAGTTGGGCTCCCTTACTTATACTAATTGGTTTTAGGTGAGTGGTTAAGTCCATGTTGTATTCCTACACAAAAGGTGCACTTCTTATGGTTAGCATACAATTTTTGTTCCCTAAGCACTTCAAGAACAAATTGTAAGTGCATGGCATGATCTTCCAAACTTTTGCTATAAATGAGTATATCATCAAAATAGACAACTACAAATTCCCAATAAAGCCACGCAAAACATGATTCATTAATCTCATAAAAGTACTAGAAGCATTAGTTAAACCGAAAGGCAAGACTAAGCATTAATATAAACCATATTCGATACTTTATCAGTTTTATTGATGATTTTTCTCGAACAACTTTGATTTACTTGCTAAAAAACAAGTCTGATACTTACTCAGTCTTTTGTGATTTTTTACGTTTTATTGAAAATATGTTTGATGCAAAAATTCGTGCCTTTCGGTCTGACAACGGCTCTGAATATATGAGCAATTTGTTTCAAAATCTTTTAAAACAAAAAGGTATTTTTCATCAAACTTCGTGTGTTAATACTCTGCAACAAAATGGGCTTTCAGAAAGAAAAAATCAACATCTTTTAAATGTCACACGATCACTTCTTTTTCAAAACAATGTCCCAAAACAATTCTGGTCTGACGTTGTTCTTATTGCTACTTACATCATAAACCGTCTTCCTAGTCCTACAATTAACAATAAAAAATCTCTCAAAATTTTATACGATAAAGAGATTAATCTTGACCACGTTAGAGTTTTTGGGAGAATCTGTTTTGTTCACAAAAAACGTAATGACAAACTCGACTACAACTCCATTAAATGTGTTTTTTGGGGGTATTTTTTTCGGAAAAAGGGATATAAATGTTATGATCCCAAAAATAAAAGAATGCTTGTCTCAAGAGATGTCACTTTCTTTGAGACTGAACCCTTTTTTAAACACTCCACTAAAGACGCTTCCTTTCCACTACCAACCTCTCTTCCTCAAATTCCAAATACTACATCTGGACTCGGAGGACACCAAGGAGGAGGAGACCAAGGAGGAGATGATGAGGATAACATCCAAGACGAAGATAACACTGAAGGAGGAGACAATGACCAAAGAGAACAAGAGATCCCAATAGTCGACTATTGGTTTGTTTGAAGGCGAGTGGGAAAGGAAGGAGACAAAGATTGATTACACTAAACTAAACTAAGATGTGAAACAAAATGAAAAGGAAGCAATAAAACTAAACCCCAAAGGGGGTAGAGAAATAATGTGAGTATAAAGATGTGTGTGTTTGTGTTCAATTAAGCTCCTCACAACATGTAGTGCATGAAATCATAAAACTACATCCAACTTTGCCTCCACATGAATTAAGATAACACTATATCATTAAAGCATACAAGACAATAAATGGAATGAAGCTAAATGAACTTATGTATAAAGACTAGACCCTAGTATGTCTCCACATGAATTAAGATAAGACTATATCATTAAAACATACAAGACATTAACCAAGGTAAAGGCAACAAGAGTACATACACTACAAATTGTGTTTCCAATATTAATTCCATCCATATCCTCACCTTATCATTCCCCATAAAATAGGTCCACTAATCTAAGCATAAGATAAGCTTCATTCAAGAGCATTAGCATATCAAAGATAAGAGTGAAATCCCATTAGATGGTTATGGAAATCATATATGGCTCAAGGGATTAAGATAACACACACCTAATACACTACATGATCATATCACATATTTCTCCACCCCCAAAATGGGGATGGAACTACTCATTCCACTAACTACATTAACAAAATGAAACATTATACTGAAATGAAAATTAACCTAAGAAAGCAAGAAATATTAAAGAAGCTTAAAAGGAAAGGAAAGACTAAACAAGCATGCACAAATTAAAAGACAAGATTAAAAGAAACTAGAACAATTATTTTATTAACAATGACTCACATTGAAGGTAGCATTCTTCTCCACCTTGTGTTTTTGCTTCAAGGCTCACTCATTAGTAGAGAGAATGTCACCAAGCAATGGGTAGTTACAATGGAAGGTGAAGAGTTCTATTTATAGGCATGGAAAAAGCTAATCCGGGACAATCCCCCAATGTGGGACTAAACAAATACCAAAAATAGACTAAGCATACACTAATACACGTGCTCCAAAAATCTTAGCGGATCCATAACTATCTGGACCACCAATTAGCGGTCCCAGAACGCCAATTGGCGGTTTATAAGCTCCAGATCCATTTGGATTTCGTGTTGGGCTTTGCTTGAAGTATTTCTTAGTCTTGGATGCATCTACTGTGTTTATTGGAGCTCCGACCCGAATCGAATTGCCAAAATACTCCCCATGATGGTGTGGAGTTTTCTGTTTGCTCTTAGGTCCTTCGGTCTTACGTTCAGGTCCTTCTCCCTTGCATCTCAGTCCCCAGGTCTCACAATTAAGTCATTTTTCCTGCTTTTGGGTCCTTTCATGACTCTTCTCTTCAAACCTCTTTATTTCTGAAATTCAAACATAAAACTCGTCGCGTAGCATTCCTTAGGTGTAAGATAATGGATATAAGATACAAATATAACCATGAAATGATGTCAATCAAATACCCCCACACCTTAGTTTTTGCTAGTCCCGAGCAAAACAAAGAAAGAGAAAAGCAAACGAGAAACAAGAAATCCTAACTCACTTTCATAGGAATCATGGTTGCACTTAGCACGTGCAACAAGCCATTAAACCTCTTTGTTGCCAAGGAGGAGGAGTGTTGTCTCCTGAGGGTTTTCAGCGGATATACCCACAAAATCCGAAAAAGATGCATTATTCAATCTAGACTCTCGACTCGTTGGAAATATTTTGTCGATCATTGGACGCGGTAATCCTACGGGCCGACACTATATAGGTAATCAGTCCACACACCTAGCCTAATGAACCATTCGTGCAAGTTAAATAAGGAATTAAGTGAAAGACATGGACAACCTCAACATCCTTAAGTGATACAAAGTGTAAAGTCCATTAAGGTTCTTATTTGCGTTACAATTTTTTTTGTTTCTTTTTTCATTTTTTTTCTTTTCTTTTTATTAGTTTGAGCTTCATTCTACGAGGGTCAGGTTTCGTGCATCATTGCCCATGCGGACTTACACTATCACGTACACCTTTCCCCAAATCTCCACATAGGGCAATCCCTACCACCTGTGTAACGGGAGTTCGGTCGGCACATCCCAAGTCAGATGACTCGAAAGCACCAGGCACAAAGTCCCCTCAGACCTACTTTCCCGAGTTATAGGAGCCGTGCGAGAAGAGAGAACACCTACTCACTTATTTATTATCTACAAATGAACCAAAACCCCTACTCTTAATGTCTCACAACAAGATTTAAATGGTCCTTGACTACAACAAACGTCCGTAACTAACAGATACGAATTATTGACTCACTAGGTTCAGGGTAAACTTCTTTAAATGTTTGAGCACTGAAACCCTATGATTACTCACCGCCAAATGAAAACTGGGGTGCATCCCAACGACTCGATAACTCCTAAAGCCACTGTACTAGATATCCTAATGCATCAAGTTCAACACAATTTTGGGAGCTTTCTTTTTACTTTTCCTCTCAACGGTTTTTGCACATGCTAAACACACGCAAAACCCACAAAACATTTTCTTTCGCAAACACATGAAGATTTTTCAAAGAAATGTGAAAATTTTAAAGCACTAGGCAAGCAAAAGAAGACAAGTCACCCAAGGATCATGGCAAACAGATATATCGATATTAAATGCAGCACACTAACATGACCCTATCAATACACACAAAAGAAAAAAAATCAGAGGAAAAAACTGGACTATGTAAACACGTAAAACACCCCCCACACCTACTTCACGCATTGTCCTCAATGAATGTGAGCAAGATACTACATGGATTTATGCTTGAAAAAGGAAAGATCTCACCAATAGGAAGCGCAAAAGGAAGTTCAAGGTTATGTTGATGGACACAAACCCGAATTCTCTCAAAACCTATGAGATACTTAAAAAGGGAGACAAAATACTGTTGCCTTTTTGGCCTTAATCTTTATTTAGTTTTGATGATTAAGTAATCTAATCTTAATCTATAGTTAATCAATCAACCTAGACAATCAAAGTAAGTAAACATGAATACATGCATTGCATATATATTTGTGTATTTGCGATATTCTTAATTGGTTGATGAAGAATCAAGCTAAGGAGCTTTGGGACAAGAAGATAAAGACTCAAGACATGTAATCAAGCTTTGGACCAATATGTAATTTAGTATAATTTGAGTCCTAAGCATTAATGTAAACTTGAGCACATTAGGATTCTGTCCCGTATCCCCACGGTTAACCGAACCCCTCTCGGTAAACCGAATCATGTAGAGTTCTGTCCACCGAACACCTTGCGGTCAACCGTATAGAATCCTTTAGGTGTTCCCTGGAATAACCACCTCGGTATACCGAACCACCTTCGGTAGACCGAATTAGCCTGGACCAGTTTTGGACTTTGCTCCAAACGGTCGTATTTAAATCTTGATCTAAAGCCCAATTGACTTATCCATATTCGGTACACCGAACTTCATTCGGTCGACCGAATCATATTGGTTTAGGAGCTCAACGACTATTTAACTTGACCGTTATTGATAAACAATTTCCCACGCATGTCAGCGCAAAACCCGCACAAACTTCGGTCTACCGAAGTATACACGGTCAACCGAACTTAGCATAAACAGAACCCTACCAATCTTACTGTCCAGTTTGGAACGGTTCACCGAATAGCTTTCGGTAAACCGAATTGTATTAGGGTTGCTACTTAGAGAGCTACTGGAGTTGAGTGAGCGGTTAACCGAATAAGATTCGGTAAACCGAAATGACCATCTTCGGTAATCCGTTGGGTTAACGGTCTACCGAGGAGCGTGCAAATTCTGCCCGAACCTTTGTCACATCATCACATTTCATGGGTCAACTTTCTCACCCACTCCCCAACGGCTTTAAGAGCTTTGAAGCCTATATCAGGACCTCATTAGAAGCACAACAACAAGCACTACACTCTCCAAACATCTAGTATCCTTGTGCTATCTTTCCCAAACCATCAAAGCTCAAATCCTATACACTCAAGCCAAAACTTCACCACTTGTATTCCTAGATCCATATCATAATCCAAGTGTGCTCAAAGTTAGAGTGTCATTAGCAAGAAGTGTGATTCATTCCTTCATCCAAATCACAAGAGTTGTAATAGCTTTGGGGAAGCTCCCTCTCGGGTTGTGAGAGGAGACACGGGCGAGGCGAGGGTGTTCGCGAGGCTCGTTGTTTGTAAAGGCGTTGATCTCGGCCCGGTAATGGAGATCGGATAGTGGAAACCACAAGCGAGGCTCGAGGGACGGTGGGGCTTGTGAGTGAGGACTAGGACCCGGGGCGGGTGCCGAACCTCGTTACATCGGGCGTCGACTACAACGTGGTTTGCAATTTCTCTAACTCTCATCTAACCCTTGCATGATTAGTTGTTAGTTTCGTAATTAAGTTTTAATTCCGCACTTTAGTTATTATGATCACTAGAGGGCCCCATACGATCCCCACATTTGGTATCAGTGCCTTGTTAGCTAAATTTATTTTCTTAATCGAAATATTAGCATGACTCAATCTAATCATAGTGAGGGTTTATCAACTAATAAACCACCTCTTTTTAATGTCCTAAATTATGATTATTGGAAAAAGAGGATGAAAATTTATTTGCAATCACATGATTTAAAATTTTGGTCTTTTATTTTAAAATCATACACCCCACCAAATGATGATGAGATTATTTCATTAACCAAACCCAAAATTAAGGAGGCGGAAATAAATGCCCGCATTAAGAATATGTTATATTGTGGTCTTAATGAAAATGAATATAATCGAGTGAGAGGGTGTGAGAGTGCTTATGAAATATGGCATACTTTAGAAATGCATCATGAGGGATCCACTAGATTAAAAGAAACTAGGATTAATCTACTCATGCATAAGTATGAATTGTTTCGTATGCTACCCGGTGAAAACATAAGCGAGATGCACACTCGCTTCACCGAGATTATTAACTCCCTTAGTGCTCTTGGAAAGATTTTTAGCAAGGGAGAAATGACAAGGAAGATTCTCCGGTCTCTCAACAACGATTCGGAAGAAAAGACAACCGCAATAGAAGAAGCGCAAGATCTAACGAAATTGTCGGTTGAAGAACTCATGGGAAGTCTCATGACATATGAGATACAAATGAAAGACCGCAATGAGAAGAGAGTCAAGAAATCCTTAGGGCTACACGCCGTCGCCAATTCGATCAAAGAAGATAGTGATATCGAGGAACAATTGGTGACACATCAATTTAAGGAATTTCTCAAAGAAGAGAAAGAAAGGAGAAAAGAGAAGAAAAAGAGCAAGAGAAAAGAGAAGAAGAAGAAAGCTCTTAAAGCTACTTGGGACACTTCATCATCTTCATCAATTGAAGACGAATTCGCCTCAATGTGCTTCATTGCAATAGAAGACGACGATAGTGAGGTATCTTCTTGCTCTAGTCGCGATTCAATTGATTCAAATGATTCAAATGCATATAATGAACTTCAATGTGAATTCAATGAATTGCTTGAAAATTTTGAGAAAATTTGTCAAAAGAATAAACAAGCAAGAAAGAAAATCAACGAGCTACAATCTCAAATTGAATCTATCATGAATGATAAGAATGAATTACTTGCTAGTCATGATAAAATTGCATTAGAGAACACTCAATTGATTGATGAAATTGCAACTCTAAATGCAAAACCTTCATGTAGTATTGATATTCAAGATCTAATTGCTAAGAATGTTTAATTACAAAAGGATCTTGAAAAATTCACAAGTGGAAAGAAAATGCTTGATATGCTTATCGGTAGTCAAAGACAATCACTAGATAAACATGGTATAGGTTTTTATGCTAATAACTTTAAGAACCATGTTATTCACACTACATTGAATGGAAAGCATTTTGTAGTGAATAAAACTTCCTCAAGTATTTGGGCACCTAAAACCAAAATGGTTTGGGTTCCAAAAACTAACATGATTGGACCCAAGCAAAAATGGGTACCAAAATCTTTAACTGTAGGTACTTGAAGGAGGAAATCGGTGGTGACCGGATGAGCTTCAAAGAAAAATTTAAAGCCGGTTGCATCACCGAATACGGGTTGAGTCAATTCAAAGCGCCACGATGGTATAAATTTAGATTGACTCTAATCTAAGTTTTAGAGCTTAATAGACATATCTTGTAATACCCTATTCATTGCATATCATATACCACATCCATGATCATAAATGTCAAATTGGAAAATGGATGTTAAATAGTCTAAGAGGGAAAATACAAATGCACTTCATTGTTAATATTCATTGTTGCTATTTAGCCTAATTGATAGGGGGAGCCTAAAATTGCAAAATCATATAATTAAGGGGGAGAATTTGATATCTCTTACCTTTGCATCAAATGCTTAATGTTTGCTTTTTGATTGATGTCAAAGGGGGAGAAGAATTAAGATGAGCTTCAATTTTAAATAAACTATGCATGTTGTTAAGGGGAGAAATCTTATAAATGCATAGATTACATATATATTGAGAAACAAAACATATAGAAAGGGGAGAAATAAAATTGAACTCAAATATTAAGATATAGATTTGCCATCATCAAAAAGGGGGAGATTGTTGGCTTTTTGGCCTTAATCTTTATTTAGTTTGGATGATTAAGTAATCTAATCTTAATCTATAGTTAATCAATCAACCTAGACAATCAAAGTAAGCAAACATGAATACATGCATTGCATATATATTCGTGTATTTGCGATATTCTTAATAGGTTGTTGAAGAATCAAGCTAAGGAGCTTTGGGACAAGAAGATAAAGACTCAAGACATGTAATCAAGCTTTGGACCAATATGTAATTTAGTATAATTTGAGTCCTAAGGATTAATGTAAACTTGAGCACATAGGATTCTGTCCCGTATCCCCACGGTTAACCGAACCCCTCTCGGTAAACCGAATCATGTAGAGTTCGGTCCATCGAACACCTTGCGGTCAACCGTATAGAATCGTTTAGGTGTTCCCTGGAATAACCACCTCGGTATACCGAACCACCTTCGGTAGACCGAATTAGCCTGGACCAGTTTTGGACTTTGCTCCAAACGGTCATATTTAAATCTTGACCTAAAGCCCAATTGACTTATCCATATTCGGTACACCGAACTTCATTCGGTCGACCGAATCATATTGCTTTAGGAGCTCAACGACTATTTAACTTGACCGTTATTGATAAACAATTTCCCACGCATGTCAGCGCAAAACCCGCACAAACTTCGGTCTACCAAAGTATACACGGTCAACCGAACTTAGCATAAACAGAACCCTACCAATCTTACTGTCCAGTTTGGAACGGTTCACCGAATAGGTTTCAGTAAACCGAATTGTATTAGGGTTGCTAGTTAGAGAGCTACTGGAGTTGAGTGAGTGGTTAACCGAATAAGATTCGGTAAACCGAAATGACCATCTTCGGTAATCCGTTGGGTTAACGGTCTACCGAGGAGCGTGCAAATTCTGCCCGAACCTTTGTCACATCATCACATTTCATGGGTCAACTTTCTCACCCACTCCCCAACGGCTCTAAGAGCTTTGAAGCCTATATCAGGACCTCATTAGAAGCACAACAACACGCACTACACTCTCCAAATATCTAGTATCCTTGTGCTATCTTTCCCAAACCTTCAAAGCTCAAATCCTATACACTCAAGCCAAAACTTCACCACTTGTATTCCTAGATCCATATCATAATCCAAGTGTGCTCAAAGTTAGAGTGTCATTAGCAAGAAGTGTGATTCATTCCTTCATCCAAATCACAAGAGTTGTAATAGCTTCGGGGAAGCTCCCTCTCGAGTTGTGAGAGGAGACACGGGCGAGGCGAGGGTGTTCGCGAGACTCGTTGTTTGTAAAGGCGTTGATCTCGGCCCGGTAACAGAGATCGGATAGTGGAAACCACAAGCGAGGCTTGAGGGACGAGCGAGGCTTGTTTGTGAGGACTAGGACCCGGGGCGGTTGCCGAACCTCGTTACATCGGGCGTCGACTACAACGTGGTTTGCAATTTCTCTAACTGTCATCTAACCCTTGCATGATTAGTTGTTAGTTTCGTAATTAAGTTTTAATTCCGCACTTTAGTTAATGACGATCACTAGAGGCCCCCATACGATCCCCACAAATACGTGAAAGAAAAGGGGCCCAAATACGCAAGGGTTGGAGCCCACAACAATCGATGCTCACTGAAGGAGTCTTTATTGTACTTTTTTTTCTTTTTTTTAATATAACTATGTACAAACATAAGTTCCCATCTTCATTTGTCAAAAGAAATCAAATGGGAACCTCAAAAGTGGGTCAATGCACTTGGAAAGGGAACATGACACCACGTGGGGCCAGAATACGCATGCGTGGGCCCCCTTCACAAGGAGCACCAGATGAGATGGGAGGTTCATGAATTGGACGCAAAGGCGTCTCATTCAAAGTATCAAACTGAAAGAGCTTGAACCTCTCGAGAGTTTGGGAAAAAAAGGGCAACGGAAGAAGAGTTTCTCCTGTTGCGGTGCTGAAGTTATGATCGTCAATCCAAACTCTCCGACCAACTGGCTTGTGCGTTGGAACGAGGTCAAGAACCTCGTTATGCATGTCCAACTCACCAGGAGAACAGGAAGTGGGTCTCTTACCCATGGAATCCTCCAAGGAAATCCTAATACTCTCATTAGCAATGTAGTTGTTTGATGTTCCATCATTTCCAAGATGATCTTCCAAGATGATCAGGAACAATAGTGAGAGGCAAAGTCTCATTAGGTTGTTTGAAATTGAGGGTACTAGGGAGCTCTTGCTCCACCAGAGGTGAGTCCTTAAGAGGCACAACATGAAGATCATGTGGCTCTAGGGCCACGGGACAAAAAGGTAAGGCACAATCATGTGCCGACTTGTAATGAAGCTGGTCCATGTTATTCTCAATTGGGATCGAATCGTCCACCAAGTGATCGTGAATTGAAACCCCAAGTCCCTCAGACTGACTAGGAGTTTGAGCTTGAAGGATTGTGCTTTGAATTTATGGATGTGGTGGTGGCGGTTCGATATCAAAAGATGAATCGTCATGTTGACAAGAAAAGTTACTCTCCTCACGTTCACGTAATTGCTGCGACATTTGACTCACTTGTAGTGCCATATTTTGTATGGACTGTTGAGTGGTTTCCATGAACGTAAGGAAAGTTTGTTTCAAGGAATCAAGTATGCGGTCAACTATGAGGTCCAAGTCAGATCTTGGGAAATTTTGGGGTTGGGTGTTGATGGGCTGAGAATGAGTCCAATGATTTGAAGTGGGGTGTTGGTAGAATTCTGGGTATTCGGGAGGAGGATACTGGGGTGAAAATGAAGTATAAGAATTTGGATATGAATTGTCTCCCCCACGAATCCATCACTCTCGGGTTGTACGCGGATGCGTAATGGTTATATTGAGCATTTTGAGAAAAGGTATGCTCATACTCAAGCACATAGGGAACATAAGGACATTCCCCGATAACATGACCACTCAACCCACAACAGTCGCACGGTACGGCTACTAGAGCCACCGGTGCACTCATGTTGTCTGCCATACGCATGAAAGAGGCCAAAGTTTGTTGTAATATCTCAGTTTGTTGACCAGCATATGATCCGACATAACTAGATTGTGGTCTAGTAGTCGGTGCCTCTCTCATGTTACCCCAATATGAAGATTGCTCAGTCACACAATTAGGATTGTCCCAACCATACAGGGTGTTTGTCTGAGGCACCCCAGGTTGCATGAGTCCAGAATACCAGGAAGAATTGTCCTGGTCCCGACAATGATATGGATGGTCGCCCATGTAACCATCCATCTAAAAAAAACTCTCGAGTCGACCACTCTCACAACCACGAGGCTAAGCTCGCAAAAAATGCTCGACTCAACCCTAAAACGTTAACAGAGAGTGCAAAGGGGAGGAGACTAGAACGTAGAAGTAGGTGAGAAGAAGGTGACTCAGAGGAGAAGGGAAGAATCCCTAAAGCTAGCGTGGGTACAAGGTGAGGATAGAAGCCTAGTCTTGCAAACACGACTCAAACAAGCTTAGGCTGGTTATGGGTCCTTACAGCTAGACAACGCCTAACTGCGAGGTCACACAGCCTCAACACGCCTCACCTCCCTACGACGAAGACCACAGTGCCCAGAAAGTGAGCCAAGATCCGGAGATCTCGTCTCTCCTACTATCGACAAAGTGGGCGACGCCGATCAGGCTATGACGGTCGTGACCGGATCACTCTCCTAATGCGCCCAAGTCCTAATAGCCAATGTCTACTTGCTTTTAGATTACGGCTTCTTGACTGTGCTTTTTGGGGCTAAAGGAGGGGCGATGAAATCCCCCACCTTATCTTTGAAGACTATAGGTGATGACACTTAAAGATGTTTTGAAATCTTAGGCTAGCAAGCAACTCACCAAACAAGCACTCACCTCACTCTTTTTTCGAAGCAAACCTTACTCACTAATGAAAGTCCTAATGCGTGAATGAGTATTAAGGAATGCGTACCTCGCTCCAACAATCAATGACAAAAAATTAAAACAAAGAGAAGACAATTAATATGCTCAAGTCATTACTAGATGATGCATGACCTAAACATAGCAAATGCCTAATCTTTTGCTTTGGATTTTAAGGTCAAGTTGATTAAAGGGGATTGAAATTAAATCTGGGAGAAAACTAGAAGTCACAACATGCAAAATAGTGCTCCCAGATAACTACAATGAACACAACAACAACCAGAATCTTTTTGAGAGAGATTAAGGCTCACCAGGCCGCCAATTGGCGGTCTCCGACCGCTGATTGGCGGTCTGTTTTGGGTCTTTTGCTCTCAAATTCCTCGAGTCGCTTCCCCGTGATCCTAAGAATGCCTGAAACACACAAAAACAAAAAACAAAAAATAAAAACCACTCGAATCGTCCAAACCAAAGTCTGGACAGAGCACCTCCCCGGCAACGGTGCCAAAAACTTGATTGATTCGTTTTATATTAAACCGCAAGTGCATGGCCGCGTTGAAGCGGTGGCAAATATGGGTCGTCCACTGGGAGGTCTGTCGACTATTGGTTTGTTCGAAGGCGAGTGGGAAAGGAACGAGAGAAAGATTGATTCCACTAAACTACACTAAGATGTGAAACGAAATGAAAGGGAAGCAACAAAACTAAACCCCAAAGGGGGTAGAGAAATAATGTGAGTATAAAGATGTGTGTGTGTGTATGTGTGTGTGTTCAATTAATCTCCTCACAACATGTAGTGCATGAAATCATAAAATTACATCCAACTTTGCCTCCACATGAATTAAGATAACACTATATCATTAAAGCATACAAGACAATAAATGGAATGAAGCTAAATGAACTCATGTATAAAGACTAGACCCTACTATGCCTCCACATGAATTAAGATAAGACTATATCATTAAAACATACAAGACATTAACCAAGGTAAAGGCAACAAGAGTACATACACTACAAATTGTGTTTCCAATATTAATTCCATCCATATCCTCACCTTATCATTCCCATCAAATAGGTCCACTCATCTAAGCATAAGCTAAGCTTCATTCAAGAGCATTAGTATATCAAAGATAAGAGTGAAATACCATTAGATGGTTATAGAAATCATATAAGGCTCAAGGGATTAAGATAACACACACCTATACACTACATGATCATATCACATATTTGTCCACCCCCCAAATGAGGATGAAACTACTCACTACTCATTACACTAACTACATTAACAAAATGAAACATATACTGAAATGAAATTAACCTAAGAAAAGCAAGAAATATTAAAGAAGCTTAAAAGGAAAGGAAAGACTAAACAAGCATGCACAAATTAAAAGACAAGATTAAAAGAAACTAGAACAATTATTTTATTAACAATGACTCACATTGAAGGTAGCATTCTTCTCCACCTTGAGTTTTTGCTTCAAGGCTCACTCATTAGTAGAGAGAATGCCACTAAGCAATGGGTAATTACAATGGAAGGTGAATAGTTCTATTTATAGGCATGGAAAAAGCTAATCCGGGACAATCCCCCGATGTGGGACTAAACAAATACCAGAAATAGACTAAGCATACACTAATACACGTGCTCCACAAATCTTAGCGGATCCAGAGCTATCTGGACCACCAATTAGCGGTCCCAGACCGCCAATTGGCGGTCTATAAGCTCCAGATCCATTTGGATTTCGTGCTGGGCTTTACGTGAAGTATTTCTTGGTCTTGGATGCATCTACTTTGTTTATTGGAGCTCCCACCCTAATCGAATTGCCAAAATACTCCCCATGATGGTGTGGAGTTTTCTGTTTTTCTCTTAGGTCCTTCGGTCTTACGTTCAGGTCCTTCTCCCTTGCATCTCAGTCCCCAGGTCTCACAATTAAGTCATTTTTCCTGCTTTAGGGTCCTTTCATGGCTCTTCTCTTCAAACCTCTTTATTTTTTAAATTCAAACATAAAACTCGTCATGTAGCATTGCTTAGGTGTAAGATAATGGATATAAGATACAAATATAAGCATGAAATGATGTCCATCAGTGGTATTAAGTTGAAGGCCCGAGCATTCGGAGAATTTGCTCATAATTTTTTTATTGGCTTTCAGATTCTCCTTTGTGGCTTGCACAAAGAGCATTATGTCATCAGAAAACATTAAATGCAAGACGGTAAATCCCCCGCACAAGAGAGTCTCAAATCTGCCATTGAACTTCGCTTCTAGATAAGGGGCCAACGGGTCACCTGCCTCAACCCATTGCTTGCTTTAAATGGTCGCGTGTTTGCACCATTTACTGTTACCACAAATGAGGCCCGAACACATGCCATGATGAGCTTCCGCCAGTGGTTTGGGAACCCAAACTTCTCCAAGATACTTTCCAAAAAGCCCCACGACACCAAGTCATACGCCTTCCTCAAGTCCAACTTGAGGCACATCCACCCACACCCTCTCTCCAAGTTCATATTATAGCACACCTCATGAGCAAAGAGTATATTATCGTGGATCTGCCTCCCCCGAAAGAAATCACTTTGTGTTTGACCTACAAGTTTCGGCAACACCTCCTTCAACCGATTCGCCAAAATCTTCCACACAAATCTATAGACCATGTTGCACAATGAAAATGGTGTATAGTCGTCTACCACGGTAGGTGCATGTTTCGTTGGGATTAGCATGGTAGAGGTATATTCACTTCGCGCAACAGTTTACCGCTTCTCATGAAGGACTGAATCACTTTGGACATGTCTTGCTTCACGAATCCTCATGCTAAGTTGAAGAACTTCCAATTGAACCCATCTGGCCCGGGAGCCTTATGCAAATTTACGTGCAAAACCACCCCTTCAAGCTCCTTCATCTCAAGTTTTTGGGTGAGCTGCAATGCATCATCCTCTCCTACCCAAGGAAGCGTGAACGTTGACCCTAGAAGAGCAACCTGAAAAATCATTAGCATACCGGTGCCTAAACGCCTCCCCCATGGCTCCCTCTTCCTCAACAATGATGCCATCCTCACACACTCTCCCCACATTATTGGTGGTTCTCCTCACACAAAGGGATGCATGAAAGAACCGTGAGTTCCGGCCACCTTCCCGTAACCACCTCACTCTAGATTTCTACCTTACAATGGATTCCTCCATCTCCATGTTTTGGGCGAGCACCTCCTTGGCAGCCACCTCCTCCTGGTATAATACTTCATAATCGGGTTCGTCTTTCCTTTGGGAGCGAATAGTGGCAGGGGTATTCTTCGCTCTGCCTAGTTTCTGCTCCACATTCCCAAATGCCTCATCGCTCCACCTCTTTACTGCTTCCTTTACCTCATCCAATCTGGCCACAACTCGAAACAAAGACGTCCCATCAACAAGGGGGCCCTACGCCTACTAGACCACCACGAAAAATATTTCTTTCTCCACCCAAAAGTTATTGAACTAAAACATTCTTTTCTTTCACCCTCCCTCCCTGTCTGTATGCATCACAAAAGTTGTGTGATCTCTCAAATCTTTGTCTCCCACAATGTAATATAAATCCAGGATCTCTTCCAACCATGCATGCGACATGACGATACGATCAATACGTGTTTCAATGCACGCTTCTCCCTCCGACGAATTCGGCCATGTAACTCCCAGCCTGTTGACAAAACTTTGACTTGAAAATATACACACTTGTTAAATTCTACCATGGGCACGTGATTAGGTACCATACCCCCTCTCTTTTCTCTATCGCTCTCGCTCTCTCTCCCCTTCTCTGCGACTCCTTCTACTCCTCTCTCTTCTCCCTTTTTTGCGAAGAAGGGAGGCTTAGACTCCAAAGTCTATTAAGTATGTAAATTTTTACAACCAACAAAAATCAGATTTGAGTTCACGGGCATACTACATGCATACCCGGCCACAATCACAACCTATTTACAACTATCACGCCTATCTAGGCCTCTACTCTATTACAATTCCATCTAACCAAAAGTTACGCCCACTCCTTTTCCATATTGCTCAAAACCTCGAGTCCATTCTCATGTCCTTGATGCTTGACTCAATGATGCGCACCACCTCTTTGACAAGGCTCACTATGTACACCGGTCGTTTCTTCTCACCTTCAAAGATTCTTCGATTCCTCTCCTCCCATTATTCAGGAAAAACTACGCTAAACACCAATCCCTGCAGCATAACTTGGATTACCGCACCCGAATATTGGCAATGTTGTTTGCATCAGCCACCAATGAGTCTCCCAAAACAAGTGGGCCATATCCTTCTCTCCTACCTCACAAAGCACACAGGTGATGTCATACATTGCTCCTCGTTGTTTCATCAAACTATTAGTCGCCAACCGTCCTTGTAGTGCCCGCCAGAGTGTAAATGCATGTTTTTGGACATGGTGTTTATGCCACACTACTTGGGCCCAACCCATCTCCTCCATCCTTGGGCTCACCACTTCCAAGCCTCCTTTATGGTAAACTTTTCAGGCGTTGCCCCCACTCGTATGGGTTTGTCCCTTCCTCCGTGAATGGTCACCAACAACATTTGTGGCTATAACTTTAGCATCTTAGTGGACCGCGGGAACAACAAGGTCCATGACCCATCTTGGATAAAGTAGGACACCAAGGTATCCCTCTCTCGTCTTCTCCCTCTCTCTTCTTCTCCCTTCTCTCTCTCCCCTCTACTTCCATGTCCTCCACTTCCCTTCTCTCTACTTCCCCTCCATTTTCTCTCCTCCTTCCTTCGCTTCTCTAACTCTCTCCCTCCTCTTCTCTCTTCTCGTTCATTTTCTATCACCATCTTTTTCTTTTCTCCACTCCCTCCTTCTCTCGCTCTCTCTCCTTCTCCCTCGTCCTGCTTGTCTTCTCTCTCTATCCCATCTCTATCCTCTCTGCCTTCTCTCCCTCTCTCCTCCTCTCTCCTCTTCTCTATTGTTCAGTTACGTCCTTGCCAACATATATAAACTGCGGCACTTAGAGCCCATCGTACTATGGTCTTTTGTGTTTGATTTCCGTGCATCCGAAGAACACGTGAGCCCTCCTCTTGTAGTGTCCCTCACACATTTGGCTCTACGCTAAAAAATGGTAGCAAGTGTGACCATACCCAATTGGTGAACAGGAAACCCCAAAACAAATCCACACAGCATGCATGTTAAGCTATACGCTGCTCCTCTTTCCCTCACCAATCTCTTAGTCACAAGCCGCCCCCTCATAGCACGCCACATCGTCATTGCATGCTTTGGGATGTGGTGCTTAAACCACACAAGCTTCGTCCACTCCTGTGTGGTGTGCTGAGGAGCTACCCATGCCCATGCCTCCTTTGTAGTGAACTTCTCGCTCGTTGTTCCATTGCAAAAGGGTGTATCCCGTCCACTAGTGATGTTAATGCTACGAATACGTGGCCATAACGTCTTCATCTCAGAGGAACAAGGGTAAGGATTGAATGTGCCATTCCCCATAATTGATAAAGTAGGAGACAAGGGTGTCCTTGGGGACACCCATCTCATATTTGAGCCGCTCGCATGATTGGTCCGATAGCAACTAGTACCCGCTCCATGGATACTAAAAGCACTGAATTGTAGCACCATCACCCACTTTCTAAGAAATATGTTCCCGGGCTATGTCCCTCACCCACTGAATACCCTACCAGGCCCATGAGCACACAAACGGAGGTGAGCCAGCCAAATTTACCACGAGCTTCCGCCATCGACCACGAGCAAAAACAAGCGTACATACTGACTCCTTATCACTCTTTCCTTCTCTCTCTCCCTCTCTCATCTATTTTTCTTCTTTCTCCCTCTTTCCTTCTCTCTCCCTCTCTCATCTATTCTTCTTCTTTCTCCCTCTTCTTCTCTCCCTTGCTTCTCTTTTTTACCTTCTCCTTCTCTCTTCCTTCTCTCTCTACTCTCCCTTTTCTATCCCCTCTCTCCTTCTCTATTTCTCTACCTTTCTCTCTCTCTCCTCTTCTCTCATTTCCTCTCTCCTTCTCCATCCTTCTTCCCTATATTTTCTTCTCTCTCTTCCCTCTTTTCCTTTCTGTCTCTCACCTCTTCCTTTTTATCCTTCTCTATCTCCCTCTTATCCTCTCCTTCTCTCTTTATTCTTATAAGAAGAGGAGGAAGAGAGGAGCAAGAGAGTGAGAAGGAGAAGATGAGAGAGGATAAAGAGAAGTGAAGGAGAGGAGGAGAGGGAAGATGAGGAGGAGGGGGAACTCCTTGTCCCTCTATCTCCTCTTTCCATACTTTGCTCCACTCCTCATACTCTCTCTCCTTTCTCCTCTCCCCTTCTCCCTCTTGTTCTCTCTCCTTACCCTCTCTCTCCTTCTCCCTCCTATCTCCTCTTTCGCTTCTTCACTCCTCTTCTTATTCTCTTTTTTTAGTTTTTTTGCAAAGCAAAAGGGAGGCTTGGCCTCGAATTTTATAAACTAAAGAATGTTTACACCATACAAAAATGGATAATATGTGCGCGGGTGTTTGCAACATTCATACCCGGCCTCTACCCTACGTTTTACATGATATATCAAATCTGCATTGTAGGTATAGGTAACTAGCATATATACAAAGACGTATCAGCTATACTAAGTCCACGTGATCTGAAGTTCTTCTTCTTTTTCTTCACTTTTCGTAAGCTTCTTTACTTTGCCCAATAGGCACCGAACATTGTCCTTGATGACAACCACTATAGAAGCCAAGTGTTGTTGTTCTCCCTCGAAAATCCTTTGGTTTCGCTTGAGGCAACACTCATGTATCATAGCATGGAAGACCCATTGCCTCACCACATTTTCTAGACGGCTTCCTCGCACGTGTGATACGTATAGCTTCACCTTCTAAATATCTCCACACTTCTTGGATTCCAAGTGCAGCACCCATTCCATCTATTCTATTTGGCTGGTCCACACCTCCACGGATTCGGGTATTCAATATCTTCATGTGGACTTCCTCCATGAAAGAGGTACGCGGGGGGGGGGGGGGGGGGGGGGGGGGTTCCACTCCCCATCTCTTATGAAATAAGAAACTTTCGTGTCCTACGACACTCCCAATTCACATTGCAGCCGCTTCGCCCAACTAGCACATTGAAATGGTTCTCTACATCAAGGGTATTAGAATAAACAAATTTCTTCACCACTCCCCACGCCATCTTGGATGTGCCATTTAGCAATGTCTCGGACTTGAAGTAGCCCTCTCCATGCCCATGAGGAAGTGAATGGTGGCTTTGAAGAACTTTGCATCAAAATCATCGGGTCCCGACGCTTTATCGACATTTGCGTTCAGCACCACAACTTCTAGCTCCTTCATGTCAATTTTTCGTGTTAGTTCAGTCCCGTTCGCTGGTAGAATTTGTGGTAGGATGATGGAGGGGGGAAGGGGTTTCACCTGAAATCATTAGCAAACAAGTTAGAATAAAAACTCCAAAAGGCGTCCCGAATCTCTCCCTCCTCTTCCACGAAGGTGGCACCCTCACACACTCGTCTCACTTGGTTGGTGGTTCTCCTCACTCTAAGATGTGCATGGAAAAACCTAGCATTTCGATCCCTCTCTTTTAGCCACTTCACTCTTGATTTTTGTCGAATGATGGATGATTGACATCATATCATGCATGTATTTGTGTCTTATATCCATTATCTTTAACCTATACAATGCTACGTAACGAGTTTAATGTTTAAGTTTCAGGAATAAGCAAGATTGAGGAGAAGATGCAAAAAGGACTCAAAAGCAAGGAAAAGGATAGAGTTGCAAGACTTGGGGACTGAGATGCAAGAGGGTAGGACCCGGATGTAAGCCCAAGGGACCAATGGGTAAATCAAGAAACTCCAGACCATCATGGGGAGTATTTTGGCAATTCGATTTGGGTCGGAGCTCCAGAAACCGACTTGGATACATCACACCTGAAGAAAGGCATCCAGGAAAGCCCACACAAAATCCATACCAGATCCAAACCCTGTAGACCACCAATTGGCGATCTGGGACAGCTGATTGGCGGTCTTGGACTGCTACGGATCTGATGCGGTTTAGTTGGATCATGTATAATTGCGTGTTATGTCTATTTTTGGTATTTTATTAGTCACATACAAGGGGATGTCCCGGATTACCTTTTTCTATGGCTACAAATAGAACTATTCCTCCTCCTTTGTATCCCATCTCTCTCTTGGTGGCCATCCTCTCTATTAGGCATAAAGCCTTGACGAGAAACTCTGGTGTAGAGAGGCTACTTGTAATTGAGTGAGTAATAAATAGATGTTTTGTTACGTTTTCTTCATATTGCCTCTTTTTATTTCTTGCATACTTAGTTAACTTGTTTGTGTTAGTATTCTAATAATTAGTTTAAACTTGTTTTCTTTCCTTAGTATGAATATTAGTTTAAACTTATTTCATGTGTACACACACTCCACCCCTTAGGGCTTTTCCATTCCTGATTTCTGTCTTCTTTTATTAGTCACTTACTTTTAGTTCGTTTTGTGCTTTCATTTCCTTCCTTGTTGCTACTAGTTTAGTGTAGTTTAGTTTAATCAATCTCTTCTCCCCTTTGTTTACTCACCATCAAACTAACCAAAGTCGACACACCTCCCTGTGGATCGACCCGTATTTGCCACTACTTTAACATGGTCGTGCACTTGCTATTATTTTAAAACGTTCAATCAAGTTTTTGGCACCGTTGCTGGGGAGGTGTACTGTCCATACTTTGGTTCAGACGATTCGAGGGGTTTTATTTTTTTGTTTTTAGTTTTGGTTTGTTTTAGGGATTCTCAGGATCAAGGGGAGGCGACTGGAGGAATTGGAGGAAGAAATCCACCACAATGACCGCCAATCAGCGTCTGGGACCGCCAATTGGCGGCCTGGTGAGCTTTTTTTGCTCTAATTTTTGTTATGGTTGTTTTTTGTTTCAGTGTAGTTGTCTGGGAGCGCAATCTTGCATGTTGTGACTTTTAGTTTTCTCCCAGATTAACAATCAATCCCCTTTAATCAACTTGGCCACTAAAATTCAAAGCAAAAGATTAGGCATTCTTACTTGTTTAGGTCATGCATCATATACTTGACTTAGGCACGTAGTTGTCTTTTATTTTACCTTTACTTTCAGTTGATGAGTGCTGGTGTGAGGTACGCATTTCCTACTCTCATTCATGCATTTTGTATGACCATGCATTAGTCAGTAGGAATTGCATCGGGACAAGAGTGAGGTGAGCGTTTGATTGGAGAATTGATTGCTAGATTTAAACTCAAAATGCTACTAAGGAGGGGTTGTCCCATACATAATAAGGTGGGGGATTTCATCACCCTTTTCTTTGCCCCAAAAATCACTCTTAATCAAAGCCTTAATGCTAAAAGCAAGTAGACATTGGCCCTAGGATTTCGGACGCACTAGGAGATTTATCGAGTTGTGACCGTCATGACCTGATCGGCGTCGCCTGCCTTGTCGATAGTAGGAGCTATTGGATCTCCAGATCTGGTATCACTTGCTGGGTATTGTGGTCTTAATTGTAGGGAGTTTGAGGCGTGTCCAGACTAGTGACCTAAAAGTTAGGCATCTTTTAGCCTAAGCACCCATAGCCATAAGTTTCTTAAGTCGTGCTTGCTAGATTAGTCTTCTACCTTCACCCATTACCCATTCTAGCTCTAAGGATTCTTTGTTCCTCATCTGAGTCCTCTCCTCATCTATATTCTACGAGTAGTCTCCTCCTCTGAGTACACCTTCTGTTGTGTGTTATTTTACAGTCGAGTCAATCGTTTTATTCGAGGTTGAGCTCGTTCTAGTGAGAGTGCTCGACTTGAGAGAGTGCATTTTTTTTAGATGGGCCATCTCCGCCTCGTGCTCCTTTGGAGCATAGGCCGAGTCGTCTCGTGGTGATGGGGTGACTGGGTTCCATACATGGATTACCACGGTCCACTCCCGCCACCACGTAGACCTTCTCCTCCTCTTCTGACTCGAGAGGAAGAGGGATTCAGTCAGGATCGAGTTATTGGTGCACCACCACCTTTAGCTCGAGAGGATAGGCCGATGACTTTGTGGGAGCAGAGACCCATCCTATTCGGGTCGCGCAACCTTCTTGCGTAGTTCTTCCCCTAACTCGCGGGAACAACAATGAACTGAAACCTCAATATGGGAGCATGCTTCCTACCTGCACTGTAAATAAGGAGGATCTGTATATTTTTATACGTGATTTCGAGGAGGTATGCTCCATGTTCAAGGTTCAACAGCTTGATAGGGATTCAGTTTGGTTGAGGATGATTTCTTTCACGTTGAAGGATTACGCGAAGAAATGGATGTACAACCTCCCGGTGAGCTCTATTCGGTCTTGGGATGACTTTGTGACCATCTTTCTGAAGAGATTTTTCCCTCAACAGATACGGCACAAGATACATCAAATGTATCAGACTGAGACTGAATGTTTTCATGCTTTCTTTGAGAGGTTGAAGGACCTTCTCCAGCAGTGCCTGATTGACATCATTTCATGCTTATATTTGTATCTTATATCCAATATCTTACACCTAAGTAATGCTACGTGATGAGTTTTATGTTTGAATTTCATAAATAAAAAGGTTTGAAGAGAAGAGCCATGAAAGGACCCAAAAGCAGGAAAAAGGACTTAATTGTGAGACCTGGGGACTGAGATGCAAGGGAGAAGGATCTGAACGTAAGACCGAAGGACCTAAGAGCAAAACAGGAAACTCCACACCATCATGGGGAGTATTTTGACAATTCGATTCGGGTCGGAACTCCAATAAACAAAGTAGATGCATCAAAGACCAACAAACACATCAAGCAAAGCCCAACATCAAAACCAGACGGATCTGGATCCTGTAGATCGCCAATTGGCGGTCTGGAACCGCCAATTGGCAGTCCGGATCTTCCCGGATCCGATGAAACTTCTGGAGAGCGTGTATTAGATGATGTTTAGGCTATTTTGGTATTTGTTTAGTCCCACATCGGGGGATTGTCCTGGATTACCTTTTTCTATGGCTATAAATAGAACTCTCCCTCCTCTCATGTAATCAATCTACCTCTTTGGTGGCCATCTTCCCTACGAAGAGTGAAGCCTTGAAGCAAAACTTTGGTGGAGGAATGGCTGCTTGTATTGAGTGAGTTAATAATAGATGTTTTTTTTCCTTTAATTGTGTTGTTTCTCTCTTAGTTTCATTTCCTTTCATATGCATGCTTGCTTGTTTGTTTTGTCTTATGCTTCTTTAATATTTCTTGCTGGATTAGTGTAGTTTCATTTAAGTATAATGTTTCATTTTGTTAGAGTAGTTAGTTTAAATATGTGTGAGTAGTTCCATCCCCATTTGGGGGTTGGAGAAATATGTGATATGATCATGTAGTGTATTAAGTGTGTGTTATCTTAATCCCTTGAGCTTTATATGATTTCCATAACCATCTAATGGGTTTTCACTCTTATCTTTGATATGCTAATGCTCTTGAATGAAGCTTAGCTTTTGCTTTGATTAGTGGACCTATTTTATGGGGAATGATAAGGTTAGGATATGGATGGAATTAATATTGGAAACACAATTTGTAGTGTATGTACTCTTGTTGCCTTTATCTTAGTTAATGTCTTGTATGTTTTAATGACGTAGTCTTATCTTATTTCATGTGGAGGCATAGTAGGGTCTAGTCTTTATACATGAGTTCATTTAGCTTCATTCCAATTATTGTCTTGTATGTTTTAATGATGTAGTCTTATCTTAATTAATGTGGTGGCAAGGTTGGATGTAGTTTTATGATTTCATGGACTACATGTTGTGAGGAGCTTAATTGAACACACACACACACACACATCTTTCTATTCACATTATTTCTCTACCCCCTATAGGGTTTAGTTTTTATTGCTTATCTTTCATTTCCTTTTGCATTCTAGTGTAGTTTAGTGTAATCAATCTTTCTCTCCTTTCTTTACCACTCGCCTTGGCACAAACCAAACGTTGACACACCTCCTAGTGGACGACCCGTATTTGCCACCACTTCAACGCGGCCTTGCCCTTGCGGTTAATATAAAACGAATCAATCGGTGCCCTCATCATAGACTTCAGCTATGGCAGTTGTGCCAGATTTTTTATGAGGGCCTTAACTACAACACCCGCATCTTGTTGGAGTCGATGTGTCAGGGTGATTTCCAAATGAAACTCATCAATGAGGCATGGGACATTTTTGAGTTAATGGCTGAACGTACCTTTGAGTGGGACACCATGAGAGAGCCACCAGCCGCCAAGTCTTCTGGTCGAGCTGGATCATATCAAGTTGAGTCAACTATCGTGTCTGAGGAAAAAATTGGCTGCTCTCATGCGTAGGATAGAAAGTTTAGAGTTGGACTGAGCTCCTGTAGCTCAGGTCGCTACGCCCGGGTGTAGTAGGTGTTGACTTACGGGACATGATGTAGTAGGTGTTGACTTATGGGACATGATGACAAGGGATACTGAAGCATGCAAATGCGATGTATCAACAAAGATCCCGTAACGACCCATACAGTCACTCCTACAACCTGGGATGGCGTAACCATCCTAACTTCTTTTGGGGGCCTAGTGGGGGTCACGATCAGAGCTCACACGCTCAACCTCAACCTTTACCTTATCAACCTCCACGCCCATCGGCGACCTACAAACCCCCACATCAAAGGTCTCAGCACCATAATAAGAAACCTCCTCAGGCCTCATCGTTGAGGTAATCTATCCAAACTCCACTACCCAGCAGGTTGACCCAAAGTACCCCTTTAGTGATCCGACCCTTCAAGCGTTCATGCAGAGCATGCAAAGTACAGTCAAAGCTTTGGAAATGCCAGTTAGCCAGTTGGCTCATCAGTTCCATGAACGCAAGAAGAGTCAGTTACCAAGTCAACCTGTGGTAAATCCCAGGGGTCAACCTGCTCAAGTAGGCAGAATGTGCACAATGTTTGAGAGTGGTCATTCCCAACTTGCAAATGTTGTTCATACCTTAAGATCGAGAAGGGTTGTTGACAACAATGTGGAAATGCATGAAGCCAACCCTGTTGGTGACTCCTCTGAGCAGGGTCGTGAGCCTTTTAAGGAACCTAATTTTGAGACTCCTCCTCGTGATAGTTATGTCTGCAAGGCACCATTCCCTCATAGGTTTACTAAAAAATGTGATGAGCATTGGGACAAAATCGTTGAGGTACTTAGGCAAGTCAAGGTGAACATCACGTTGTTGGACGTTGTTCAGTAAACCGTATGCCAAGTTCCTTAAGGACCTTTGTACCGTTGAGAGAAAAACAACTATTCCCAAAAAGGCATTTTTGGCCGCCAATGTGAGCTTGATATTGACACAACCCATCCAAGTCAAATACAAGGACCCCGGTTGTCCAACTGTCTCTTGCATGATCGGTAATGTGACAATTCCTCAAGTTCTATTGGATTTGGGAGCATCTGTGAACCTCCTGCCCTACTCTGTCTATGTCAACCTTGGAATTGGTGATCTTAAACCAACGAGGACAACCCTCCAGTTGGCTGACAGATCTGTCTAGATTCTACGAGGGAGTGTGGAGGATGTCCTTATTAAAGTTGGTGAGTTTGTATTTTCAGTTGATTTCATCATCTTGGATACTGAATCTGTGTCCCACCCACATGGACAAATTCCAGTGATCCTTGGGAGGTCATTTCTTGCGACATCTAATGCTTTGATCAATTGTCGCAATGGCTTGAGGAGGTTGTCTTTTGGAAAACTCATGGTGGATTTCAACATCTTTCCTCTTGGTAAGCGTCTGGGGCTCTTCGATGATGTTGTCGGAGCTAATTTCATTTAAGTCATGGATGAGCCCGAGTCATTAGGCATGTTCGACTCACATCGACATATTATTGAGGTGCCTAATGACCAGGTTGCGAGTGAAGATGATCTTGAGGAATCCGCCTATGAACCTCTGGATGAGGAGGCACATCTGGGTGCTTGCTCCTCTTACCCTGTGGCCCCTGAGCCACTTGAAACAACTCTGAATCCAACAAGGACCCACCTCCGGTCAAGCTTAAACCGCTCCCTGATCTTGTAAAAGATCAAGAGGCTGCCCTCAAAAAAGTACTTTTTGAAAACAAAGAGGCTATCGGGTGGTCCTTGAAGGATATCATGGGAATTAGCAATAGTATTGTTCATCATCAGATCCATATGGAAGAGGATGCTAGGCCCCGTCGGGACCCACAATGAAGAATTAATCCTGTACTGAAAGAAGCCATCCGAAAGGAGGTTCTTAAGTACTTGGCTCATGGTATAATCTATCCTATCTCTGATAGTTCGTGGGTGAGTCTTGTCCATGTGGTTCCCAAGAAGTCAGGTGTGACGGTTGTTGAGAATGAGCATAATGAGCTTATCCCAACACGCCTGCAAATTGGTTGGTGAGTTTGCGTTGATTATCGCAGGATCAATGCGGCAACGCGGTAAGATCATTTCCCGTTGTCATTCATTGATCAGATGTTGGAAATGTTGGTTGGAAGCTCACAAGGCTACTTGGGACGATTCATCGGCATCATCTTCATCCCAATCAACCGCACCTTCATCAACAAAGCAATATGCACATATGTGCTTCATGGCAATTCATATGCACATATGCACATATGTGCCTATAACTCATACTCTACTAGATCACATTCTTGCTCATCTAAGTCATATGCTAGTGATAGTTCATGTTCCAAAGAGGAAACATATTCTCATAATGAACTTCAAAATGCATTTCATGATTTAGTTAAACAATATGAGATTATTTGTGAAAAGAACAAAAATGCTATAGGCAAATAAATGATCTCAAATGCCAAATTGAAATAATCATGAATGAGAAGAATGAGGTGCTTTCTAAACTTGAAAATAATGCATCAACTCTTGATAATTTAAAAGCAACACCTATAGATGTTGAATAATTACATTTTCATGCTTGAAATGGCCAATTAAGAAAAGATCTAGAAAAGTTCACAAATGGAACTAAGATGTTTAATATGCTATTAGGAAGTCAAAGACAATCATTGCAAAAACATGGTTTAGGATATAATGATTCATATGTTAAAAACCATGTAATTTATACAACTTTAAATAGAAAGCACCTACTTGTAAAGCATAGTTCTTCAAGTGTGTGTGCTCCTAAAACCAAAATGGTTTGGATTCCCAAAGCTAATATTCAAGGACCCAAAGTTGTTTGGGTACCTAAATCTACACCTGTAGGTGCCTGAGGAGGAAATTGGTGGTGACCAGGAAAGCTTAAGAGTCAAATTCAAAGCCTATTGCATCACCAAATTATATTGGAACCAATTCAAAGCTTCAAAGTGGGTATAATTTCTTATCCTCTAAATTCTTGAAAAAATTGGTTCTAGTCTAGGTTTTAATATGCTTAATTGACATATCATATATTCCTTCATTGCAAATCTTAGAATTTGAATCACATCAAATGTTTTAGAGTCAAATTTTCTAAATGGATGTAAAAAAGGGAGAACGAATACATCACATGCTTTATTGTAGTATTTGCTTGATGTTAAGAGGGGAGAATTAAGAATTGAACTTAATCGAAAAATGACATTCATATTGATAGGGAGAGCATAATGAATATCATTTTCTTAGTGTAATGAAGTGCAAAATTTAGGGGAGCAACTCCATTACAAGACATCCAAATTCAATGTTTAAATCTTATATTTTTTGATGGATGTCAAAGGAGGAGAGATAATTAGGGGGGGGGGGTAACTTGAAATTTGATTATAATTGAACAAAAACTATGCACATCCATAGGGGGAGCATTTATAGGCATAGTTTTCAATGAAAAATTTCAAGTATTAAGATATAGGTTGCCATCATCAAAATGGGGAGATTGTTGGCCTTTTGGCCTTAATCTATGTTTTGATTATTTAATCAACCGAATCTTAATTGTCATCATGTAGACTAGCACACATGTTGCATTGCATATATATTGCTTTGTACTAACCTCTACAGGTGATCAAGACTCAAGGAAGAAAGGAAATCATGTCAAGACATGTAATATAGCTCATTTGAAGACATGTAATTTGTATTTCTTTGAGTCTTAGGAACTTTGTGTAATTGAGCATCCTTGAGCTAAAAACTACTCAAACACACACTAGGTTCCCTATAGAAGTGACACAAAATTTCACATAATTTGGACTTCAATAGATCACCCAAACTTAGACCAGAAAACACTAAACAAATACCTGAACAGTCTACCTACATTCGGTCGACCGAAAAAGACCGTTCGATCGACCGAGTGATCATATATCATGTTAGTGTTTTACTGCCCCAGTTCAGTCGACCGTCCAGACATTTTCGGTCGACCGAGTAACACCATATTTCTGACCGTTCGTTTTGTCGTATATACCCAACGGTCGTATTCGTATTATCTCCAAATACCCCAAATACATTTAGTGTATCGGTCGACCGAGGACCATGTTCGGTCAACCAAACTTCGATGTCTCGACAAACGCGAAGTGCATGTTGGATTTCGGTCGACCGTATTCCTTGTTTCGGTCGACCGAATATGATCTTGTTTGTCAACCCTAAAGATCCTGGTGTGAATCGGTCGACCGAACCTATCTCGGTGTTTGACCAATCACTTAAGTTTACCTGAGTCATAACCTTTGGCGGTTGACCGTTCCTTAATTGGTCGACCAAACTAAGTCCAAAATTGCCAAACGATCGACCATTTAGCCCGATCCGGTCCACCGAACTTACTCAGAATTTGGTCCTGTCAGTTTCTGTTTTGTGTATCTTACACAATCTTTACCCAATTCATCCCCAACGGCTATAACTCTTAGGAGCTTATAAATAGAGTTGTAAAACACATTTTAACACATCTCTCCCACTACTATTTGTCTGCTACATTAGAGAGAAAGATCCAAACACTCCAAGCTTCAAAGCTTCCACACTTTGGTCTTAAATCCTATTCTCACTCAAGTGTGCTCAAGATTAGAAAGTGTTGTTCCACTCATTGCTTGTTCAAGAAGCAAGGGTCTTGTTGAAAGCCCAAGACAAGAGTATAGACTTCGGTGAGAGCTCGAAGTATCCCTCTCGGATTGTGAGAGGAGGAGCAAAACTCGGCGAGGGTTGTTCGCGAGGTTGAAGATTGTGAAGGCATTCTCTCCCGGCCTGGAACCGGGAGTGGTTATGGAAATCATGAGTGGAGCTCGGTCATCCGAGTGGAGCTTGCAAGAGAGGACTAGGACCCAGGTGGCGTGCCGAACCTCTATAAAAATCTCCCGACTCTTTGTGGTTTGCATTTGTCTTTTCTTTACGTGCTTGTTTAGTTTCAAATTCCACTACATATCTTTGATAGTTAAACAAGTAGGTAATTGGGGTTAAAAGTGATTAGAATTAGAGACCCATACGATCCAACATGGTTGACATCCTGAACCCAGGGAATGGGGACGTGTCCAAAGTTAATGGACAATGCCTCAAACCTCACTTGGAGGGGGCACCAGCTGAAGTCGAGGAGGTCATGTCCCTTCATGAACCTCTCTCGCACTCAACCATTCATGACCTATAAGGATGATTGAGATTTCAGGTTTGTATATATTGTTCTTAAGTTTCAAAAAAAAAAAGAAAAGAAAAGAAGACTAGACAAAAGACTCCTTTAGTGAGCATTGATTGTTGTGGGCTCCAACCTTTGAGTATTTAGGGCCCATTTCTTTCACGTATTTGTATCTCTTCTTTAGCATCTCATGGGTTTTGGTTGAATTCGGGTTTGTGTCCATAAACATAACCATGAACTTCCTTTTGCGCTTCATGCTGGTGAGATCTTCCCTTTTTCATGCATAAATCCATGTAGTATCATGCTCACATTCATTGAGGACAATGCATGAAGTAGGTGTGGGGGGTGTTTTACGTGTGTACATAGTCGAGTCTTTTCCTTTGATTTGATTTTCTTTTATTTGCATTGTTAGGGTTATTCTAGTGTGTTGCATTTAATATCGATATATCTGTTTGTCATGATCCTTGGGTGACTTGTCTTCTTTTGCTTGCCTAGTGCTTTAAAAATTTCACATTTCTTTCAAAATCTTCATGTGTTTGCGAAATAAAATGTTTTGTGGGTTTTGCATGTGTTTAGCATGTGCAAATCCGTTGTGAGGCAAAGTAAAAAGAAAGCTCCCAAAATTGTCTTGAACATGATGCATTAGGATATCTAGTACAATGGTTTTAGGACTTATTTAGTCGTTAGGATGCACCACGGTCTTCCCTCGGGGGGTGAGTAATCATAGGGTTTCAGAAGTCAAACAATTAAAGAAGTCCACCCTGAACCTAGTGAGTCAATAATTCGTGTCTGTTAATATAAGGAAGTTTGTTGTCGTCAAGGACCATTTAACTCCTGTTGTGAGACATTAAGTGTAGGGGTTTTCGCTCATGTGTAGATAAGAAATAAGTGAGTAGGTATTCTCTCTTCTCGCAAGGCTCTTATCACTCAGGAAATTAGGTCCGAGGGGACTTTGTGCATGGTGCATTCGAGTCATCTGACTTGGGATGCACCGACCGAACTCCCGTTACACGGGTGGTAGGGATTGCCCTATGTGGAGATGTGGGGAAAGGTGTACGTGATAGTGTAAGTCCTCATAGGTAATGATACACGAAACCTGACCCTGGGAGAATCAAAACCAACTAGATAAAAAAAGGAGAAATAAAAAATGGTAATGCAAATAAGAACCTTAATGGACTTTACACTTTGTATCACTTCAAGAGGTTAAGGTTGTCGATGTTTTCACTTAAGTCCTTAATTAACTTGCACGAATGATTCATTAGTCTAGGTGTGTGGACTTGATGCATATATAGACTTAGCCCGTACAATTACCGCATCTTGTGATCGATAAAAATGAGTCCATCTGGTTGAGTTTTTAGATTGAATAATGCACGTGTGAAAGAAAATGATTCGTTGGCGACAAGGAGGTTTAATGTCTTGTTGCATGTGCTAAGTGCAACCGTGATTCCTACGAAAGTGAGTTAGGATTTCCCTATTTTTCATATGCTTTTTCCGTTCTTTCATTTCTCTTTCTTTGTTTTGCTCGGGACTAGCAAAAGTTAGGTGCAGGGGTATTTGATTGACATCATATCATGCTTGTATTTGTGTTTTATATCCATTATCTTTCACCTAAACAATGCTACGTAACTAGTTTATTGTTTAAGTTTTAGGAATAAGCAGGATTGAGGACAAGAGGCAAAAAAGACTCAAAAGCAAGGAAAAGGACTGAGTTGCAAGACTTGGAGACTGAGATGCAAGAGGGAAGGACCTGGATGAAAGACCAAAGGACCAATGGGCAAACCAAGAAACTTCACACCATCATGGGGAGTATTTTGGCAATTTGATTCGAGCCAGAGCTCCAACAACCGACTTGGATACATCACACACGAAGAAAGACATCCATGAAAGCCCACACAAAATCCAGACTGGATCCAAACCCTGTAGACCACTAATTGGCGGTCTGGAACCGCTGATTGGCGGCCTAGGTCGCTCCATATCCGATGCAGTTTAGTCGGGTCATGTATGATTGTATGTTATGTCTATTTTTGGTATCGTATTAGTCACATACCAGGGGATTGTCCCGGATTACCTTTTTCTATGGCTATAAATAGAACTCTTCCTCCTCCTTTGTATCCCATCTCTCTCTTGGTGGCCATCCTCTCTAGTAGCAGTAAAGCCTTGAAGCAAAACTCTAGTGGAGAGAGGCTACTTGTAATTGAATGTGTAATAAATAGATGTTTTGTTAAATTTTCTTCATATTGCCTATTTTCAATTCTTGCATACTCAGTTAACTTGTTTGTTTTAGTCTTCTAAGAATTAGTTTAAACATGTTTTCTTTCCTTTGTATTAATGGTAGTTTAAATATGTGTGAGTAGTTCTATCCCCCTTTGGGGGGGGGGAGTCAATGTCTATACATGTGTATGTAGATGGAATGAATGCTAAACATTGTTGTATGTGAGAAATGTTAGTATGGTTGTTTGAATTAATAAGAACTCTTACTTGATGGTTTCTGCCATAATGTTTAGGTACATTCCATGCTTGTATATGTTCTTAATAACAAACTTGTCATGCTCATATTAATCACCTAGGTTAGTGCTTTGAATGACAGGTCTTGCCATTAGGTACTTCTTATGCATTTACAAACACTAACTACACATTAGCTTATTGTATGCATTCACCACACTTATTTCATGTGTACACACACTCCACCCCTTAGGGGTTTTCCATTCCTGATTTCTATCTTCTTTTATTAGTCACTTAGTTTTAGTTCGTTTTGTGCTTTCATTTACTTCCTTGTTGATACAAGTTTAGTGTAGTTTAGTTTAATAAATCTCTTCTCCCCTTTGTTTCCCACTCACCTTTGAACTAACCAAAGTCGACACACCTCCCTGTGGATCAACCTGTATTTGCCACCGCTTCAATGTGGCCGTGCACTTACGGTTATTTTAAAACGTTCAATCAATGGACTCCTCCCAAGCAAGAGTTCGTGCAAGGCACTCCTTTGCTGCCCCCTCAGCAACGGAAAGCTCAATATCATGTGGATGGTCCAACCTGTGCCTCCTCACTTCCTTAATTGCAGCACGGGCCTCTCCCACCTTTTGTGTACCGTTTCCAAACTTTGATGCACTCCACCGGATAAGCATCTTCTTGACTTCGTTCAGCTTTCCCACCACCCAAAACATAGGAGTTCCCCTCACATACTTGTTCCAAGCTCTTCCTACTATTCCACGAAATTCCTCATGTTCAGCCCAATGGTTTTCGAATCGGAACATCTTCGTCTTTCACCTTTCGTTGGCTTTCGTCTTCATGATGAGCATTGCGTGATCAGTTAGGTCATTTTCATCAACAAGATAGTAGGATTCCGGGAACAACTCAAGCCATGCATTATTTATTAGGATCCGGTCAATCCTCGTCTCAATACATCCACTTCCATCGGATGAGTTTGACCAAGTGAACTCACCACCGGTGGATGGATTCCCAAGGAGTTGAAGTGCACCAATGCACTCATTAAATTCTGACATAGCAATCTCATTTCCAGTGGCACCTCCACGTCTCTCACTTGCCCTTCGGATGCAATTGAAGTCTCCCCCACTATCCACGACCATGAAACAAGTGGGACCACTTTAAGAAGATCATGCCACAATGCTCTCCTATCCATATGCCCATTATCCCCGTAGATAGCCGTGATATCAAACTCGAATACGTCCGTTCTTAAGCTGGCCTTGAAGTGGAGTAATTGTGATGTTTCAAAGGTAACGCTCATATCCATTATTTGATCATTCCAAAGAACTAAAATACGCCCAGAGTCTACAATCAAGATATTCAACATCCAAGCATGAGGCCAAATCGCTCGTTTGAAACGTTCAATCTTTTTATACTTAACCTTATGCTCCACAAGACACACCACATCCAGGATTACCTCCTTTATACGACTCCTAACCATTAGTGCACGGCCGGGTCCGTTTGCTCCGTGCACATTCCACACTAGGATATTCGTGGCTTCAAAGGTGCGGGGTGACCCCCTTTACCTCCACACGAGATGGTTTTGCTACTAATTTCCCTCCCGGAGTGCCTAAGTGTTAATGGTGGAGAGCTTGCTTTCGTCATGCATGTCTCCCTCCATTATTCCCCACCCACCTCTGAATCCATTCCACGTCCAAGTATCTCAAATCTTCCCCCACTTTGTGTTGCTTTTTTCTTCGTAGGTTGCTTTCCACGTGCCACTCTTGAGGGAGAATCCCAACCCGTCTCCTCATGAACCAACGAGGTCAGCCCACTTGGTTCGTTGTCCCGATCCTTTGAGATGCTTTCCCTCGCCTCATGCCCTTCAAGCCTACCCCTTTGTTCAATTTGCGTGGCCTTCATCTTTCCAATTTTGGTGTCCCCGTGACTTGCCTCTTCCACACAAACCACCTCTTCTTCACGCATATTATGTGTGACCATTCCATGCACAAGACCCATTCCACTTTGCCCACTCATTTCTATTTGAGTATCCTCCACTAAGTCGCCCCCAAGCATATCCACATGGTCCCCCACTTTGTCCTTACCAAAGGAGCTTTGCCTCTCCTCATTTGCCCAAGAATGTGTAGAGCACTCAAATCTCTCCTCATTGGCTGGTCCGAAAATGCTTGTAGCACTTTTCCCACCCACGTCCCTTTGCTTCTTTTGTCCACCAATAGACTCCCTCCCTTGTGCACCCTTGTTTGAAACTATTGGATATGTTGGGGGGCATCGATTTTGTCCTCACAACCATTTTGCCCCGTGCCACATGGCATGGCCTCATTTGCGCCCTCCAAATTTGTTAAGGAGCAAAAATGTGCCTCATTTAACCTATTGCCTTCCATTTCTGCCTCGTCACATGACCTTCCACATGGCATCTCCTCATTTGCACCTCCATCCACCTCATCTCCTCCACCTTCCACGTCGTCATCCCTTCCACCCTCTCCCATTCCTCTTCGGTCAACCACTTCCACAGCCGAGGCTATTTTCTTTTCTTTGTCCATCCAAGCTCTTGCTTGACCCTTCCAAGCTTCTTTCACTTGCTTTCCCATTTCCAGCCTTGCCTCGACGAACCACAATCCCTTTCTCAGCTCTCCATTTGGTACCCCCAACAAGCTTCTTTGGGGCTACATGTCTCCTTGGGCACTTCTCCATAGTATGACCAAACTCCTTTCAATCCACGCAATACTGAGGTATCCATTCATACTCTACGTTTACTCGATGTGTGCCAGCTTCTTCCACTTGAACCTCCACCCAACTCTGGTAGGTGAAGTCATGGTTCACTTCAACGCATACCCATGCATAGGACAATCTCCTCCCCGAAGTTGTTTGCTCATCCTTGTATAACGGCCTCCCGAGGACGCTTACAATGTTGCTCAATGTTCTTTGTGACGAAAATCGGAGGACTAGCTCCGGTAGACGAATCCAAATGGGAATCGTGGTGATGCTAGCCCTTTTTAGCACCACATCTGGAGACCATTCTTGAACCACTAAGGGGCACCCACGGATGAACCATGGTCCACCTTCAAGCACACGCTTTCTATCCTCTCCAAGAGTGAACCGGAAGAGGAGGAAGCCTTGACTCCTCTTGATAACCTCCATGCCTTTAGCCAAACCCCACATCTTGTGGAGGTGCTTCTCAAGTGTTGGCAAATGGGGTATGAAGGCAATGAAGTAACCAACTAAAACTTTGTCCCATCTCTTCAAAGCATCGGGCACTTCTTGCTTGGAGCACAAAGCCATCTTCTCCCCTCCCTTCATTGCCGAAGGGATGAACTCTAGTGCCGTGGAAGCCCTTGATCCAGCCTTGAACAATCACTCCACTTCCTTAGGGGAGTAGTGGCAATCCCTAGATGTGGTGTGTGAACTCCACCCCCATGTTTGGGGTTGAGCCTTGCAATGGTGGTGGATGGAGATCCTCTCTTGCGCCACAATCTCCATCCTCCGGTAGCAAATGGGTAGAACTCCGCTTGGGATCCATTTTGATGCAAAAACCAAGAGATTTAGTGGGGAAAGAGGTCAGAAACCCTAGAGAAAACTAGGTTTCCCATGTTTTTTTCTCAGTCCTTCTCTTTCTTCTCATGCTATCCCTCTCGCACTCTCTCCTTTCTTCTACTACTTCCCCTCTCTCCCTTCTCTCTCTCTCATTGTCTCTCTCCCTTCTCCCTCTTGTTCTCTCACCTTACCCTCTCCCTCCTATCCTCTTCTCTTCCCTCTTCTTATCCTTCTCTATCCCCCACCTTCCCTTCTCCTTCTCTCTCTCTCTCCCACTCCTTCTCCTCCCCCTCTCTCTTCTCCCTTTCTCTTCTTCTCCCTTCTCCCTCTCCCCTCTACTTCGACGTCCTCTTGTCTCCCTTCTCTCTCCCCCCCTCCATTTCTTTTCTCCTTCCCTCTCTTTTCAACCTCTCTCGTTCCCCCTCTCCTTCTTCTCTTCCTCCTCTTCCCTCTTCTTGTGCATTTTCTACCACCCTCTTACGCTCTTCTCCACTCCTCCTCCTCCTCCTCCTCCTCCTCCTCCGCCTCCTTCTCTTGCTCTCTTTCCCTTCTTCCCACTCCTCTCTCATTCTCTCTCTCCTGCTCTTGCTTCTCCTTTCCCATCTCTTTCCCTTCTCTCCATCTTTCCTTCTCTCTGCTCTTCTCTATTCTCCTTCTCTCTCCTTTATCCTTCTCTCTCCTTCTCCCCTCTCTCTACACTTCTTATCAACTTTTCTCCACTCTCCTTCTCTATCTCTCGCTCTCGTTCTCATTCTCCATCTCTCTTCTCTCTTCCTTTCTGACTCTTTTCTTCTCGCTTTTCAATCTTCTATGCTTCTCTATCTCTCTCCTCCTCCTCCTCCCTCTTCTACTTCTCTTCGTCTACTTCTTCTTCCCCTCTCCTTCTCTCCGTCGTCACCCTCTTATCTCTCTCTCTCCTCTTCGCACATTCTCTCACATCTCCTTTTCTCATTCTCTCTCGTTCTCCTTCTTATCCTCTTTCTCTTCTCCTTCTCTCTAACTCCCTTTTTTTTGCAAAGCAAACGGGAGGCTTGCCCTCGAAATTTCATTAATGAAACTACGATTTACAAGCTACCAAAATTTAAGCAACATAATACCGCGGGACATGCTACCAACATGTCCAGCCACAATGACTCATAAGACCATGTCTCATTTAACCGATCCTCTACTGCACCAAACATGTATTATTTCCAGTCAACATATTTCAAGGTTTCTTCAAACTTTCGCATAGCTGTCGGGTCTTCGACGAGGTCTTTTAGCATCGATCCCATCCCCAAACCGTGTCTTTCACCAATCCCACAATGTCAGTTGGTCACTTTTGCTCGTGGTCGAATATCCGCTTGTTCCTTTCTTGCCAACCCACATAAATAACCACCCTAAAGGACAATCTGACCGTTGTCACCAAGACACTCGGCCCCCCATAATCTGTTGCATGCATCTAGCTTCCTCTTCAATCGTGGTCCTCATATCGGTGCTTAGCCCAAGCATTTGAAGCACACTCGTCCAGGCTTCCTTCGTGAAAAGGCATGCCCAAAAAACGTGTCCCATGTCCTCCTCAGCTGTGGCACATAGTTCACAATCTAGCCCATGGTGTGCACCCCTTGCCGCCATCAATCTCTTTATCATTAATCGTACCCGCAGCGCCTGCCATGTTGTAATAGTATGCTTTGGAACATGGTGTTTGTACCATATAAGCTTGCTCCACCCCCACAGTCTCCTTTTTATTTTCTACCCATGTCCATGCTTCATTTAGGGTGAAAGCTTCCTTCCTTACCTTTTAGCCTACTTGGCTTTTCTGGACCTCCATAGATATGCATTCCCATGATCTTTGGGCATAACTCCAACATCTGCAAGGAGCGTCGGTTGGGGAGGTGCCAAATGCCATTTCAAAGAAAGTGGGAACCCAACAAGTCCTTTGGCACACCAACATCATAGTGCAATCTGGGCCCCCAGTCCTCACATAAGAATGGCTTACCACACCAAGGGTTAAGGAAGAATCGAATGTTGCTACCATCTCCCATTAGAAGGTGAATGTGCTCACGTCCTATATCTCGCACTTTCAGTATTCCCCTCCACGCCATGAGCACACCAAAGGCGGCCATGCGAACCCAATCATGTGGTTGTTTAGATACTTGTGTCTCATACACTTTACCCACAACAAGTCGTCATTTGCCACAACTAGCCACAATAGACGTAGCAGCCCACTATCTTTCCGATCGACCAATCTTCGCAAACCCAAGCCACCCTCGCTCTTTGGCACGCAAATGTCCTTCCATGCAACAACACCCATTTCTTTAGTCCTCCCCATACGAATTGGATCCTGATAATCTCCATTTCCTTTACGACTGATCTGGGATGAGAAATGCAGATGTCCAGTAGATGCTAAATGACACCAACACACTTTCCACCAACTCCACCCGACCAGACATAGATAGCAAGCTTAGTTTCTAGGAGCTAGCTTTGCCTTTACCTTAGCTACCAGCCCCGCACAATGATGCTTCCCAAGCCGAGATGTGAATAGTTGTAGCCCTAGATATGTTACTGGGAATTCCACATTTTCCATTCCTAGATGTGTGCATACACATCGGCCATGAACAACATCTCTCCCCAAGAAGACGACTTTTTGAGGTGTTTAAATGTAGATCAGAACATGTGGAAAACTCAGCCAATATCTCCTTAATCACTCGAGCATTTGCTTTGGTAGTGGCTAAATAAAGCATAACATCATCGGTGAACAATAAATGTGACACTGTGGATCCCCCACACTTCACGGGATCTAACATTCCGCTCACAACTGGCTCCTTTATCATTAAGCTAAGAACCTCCATACAAATGACAAAGAGATAGGGAGTCGTCGGATCACCTTGTCTTAGGCCATTTGCTGCCTTGAAGGGTAGTGATTTACCTCCATAAACTGTGACAACAAAGGATGTTCGCACACACACCATGATAAGATGTTGCCAATGGTCCGAGAAACTAAATCGTTGCAACACCGCCAGTAGGAAGCTCCAAGAGACCGAATCGTATGCTTTCCATAGATGTAACTTCAAACACATCTTCGCCTGACCTCGATTTGCAGGCATGTTGTGGCAGATTTTGTGGGCTAGTAAGATATCACCGATTCTTCTCCCCTGAATAAATTCACTTTGCTCGTCGCCAACCAAACAGGGTAGGACTGGCTTCAATCTATTTGCCAGCACCTTCGAAATATAGCAGCAGATCATATTGCAAAGGGATATGGGCTGGTAGTCATCGACCGTTGTTGTTGTTGCCTTCTTTGGGATCAATGTGATTGATGTATAGTTCACCTCTGCCAGAAGCTTTCCACTCCTCACGAATTCATCAACAGCCCTGAACAAGCCCCTCTTGATCACCACCCATGATGCCTTGAAGAACTTTACATTAAAGTCATCGGACCCAAGTGCCTTGTCTACATTTGAATGCAACACCACCTCCTCAAGTTCTTTTATCTCAAGTGGCCTACCAAGGCTGGTAGCCTCGTCAGGAGTAATGTGAGGGAAGTGGATAGCTAAGGGTATCAGAGTAACCTAAAAAACATTAGCAAACAAGTTAGAAAAACAATGCCAGAACGTCTTACGAATGTTGCTCTCGTCCTCCACAATCTCTCCATTGTCACTCACTAATCTCACATTGTTGGTGGCTCTCCTCACTGTCAAGGAAGCATGGAAGAATCTAGAATTCTGGTCATCATCTCGTAACCACCTCACCCTCGTTTTCTGCCTCACAATTGACTCCTCTCTCGACAATGCCAGTTGTAGCTCATGTTTGCACATCGACTCCAACTCGTAAAGGGAGGAATATGTTGGGGTATCTCGTCGTAGTTGCCTCACTTGTTCCTGCCGAAGCTGGGCTTCACCCACCTTATTTTCAACGCGTCCAAAGGTTTCCTCGCTCCATTTTTTGAGTGCCACCTTCACCTTATGTAGCTTGGCCACCACTCGTACATAGGCTTTCCATCAAAAAGAGTCGCCCAAGCATTCCAAACCACCTCCGAGAAGTCTTCATGTTCAGCCAAGAAATTGGCAAATCTGAACATTCGTTTCTTTCGCATAGTCTCCTTCGTTGTGCTCATAAGGAACGATGCATGATCACTAAGATCCTTTCTACCAACAACATAGATGGACTCCGGATAAGTGTCGATCAAAGCAAGGAACATAAAATCCTATCAATACGGGTCTGAATAAAAGCATCCCCATGAGAAGAATTGGACCATGTAAATTTGCTTCCCCCAGATGGCACCTCCACCAATTGCAACTTATCAATACAAGTATTGAACTCCTCCAACGTTGTCCAATTAAATCCCAAACCTCCACTCTTTTAATGGAACCTCCGAATGCAATTAAAGTCTCCACATACCAGCCACGGTGTGGACCTAGCTGGTGCCGCACTCCAAAGATCAGCCCAAACGCTACGTCGCTCGACATGCCCATTCACACCGTATACAGTTGTGATTACCACAGCCTTCCCGCTCCCTTGCTCCACCCCTTCCTGTGCAGGAGTTGGGTTCTTTCAAATGTAACATGGAGTTCTACTGTTTGCTCATTCCAAAGTACGAGGATACGACCCGCATCAACAATCATACCATTGGTTGCCAACCTATGTGCCCAAAATGCTTTTTGAAACTGCTCGAGCTTCTTATTTTTTACCTTATGTTCCAGGAGGCATACGATATCAGCTTTACGCTCCTCTATGCGTCACCTTATCATATGCGCGTGGCCAGGGAGATTTGTTCCGTGCACGTTCCATGGAAGGACAATCATGGCTTCAGATAGGGGGAGTAGGTCCCCTTATATCTACGGTTTGCTCTTTGTTGCTCCAGCCTCAAGAATACACGTTTAGATGCCTCTTCCTGTGAAATTTTATCCAACATTGGTTGTGGGGTGTCCCCCCTAGTCCTTCCTCAGCATCATCATCACATGACCGGGTGTGCTCAGGTTCTTGGTCAAATCTGGAACGCCCGCCAGAATTCCAAAGCGCCCTGCTCTCGAGCTCCCTTCACTTCGAGTTATACTTGGAACCGCACCAACCCTTCCTGGTTCTCGCACCACACGTTTGGGGGAAGCTCATTTTCTTTTGGTTGTCTCAAGCTGGGGGCTCCCTTGTCTCCACTCATGTACACCTCCTTTCCAAATGGCGAGCATTGAGTGGTTCCCTTTTCCTTCCTGCCATACTTTCCACTTGGTGTGCCCTGGTTTGCCTCCTCCTCCTTCATAGAAAAGGAATGGAGACCACCCTCCTCCCCTCTGATTGGTGTTGCAAGGGAGCAACCTTTACTTTTCTTTGTTTCTTTTTGTCCCCCCACCAATTGGCATGTAGTGTCTCCCACTGTTACCGTTCCAACCACCACCAATGGAGGATCTTCACCCTCTCCGTTATGCTCCTCTTCACCCTATCCATTATACTCCTCTTCTTGCTCCCCAACTTCTTCCACCCCAGCCTCGATTTGAGTACTCTCCGATAAACTCTTCTGGTCACTCGAGCTGGCAACATCCTTGGCTCCATCTTCACTATACACCCCCCTCGAATTGTTGCTTACCCTCTCGCCTCTTGCCAACTACGACCAATTCCTTCTGAGCTTTTCCACCATTTCCAGTAGCTTTCACGACAGGCTTACATGGATACTTCTCCGACATTTGTCCAAACTCGCTACAATCCTCGTAATAACCTGGGCGCCACTCATATTCAATGCAAACCTCTTCCTTGCTGACCCCCTCGATTTGGACATCTTCTTCTTCACCAGCAACACAAGAGCACCCTATGGTGAAATGCTAGGCCTGATGAATCTATTGTCCAATCACTCTTGTAACTTCTCCTTCAACTTTTCCAACTCCGTCCGAGCCATGCGATACGGCTCCTTAGAGATGGGTGCCGGCCTTGACAAAAGGTCGATGGAGAACTCGATCCCCCAAAGCAAGGGCAATCCCTGGATAGCCCCCGGAAACACATTGGCGAACACTCGAATCACCCCAATCTCATCCAGAGACTTGGTAGCCTTCTCGTCCGACACAACACTAGCCAAGAACGCTCAACAACCCTTCTCCAATAGTTGTCGAGCCTTCAGTGCAGAGACCACCACACGACCGTACCTGCCCCCGAGGCCTATGACCACCAATAGAGATCCCTTTGGTCGGGAGATCACAACTCTCCTTTCCCGCAGAGAATGCACGCATTGTGGTCAGAAAGCCAATCCATTCTGAGGATAAAGTTGAAATCTGACATTGACAAAACAACAAGGTCAGTCAGAAGGTCGTGATCTCCCAGCACCACCAACACCCTTGAAAGATACATCCTCACAGCAAGAACCTCACCAACTGGAGTACTGACTTCTAAGCTGAAAGTTACCTCCACAAGTTCCTTATCCACTTCTACCGCTAATTCCTCCAAAATAAAGGAACGTGTCGGCCCACAATCAAACAAAGTGTTCACGACAGAACTAGAAACACACACTTTACCTTCAATGATGTCGCTCGACTTCTCTACATCCTTAGCTCGGATGTCAAATACATGTCAAGCTGCTCGGAGCTACGACTGTGCCATCAGAGTTCCTACTCTGAGTTGCACCACCTCCAGCCCTACTGATGCCTCCACCCCATGCTCCAACATTCGATTGAGGACACTCGCGAATAAAGTGCCCCATCTGTCCATAACACAGACAAGTTCTAGTCCTCCTAAAGCAGTCCTTCGTGGCGTACGCTCTGCCATAGTTCACACATGACCCACCTCTAGACTTCTTAGTCTTCTTCTCGTCTCTGCGTGGCTGCTTCGACATTCCATCAACATGCTTCCTTCTGTCCTGATGACCGCGAGAAGCATCGAACAACCACTTCCAATCAGGCAACCACTTTTGATAGTCATCCTCCACCAAGGTAGCACACTTCACTGCCTCCTCCAGGTTCAGAGGCATTTGAATCAGTACCTTCGACCACAGAGCTCTCTACGGTCCCCGAACAAACTTCATGGGTCTCTGCTCCTTAGTGACATAAATGCCCAGGCAATACTTCTCCAGAGAGTGGAACTTGTTGATGTAGGCCTCCAAGCCCCACTCCCGCTGCTCAAGTGCTAGAAACTCCTCGCGTTTCCGGTCATAAGAGCACCCAAGGTTGTTGCACCTGTCTCTCCATAAGAGCACCCAAACGCCCCCACAACCTCAAATAACAACCTACTATCTGCCTCCTAATCATTATGAGTCCCAGAGGACTCTGGTCTCTGTCTTGGTGCCATGAGCCTGGCAAATGCAACTATGATCTCGTACAAACTGAATGAAAATTCTATAATGGAAGAAATTATCGACACAGTTTCGGCTTGATGCCCCACTGGAGAGTCTTCTGATTATGTACACTTTTGGGACTGACTTGCTATGATCCAAACTGTAACGCCATCGATCTCGCGGGTATGCATGTTGGGCAAACGAAGCCAACTATCACGATCAGAGTGATTCGCGACGACCGAAGCAGTTACAATAGAAGATGATACACACAAGACACGATGTACTGAATAAAACATACATTGATAGACTAAGCATAAGAAATAACTGAAAGATAATTTATACATATATGGAAACAAGGTTAAATATATTACATCAAGTTCGTAAAGGGAAATACAACCAAATTAATAGGAAGCAAAAAGTCAACAAGAAGAATCTGGTCCACCTGTCCCACATGTACAAAATCCTCCGAAAGCCCACCACTCTCACCCCTGAAAGCAACAACGAATATGCGTAAGTTTCCAATAAAGTAAGCCTCGTATGCCTTGGGTCCGAAAATAGATTACAAAGCCATGCGTGGAACCTATCTACCACAAATGCAAACAAGAAGGCAACAACTCTACATAACTGCGTCGGGCAACAACTCTACATAGCTAGGCCGCTCGGGGTTCCAACCGAAGTAATTCCTCTGCATAGGAAAGTGGGTCACCCGCTAGTGACCCACCACTTCGCACAAAGTTGACTTTCGGATTGACACTCCAACTCGCGGCAAGTGACATACATGGTGCCATCGAGACATTGGAGATGACCATATTGAAATGATTGCACGTCTGTCCAGGTCTTATCTTATGTCTGGCCTCTCTACATAGAGGTGTTTTCAAATAGGCCTCTCTACATAGAGGTCCTACCCGTGGCCCGTCGCCCCCAAAATAATTGTACCGAAGATTCACTTTATTCATTAAATGCACATGCAAACTATCTATATAACTATATCCAATCTATAGCAAAATAGCCAAGCACGAGCCAAACACAATGAGTGTACAATCACACACACCGCAGCTCCAACAAACAGAAGTAACAAATGCAAATCAGCAACATGATAACACAGTCACAAAAAAAAAACATGACGTAACCAACTCGAACAAGCACAACATGCAACCACGCTCTCCATGGGTCATGTGACTGAAGTTGTTACACGTATAACTAATTCAATAATATCCCATAAGAGCAGCAAATCAAAAATAATAGATCAACAAGTCAGACCAAATGTAAGACTATTGCATGTTGTCCCAACATGAGATACATGTCATGAAGTGATGATTATAAGGTCAAGCTTAACACTACAATATACATGCACAACATCATGCTTTTACAGCAGCAATTAACATCATTATAATCAAGCCAATTTCATGTATTATCAATAGTAATCATGCCTTCAACAGGAACCATAAACTATGCATGAATCGATCGAATGATTCATAACATGAGCTAGCAATTTCCAGCAATGAAGATGAAATTGCATGCAACAAAATAGTCCTGATATGAACACATAAACTCATTGTTATATCTCTACAGAAAGGAAGTTAGAACAAAACCACACACAAATCAGGAAATGAGTCAAGATCTCAATAGGTAGATGTGCATGCACATGGTGTATCTAATCCGCAATAATCCACCAATTAATAACATGATCTAAGCAGAAAATTTATGCGTAAACATATGGTATTTTAACAGAAAACTAATCTTGAAAATAATCATGGAATCCAGCATGAAAACCACGTCCACATCCTACAAGCAATCACAAATCCAGCCACAACCAAGGTGCAACACAGAACACCAAGAAAAAAACTTGCTGCAATGCACCTGACGTTTTCTCCCACGACCAAGCCAAAACTTCCTTGGTTTCCCTCCTCAAAAAACTTGGAAGGAGTGTACTTAAGGTCATGAAGAAGGGGAGAACGTCCCAAGCCAGCCTCAGCAAACCAAGGCTCACGCAACGCCAACCCAACTAGGCTGAGTTTGCAACACGCGTGCATGCCCTAGTTGGATGACCGGACTGCCACTTTGGTGCAGGACGAACCTCCAACCAGCACCCCCACTTTCTAATCTACTCATGGGCCTAAGGCATACCGGAGTTTCATGAGGAGGATGGTTGCAGATTGCCAGAGTTGTTGCCACGTTTCCTTCCTATCGCATGCCTCTTCTTGGAACTTCTAGCTTGCCAGAGATGGATGCTTCACCGGTGTCACCTTTCTTTGCTGGAGGAGTGCAAAAGAGAGAGGAGGAAAGAAGGGACAACTGAGATTTATATCTTGCCAAAGACCCTTCCACTTCCACCATTGCATGCACATACATTGGCCATCAAAAATCACCGAAGTCTTCTCATCTTCCAAGCCACAAGGCAGCCCCTATCAGCCACATGTGCATAAACCATGCCACAACAAAAGTCCTTAGCGTCACTATCTATTGTCTAGAAATCCGTCCAGAATTCTGTACTAAATTCCGTCCAGAAGTCTATCCAGAATTCCACCTAGAAGTTTGTCCAGAAATTATGTCCATAAGGCCAGCATCGCGTCCCTTAGTTTAGTAGTCGCACCCTTAGTCCCAAAGTGTATCCCTCGATCTCGCAATTGCATCCTTCCATCCCGCAATTGCGTCCCTCGGTCTTACTTCGCCCCCCTCGGTCCTGCAGTTGCGTCCTTCATAACATAAGTCCAGTCCCTCCATCCTGAAGTGTTGTTCCTCCTTCAAACACATCACACGAGACCCGACCACCCCTTGCACAAACCACCGACTAGTCCAAAGTCCGGTATGGACAGACCACTCTGCCGCTCATTGCAGACGGCGAGACACCCCTCGCACCTTGTCTAGGTTAAAAAGGTAAATTGGGCACACATGAATAGAAGTAATGGAAAGCAAGATAAAAATAAACAAGCACAAGGTCAACGTCTTACACACTCCCCACAAGCTCTACTCGGGCTGCCATTGATAGAAAATTCTGCTTCCATGTCCTAAGTTCTGCTTGTACCTTACTGATCTGCCTCATGCAATGGTGTCTCCCTAACCGTGAGGAGAAGTGTGGGAGTCCCAAGTAAATTTCTGGGAACTCTACTCTCTCCATTCCCAAGTGAGCACAGATCCATGCATCATCTATCACATCACTCCTCATGAACACTTGACTCTTTGCAATGTTCAACTGTAACCCGAATGTGCCCGAAAACTCCATGAGAATGCGTTTGATGACTCTTGCATTCACTTTTGAAGTTGTGGCAAAGACCATGACGTCATCAACAAAGAGTTACGAGATCAGAATGTCGCCACATCTAGTCGGTTTGAGGGTGCCCCTCTCTACCTCCTTTCTGAACATTTCGTTTAGCAACTCCATACAAAGCACGAAGAGATAAGAAGCCAAAGGATCACCTTGCCTCAGCCTATAGTTTGTGTGTAACGGTCTCGAATTTAACTCCATTCACGGTGACTACGAACGACGCCCGGAGCCAAGCCATAATGAGTTTAAACCAATGGTTGAGGAAACCAAACCGCCTAAGTAATTTGTCTAGGAACTCCCATGTCACAGAATCATAGTCCTTCCTAAAGTCCAAATTTAAGAACATGCATCCCCGTCCCCTTCTTAAGTGCATATTGCGACAAATCTCATGTGCAAGCAGAATGTTGTCACCAATTCACCTCCCACTCACAAAGGCACTTTGTGTTTCCCTCACCAACCTTAGGAGAAGCTCCTGCAATCAATGTGCTAAGATCTTCGACAAGAACCGATACACCATATTGCAAAGAGATATAGGTCGGTAGTCATCAACCGTGGCGGGCGTTGTCTTCTATGGGATTAGTGTGATAGATGTGTAGTTAACTCGCTTGAGGAGCTTTCCACTTTGCATGAAAGAGTTGGAAGCCTTGAAGAGATTATAGTTAACCCATTCCCAACATGCTTTAAAAAATTTGCATTAAATCCACTAGGGCCCGGTGCTTTGTGTACGTTCGAATTCTTCACCCCTGAAGAAGGAAAATAGCCGGGTCTAACGGTTATACCTGCAAATCATGTAGGATTTTGTGTCCCTATGTTTGTATATATTTAATTTTTTGAATACAAACATACAAGATCGATTTCATATTTTCATTGAGTTTACGTAAATGTATTTGTTTATTCTAATATCATGCATTCCTATACATATTAAAATAAACAAAGAATAGAGAATCATACCCAAAGGTTCTCTAAAACCTTTCAGAAGATCCGGAGTTCCGTTGCTCGTAGAATCGTCCGCCGATTCGCCTGCAAGTGTTCACCAAACTCTAAACAAGATTAGAGAGAAATGAGCTAGCCAATCAATCTCTAATTAGGCTTATAATCTAGCTAATAACACCTATTTAAACTCCTGAGATTTATATCTCGAAAACTTAAAAATATTAAGAGTTTTTCATGGTGATTAAGGGAGAGATTAAGGAGAGAAAGAATTTTTGCATTAACATAAACAAGTAGGATGAGGGATCCTTTTATAGGCTCCCAAAACATCCCTATCAAGAACTATTCTTTTGTCAAGATCTCTTGCTTATTCTCTCCTAAAATTAATCTCAAATTGCCACATAAGCATCCTAAAAAACGTTTAATTAAATCTGGAATTAATCCAACCCCTGATCTAATTATTCTCTTAATAATTCAGGCAAAAATCGCATTGTTCGGGTGACCGAGAATTTTTCTCGGTTAACCGAATCGTTCGGTTATAACACATGTTCGGTGAACCATGAGCTAGACGGTTGAAACCGAATATGCATAAGAAAGATTCTCTGGAAAATTTCGGACGATCCGCCTCTTTCTCGGTCGACCGTTGACCCACCAAAATTTCTCCTGACGAACATTCATCGGACGACCGTGCCACTTTCGGTCTACCAAAAATATCCCAAGATATTTTATCTCAGTTGACCGTTCACACTTGGTTGACCGAAGCCAATTGTCCAGGCACTCCATACAATTTTGGTCAACCAATTGTATTTATCCATTTTCCCGTTCCGTTGACCGTTCTGAAGACACCTCGGTCGACCGAACCCTAAACGGTTCACCGTGTTTGACCCGATTGTGCCTTTGTCAAATTTTGGATTTATTTCCAACAAAATTTGATCTTTTGGGGTTTTTAGGAAATTCATATCTTATGTAAGATATTATCTTATGTAATATTAAATTATTACACCCCATAATATATACACCTCATATGAATTTATAATGATTCTAATTATGTTAATTCTTCTGACATATTGATTTTATTCATTCACCACATGTGTCCATTTTTCACATGAAACCCAACACATCATATGAACTCCAAATCAAGCTTCTTGTTTCCCAGTTTTGTGGTGTGACCTATAGGAAGATCTAAGCTAAATTGGCAGCGATATCAAACACTTAATATCTCAAATTATAAGCGGTATCTAGCGACACATTATAGTTACCCAATTAGCGTAGATGTCTTTGTTCCACTCGAACTAAACACGATCCATGTAGTGATGTAAGTGCACCATTTGTGTCCGTCCCTTGTCTCATGATATTAAGAATATATACAAAGTAGAAATGTGTCACATTTGTATTATATTCATTTCTTGATCTGTTTAAGCTTTTTATAACTATGTAACTTAACTCAAGTTACATTGTGCACATTATAATTTTTCTTTATCAAGGGGCCCACTAATATCATCACTCAATTAAGAGGGGCAACAATAATCGTTTGACTAGCTATCTTCTCCAGCACAATTCATGTTCAACCAACTATTGTCTTTATCACTATACTCATTGATAGCTTTTGACAATAATCAAATTAAGCACTTCTTTAGTGAAAAGATACAAGTCTTATATCTTAGGATCCAAGACACAGTAAAATATTAATGACACGAAACACAATTCCATAATGTTTTACTTGTCAGGTCTATCCAATATATAAAAATAATCTTTTCCTCTTTTATATACTCGTGTCGTCAATTATTTGTAGAGCTACAACAATCGATGACCAACACGACAATCTTATCTCGGTGATTAATGTTCCATGTTAATTACCATGATTATGAATAACTTTTGATTTATTTAAACCATTATCTTTTCGAGCTCTACGGTTAAGGACGAAGTTCCTCTTCCTTAACACTTCCAAAAGACGAATACCATAGTCAAGGAACAAAATGTTTGCACATCTAATTCATAATAATTGACCTATAAAAGTAAACTTTTAGAACACATTCCTTTCAAATCACTAGCAAACAAGTTAGAGTATCACCTCGAGAATGCTTCCCGGAGAGCCTCTTCTTCCTTAATAATAACCCCTTCCTCACTCGCTCGCCTCACATGATTGGTGACTCTCCTCACTCTATGGGATGCATGAAAAACCTCGAATTACGATCACCTTTACGTAACAACATTGCCCTCAATTTCTGCCACACCAAAGCCTCCTCACGAACATGAACTTGGTTTAATGCCATCCATACACTCAATTTCACGCCACATTAGATACCTATCTTCTGGTTGGGCCAGCCTTCGTTGCCTCACCTCCACAAGTACTTGTTGGGCTTTTCCCACCTTATGTTCCACGTTCCCAAAAGCATCAAAACTCCATGTCTTGAGTGCTTCCTTTACCGCATTAGACTTCCCCATCACGCTATACATAGGAAATCCATCCACCAAGGTTTCCCAAGCCTCTTTTACCATGCCCGTGAACTTCTCATGTTCGGCCCAAAAGTTCACAAAATGAAAAACATGCTTCTTTTGTTGCCCCTCCTTTTCCATTGGTAAGATAAGAATCGCCTGATCGCCTAGATCTTGCTCGCCCACGACATAGAAGGATTTTGGGAACATGAGGATCCTATCAGCCACGCATGGGACATGAGTATCCTATCTATGTGTGTCTCTATGCATGCTTCCCTTTGAGAGGAGCTAGTCCATGTGAATTCACCCCCGGTTGATGGCACCTCCACGAGTTGTAACCTATAGTCCACGTGAATTAATCCATAGCCACCATGTTGCACCCCGCACCACCCCGCCTCTCACTTAACCGTCTAATGCAATTGAAGTTTCCATAAACCAGCCAAGGAGTGGAGTCGGATGGGGATGCCCGAGCAAGATCTTCCAACAACAATCTCCTCTCAACATGCCCATTTTCCCTATAAACCGTCGTGACCACTAGGTTTCAGTCACCTCTCTTCTCCCATCCCTCAAGTTGGAGTAGTTGTGTAGTTTCAAACACCACCCGGAGATGAATCTTATGCTCATTCCAAACAACAAGAATTTGTCTCGAGTCGATCGTCAAATTATTTGAGGCCCAACTATGCGCCTAAATTGCATTGCGGAATTGGTCAACCTTCATCGTCTTCACTTTGTGTTCCACGAGGCAAACATCCACTTTCAACACTTCAATACGCCCCCAAATCATATACGCATGGTCAGGCAATTTGCATCGTGCACATTCCACACAAGAATATTCATGATTTTGCAATAGGGGACTTTCGTCCCTTACTGTGACGATTGGCCTTTTGTTGCTGCAATCCTTTCTCTCGGATGACTTGAAATGCGTCGGGTTGTGGTGATATAGTTTCAAGGTCCACCAGGGTGGATGGGGGGGGGGTGGAGATGTAGCTTTCGTTTGTGTTTCATCTTGCACCCCATGGCCAAGCAACTTGACTGCTCCATTTCCCCAGATATCCCATCATGCACCGCAAGAACATCAAACCCACTCACTCCGCATAAATTTTCTTTATCCCTTGTGGTCCTTCAGTGAAGAACTAAGCCTCCCTTGTTTCAATTATGACTTCAATCCAAGGAAGGCTCACAAACTCCTACTTAACCAATGCTTCTCATTAATCATGTAGCTTAATTTCTCCCCAACTCAACTCATGCCCCTAGCATTATCCTCCTCTTTATCTTTTAGCTCCATTCCACGTGGCATTTGTTGATTTGTAGCAGCCTTTGTCCCCCACTTGAATAAAAGAAAAGAAACTTTGGGATCCCCCTGCCAATGATTGGCGCATTTGAATTTTGCTTGCCTTGTTGTCCATTAATGATTTGCTCCCCAATAGGGCTCCCATTTCCACATGGCACCTGATGGATTTTTGGCTTTAATCTATGTTTTGATGATTTAATCAACATAATATTAATCATAATGAATGTAGTGTAGCACACACTATATATAGCATATATATTGTATTGTGCTAACTTCTAAGGTGATCAAGACTCAAGGAAGAAAGGATTCAAGACATGTAATCAAGCTCATTTGAAGACATGTATTTTGTATTTATTTTGAGTCTTAGGAACTTTGTGTAATTGAGCATACAAGAGTAAATAACTAATCAAAGACACACTAGGTTCCTTAGAGAATTCACACACAAAATCTCACTACATTTGGACTTCAATAGGTCACTCAAACTTAGACCAGAATTCACTAAACTAGAACTGCCAGGGCCAATTCGGTCGACGGAACTGCCTCCGGTTGACCGTTTGTTTCCTTTAGCAAATAGTGACTCTTACTACTCGATTGGTTGATCGTTTATACCTTTTTGGTTGACTGTCTAAACATTTCTTTTGACTGTTAGACTTGTTGTATTATACCAACGGTCGTATTGTCACCTTCATCCAAACCCCAAAAATACTAGTGCTCATCGGTCGACCCTGGACCTTGTTTCGGTTGACCGAACCTAAATGTTTTGACAAACCCCAAGTGCCTGGTAGTTTTCAGTCGACCACCCTAGGCATTTCGGTTGACCGAATGCGAACTATTTGTCAACCCCATAGAGCCTAGTAGCTTTCGGTCGACTGAACCAACCTTGTTATTCGACCGTTGACTTAAGTCAACCTACGTTATAGGCTATTTCCGTTCGACCCTTCCATTCTCGGTCAACCATGCTTTGTTCAGAACTGCCTACCAGTGGACCGTTAGATCCGATTCGGTCGACCGAACTTGTTCTGAAATGTGTGGTGTAGTTTTCTATTTTGTGTTTCGTCCACAAACAACTTCTAATTTAATCGATCCCAATGGCTATAACCCCTTAGGATCTTATAAATATATGTTACCAAGACACAATGCAACAACTCTTACACTCCAAATTGTCCAATACATCTACGAGAAACTCCTAAGCTCCAAATTCCCCAATCCTACTCTCCACGCCAAACTTCCACACTTTAGATCATTTCCCAATCATATTCTAAGTGTTCTCAAGTTAGAGAGTGATTGTTCCACTCATTTTTCTATCAAGAAGCAAGGATTTCGGTGAAAGCCCGAAGTGTTCCCTCTACGGTTGTGAGAGGAAGAAATCAAGCTAGTGAGGTTGTTTGCGGAGCTTGTGGTGTAAAAGGCTTAATCTCAGCCAATAACGAGATTGGTAGTGAAGACGTAGGCGGAGCTGGAGGGAGATTGAGCGGAGATTGCAAGAGAGGAAGTATGCAAGAGGCCGAACCTCTATAAAATCTTCTAGTGCCTTTTGTGGTTTTTGGAATTTCTTGTCTTTACTTGCTTTTGTTTTAATTTCTGCTGCACAACTTTGATTGAGCAAGTAGAGGTTAATTAACCCTAAGAGTGATTAGATAATCGGACAATACATGATCCTACAACACCTTCTTACTTGTGGCAGCCTTTGTCCCCCCAAAGGAGGGAAATCTTCCATGATTGGCCTCTTTGAAAGTGGCACAAAAGATACCCACCAATTGTGGTTGGCCTGTGATTGGCTCCTCCCCCAAGAGCACATACACATTTTTTGTTTGCCCATCCTCCTTTTGACCCACCTTTTCTGTTTCAACCACCTCTACCATAACGGCCTCCATTTCCGGCAGCTCCTTTGTTCCGGCTTGCTTAATTCCCTCACCAACACCTACGTTGCGTCCTTCTTCGACCTTTCCGATCTCCTCGGCATGCCCCTCACTCGATGTGCTACATTTCTTCTTCTTTACATTTGCCCTTCGGCCCACTTTAACCCATTCTCGTTGGACACTCGAAGTCTTCCCGACTACCTTTTCCGATGGCCTAACCGGTACCTTTGGCTTTCGTGGGCATCGTGCAATTTTGTACCCAAACTCCATGCAAGACTCACAATGTTCCAGTTTCAACTCGTATTCCACATCCACTGCCTCCATTCCTCCACCTTCAATTTGCACCCCCACAAACGACGGGTATGCAAATGTGCTCTCCATTTCCACATAAATTCTAGCATAAGCTAGTCGACGACCCCAGGCAGTGTTGACATCTATGTCCAACAGCTGTCCAAGGACACTTGCTATGTTACACTAGATTCCTGGAGACCAAAAACGGAGATCTAACTCCGGCATAAATTACCAAAATTGGTATAGTTGAGATTTGACTCCTTTTCATGACCATATCCGACGTCCATCATTGAACCAGTAACGGAGTCCCACACAGAAACCACGGGCCATGCTCCAACACATGCTTGCGTTCATCTTCCCAAGTGAAACGAAAAAGAAGGAACCCTTCCCGACGTCATCTCACCTCCACGTCTCCATACAACCCCAATAGCTTGTGTAGATACCTCTCTAGCATTGGTAGGTGGCGTTTGAAATCCACAAAATAACCAAAGAGAACTTTATCCCACGATTTGAGCGCATCCACCACTTCTTTCTTCGAACACACCACCACCTTCACTCCATCCTACTCTTCGGGTGGAATAAACTCAAGGGTCGCCAATGCCCAAGCGCTGGTTGAGAAGAGTTGCAACCACTTCCTAGGTCATAACCCCTCCGTACTATGAGGACGAACACTTTCCTCCCCAACTCTCTGAAACAAACCCCATCAACTTGTGAGGACTATATAGTAGAGCGGTCCTAGGAACTAAATCTCATAATGGGTATCACATGGCCTTTATTTGTTACAAATAAAGGAACTAAATCTCACATATTTCTCCACCCCCCCAAATGGGGATGGAACTACTCACTACTCATTACACTACTGATTAGACTAAGCAAAGAAAGCATAATACTGAAATGAAAGTTAACTAAGAAGGCAAGAAGCATTAAAGAAACATAAAAGGAAAGGAAAGACTAAACAAACATGCACAAATTAAAAGACAAGATTTAAAGAAACTAGAAGAATTATTTTATTAACAAAATGACTCACATTGATGGTAGCATTCTTCTCCACCTTGAGTTTTTTCTTCAAGGCTCACTCCTTAGTAGAGAGAATGCCACCAAGCAATGGGTAATTACAATGGAAGGTGAAGAGTTCTATTTATAAGCATGGAAAAAGCTAATCGGGGACAATCCCCCGATGTGGGACTAAACCAATACGAAAAATAGCCTAAACGAACATTAATACAAGTCCAGGAGAAATTTCGACGGATCCTGAGCAATATGGACCGCCAATTAGCGGTCCAAGACCGCCAATTGGCGGTCCAAAATTGTCGGATCGTGTTGGAATTTGTTGTGGGCTTTGCTTTCTGGTATTGTTGGTCTTTGATGCGGTTACTCGACTTGTTGGAGCTCCGACCCGAATAGAATTGGTAAAATACTCCCCATGATGGTGTGGAGTATTCTGTTTTGCTCTTAGGTCCTTCTGTCTTACGATCAGGTCCTTCTCCCTTGCATCTTGGTCCCCAGGTCTCACAATTAGGTCCTTTTTCCTGCTTTTGGGTCCTTTCATGGCTCTTCTCTTCAAACCTCTTTATTTCTAAAAACTAAACATAAAACTCGTCACGTAGCATTGCTTAGGTGTAAGATAATGGATATAAGATACAAATATGAGCATGAAATGATGTCAATCAGAAGGCAGGGGGTGTAGCTCAAGACCTGGAGTGTGTACTATGTAATGACGCTAAGGAGGATATGAGACACCTCTTTTGGGCGTGGCCTTCACGAGGGAGGTCTGGACGTAAGTACTACAAGCGTTAAAGCTGGGCAATGACGCCCGCAACACGCTCGATGAGGAGGTGAATTTCATTCTACAAGTGAAGGATGGACGAGTGCACATGACAGTAATGAAGCTAGCCTTTAGTGTTGTCATATATGAGTGTTGGTAGGTGCGGAACAGAAGAGTGTTTGATCACGAGAAGAGGCACCCGTCGGATATCATTAGATTGGTTAAAGACAAGGTTTGGGTAGTGGGATCAAGGATGCACGACCTTGCAGTAGACCCGGAGGTGATGCGAGGTTTCAAAGAAGTATGGAGTTAGAACTATACGTGTGCTAGAATAGCTAGGGGACTATTTGTATTGAGTCGGTGACTTATGGAGTTCTTTGTAGGCTGGGCATTTAGATAGGATGCCCCACAGGTGTTTTATTCGCACAATTTGGTAGGTTGTAAATCATAGTTTACACATTAATGAAATTTCGAGGCTATGCCTCCTTTTTTCTTTGCAGAAAAAATGACTATTACAAACAAAAGGTAACTACTAAATAGACATGTGGTAGGAGTGCACATGGGCTAGATTCTTTGTGTAGATCTTATCATGATGGCACACATGGGTTGGATTTTTCAAGTTATACCAATGGACATGGGCTAGATTCTTTGAGTAGATCACGTCATGATGGTGCAAGTGGAAAAGGATGAGTTTCTCCATCGTAGTCTCATAAAAGGAAGCCAATAAATAAGGAAACTTTTAAAAAATGAAACTTTTGGAAAAGAAACTTTTAAAACGCAAACTACTAAAAAGGAAACTTCCAAAAAAGTAAACTTTTCAAAAGGAAACTTCCAAAAAGGAAACTTCCTAGAAGGAAACTAGCCTAAATAGATGTTGAAAACACAAAAAATGAAATTAAGGATCTCTTGAGAAAATTCGTTGAATTTATTTCTCCAATTGGGTTATGGAAATCCACTTCTGAAATTCACGGTGATGTCCTTCTATGGGACTCCACAAATTGACTGGAACCCAAGTTGCTTGAATTAGCCCATTAAGTTCCTCTTTGAAATGCTTTGCACGACCCTTGTAAGTGGGCCAATTGGAACTTGAATTGGATCGACCTCCTTACACATGTTTCAGTTATCCATGTTTCCATCATTCCCCTCCTCTTGAAATGGATTTGTCCTTAAATTGTCGTCTGCATCAAATGAACCAAGATCATAAACATCACAAGTAGGAGTGACAGTATACTGACTGGGCAAGTCTAGCTTGTAGGCATTGTCATCGATTCTTTTGATTACTAAAAATGAACCATCCCCTCGGGGTAGCAACTTTGATTTCAGTTGTTATGGAAAGCGCTCTATTCTCATTTGCACCCAAACCCGATCTCCATGCTCCAAGATCATCTTATGACGCCCTTTGTTGGCTTGTTTGCCATATTGTTCAATTGTCCTCTCAATGCTCAGCCATGCCTTCTCATGAATCTGCTTACAAAATATGCTTTCGTTTTTCCATCTAAATTAACATGCTCAGTTATGGGTAAAGGTAATAAATCCAATGGAGATAAAGGATTTAAATCATAAACAATTTCAAAAGGCAAAAACTTAGTAGCAGAATGAAGAGAACGATAATATACAAACTCAACATGTGGTAAACACTCTTCCCATGTTTTGATGTTCTTTTTTATGATAGCCTAAAACAATGTAGACAATGTCATATTCACTACTTTGGTTTGACCATCAGTTTGTTTGTGACAAGTAGTCGAGAACAACAACTTAGTCCCTAACTTACACCAAAAAGTCTTCCAAAAGTAACTTGAGAACTTAGCATCTCTATCAGAACTAATTGTTCTACGTATCCCATGCAATCTTCGAAAATCTATCCACGACAACAAACACACAATCCCTACACTAGTGAAGAAACACCTATACTCGTCACCACATAGACGTCGGCCATATACATAGCCAACGTCAATAGGTATAGACGTCGGCTATGTATACAACCGATGTTATTGAGAGATATACATGTCAATTGAGGGAAAATGCATGGAGACCGACGTCTATACCTAGACGGTTACGACCCATAGATGTCGGATATATGGTACAACCAACAACTCATAGATGTCGAATGTGATACCGACAAAACCCTACACAGCCGCAGCGAACGAACGCTAGCCCCCTCTACCTCGACCAAATCCCTCGCAATGACCGTTCTCTGACCAAATCCACCGCAGCAACTGATGTGTTCGTTTTAGATACTGCAAGTGCACGACTATCGGTGAAGACGGGGCAAGTACAGGTCGATTCACAGGGAGGTCTGTCAACTCTGGTTCATTCGAAGTCAAGTTTGAAAAGAGGGGAGAAGAAATTGATTATGCTAAACTAGACTAAACTAAACTAGTAAGCACAAACAAGGAAATGAAAGCACGCAACAATGAAACTAAACTAATTAAGAAAACAAGCTGGAATTCAGGAATGGAAACACCTAAGGGGTGGAGTGTGTGCACATATGAAGTGAAATAAGTGATGAATGATGCATGTAAGCATGTATGTGTGTGTGTCATGTGTGTGTCTTCATGCATAGGAAGTGTCTAAAGATTTGGCAAAACATATCAATCCATTCACACAATGTATCGACAATTACTACTTGATTAACATAAGACTAGGCTCAGCATGAGAAGTGTCTAAAGATATGGCAAGACTCATCAAAAATCATGAACACATGTGAAGAACAAAGCTATGCATGGGAGGTGTCTAAATCTTCTGGCACAACCCATCAAAATAATATTTCTTCAATCAATCAAGCAAGCAAATACAAATACAAACACATTACTAACATGTAGCATATTCAATAGGAAATTTCAGTCAATAAACATGAGGAAACTAAGCATGGAAAGTGTCTAAATCTTATGGCAAAAACCATCAAAAATCCCCCAACATGTAGATGATTAAAACACCCCCGATGAACATATAAACAGGCAAGTCTACAAAATGAAAAATTCATCAAACTTCACAACATAAATGTACGTCATCTGCACACCCAAAGGGGGATGGAACTACTCACTACTCATTAAGAAAAGAAGACAAAACGAAATTAAACAAAGCATGCAAGAATGAAAGGAGAAGAGAAAAATAAACTAAGAAAATTATTTTATTTACATGACTCACATTACAAGTAGCATTCTTCTCCACTTGAGTTTTGCTCCAAGGCTTACTCTAAGTACAGAGAATGCCACCAAGCAATGAGTAATTAGAAAGGAGGAAGAAGAGTTCTATTTACAGTCATGGAAAAAGGTAATCGGGGACAATTTCCCGATGTGGGACTAATGAAACTTCTACAAATGAATAAAAATAACATATTAAACAACCATGAGAATCTGGGTCGGATCCTGAGCATTATGGACTGCCAATTGGTTGTCTAGGACCGCCAATTGGCGATCACTTTTGGTCGGATTCGACCCGATTTCGGTTGTCTTCTTTATTGCTTCCATTCTCCATGTGTGGTGCACCCTTATCAGCTGTTGGAGTCTAGATCCGAATCTAATTGCCAAAATACTCCTCATGATGGTGTGGAGTTTCTCGATTTGCTTATTGGTCCTTTTGGTTTACATCCGGGTCCTTCCCTCTTGCATATCAGTCCATTAGTCTCACAATTCAGTCCTTTTTCATGCATTCAGGTCCTTTTTGTGTCTCATCAAACATGTTTATTCCGAAAACTTAAACATAAAATTCGTTATGTAGCATTGCTTAGGTTCAAAATAGAGGATATAAGACACAAATATAAGCATGATATGATGTTAATCCGTGACCTCGACAGCCACCGCCTTGACCCCGACCGTATCCTAGCCCCCCCCACTTTGACCAATTTCCGACCAAACCCTAGGCCCCTCCAGCGCGACAAACCCCACGAGTTCCTCGACTGCAGCCTCCGTGACCTCCTCGACCTCCTTTGCAGCCTCCGCAACCTCCTCGACCTCCGCTTCCTCCATCACCGCAGCCTCCGCGACAGCCACCGTGACTACAACCACCACATCCTCTGTTCGATAGTCCACCTTGTTCGGTATATGCCTTGTTAGATTTACATGCTTCACCTACTTACTACTCATCTTGTGTGATCTCATTTTTTAGCCTTAAATTTCTTTACATGTAAAGTAACAACTTGATTACTTTTTTTTTGTTTACTTTGATCATAAAAATGAAATGATTTTCTCATGAACAGTAAACATTAGTTCAAATATAAAGGTTTTGGAATGTTTACTGATTGAGATGTTTTGTTAAGCAATGATGTTATGTGGGTTGAATTGAAGCCAAACTTCCTTCCTAATAAGAAGAGTTCAACAAAACAGATACCTTTTGAAATCACTCAAACTAAGAACCATTAACGGATTAGAAAATGTTTTTGAATTAAATGTTGCAAGAATATATTGTACGTTATAAATTAAGAAGTGGAATTGAACCACCCGTGAGTGATTATAAATTATAATAATAGGAAGAGTCAGCTTAGCCTCTAAAACTAAAAACAAAAGATTATATTGATTGGAATCTAGGTCTTGCATCATTTACAGACCTTGCACACATTCGTTTTTCTTTCTTTACATTTCTGTTGTCAATTTCTGGCATGAGGTAGGTGCATATTTCTCTTCTTAATATGTTTCAATTTAAGCTTAAACTGCAAGTGCTCTGACACAATGAACCGGTGACAAGTACTGGTCGAGTCCACAGGGAAGTGTGTCAACTCTGGTTCTTCAGAAATCAAATGGAAAATAAGGGGAGAATAAGTTTGATCACACTAAATTAGGCTACACTAAACTAGCAATTAACCAACAAGAAAGATGAAAACACGAGACTAACTGAAACTAACTAGGCAACTAATAAACTAGAAATATGAAATTTTGTAAGGAAAACCCCAAGGGTTGGAGTGTGTGTACACATGTAATAAGATGGTGAAGAATGCATTCAATAAGGTACAAGTGTAGGTTGTGTTTTCGTGCTTAGGAAGTACCTAATGGTTGTGGTAAAACCTATCATTGACATGGTGAACAGGTTCCTCCACAAGGTTAACTTGCCGCCCCCGAGGTACCGAACTCTCATTTTGCGTGTGTGGTTGCTGCTACATGAGAGGATTCACCTCGGGCTGACTCGGCAACTAACCCTTCTCACGTTTATGGAGCTGATGAGCCGACTAGTGAACTTGCACTTCCAATGCTTTGACCGAGTTGTTGTTGGCCGCAAGAATGGTTTGCGTGCTCTACATGAATGCTTTAAAGATTTGTTCAAGATTTCTCCCATTTTTGTTAATTAAGTTATGTAATGGAACATATATTTAGCGAATTTATATGTTTTTAGTACCACAAGCAGACTGGAAATACGGAAAGTGGTACTACGTGATGAGATACATGGAGGAAATCCTCCAATTTGCAACTTAAGACATAGCCCTATCCGAAGTAATATAGATTGCCATTCAGTTGTATAATTATAGTTTCATTATTTAGATATTAATATTTTTTACTTCTATTTTTATAGGGCTTCCCAAATATTAGTGATCCGTACTCGCAACAGGAGCTTGATGATACTCGCAACCAATGGGCTTGTCATTTTATCAGAAACATGTTAACGAACTAAGAGGTTCTCATATCACCAACACTTTTTTTAAAATTTATTTAACAAGTTTACTTGTCTTACAAACATACAATGTTATGCCTTAATATAATCACCTCATTTTTGGAATGAATGCCAAATGTTTGTGTATGTATGCTTGTGTGTATTTGTGGATGAAACTGTATATGTATTTGTGAATGAATTTGGTGCAGGATGAATGTTTTTCTTGTGTAGGTTCAATGTGTCTGCTATGCAGGTGTATCTATGATTGTTTTTTGTTGTCTAGGTTTCCGAATAGACGTGGGATGTTTCTCTAGGCCGACGTCTATTTCTTTGAAAAAGGGAATAGACGTCGGCTATTAGAGAAGATCGACATCTATGCCTAGACAATAGACATCGGTTGGAAGATACGGTAGACGTCTATACCTAGCTAATAGACGACGGTCGTCTCTCCCAACCGACGTCTATTGTCTAGGTATAGACGTGGTCTTTAAGCGACCAACGTCTATGTATATACGACGTATACATAGACATTGGGTCTGGGGAACCTTATATCCGACGTACATTCCCCGTATATCTGACGTATATCCCTTTTCTTTAGTAGTGCTACCATGTTTAGTTCTAGGCAAACCTAACACAAAATCCATTGAAATATCAATCCAAGGTGCGCTAGGAATGGGTAGTGGTGTATAATGTCCCTGAAGTTGCACTCGAGATTTAGCTTGCCTACAGGTGACACATCTTCCACAAAGCCTCTCAACATCTCTTTTCATATGTGGCCAATAAAGTGCTCTTGCAAAACAGCTAAAGCTTTAACTACCCCATTGACCTATCAATCCTCCACCATGAAACCCTCACTAAGAACTCCTGAATTGAGCAATTTTGAATGCATAGTTTATTTTCTCAAAAAAAAACCATCAAGTCTAAAGAACATTCCATTGGATACCCTTTCACATAATGCATACTCCTCACCAAAATTTGGGTCTAAATGATATAACTCTTTAATATGTTCAAAACCAAGTAATTTTTGCATCAAGAGTATAGAGAAGTACATACCTACAAGAAAGTGCATCAGAAACCACATTCTCCTTAACTTGCTTGTATTTGATGACTTAGGGAAATGTTTCTATGAACCCCACCCAACGTGCATGACTCTTTTTCAACTTGTGTTGACCCTTCAAATGTTTGAAAGACTCATGATCGGTGTGAATAACGAACTCCTTAGGCCAAAGATAGTGTTGCCACGTCTCCAAAGCCCGAACCAATGCATACAACTCTTTGTCATAACTGGAATACTTTACGGCAGCCCCACTAAGTTGCTCGCTAATGTATGCAATTAGTCGTCCTTGTAGGATAAGTACAACACCAATAGCTATACCAGAAGCATCACACCAATAGCTATACCAGGAGCATGAGTTAATTTTTCCTTAAGCAGTTGGAATGCCTTTTCTTGCTCTTCTCCCCATTTGAACCCAACATTCTTTTTGATGACTTTGGTTATCTTTGCGGCGATGCTACTAAAGTCCTTCAAAAATTGCCGATAAAAACTAGCAAGTCCATGGAAATTTTGAACATTACTTACATTTGTTGGAGTTACCCACCATTGGATAGCCCAAATGTTCTCTACATCAACTTGTACTCCTTGTGCACTCACAACAAAAAAAGAAACACTAGCTTATCAGTGCATATTGTTGGGGTGGAGCCCCAGGTATATCCCTCGGAGGACAGAAAGTCTCCTGGACGCACTCAGTTTGTCCTGGCGATGTAGTTTGTTAGTCAGTTGGGCTCCCTCACTGATGCCAATTGGTTTTAGTTGAGTGGTTAAGTCCACATTGTATTCCTACATTTGGTATCCCATCCAGATGCGGGATTGAGTTGTGCCTATATAAGGGATGGGATTTTCCTGAGGGGGTTGTTGAGGTGGAGCCCTAGGTATATCGCACGGTGGACCGAAGGTCTCCCGGACGCACCCGGTTTGTCTTGGCGGTGTAGGTTGTTAGTTAGTTGGGCTCCCTTACTTATACTAATTGGTTTTAGGTGAGTGGTTAAGTCCATGTTGTATTCCTACACAAAAGGTGCACTTCTTATGGTTAGCATACAATTTTTGTTCCCTAAGCACTTCAAGAACAAATTGTAAGTGCATGGCATGATCTTCCAAACTTTTGCTATAAATGAGTATATCATCAAAATAGACAACTACAAATTCCCAATAAAGCCACGCAAAACATGATTCATTAATCTCATAAAAGTACTAGAAGCATTAGTTAAACCGAAAGGCAAGACTAAGCATTAATATAAACCATATTTTATTTTAAATGTGGTTTTCCATTCATCACCTGCTTTGATCCTAATTTGCTGATATCCACATTTGAAAACAACTTTAAAAACACACATGAACCAGGCAAATCATCTAACATATCAACTAAACGAGGAATAGGATGATGATACTTTACCATAATGTTGTTGATTGCTTGGGAATCTACGCACATCCTCCACGTCCCATCGTTCTTAGGAACAAAAATGGCTAGAACAGCGCAAGGACTCATGATTTCTCTCATGTGCCCCTTTTCCATCAACTCACTAACTAATCGAATCAGTTATAATACCACAAGTGCACGCCTAGGTTAAAGCGGTGGCAAGCACGGGTCGGTCCATCGGGAGTGTGTGCGAGTTGGATTCACGATACTCGAGTGGGGAAAGAAGAGAGGAATGAGGTTAGAATTATACTACGACGTGTATGAAATCGGAAAACAAATAATAAAACTAAACCCCTTAGGGGTAGAGAAAGAATGCTAATACGAACATATGTGTATTTTGTGTGTGTTCATTTGTGCTCATCACAACATGTAATACATGAAATCCATAAAATCAAATCCAACTTTGCCTCCACATGAAATAAGATAAAATATTATCATTAAAACATACAGGACAATAATTCAAATGAAGCTAAATGAGCTCATGCATAAGGACCAAACTCACTATGTTTACACATGAAATAAGATTTACACAATCATTAAAACGTACAAGACATTAATTAAGGTGAGGCCAACAAGAGCACATGCTCCCACATGTGATGTTTCCTTCTTCCATTCCATCCTTATGCTCACCTCATCATTCCCCATAAAATAGGCCAACTAGTGTAAGCATGTGATAAGCATCACTCAAGAGCATTAGCACAACAAAGATAAGAGTGAAATCTCATTAGATGGTTATGGAAATCATGTAAGGTTCAAAGGATTAGGATTAACACACACCTAATACATCACATAATCACATGACCTTCTTCACAACCCATGGAGATGGACTACTCCGAAATAATCTCTAAACAAAAGAAATCATAAAAACAAGATAAACCCATAATACAATGAAGAAAAACATGTTACGCAAACAACAACATAAAAGAAATTGCATCGAAGTAAAGACATTAATGTAAAGAACAAGAGTCAACTAACTTGAAATGAAAAGATTACAAAGTTCCTCCTTTTTCTCCTCTCCCACTAATGAGCAGCAAAATAAACCTAAACTCATGGCAAAGCAAGAAGAAGAGGGAGAGGAGGGATTACAATGGTATATATAGACTAATACATGGTTATGATTAATCTGCAAATAATCGGACGAGTCTAAATCAAATCTAATTGTCCTGGAATGCTCTAAACTAACAACCCGACTCGCGGCCAAAATCTTAGATCCAACAAAGCAAGGTGATCCGCTAGTGGCGGATCCAAATGCTTTTATCGGGCTCAAATTTCTCCACCTGTAAAGTTGCCTTGTTTGTCACGTGGGTAGAAGCTCTGGTCCGTTGGTTCAAGCTCGTTTGTCTTTAAATGGTGAAATATTGATCTGATTCAAGACATGTGGCATAATAATTTATTCTTCACCATCAGGTACCTCAAGGTTTTCACTTGGGTCCTTCCTGTTTTACGATTCAGACCATGTGTATTACAAACATGTCTAGAAGTCCTCAATTCAGTCCATTCTTGTTGCATTCAGGTCCTTTTTCTCCCTTTTCTCCTCATTATTACGTAACACCTGGAACAGTACAAACAAACACTCGAGTAGCACAATTTGGGGTAAAATAAATGATATATAGCAAGAATGGAATGGATGATATGTCACTAATCACTAACCTACCTTTGTAGTTCCTTTGTCTCCTCGAGATTACTCCTATAGGTTGGTCGGTTTGGAATGGTAACACTGTGTACAAAATCAATTTGATGTTGAATCCCTCGAATAGGAGGTAATCCATTAGGAATTTTCTCGGGAAATACATACTCAAATTCCTCCAAGATAGAAACAATTGAACTCGGCAAAGCATCATCAAGTTGGTAAGTATTCAAAAATGGCTATTTCTACGAAAGTATTTATGAAAGTACAAGCATTGGCTGATTAAGAAATAATGCTCTCCTTATTTCACTCACCTTTGCATAGACAGTTGTTTTTCTCTCAGCTTTTTCAATCTCTCTTTCTTTTTCTGTATGTTTTTCTCTCAATTTCTTTTTCTCCTTTTCACTCTTTTTATTTTGCTCACTCTCTTTTTGTAATCTCACTTGATCCTCATAAACTTGTTTTGGTGTCAAAGGGACAAGACTAATTGTTAATTTGATGTAAACAAATTAATAATTATTGGCAAAGCCAGCATGCAGGTCTCGTTTATCAAATTGCCATGGTCTTCCTAATAGCAAGTGCCCAGCTTGCATGGGAACCACATCACACAACACTGCATCCTCGAACTTCCAAATGCGAAGAGTGACTTAAACTTGTTTATGTACCCTTACCTCGCCACTATCATTTAACCACTGCAAGTTGTAAGGTCGAGGATACTAAATTGTTGTCATGGCTAACTTCTCCACCATAGTAGTGCTAGCAACATTAGTACAACTCCCTCCAACAATAATCACACTACATACTTTATTTTGGACATGGCATCTTGATTAGTGGGATATCATGCATCATATTCATGCTATATATCCTTAATTTTACCCCAATATTGTACTACTCAAGTGTTTGTTCTTATATTTCAGGTGTTAGGTAATAAATAAGAGAAAGGAAGAGAAAAAGGGTTGAAAGGTAAGAAGAAAGGACTTAGATGAAGCAAATGGACCTCTCGGTCATACACATTGACCCATCTGCAAGATGGAAGGACCTGGACGTAAGTCCGAAGTATTTTGGGCAACTAGATTCGGGCACAGACTCAAACAACCAATAAGAGTGCACTGCACGTAGAGAATTGAAGCAATAAAGAAGCCAACCAAAACCGGGTCGAATCCGACTAAAAGTGACGGCCAATTGGCAGCTATTTGGTAGTCCAATATGCTAAGGATCCGACCCGGCTTCTCGTGTTTGTGTATTATGTTGTTTGTATCCATTTGTAGAAGTTTCATTAGTCCCACATCTGGGGAGTGTCCCCAATTTCCTTTTTTCATGCATATAAATAGAACTCTTCTTCCTCCTTCCCCCATTATAGTAGGTTTTAGTTTCCTGTTTTAGTAGTGTAAATAAAAGGGTTGGAGAGGAGAAAAAATTGTATTTTTATTTCTTAATCTACTTTAGTTCTTGTTCTTTATGTTGATGTTTTCCTTTGATGCAATTTCTTTTATGTTGTTGTTTGCTTAAACTTGTTTTCTTCATTTCCATTATGGGTTTATGTTGTTTTTATGCTTTCTTTAGTTTAGATATGAGTAAGGAGTAGTCCATCCTCATTTGGGGGTGGAGAGGAAGGTGATGTGATTATATGATGTATTCGGTGTGTGTTAATCTTAATCCTTTGAGCCTTACATGATTTCCATAACCATCTAATGGGATTTCACTCTTATCTTTGATGTGTTAATGTTCTTGAGTGAAGCTTAGCATATGCTTAGATTAGTGGGTCTATTTTATGGGGAATGATTAGGTGAGGATAAGGATGGAGTGGAAGAAGGAAACAAGACATGTGCATGCATGTGCTCATGGTGTATTTATCCTAATTAATGTCTTTTATGTTTTAATGATTGTGATAAATATTATTTCATGTTAAGACAGTTGGATATGAGTCATAATGCATGTGAGCATATTAGCTTCATTTCAATTATTGTCTTGTATGTTTTAATGATAAGGTTTTATCTTATTTCATGTGGATCCGAAGTTGGAGTTGACTTACATGGATTTCATGTATGACATGTTTTGATGAGCACATTTGATCACACACACATACACATATTTTTGTATTCACTTTCTCTCTTTACCCCCTAGGGTGTTTAGTTTTTATTGGGTTGTTTTCCAATTTCCTATGCGTGGTAATTGTAGTGTAATTTCAGTCGCATCTCTCTCCCTCTTCTTATCCCCACTCGAGTATCGTGAATGTGACTCGCATGTGCTCCCTGTGGACCAACTTGTACATGCCACCCCTTCAACGTGGTTGTGCACTTGCGGTATTTTAACTGATTCGATCACATCTAGTATGAATTATGTTCTCCCGCTGCACTTCATCATCTTCCTTGGATTGCAAACTCAAAGCCCTCCTTACCACCAATAATTCACCTTGGGCAGGATACTCCTCATCATCAACATCCGCTGATGGTGGCATAGAGTCGTGGTCAGATTCACAATCAGTTTCAATCTCACCATAATCTTTCAACATCATCACTTTTTTGTTTGGACATTGACTAGCGATATGACCCTTGCCTTGAATTTAAAACACATAATATCATGATTCTGAGTAATGGATGAATCTGATTTACCTTAAGTTCCTTGGAAAGTAACTACGTGCTTTTGCTCTGGTTTTGGCTTTGGAGTGGAAGGTTTTGCATCTTGCCTCCATGGGTTTGATTTCCATGTGGATGTACTTTAGCCATGGCTCGTACGAGTATCGGCTCCCCTATTGCGTTGTCTCAATTTTAATAGCAACTTGCAACATGTCCTCTAATTCCACATAAGGTTGCAACTCCAGTGTATTTTGGATTTCCTTATTCATGCCAGCTAAAAACCTTGCCATTGTGGCTTTAGGCTTCCATATCTATGTTTGCCCGGATCATTGTGACCTCCATATCTTTTTCATAATCCTCTACACTTCGGTTTCCCTGCTTTAGGATTTGCAACCTATTCTACAACTCTCAGTAGTAGTAGCTAGGGAGGAACAAGTTCCTCATAACAGTTTTCATCTCCACCCATGTCTCTATTGGACGTTCCCGATTTCTCCTCCGGTTCAACACCAATTGATCCCACCAAATAATAGCATAGTCAGAAAATTCAATAATAGCAAGTTTTACCTTCTTTACCTCGGAATAATGGTGACAATCAAATACCAACTCCCCCTTTCTTCTCCCATTCAAGGTGTGTTTTTCGATCATTCTTATCTTGGAATGATGGGATCTTCATCTTAATACTACCAAAGTTGTTAACTTCACAATTCCTAGCTTCTCTAAACTGTCCACCATGCCTCTTTGGTTAACTATTGATTCCAGATCATCCTCTTCATCACCATCCCCAAGATACTCCCCATCTTCAACCCTGACCCCTTGGTTGATTTCTCTCCCCCTCCGTATATATGGTGACTCCAAGCATGTATATTCTACTTGGTCTAACCTCTCATGAATTGCCTCCACTTTTACCCTTAAAATTCTCCCCATCTCCCTTGCCAAGGCCTCCACCAACAACTATGTATCGACCTTACCCACTGTCTCTTTGGAAGCACTTTCTTTGGACATTCTTTTTTATTTTCCTGCAAAAAGAACATTAGCATGAAATAAAGGATCTCACTTCACTCTCCTCACGTGTTTCCGTCAAAGAAAGGTGCACTCAGTTTCACTCGTAATTTTCGCAAAAGTTCTTATCAAACTAATCAACCAGCATCAAATCTATAAGCAACAATCCACACCCAACCAACAATCTTGTTAAATATGATAACAATCAAGAACATAAACAATGAATTGTAAGCAAAGAGAACTTCCAAAGAAGAAAAGAAGTTGATAAAAACAAGATTAGATAGGACTACTGTAGAAAAGAGAATGACAATAATAGAATGATGAGATTTTTGTATTGTTTTGTTGTGGTTTTTTTGTTTTTTGGGTCCTTTTTACCCCTCTTTTCGACTGGGTTAGCAAACAGAATGAGAATAATAGAAAGATGTTTTTTTTTTAAAACTATGAATAAACACAACCCAAAAAGAAAAAAAGAAGAAACAAAGATAGGAAAATCTGAGACTAGAACCTTTGCTCTGATACCGAACGATACGAACCCCGTCAACTTGTGACTAAACCCATAGCGAGATTTAGTTTCTAGGGCCGCTCTACTACCGATTTGGATGGAAGTAAAACCGCAACCCAACACCTATGATGAGATGTGAACCTTGGTATGATGAAGAAGCCTCAATCAAGGGATGGAGACTCGATTTATAAGTCGAAGTATGAACGCCACAGAGAGATCTGTTAAGTTCGAAAAGTTCTTTTAAGAACCCAGGAGAAAATTAACTGTCACCAATATATAAAACTCAAAATTGTCCTTTTATGAATATGCAAAGGCCAATTTATAGGCTTGACATGCCTATTACAAATAAAGGTAACCACCAAAGAGCAAACATGCCTATTACAAATAAAATGTAACTACCAAAAAGAAAACATGCCTATTAAAACTAAAATGTAACTACCAAAGAGAAAACATGCCTATTACAAGCAAATGTAACTTCTTAAGGTTAGCATACAATTTCGCTTCCCTAAGAAATTTAAGAACAAATTGTAAATGCATCATATGGTCTTCTAAACTTTTACTATAAATAAGTATATCATCAAAATAGACAACAACAAATTTTCCAATAAAGGCACACAAAACATGGTTCATTAATCTCATGAAAGTACTAGGAGCATTAGTTAAATAAAAGGCATGACTAACCATTCATATTTTTTTTTTGTGCAACTTTCCATTCATCACCTGCTTTCATCCTAATTTGGTGATATCCACTTTTCAAATAAACCTTAGAAAACACACATGAACCATGCAACTCATCTAACCTATCATCTAAATGAGGAATAAGATGACGACACTTTTCCTTAATGTTGTTGATTGCTCGGCAGTCTATGCACATCCTCCATGTCCCATCCTTCTTAGGAACGAAAATGACTAGAACAAGGCTTGGACTCATGCTTTCTTTCACGTACCCTTTTTCCATCAACTCACTAACCTACCATTCTAGCTCCTTTGTCTCCTCGGGATCACTCCTATTGGCTAGTCGGTTTGGAATGGTAGCACCAGGTACAAAATCAATTTGTTGTTCAATTGCTTGAATAGGAGGTACTCCATTAGGAGTTTCCTTGGAAAAAACTTTTGCAAATTCCTGCAAGATAGAAATAATTGAACTAGGCAAAACATCAGCAATTTGATTAGTATTCAAAAATTCCTCTTTAACTTTTGTTTTTCTCTCTTCATTTGTCTTAGCTTTTTCAATCTCTCTTTCTTTTTCAAATTGTTCTTTGGACATGGCTCACACGAGTATTGCCTCCTCTCTTCAATCAACTCTCAATCTTTATAGCCAAGTGCAACATGTCCTCCAATTCCACACAGTGTTGCAACTCCACTAGATTTTGGTTTTCCTCATTCAAGCCCGCTAGAAACCTTGGCGTCGTGACCTCTCGATCCTCTTCAGTGATTGCCAGGTTCATCATGACTTTCATTTCTTTGTAATAATCCTCTACGCTCTGATTTCCCTGCTTTAGACTTTGCAACCTTTTGTACAACCTTTGGTAGTAGTAACTAGGCACGAACCACTTCCTCATCATAGTTTTCATCTCCACCCACGTCTCTTTTAGACGTTCCCAATTTCTCCTCCGATTCAACACCAATTGATCCCACCAAATAATAGCATAGTCAGAAAATTCAATAACAACAAGTTTTACCTTCTTTATGTCGGAATAATGGTGACAAGAAAATACTACTCCACCTTCTTCTCACACTCTAAGTATGCTTCTGGATCATTCTTCCCTTGGAAAGATGGAATCTTCATCTTAATACTACCCAAGTTGTTATCTTGCCAATTCCTAGCTTCTCTAAACCATCCACCATGCCTCCTTTGGTTAACTATTGATTCTCGATCACCCTCTTCATCAACACCTTCCCTAAAATACTCCTCATCTTAAACCTTAACTCCCTTGGTTTACTTCTCTCTCCCCTTTGCATACAAGGTGACTTCAACAGTGTATTTTCTACTCAGCCTAACATCTCATGAATTGTTTCCACTTCTGCCTTTAACCTTCTCCCCATCTCCCATGTGAAGGTCTAGATCAACAACTTTGTATCCACCTTACCCATTGCCTCTTCGGAAGCACTTTCTTTATGCATTTTTTACTACAAAAAAACGTTAGCCTAAAATAAATATCTCACTTCACTATACTCATGTGTTTCACTCAATTTCATTAGTAATTTCCTCAAAAGTTCCTATCAAACTAATCAAACCAGCATCATATCTGTAAGCAACAATCCACACCCAACCAACAATCTTGCTAAATAAGATAACAATAAAGAACACAAACAACCAACTATAAGAAAAAAGAACTTGCAAAGATGAAAAGAAGTTGATAACGAACATGGCTAGATAGGACTACAGTAGCAAAGAGAATGACAATACTAGAATGATGAGATTTTGCATTGTTTTTTTGTTTTTTGGATCCTTCGTACCTCTCTTTCAGACTAGGGTCGCAAACAGAATGAGAATAATAGAAAGATGAGATTATTATTTTTTTGGAAAACAATGAATGAAGAAGAAAGCTAGGATGCAGATATAATAACCCAACAAGAAAAGAAAAACAAAATAAAGATAGGCAAATATGCCACTAGAACCTTTGTTCTGATACCAAATGATACGAACCTCGTCAACTTGTGACGAAACTCGTAGCGAGATTTACTTCCTAGGACCGCTCTACTACAAATTAGGATGGAAGAAAACCACAACCCAACACCTATGGCAAGATGTGAGCCTTGGTATGATGAAAACACCACAATCATGGGATGGAGACTAGATTGATAAGTCTTAGTATGAACACCACAAACAGATTTGATAAATATGAAAAGTTGTTTTAAGAACCCAAGAGAAAATTAACCCTCACCAATATATAAAATTCAAAATTGTCCTCTTATGAATATGCAAAGGCCTATTTATAGGCTTTACATGGCTATTAGAAATAACGGTAACCACTAAAGAGCAAACATGAATATTACAAAGAAAACGTAACTACCAAACTGAAAATATGCCTATTACAAAAACAAAAAGTTAACTGCTAAAGAGGCATGTTGTACAAGTGCACATGGGCTGGATTCTCTGTATAGATCACATCATGATGGTGCACATGGGTTGGATTCTTCAAGTGCTACAAATGCACATAGGCTGGATTCTTCAAGTGCTACAAGTGCACATAGGCTGGATTCTTTGAGTAGATCACGTCATGATGCAAGTGGCAAAGGATGGGTTTCTTCATGGTAAGTCTCATAAAAGGAAACTAATAAAAAGGAAACTTTCCGAAAAGAAACTTCTCTAAGAAGGAAACTACCAAAAGGAAACTTCCAAAAAGGAAACTTTAAACAGGAAACTTCCAAAAAGGAAACAATCAATGAAAATGAAACTTCCGAAAAAGAATTTTCAAAAAGGAAACTTCCAAAAAAGGAAACTAGCCTAAATAGTTGTTGAAAACACAAAAGGAAACTGGATCTCTTCTGAGAATTCCATGAACTTATTCCTCCAAGTAGGTTATTGAAATCCACTTGTTGGATTCACGGTAAAGTCCTTCTATGGGTCTCCACAAATTGGCTTGAACAGAAGTTGCATGAAGTAGCCCATTAAGTGCCTCTTTGAAATGCTTTGCACGGGCCCTTGTGCCTAGGCCAACTGGAACTTTAATTGGATCAGCCTCCTTACACATGCTTGAGCTATCCACGTTTCCATCGCAATAGATGTTCAAAGACACCAACACACTCCTTACAAGTTCCACACATCCCGTCATTGACAAGAAGTTTTGCCTCCATGCAGTCAGCCTTGCCTTCACTTTATCGACTAACGTCGAGCATTGGTGCCTCACCAAGCGGTAGGAGAACAATGGCTGCCCCAAAAGGACAACCGGAAACACCACCCTCTCCAGCCCCAGGTGTGCACAAATCCCCTCCGCATGTGCCACATCCCCACCCATAAAGATTTGGCTCTTCGTGGTATTGAGTTGAAGGCCTGAGCATTCAGAGAATTTGCTCAGAATTTGTTTAATGGCTTTCACATTCTCCTTTGTGGCTTGCACAAAGAGCATTATGTCATCAGAAAACATTAAATGCAAGACGGTAACGTCCCCGCACAAGAGAGGCTCAAATCTGTCATCGAACTTCACTTCTAGATAAGAGGCCAACTGGTCACCTGCCTCAACCCATTGCTTGCTTTAAAGGGTTGCGCGTTTGCACCATTTACTGTTACCACAATTGAGGCCCGAACACATGCCATGATGAGCTTCCGCCAGTGGTTTGGGAACCCAAACCTCTCCAAGATACTTTACAAAAAGCGCCACGACACCAAGTCATACGCCTTCCTGAAGTCCAACTTGAGGCACATCCACCCGCACCCTTTCTCCCAGTGCATATTATAGCACACCTCATGAGCAAAGAGTATATTATCGTGGATTTGATCCCCCGAACGAAAGCACTTTGTGTTTGACCTACAAGTTTTGGCAACACCTCCTTCAACTGATTCGCCAAAATCATCCACACAAATCTATAGACCATGTTGCACAATGAAAATGGTCTATAGTCGTCTACCACGGTAGGTGTCACCACCTTAAGATCTAGGATGTCCGAGGGTGCACCATACCGGGCTGAGTTCGTGAGCTTGGAGCATCACAAGGAACTACGAAGCACACAAGGTGAACAAAATGCGAGCGCGTGAGGTGAGCAACGAGGGTAGCCCAAGTACTCACCCTGAGTTTACAGGGCAAGCACCAAGGAGATTCGTGATGCGCGGGCATACGCACACGTAAGGCAAAGCGTGAGGAGTGGCAGGCAGCGACAAAGCGCGTGCAAGAAGGCTAGCCGCTGAGGCTACGACCATGGAGTGGAAAGCCTAGTCCAAGGATGAGCGTGATAGCCCGGGCGCGAGGAAGCAATGCTCGGGCGGCATGCGTGCGCGTGGGGCACATGAATGGGCGAGCAAGGCGAAGGTATGGATGTTCTAAAACCTATAGCACGATTGGTGGCTTGGAGCGTGGGGTGCGTGGAAAAGCACCAAGATTTGGAGTCCGGGGACATCCAAGTGAAGGTCAGAGTGCATCAACAAGCAAGGCGCGTGCATAGCACTTGGGAAGTGCAAGAGTACGTACTAAGCATGACCCGGGCAGCACTTAGGCGCGCCAGAGGCAAGCATGAGTGGGCAATGCTTAGCGTTGGAGGCGCAGGAGCTTGGGAGGCTAAAGACCAGGAGTCAACACCAAGTCAACACAGTTGACCAGGCGAGGATCGTAGTCAACATGAGTCAACGTCGGTCAACTGGTGGTGGATGGTGCGGGCCGATGACGACTACCCATGGGCAAAGCGGGGACCGATATAGGTGACAAGGCAAGGCGTGGGCAGCCCGACAATGGCGTGGAGACCATGTCAAGGGAGGATGGCTATATTCATGGAAAGGAGACGGTTATGGACTTGGTCCACAAACCGAAGGAAGAAGGAGGCATGGGCTGAAAGGGTCAACCTCAATATGGTGCATATCTTCCTTACATGTCGGTATTCGGTTTGGAAGGAGGAGTAAAAATCGGTTGTGCATATATTCCTTGGAAATAGGAACCGAAGATGCATATCCTTAAAGATAGGATTCGGTTGTCGAACGGGTCCATAACCGAACGGGAGAAGCACGAGGGATTTGAACGGGTCAAACCCACTTGCGCAATTTCCTATTCTTGGGGACCATTTTGAAGAGATTTGTTACAGAAAAATACAACATGTCTCCCACAATTTTAGTCAGCCTAAACCGAAGGGTTCGGTTATGACAAAGTGGCGCCTATATGTGGGAATTAATCTTGATTGAGGAAGAGTTTGGAATTTTTCCTAAGGATTAATTCAGCCACGTTAATTACCGAGTTATGGGGAGAATAGAGAGCTATTCTCTTGCAACCGAAGGAAGGTGGGTTGGGTGGCATCCAACCGTGCTACAAAGTACGACTTTGATCACTATATAAAGGGGACGCCTCCCATAGGTTCAATACACCATCATAGGGGTTTTCAGCCTATATTCCATCAGCATTAGCTTGAGTTTAGATTGGGGCATGAGAGAGTTTCTTCGAGAGAGAGAGACTTGTGAGCGTGAGATCTATTGTAATCCCTTTGGGACATTTTCTTATATACATTTATAAAAGAGATTGTTCCGCCACCATCTATCTTTCAGTATTCTTGTGAGGGGAAGTTGGGACATTTGGGGGCTTGATGTTTTGAGAGGGTTGTGCTACCTTAGTTTCTGTGTTTGCTTGTTGTGGGGGCTATTTCGCTAGTTCCCAACTCTGAGGGTGACCGAAGAGTTGTACGGTTGTGTTGGTGTTTTCGGTTATTCCTTGCGGGGATAGAGTGTTTGGTTGGACCAAATCTCGAAAAAGATGGGATTCGAGAGTCTCTAACGGACTCCTAACATAACCGGTGACAGTAGGTGCGTGTTTCTTTGGGATTAGCATGGTAGAGGTATATTCACTTCATGAAGGACTGAATCACTTTGAACATGTCTTTCTTCACGATCCCTCATACTAACTTGAAGAAGTTCCCATTGAACCTATTCGGCCCGGGAGCCTTACGCAAATTTACGTGCAAAACCGCCCCTTCAAGCTCCTTCATCTCAAGTTTTTGGGTGAGCTGCAATGCATCATCCTCTTCTACCCAAGGAAGCACGAACGTTGACCCTAGAGGAGCAACCTGAAAAATCATTAGCATACCGGTGCCTAAATGCCTCCCCCATGGCTCCCTCTTCCTCAACAATGATGACATCCTCACATACTCTCCTCACATTATTGGTGGTTCTCCTCACACAAAGGGATGCATGAAAGAACCGTGAGTTTCAGTCACCTTCTCGTAACCACCTCGCTTTAGATTTCTACCTCACAATGGATTCCTCAATGTCCATGTTTCGGGCAAGCACCTCCTTGGCAGCCACCTCCTCCTGGTATAATACTTCATAATCGGGTTCGTCTTTCCTTTGGGAGCGAATAGTGGCAAGGGTATTCTTGGCTCTACCTAGTTTCTGCTCAAAATTCCCAAATGCCTCATCGCTCCACCTCTTTAATGATTCCTTTACCTCATCCAATCTGGCCACAACTCGAAACAAAGGCATCCCATCAACAAGGGTGCCCTACGCCTCCTTGACAACCTCAGAAAATACTTCTTTCTCCACCCAAAAGTTATTGAACTAAAACATTCTTTTCTTTCACCCTCCCTCCCTGTCCGTATGCATCACAAAATTTGTGTGATCTCTCAAATCTGTCTCCCACAATGTAATATAAATCTAAGATCTCTTCCAACCATGTATGCGACATGAGGATACGATCAATACGTGTTTCAATGCAGGACTCTCCCTCAGATGAATTCGGCCACGTAACTCCCAGCCCGTTGACGAAACATTGATTTGAAAATATACACACTTGTTAAATTCCACCATGGGCACGTGATTAGGTACCGTACCCCCACTCTTTTCTCTCTCTCTCTCCCCTTCTCTCCCACTCCTTCTACCCCTCTCTCTTCTCCCTTTTTTTTGCGAAGCAAAAGGGAGGCTTAGACTCCAAATTCTATTAAGTATGTAAATTTTTACAACCTACAAAAATCATATTTGAGTTCACGGGCATACTACATGCATACCTGGCCACAATCACAACCCGTTTAAAACTATCACGCCTATCTAGGCCTCTACTCTATTACAATTCCATCTAACCAACAATTACGCCCATTCCTTTGCAATATTGCTCAAAATCTCAAGGTCCATTCTCATGTCCTTGATGCTTGCCTCAATGATGCGCACCACCTCTTTGACAAGGCTCACTATGTCCACCGGTCGTTTCTTCTCACCTTCAAAGATTCTTCGATTCCTCTCCTCCCATTATTCATGAAAAACAACGCTAAACACCCATCCCTATAGCATAACTTGGATTACCGCACCCAAATCTTGACAATGTTGTTTTCCTCGGCCACCAATGAGTCTTGTATGTCCATACTAATTTGCAAGATACCCCTCACCTAGCCCCAGACCTGTCGTGTAAAGGCACACTCCCAAAACAAGTGGGCCATATCCTCCTCTCCTACCTCACAAAGCACATAGGTGATGTCATACGTTGCTCCTCGTTGTTTCATCAAACCTTTAGTCGCCAACCGTCCTTGTAGTGACCGCTAGAGTGTAAATGCATGTTTTCGGACTTGGTGTTTATGCCACACTACTTGGGCCCAACCCATCTCCTCCATCCTTGGGATCACCACTTCCAAGCCTCCTTAGGGTAAACTTTTCAGTCATTGCCCGCACTCGTATGGGTTTGTCCCTTCATCCGTGAATGGTCACCCACAACATTTGTGGCCATAACTTTAGAATCTTAGTGGACCGCGGGAACAACAAGGTCCATGACCCATCTTGTATGAAGTAGGACACCAAGGTATCCCTCTCTCGTCTTCTCCCTCTCTCTTCTTTCCCTTCTCTCTCCCCCTCTACTTCCATGTCCTCCACTTTCCCTTCTCTCTATTCCCCCTCCCTTTTCTCTCCCCCTTCCCTCTCTTCTCTAACTCTCTCCCTCCTTTTCTCTCTTCTCGTTCATCTTCTATCACCCTATTTTGGTTTTCTCCAATCCCTCCTTCTCCTCATTCTCTCGCTCTCTCTCTCCTTCTCCCTCCTCCTACTTGTCCTTCTCTCTCTCTATCCCATCTCTATCCTCTTTGCCTTCTCTCTGTCTCTCCTCTTCTCTCCTCTTCTCTATTGTTCGGTTACGTCCTTGCCAACATATATACACTACGGCACTACGAGCCAATCATACTATGGTCTTTTGTGTTTGATTTCCGTGCATCCGAAGAACATGTAAGCCCTCCTCTTGTCGTGTCCTTCGCACATTTGGCTCTACGCTCAAAAATTGTTGCAAGTATGACCATACCCAATTAGTGAACAGGCAACCCCAAAACAAATCCGCACAACACGCATGTTAAGCTATGTGTTCCTCCTCTTTCCCTCATCAATCACTTAGTCACAAGCCTCCCCCTCATAGCACACCACATCGCCATTGCATACTTTGGGATGTGGTGCTTAAACCACACAAGCTTCGTCCACTCCTACGTGGTGTGCCGAGGAGCTACCCATGCCCCATGCCCATGCCTCCTTTGTAGTGAACTTGTCGCTCGTTGTTCCATTCCAAAAGGGTGTACTTGATGCTAATGCTACGAATACGTGGCCACAATGTCTTCATCTCAGACGAACAAGGGTAAGGATCAAAGGTGCCATTTCCCGTAACGGATAAAGTAGTAGACAATGGTGTCCTTGGGACACCCTTGTCATATTGGAGCCGCTCGCATGATTGGTCTGATAGCAACTAGTGCCCGCACCATGGATACTCAAGTTTTTGGCGCCGTTGTCGGGGAGGTGGACTGTCCAGACTTTAGTTTGGACGATTCGAGGGGTTTTAATTTTTTGTTTTTAGTTTTAGTTTGTTTCAGGGATCCTCTGGATCAAGGGGAGGCGACTGGAGGTATTGGAGGTACAAATCCACCACAGTGACCTTCAATGAGCGGTCTGGGACCGCCAATTGGCGGCCTGGTGAGCTTCTCTTGCTCCAATTTTTGTTATGGTTTTTTGTTTCAGTGTAGTTGTCTGGGAGCACAATCTTGCATGTTGTGACTTTTAGTTTGTTCCCAGATTAACAATCAATCCCCTTTAATCAACTTGGCCACTAAAATCCGGAGCAAAAGATTACGCATTCTTACTTGTTTAGGTCATGCATCATATACTTGACATAGGCACGTAGTTGTCTTTTATTTTACCTTTACTTTAAGTTGATGAGTGCTGGCATGAGGTACACATTTCCTACTCTCATTCATGTATTTTGTATGACCATGCATTAGTCAGTAGGAATTGCATCGGGACAAGAGTGAGGTGAGCGTTTGATTGGAGAATTGATTGCTAGATTAAGACTCAAAATGCTACTAAGGAGGGGTTGTCCCATACAAGATAAGGTGGGGGATTTCATCACCCTTTCCTTTGCCCCAAAAATCACTCTTAATCAAAGACTTAATTCTAAAAGCAAGTAGACATTGGCCTTAGGATTTCGGACGCACTAGGAGATTGATTGAGTTGAGACCGTCATGACCTGATCGGCGTCGCCTGCCTTGTCGATAGTAGGAGGTATTGGATCTCCAGATCTGGTATCACTTGTTGGACATTGTGGTCTTCGTTGTAGGGAGGTGAGGCGTGTCGAGACTAGTGACCTCAAAGTTAGGCGGCGTCTAGCCTCAGGACCCATAGCCATAAGTTGTTTGAGTCGTGATTGCTAGATTAGGCTTCTACCTTCACCCATTACCCACGCTAGATCTAAGGATTCTTTATTCCTCATCTAAGTCCTCTCCCTATCTATATTCTACGAGTAGTCTCCACCTCTGAGTACACCTTCTGTTGTGTGTTATTTTAGAGTCGAGTCGAGCATTTTATGCGAGGTTGAGCTCATTCTAGAGAGAGCGCTCGACTTTAGAGAGTGCATTTTTCTGAGATGGACGGTCTAGGTGGCTATCTCCGCCTCGTGCTCCTTTGGAGCAGGAGATTGAGTCGTCTCGTGCGGAAGGTGGAGACCGGGTTCCATACATGGATTACCTCGGTCCATTCCCGCCACCACGTAGACCTTCTCCTCCTCTGACTCGAGAGGAATAGGGATTCGTTCAAGATTGAGTGCTTAGTGCACCACCACCTTTAGCTCAACAGGATAGGCTGATGACTTTGTGGGAGCAGACCCATCCTGTTCGGGTCGCGCAGCCTTCTTGCATAGTTCTTCCCCCAACTCGCGGGAACAACTATGAACTGAAACCTCAATATGTGAGCATGCTTCCTACCTTCACTGCAAATAAGGAGGATCCGTATATTTTTATACATGAATTAGAGTAGGTATGCTCTATGCTCAAGCTTCAACAACTTGATGAGAATTCAGTCCGGTCGAGGATGATTTCTTTCGCGTTGAAGGATAACACGAAGAAATAGATGTCCAGGCTCCCGGCGAACTCTATTCGGTCTTGGGATGACTTTGTAACCGTCGTTCTGAAGAGATTTTTCCCTCAAAGGAAAACTCAACAGATACGGCACCAGATACATCAAATGTATCAGACTGAGACTGAATGTTTTCTTGCTTTCTTTGAGAGGTTCAAGGACCTTCTCCAGCAGTGCCCTCATCATGGACTTAAGCTATGGAAGTTGTGCCAGATTGTTTATGAGGGCCTCAACTACAACACCCGCACATTGCTGGAGTCGATGTGTCAGGGTGATTTCCAAATGAAATCCATCAATGAGGCATGGGACACTTTTGAGTTAATGGCTGAACGTACCTTTGAGTGGGACACCATGAGAGAGCCACCAGCCGCCAAGTCTTCTGGTCGAGCTGGATCATATCAAGTTGAGTCAACTATCACGTCTGAGGCGAAATTGGTTGCTCTCTTGCGTAGGATTGAGAGTTTAGAGTTGGACCGAGCTCCTGTAGCTCAGGTCACTATGCCCGGGTGTAGTAGGTGTTGACTTACGGGATATGATGTAGTAGGTGTTGACTTACGGGATATGATGTAGTAGGTGTTGACTTACGGGACATGATGACAAGGGATACTGAAGCATGCAAATTCGATGTATCAACAGAGACCCCGTAACGACCCGTACAGTCACTCCTACAACCCAGGATGGCGTAACCATCCTAACTTCTCTTGGGGGCCTAGTGGGGATCACGGTCAGAGCTTGCACGCTTAACCTCAACTTTCACCTTATCAACCTCCACGCCCATCGGCGACCTACAAACCACCACATCAAAGGTGTGAGCAACATAATAACAAACCTCCTAAGGCCTCATCGTCGGGTTATTCTAACCAAACTCCACTACCCGAGCAGGTTGACCCAAAGGACCCCTATAGTGATCTGACCCTTCAAGCGTTCATGCAGAGCATGCAAAGTACAGTCAAAGCTTTGGAAATGCAAGTTAGTCAGTTGACTCATTAGTTACATGAACGCGAGAAGGGTTAGTTACCAAGTCAACCTGTGGTAAATCCTAGGGGTCAACCTGCTCAAGCAAGGGAGAATGTGCACAATGTTTGAAAGTGACAATTCCCAACTTGCAATTGTTGTTCATACCTTAAGATCGGGAAGGGTTGTTGACAACAATGTGGAAATGCCTGAAGCCAACCCTGTTGGTGACTCTTCCGAGCAGGGCCGTGAGTCTTTCAAGGAACCTAATTCTGAGACTCCTCCTCGTGATAATTATGTCCCGAATGCACCATTTCCTCATAGGTTGGCTAAAAAACATGATGAGCATTGGGACAAAATCGTTGAGGTACTTAGGCAAGTGAAGGTGAACATCTCGTTGTTGGATGTTGTTCAGCAAATGTCACCGTATGTCAAGTTCCTAAAGGACCTTTGTACCGTTAAGAGAAGAACAAATGTTCCCAAAAAGGCATTTTTTGCCACCAATGTGAGCTCGATATTGACACAACCCATACAAGTCAATTACAAGGACCCCGGTTGTCCAACTGTCCCTTGCATGATCGGTAATGTGACAATTACTCAAGTTCTATTGGATTTGGGAGCATCTCTGAACCTCCTGCCCTACTTTGTCTATTGTGTAATCGTTTTAAATACCACAAGTGCAAGGCCGCGTTGAAGCGGTGGCAAGTACGGGTCGATACTCAAGGAGGTGAGTAGCCTCTGGTTTTTTAGAAATCAAATGGCAACAAAAAGGGAGAAGAGTTTGTCTATGCTAATCTACACTACACTACACTAAACTACTAAGAACAAAATAATGCAAACTAAAGCAACTAACGATTATTTCGAATTAAAACTAAAAGAATGTAAAACTAAGCTGAAATCAAGAAGAGAAAGACCCCTAGGGGTGGAGCGTTGGCACACATGTATAAGATGGTGAAGAATGCATTCTATAGGCACAAATGTAGATAGTGTTTTCATGCATAGGAACTGTCTAAAGGTTATGGCAAAACATATCAATCCATTCAATAACCTAGTTGATTAACATTCATATACACAAACTGGTTATTTCATAACCTAAACAAGCATGGGAGGTGTCTAAGTTGTGTGGCAAAACCCATCAAGTGTAGTCTTCTATTCTAACAAGCAAGCATACATTCACATTTATCAACACAATCAAAATATAAAGCATTCATATCCATTCTTTAATGCATGTATGAACATCATCTCCACCCCCAAAGGGGGATGGATCTACTTACTACACATTATTCTTACAATTAAACTAAAGAAGAAAGGAAACATTCTAACTACTTTAGCCTACAGTCAAAGAAATAAGACTAAGCTAAGCATGCATAAAGAAACAACATAAGATCAAAACGATGGAAAAATTATTTTATTAAATGACTCACATCACTAGCAGCATTCTTCTCCACCTTCAGATTTTGCTCGAAGGCTTACTCCAAGTAGAGAGAATGCCACCAAGCAATGGGTGATTACGATAGAAGGTGAAGAGTTCTATTTATCGCCATAGAAAAAGGTAATCCAGGACAATCTCCCGGTATGGGACTAAACAAATACCAGAAATAGACTAAATACACGCCCCACATAAATCTTAGTGGATCCGGACCAAAAGAGACCGCCAATTCGTGGTCTTGGACCGCCAATTGGTGGTCTACAATGTTCGGATCGCTCTGGATTTTCTTCTGGGCTTTTCTAAATAGCTTGGTTTGTCTTTGATGCATCTACTTCACTTGTTAGAGCTGGACCCGAATAGAATTGCCAAAATACTCCCCATGATGGTGTGAAGTATTCTTGTTTGCTCATTGGTCCTTCGATCTTACGTTCAGGTCCTTCGATCTTGCATCTTAGTCCTTGAGTCTCTCAACTCAGACATTTTTCATGCTTTTAGGTCCTTTTATGACTCTTCTCTTCAAACCTATTTATTTCTGAAATTCCAACATAAAACTCATCACGTAACATTGTTTAGGTGAAAGATAATGGATATAAGATACAAATGTAAGCATGAAATGATGTCAATCAAATACCCCCACACCTAACTTTTGCTAGTCCCGAGCAAAACAAAGAAAGAGAAAAAGGAAAGAAAGGAAAAACATATGTAAAATAGGGAAATCCTAACTCACTTTCATAGGAATCACGGTTACACTTAGCACGTGCAACAAGCCGTTAAACCTCCTTGTCGCCAAGGAGGAGGAGTTTTGTCTCCTGAGGGTTTTCAGCGGATACACCCACAAAATCCGAACAAAGATGCATTATTCAACCTAGCTACACGACTCGTTGGCTCATTTTTATCGATCATTGGACGCGGTAATGCTATGGGCCGACTCTATATATCTAATCAGTCCACACATCTAGCCTAATGAATCATTCGTGAAAGTTAATTAAGGACTTAAGTGAAAGACATGGCCAACCTTAACTTCTGAAAGTGATACATTGTGTAAAGTCCATTAAGGTTCTTATTTGACTCTCTTTTTTTCTTTTTTTTCTTTGGAGAATTATATTGGTTGGTGTTTGATTCTCCCAGGGTCAAGTTTCGTGCATCATTGCCTATGAGGACTTACACTATCAGGTACACCTTCCCCCAAATCTCCACATAGGGCGATCCCTACCACCCGTGTAACGGGAGTTCTGTCGGTGCATCCTAAGTCAGATGACTCGAGAGCACCTGGCATAAAGTCCCCTCGGACCTATTTTCCCGAGTGATAGGAGCCGTGCGAGAATAGAGAACACCACTTATTCACTTATCTACGTGGCAACCAAAACCCCTACAATTACAGTTTCACAAAAAGATTTTAAGGGCCCTTGACTACGACAAACTTCCTTATACTAATCACACACGCATTATTGACTCACTAGGTTTGCGGTGGACTTCTTTAAATGTTTGAGTACAGAAACCCTATGATTACACGCCCCCCAAGGGAAAATCAAGGTGCATCCTAACGACTCGATAAGACCTAAAGCCAGTAAACTAGATATCCTAATACATCAAGTTCAAGACTATTTTGGGAGCTTTCCTTTTACTTTGCCTCTCAATGGTTTTGCACATGCCAAACACACGCAAAACCCACAAAAACATTTTCTTTCGCAAACATATGAAGATTTTGAAAGAAATGTGAAAATTTTAAAGCACTAGGCAAGCAAAAGAAGACAAGTCACCCAATGATCATGGCAAGTAGGTATATCGATATTAAATGAAGCACACTAACATGACCCTATCAATACACACAAAAGAAAACAAAAATCAAAGGAAAAGACTCAACTATGTAAACACGTAAAGCATCCCCCTACACCTACTTCATGCATTGTCCTCAATGAATGTGAGCATGATACTGCATGGATTTATGCATGAAAAAGGGAAGATCTCACCAACATGAAGTGCAATAGGAAGTTCATGGTTATAGTGATGGACACAAACCTGAATTCCCTCAGAAACTGTGAGATGCTAAAGAAGGGAGACAAATACGTGAAAGAAATGGGACCCCAATACACAAGGGTTGGACCCCACAACAATCGGTGGTCACTGAAGGAGTCTTTTATTGTACTTTTTTGGTTTTTTGTCTTTTTTATTTTTTTTGGTTTTTTTAACAAGATATATACATCAACAAAGATATTCTCATAATCATTTGGTCAAGGAACATCAAATGAGAACATCGAGTTATGAGGATCAAAGACTTGCCGAGATGGGTAAACTTCACTGGTACTCTGAGGTGTCATGAGGGCTGAAAGGTCAAAGGTGAAAGGCTCGAACCCCTCATGATATTGGTTGGTCGTAGGCAACATGAATGAGTGAAGTTGTGTTGCCTCACTGGGGTTTAGTTTCTCATCAAACAAAACCCTCCAACCAATAGGTGGGTGCATCGGAATGAGTTCCTCAAGCTCATTCGATAAATGCAGCAGACCTGCATCACTAAGAATGGGGATTCTCCCCAAGTCATCCAACAAGGATCTCCCACCATCATTTATATCATCAAGCATAAGCTCGGTCATAGGCGGGTCCTTGTTGGAGTCAATCTGAAGCTCAAAGGGCTTAATAGCCCTAGGACACGGGGTGATGACACCTTTTGGAATGGGCATATGATGAGGTGTGTCCCCCACTAATGGTCTCAACTGAATCATGCAACGAACACTCCCTTTGGACATTCATGTTTGATGCCAGTTCACTCTATTGCATTGCAAAGACAGGCAATGAGTTTTCGCTGGGCCAACAAACATTCTCAATGGGTTGCATTGGTGTTAGGGATGTTCGTTGATTTTGTGGTTCTTTCTCTAATTGGCGGATGAGATTGAGATTTAAAGGTTGGTCCATGGGCTCCTGTTGCCTACCAGAGTTGAACACATGAAACACGACACTCATGTTACCGAATGAGAGCTTCATGAGACCATTTCTACAATTAATTAAGGCATGAAATGATGTCAATCATCTATGTCAACCATGGAATAGGCGATCTTAAACAAACAAGGACAACCCTCCAGTTGGATGACAGATCCATAAAGATTCCACGAGGGAGTGTGGAGGATGTCCTTATTAAAGTGGGTGAGTTCGTATTTCCAGTTGATTTCATCATCTTGGATACTGAACCTATGTCCAACCCACATAGACATATTCCAGTGATCCTTGGGAGGCCATTTATTGTGACATCTAATGCTTTGATCAATTGTCGCAATGGCTTAATGAGGTTGTCTTTTGGAAACCTCACAGTGGATTTCAACATCTTTACTCTTGGTAAGAAATCGGGGCTCTTCGACGATGTTGTCGAAGCTAATTTCATTCAGGACATGGATGAGCCCGAGTCATTAGGCATGTTCGACTCACATTGACATATTATTGAGGTGCCTAATGACCAGATTGCAAGTGAAGATGATCTTGAGGAATCCGCCTATGAACCTCTGGATGAGGAGGCACATCTGGGTGCTTGCTCCTCTTACCCTGTGGCCCCTGAGCCACTTGAAATCAACTCTGAATCCAATTAAGACTCACCTCCGGTCAAGCTTAACCTGCTCCCCGATAACCTTAAATACATCCTTTTCGGGGATAATGAGACTTTGCCACTCATTATTGCTTCTGATCGTGCAAAAGATCCAAAGGCTGCCCTCAAAAAGTACTTTTTGAAAACAAAGAGGCAATTGGGTGGTCCTTGAAGGATATCAATGGAATTAGCCATAGTATTGTTCAGCATCGGATCCACATGGAAGAGGATTCTAGGCCCCGCCGGGACCCACAATGAAGATTGAATCCTGTACTGAAACAAGCCATCCGAAAAGTGGTTCTTAAGTACTTGGATCATGGTACAATCTATCCTATCTCTGATAGTTTGTTGGTGAGTCATGGCCATGAGGTTCCCAAGAAGTCAAGCGTGACGGTTGTTGAGAATGAGAATAATGAGCTTATCCCAACACGCCTGCAAATTGGCTGGCAAGTTTGCATTGATTATCACAGGCTCAATGCGGCAACGTGGTAAGATCATTTCCCGTTGCCATTCATTGATCAGATGTTGGAAAGGTTGGTCGGACATGAGTATTATTGTTTTCTTGATGGATACTCCAGTTACAACCAAATTACCATCGTCCCCTAGGATCAAGAGAAAACCACATTTACTTGTTCCTTTGGCACGTTTGCCTACCGTCGCATGCCCTTTGGGTTATGTAATGCGTCGGCAACGTTTCAAAGGTGTATGATCAGCATCTTCTCCGATATGGTAGAGCGTTTCCTTGAGATTTTCATGGACGACTTTTCCATATTTGGCGCTTCCTTCGATGAGTGCCTTCATCACTTGAGTATTGTCCTCAAGCGATGCCGTGAGAAGAACCTCGCTCTCAATTGGGGGAAATGTCACTTCATGGTGAAGCGAGGGATTGTACTTGGACATGTGGTCTCAAGTAGGGGAATTGAGGTCGATCACGCCAAAGTGGGTCTTATTGCTAATCTCCCACCGCCACGTAATGCGAAGGATATCCACATGATTATCTATTCTGATCACACAACCATCAAGCATCTCATGGTGAAGAAAGATGCAAAATCCCGACTCTTGAGATGGATCTTGTTGTTACAAGAATGTGATCTCGAGATTCCGGACAAAAAAAGTATGAAAATGTTGTAGCAGACCACCTGTCTCGTCTTGAGACAACCAACCCACAAGACCAAATTATTAATGACAAATTTCCTAACAAGCAGTTGTTCACGATCGAAGATAACCCTTGGTTTGCCGACATCGTGAACTACCTCATGACCGAGCAACTTCCTGTGGGTTGGTCAAAATCTGACCAAACCAAATTTAGATCTTAGATAACGAGTTCCAAAGTGTGCTCCATTTTTGCCACTCTAAGGCATGCGGAGGACACTTTGGAGCAAAGAAAACTGCCGTCAAGATGCTCCAATCTGGATTCAACTGGTCTTCTCTTTTCAAAGATGCTTACGACTTTTGTAAGCAATGTGATAGATGCCAGCGCCTTGGCTTGATTAGTCGATGTGACATTATGCCTTTGCAGAATGTCTTTGTCGTCAACATTTTCGATGTGTGGGGCATCGACTTTATGGGTCCTTTCCCGAATTCGCTCAGGAATGTTTACATTCTGGTGGCCGTTGACTATGTGTCTAAGTGGGTTCAGGCTATTCCCACAAAGACCAATGACAACAAGGTGGTCACCAAATTCTTAAAGGAAATTATTGCGCGACTTGGTACTCCTTATACCATAATCAGCGATAGGGGTACCCACTTCTGCAATCGCTCCTTTGAAGCGCTTATGAGGAAATATTAAATCACCCACAAGCTTGTGACCCCATATCATCGGCAAACTAGTGGGCAGGTCGAAGTCTCTAACCGTCAATTAAAGCAAATCCTTGAGTAGACGGTTAATTCCTTGAAGAAGGATTGCTCGGCTAAGTTTAATGACGCATTATGGGCCTTCCGCACCGCCTATAAAACCAATTTGGGTATGTCCCCATATAGGGTAGTGTACGACAAGGCTTGCCACCTACCTATCGAGCTTGAGCATCGTGCTTTCTGGGCGATCAAGAACCTGAATATGGATCTTGATCAAGTAAGGGTGCAGCGTTAAGTCGACATTGTGGAGTTGGAAGAGCTACGCAATGATACGTATGAAAATGCCAAAATTCATAAGTCCCGAGCCAAGTTGTTTCACGATCGCATGATAATGCGTAAGGTGTTTTCGGCCGGGCAGAAGGTGTTGCTCTACAATTCCTGGTTTCATTTGTTTGCGGGTAAGCTCGACAGTCGCTGGTCTTGACCTTTTGTTGTCCAAACCGTATTTCCTCATTGAGCCGTTGACATCTTGAACTCATGGAATGGGGACGTCTTCAAAGTTAACGGACAATACCTCAAACCTTACTTGGAGGGGGCACCAGCTGTAGTCGAGGAGGTCATGTCCCTTCATGAACCTCTCTCGCACTCAACCATTCATGACCTACACGGATGATTGAGATTTCAGGTTTGTATATATTGTTCTTTAGTTTCAAAAAAAAGAAAAAGAAAACAAGACAAAAGACTCCTTCAGTGAGCATTGATTGTTGTGGGCTCCAACCCTTGATTATTTGGGGCCCATTTCTTTCACGTATTGGTATCCCTTCTTTAGCATGTCACATGGTTTGGGTGATTTCGGATTTGTGTCCATCAACATTACCATGAACTTCCTTTTGCGGTTCATGTTGGTGAGATCTTCCCTTTTTCATGCATAAATCCATGTAGTATCATGCTCACATTCATTGAGGACAATGCATGAAGTAGGTGTGGGCGATGATATAACCACAAGGAGGACCGGGGATTTTTATAAAGGTTCGATACCCCAACCAAGTCCTAATCTTCTGTTGCTAACGCTGATCGGTCGTCACGAGTGTCTCTCATGACCACCAATCTGATCTCTGTTCTGGACCGAGATCAAGCCTTTTACGAAGCAAGCTCGCGAATAAAAGCATCGCCTAACTTGATTCTTCCTCTCACAATCCGAGAGGGGAGCTTCCACCTGAATCTTGTACAAATCTTACGATTCAACAAAGTAGGAGTGGGAATCATTGATATACGCTCTAGACTTGAGAACACTTTAGTAGGAAATAAATTGGGAACACAAATGGTGAATTTAGGCTTGAGCGTGTGTAGATGATGTTTGAGGATGGGAAGGAAAGGTTTTGTATAAAGGAATGGATTAATAGGAGGTGTAAGAGATGTGTTAAACTATGGTTTGAACAACTAATTATAGGTTCTAAGAACCATATCGTGGTTGGGGCTAAATACAAAAGAGATAAAAAAGCAACTGATAAAGGATAACAAAAGTGTGTTGCCAGTCGAGTGCAAAATGGTCGACCGTTTGGTCACTTATGTTTGACCATTCACTTAAGTTGCAAGTTAACAATTGGATAGATATGTAGAATGGTCGGACCAACACAATGTAAACTAGGAGTAGGAATACTATATATAGGATATTGGGTTGCCCGTCAGGACAAAAAGGGTCACAGGATTTCAAGAAAAATTATTGTCTAGTTTTGGGTTTCATTCAGTTGACCAATAAAGAAGGTTCGGTTGACTTGTAGCCTAAAGTACAAATTAGGAAAAGTTGTGTTCTAAAAACTAGTGATTGGGGAAAAACAACAAGAAACGACTCAAAATGGAAATTAGAAAACCAGTGAAAGGTCGAGTATATTATCAAAGAGTGGTTGCTAACAAACGGTCAGACGGAACCCACGTTTTGGTCGACCGGTTTGAACAAGTTGGTTGAAGTTGAGTTTGGTGGTTTTCCAGGTAAGGTTTGTGTGATCTATTGAAGTCCAAATAAAGTGGATTTTGTGTGTCACTTCTAGATGAAACCTAGAGTGATTGTGGGTGGATATCCCAACAAATATTCTCAAGTTTACAAGGGTTCCTAAATACTCAAATAAAGAAAAATTACGTCTTCAAAAACTTGATTACATGTCTTGACTTGAATCTGTTTCTCCTTGAGTCTTCATCACCTATTAAGATATAAGTATGCACAATACAAGTATATGTGTAATGAATTGAATTTGTTTGACCTAATTTGATTGTAATTAAGATTAGGTTGATTAAATCATCAAAATAAACTTGATTAAGGTCTAAAAGCCAACAAATCGGTCTCCAAAGTTGACCAACCGAGGTGTTGGCCAGTCGTCGAGGTTGGCCAACCGACTTTGCTCGGCGTCGAGGTTGGCCAGCCACTGGGATTGACCACCTGACGATAATTGTCGACGAGGTTGGTTGGCCGTCAGGGTTAGCCGCTGATTGACATCATTTCATGCTTACATTTGTATCTTATATCTATTATCTTTCACCTAAGCAATGCTACGTAATGAGCTTTATGTTTGAATTTCAGAAATAAAGGGGTTTGAAGAGAAGAGGCATGAAAGGACCCAAAAGCAGGGAAATTGACTGAATTGTGAGATCTAGGGACTAAGATGCAAGGGAGAAGGACCTGAACGTAAGACCGAAGGACCAAAGAGCATAACAAAAAATCCACACCATCATGGGGAGTCTTTTGGCAATTCGATTCGGGTCGGAGCTCCAATAAACGAAGTATATGCATCAAAGACCAACAAAGACATCCAGAAAAGCCCACAACAAATTCGAGATGGATCCAGACCAGATAAACCGCCAATTGGCGGTTTGTTTGGCTCCCGATCCGCTAATCATTAGCGGGCATGTGTATTAGAGTGTGTTTATTCTATTTCTGGTATTTGTTTAGTCCCATACCGGGGGATTGTCCCGGATTACCTTTTTCTATGGTTATAAATAGAACTCTTCACCTTCTATTGTAATCACCCATTGTTTGGTGGCATTCTCTCTAAATTGGAGTAAGCCTTGAAGCAAAACTCATGGTGGAGAAGAATGCTACCTGCAATGTGAGTCATGTTAATAAAATAATTTTTCTTAGTTTCTTTTAATATTGTCTTGTCTTTTAATTCTTGCATACTTCTTTAGTTTAATTTATTTTCAGTTTCTTTAATATTTCTTATTTGCTTAGTTTAATTGTCTTTCATTAGAATGTTTCATTTTGTTAATCTAGTTTATAGTGTAATGAGTAGTGAGTAGTTTCATCCCCTTTTGGGGGGTGAAGAAATGTTTATACATGTTATGAAGATCGAATGAATGCTAAACTTTTGTGTACGTGAGAAATGTTAGTATACTTGTTTCATTAAAAAGAATACTTACTTGATGGTTTCTGCCATAGTCTTAGGTACACTCCATGCTTGTCCAAGTGTCTTAATAACAAACTTGTCATGCTCATATTAATCACCTAGGCTAGTGATTTGAATGATAGGTCTTGCCATTAGGTACTTCTTATGCATTAACAAACACTAACTACACTTGAGCTTATGGCATGCATTCACCACACTTATTTCATGTGTACACACACTCCATTCCAGAGTTCTATCTTCCTTGATTAGTTGCTTAGTTTAGTTTGTTTTGTGATTTCATTTCCTCCTTTCTAGTTTACTATTATAGATTAGTATAGTTTAGTGTAATTGATGCATTGCATACATTGCATCATATGTCTTTCATTTAGATTAATTGTATATCAATAAATGCTACTAAGGTAGGTGTTTAGTCTTATTTATAGAATACAGGGACTTGAATGCAAATGACCCATATCCCGAGCATAAACGCGTGCAAGAGACTCATTTCTGTCATAAAGACCAAGTTCAAGATTATAGGGATTCAAATGGAAGTCCATCCAAGCATAAAAGCATTCAAAGACCTAATTACAAAAAGGCCAAAGACTTAAGCACAAAAGTAGTCAGGGACTTAATTGCAAAAAGCCGAGGACCCGATTGCAAATTATGAGTACCAAAATATTATTTTGGAGAAGTTCTAAAGAAAAACCAATTTGGATCTCCAATTATATGAAGAAATAAATTCGGAGCTCAAACGAAAGGAAAGAAATCAATCAAGACGCGCAAAGGACATTTAAATCATACCGTAAACACACAGGAAAAATCCGGATCCAATCAGAGCTAAAATTGCGGCGATTCCGCCGCATATCACATGCACCTTGCGGCGAAAACGCCGCACCCCTTGCGATCCGTGACCCCAGATTTTGTCCAGTCATGTCATGACGCGTGTACTTTCCTATTTTATACTTGGGTCCCTTGTATCGGCTATAAATAGCCCTGAAACAATGTTGTAAAAAAGGGGAAGACTTGTTATTCCATGCTTTAGTAATAAAATTCTGCTGGTTTATTTTGTGTTTTTAGTTTTCTTTAGTAGTTTCTCTAGGACCCTTTCTCCTTCCCTCCATCCATGAGTTTCTAACTCTCTCTAAGGGGTGGGGTGACGGATTTAGGGTGATGAGAATAAGAATGATGTTATTATTTTAATTTCGTGTTAGTATATTTTGATTACTTGAGTTTATTTTGAATCATTTATCATGTAATGCTTTATAACTAATGTGATTTATTATAAGTTTCAGATTTCTCTAAACAAAACCCGATATCTAAGCTTCCACCCGCTGGACTCTCATCCATATTTGTTTTCTTTTTAGTTTTTCTTTTGTTGTTCTTGCTTTAGAAAATTAAAAACCAAAAATCTCAAACCAAACATATTTCTCTCTCTTTCTTCCTTAATCGAAAAATCACAAAAATAACAATATCTCTCCCTCCTTGTGTTCGACCAGTACTTGCAACGTCTTCATTGACGCCGTGCACTTGCGGTATAAATAAAATTCTCAAGTTTTTGGCACGGTTGCCGGGGAGGTGACGAAGATTCCGTTTAATTTTTTTTGTGATTTCGATTCTATTTTGTTTATCGTGTGCGCGATCTAACTATTTGGGTTTGCTTTTCCGGAGACAACAGAGTGCGCGGCGAAATTCGGGCACATTCGGAGCAAGAAGGGCGGCGAAATCGCCGCATCCAAAGAAGAATCTGCGGCGAATCCGCCTCACGTCTGAAGCATCTGGGATTCCAATTTTTCTGGGGTCGTCTCCATCTTTGGGTGGACGCGTAGAGCAACTGAAAAGTTTCGAGAACGGGCGGCGAACCCGACTGAGCGTGCGTAGGTAACCTTTGTTGCATTTTTCCTCGTAATTTCTAATTTCGGAAAATTTCCTTTTTAGTAGAACTGCACGTGTTACGCTCAAATTCCATAATTGCCAATAATTCCACTCTGACCTAAAAATTGGCAAAATTAGAATGACTTAGTGCATGCATCATATAGTGTTTTGTTTGCATTATTCTTGCTAAATTCTTGCAAATTATTTTTTGTTGAAGAGTGCTGGAGGCAAGGTACGTGCGTGGTTTTTATCGATTGCCTTTAAGCATATAATTTAGTTCGCATACAACCTTGCAATTGTCCCCCAATTAAAGACCAATGTTTGACTATCTTTGCTAGATTTAAGTTAAACTATCTTAAGGGCAACTCCGTAGGAAAAGATACGGTGGGGATATCATCACCCTTCCGTGGCCCACAAATCACAATCCTGAAGTGTCACCCAAGCCTTAAAAATTAAAAATCAATTAGACATTGGCCCCTAAGGACTCGGACTCAATAAAGGAGAAGATTGGTTTGACTTGCTATGACTTGAAGCTGATCGAATTTAATTTGGTGTCTAGAAAGTGTTTTTGTGTTGACGTAAGTCTTCCAAGCGAAGTGGTTGTCTAATTGGCACCGACTCTGTCGGAAGCGCCCCCACTAGCTATACATTGTCTGACCAATTTGGTTTGATACGTGAGGGCGGTGAATCAAGCAAACCAATTCGACTCAACCAGTTAGGAGTCGTCTAGATTTAAGTGACATTTGGTCTAGGATTGTTTGAACCGTGCTTGTTTAGGAAACTTCTGACCAACCCTCTCATCTATCTTTTAGAGTTAAGTTTCCCTTCTCAACTGAGTCTTCTTTCTCTTCTCACCTCAATTCTCTAGACTTGGATTCCTTTCTCATCTTTCCCTTCTATTGTTTGTTTCCATTTTTGAAAAAAAAATTATAATTTTTTTTTTAAAAAAAAGTAATTGATTCTTGAAATTGAATTTGGAATTTAAATTTCAAATTTGAATTCAAAAATTGATTCAAACCGATGCACTCAGATTTGGGTTCAGGACTTGAGCAATCGACTCTCACGAGTTCATCTAGATTCCAGTCTAGAGCTTAGCCCCAATCCACCTGTTGCACCACCTCACCCGGATCCAATGAGTGAGAATGTAGTGGACCCGCCTATGACTCTGAGGGATCGGTGCTACCCAACGATGGCTGCTCAGCCATCGTGCATCGTTATGCCCACCATACCGGGTCGCGACTTCGAACTAAAGGCACAATACATGAGTATGTTGCCCAAGTTCACCTCTAAGGAAGACCCAAATCTCTTCCTTAGGGAATTTGAGGAAATCTGCTCCCTTATGCAATACCAGCATATCTCTGAGGAGGCAGTGCGTCTTAAATTCGTGCCTCTAGCACTGAAGGACGACGCTAAGAAATGGCTATATAGTCTAGCCGAAAGATCTATTAGGAGTTGGGCCGAGTTTGTTCAAGTGTTCTTAAGGAAATATTTCCCCAACCATAAGACTATTAGGATTAGGAATGAAATTGTTGCATTCGCTCAATCTGAGAGCGAGTCATTCTATTCCTATTTAGAAAGATTTAAAAGTTTGTTGACCCAATGCCATCATCATGGAATTCCAAGATGACAATTGTGCCAAATTATCTATGAGGGATTGACACCTACATCTAGGGTTATGCTAGAATCTGTAAGCCAATGAAGCTTTATGTCCAAAAATGAGAATGATGCGTAGATTTTTCTTGAGGATTTAGCAGAAAATAGTATGCAATGAGACAATGCTACCGCACCGATTAACCCGAGTATTGGATCTAGAATAGCAAGTCAACCTAAATCAGGTGTCTTAGCTGTAGATGCTACTATAGCTGCTGAAGCAAAACTATCTAACCTTATGCGTAGAATGGAAAGTCTAGAGCTAAAAACCCGACCCCTAGTGAATCAAGCCTCTTCTATCCCTTGCTCTAGATGTGGTCAGACTGGTCATATAATGGAGGATTGTGTGGACTTGGAACAAGTTAATGCCACATTTAACCATTCTAGAAATGACCCATACGCATCAACCTATAACCTGGGTTGGCGTAATCATCCCAATTTATCATGGAGCCAACAAGGTCAACCTCCTAGACAACAACCAAACCCGTATAACCAAAATAATACATCATCTGGGTTTAGTAACAATGGAGATTATGATGTTAGGTTGACAAGCTTGGAAAATTTGGTTAAGACTTTTATGTAAACAACCACCCAATCCTTCCAAAGGCTAGAAACACAAGTCAGTCAACTAGCACAAATAGTAGGTGAAAGAGAAAAGGGTCAGTTTCCAAGTCAACCTGAGGTGAATCCAAGATCTAATAATCAATATCAGCCCTATCAACCACCTCTAGGAAATAACAACCCTAGACCGGTTCAAATGGTTCATGAGGAGAGGCCGTTCCAACAAATAAATGCAGTTGTATCATTACGGTCTGGAAAACAAATTGATAACAATGTGGTAAATCCTAGAGCGCCTAATCAATCTAGCCGTCAAGCACCCACATGTGACCTGCCCATTGAACCTAAAGTACAATTTGAAAAGCCCAACCGACCTACTCAACCTATAGCTCAACCTGAGCGAGTCAATATCACCGAGTTTGTTCAAGTGTTCTTAAGGAAATATTTCCCCAACCATAAGACTATTAGGATTAGGAATGAAATTGTTGCATTCGTTCAATCTGAGAGCGAGTCATTCTATTCCTATTTAGAAAGATTTAAAAGTTTGTTGACCCAATGCCATCATCATGGAATTCCAAGATGACAATTGTGCCAAATTATCTATGAGGGATTGACACCTACATCTAGGGTTATGCTAGAATCTGTAAGCCAAGGAAGCTTTATGTCCAAAAATGAGAATGTTGCTTAGATTTTTCTTGAGGATTTAGCAGAAAATAGTATGCAATGAGACAATGCTACCGCACCGATTAACCCGAGTATTGGATCTAGAATAGCAAGTCAACCTAAATCAGGTGTCTTAGCTGTAGATGCTACTATAGCTGCTGAAGCAAAACTATCTAACCTTATGCGTAGAATGGAAAGTCTAGAGCTAAAAACCCGACCCCTAGTGAATCAAGCCTCTTCTATCCCTTGCTCTAGATGTGGTCAGACTGGTCATATAATGGAGGATTGTGTGGACTTGGAACAAGTTAATGCCACATTTAACCATTCTAGAAATGACCCATACGCATCAACCTATAACCTGGGTTGGCGTAATCATCCCAATTTATCATGGAGCCAACAAGGTCAACCTCCTAGACAACAACCAAACCCGTATAACCAAAATAATACATCATCTGGGTTTAGTAACAATGGAGATTATGATGTTAGGTTGACAAGCTTGGAAAATTTGGTTAAGACTTTTATGTAAACAACCACCCAATCCTTCCAAAGGCTAGAAACACAAGTCAGTCAACTAGCACAAATAGTAGGTGAAAGAGAAAAGGGTCAGTTTCCAAGTCAACCTGAGGTGAATCCAAGATCTAATAATCAATATCAGCCCTATCAACCACCTCTAGGAAATAACAACCCTAGACCGGTTCAAATGGTTCATGAGGAGAGGCCGTTCCAACAAATAAATGCAGTTGTATCATTACGGTCTGGAAAACAAATTGATAACAATGTGGTAAATCCTAGAGCGCCTAATCCATCTAGCCGTCAAGCACCCACATGTGACCTGCCCATTGAACCTGAAGTACAATTTGAAAAGCCCAACCGACCTACTCATAAGCTTTATTCTGTCCAACTCGTCTCCTATAAAGTATAAGGACCCTGGGTGCCCCACAATTTCATGTGCGATAGGAGATACTTTTGTCAACAAAGCCCTTCTAGACCTTAGTGCTAGTGTTAACCTACTCATGTTCTCTGTCTATGAGCAACTAAACCTTAGTCCACTAAAACCCTCTAAGACAACCCTTCAATTTGCTGATTGCTCTATTAAGAAACCAAGAGGTATGGTAGAGGATGTTTTGATTAAGGTTGGTGGCTTCAATTACCCAGTGGATTTTGTCGTACTGGACAGTGAACCTGTTGTCAATCCTAAGAGACAAATCCCTGTAATACTAGGCAGACCCTTTTTAGCCACTTCTGAAGCTTTGATAAATTGTCGAAATGGGCTCATGCAACTATCTTTTGGAAACTTAAAAGATGAATTTAATATCTTTCATGTTGATAATGAACCAGAAATAGTATGCAATCAAAGTGATATTGTGATGAGATCGCGTATCTATAAGATTTCTGAATCAAATAAATCATCACAAAATCAAAAAGAAAGTGCGAAAAAGGGGAGTAATTCATCTTCCCAGCCACCATCACTCGAGCAAATAAGAGAACCAACACATGTGAGAGGTGTGGAACCTTTACCTCAGGGCAACATGGGGAACAATTCAACTGGATACATGCACCAACATGGTGACATTCAATCCAGTTCTGACTATGGTTGACTGTGAGCAAATTCAATCCGTCTACCGCAAGTTGACTCAGGTAATAAGTGCATTTGCTTTATCTTTGCATACATTGAGGACAATGCATGATTTAGGGGTTGGGGGTATTTATCTATCTATCTATCTATATATTCTTCAAAAAAAAACAATATTTCATAACATAGCTTAAGATTGAACTACCAAAACCCGTGTACAAATTGCATTGAGTTTTTGTTCCTTATTATATAGTTCTGCTTGTAGAAATTAAGACATAAATATAAGTTCCAAAGAAATAGCCCATTACCCTTTAAGACATGTATGCACTTAAATTGGATGAATCAAATCTTTGAAGTGGTTGATAAAAAGCAGAGGTTGAGGAAAATATACCGGGAAGTGTGGACTTCTGATAGCAATTAAGCCATGAGGAAAATAAAAGGGGAAGAAAAGTGAGGAAAGCACATCTTGTAAAATGATTACAAAAGCCCAAGTCTTCGAATCACTGGTCCGTAGGGGTATCTTGAAACCCGGTAACTTGATTCTGTCAACTCGGGATTATCGACCAAACTCGCTACACGAATGCGAAAAGGGTAAAAGTGTCAAAAAAAGCAAATGTGTTGAATCACGGAAAAAATATATACTTTAAGATACTCAAGGTCCAAAGCTAAAAGAATGATACATGCCATGGTTGATCCGAATGATACTTCACCACCAGAGGAGGCGTGCAAAATAATTTAACTGATAACATGTGTAGAAGGGTTAGTGGTGTCAATATTGGAGGAATGAAGACCAAGTCAGATTTTTTGTATGAGTTAGATTTATATAATGAGCATGCAAGAATTCTAAGTGAGATGTATAAGGGTGGGGTGGAGATATTGAGAGTTGTTAATGAAATGTTGAATTAAGACTTTGTGGGTGTGTTAACTGAAAACCCTCACGAGACAAAACTCGTCCTCTAAGGAAACTTAGGGGTTGAAAGGCTTGTTGCACATGCTAAGTGCAACCGTGATTCCTACGAAAGTGAGTTAGGATTTCCCTGTTTTCATTTTTCTTATATTCTGTTTTGCTAGGGACTAGCAAAATCTAGGTGTGGGGGTATTTGATGCATTGCATACATTGCATCATATGTCTTTCATTTAGATTAATTTTATATCAATAAATGCTACTAAGGTAGGTGTTTAGTCTTATTTATAGAATACAGGGACTTGAATGCAAATTACCCATATCCCGAGCATAAACGCGTGCAAGAGACTCATTTCTGTCATAAAGACCAAGTTCAAGATTATCGGGATTCAAATGGAAGTTCATCCAAGCATAAAAGCATTCAAAGACCTAATTACAAAAAACCCAAAGACTTAAGCACAAAAGTAGTCAGGGACTTAATTGCAAAAAGCCGAGGACCCGATTGCAAATTACGAGTACCAAAATATTATTTTTGAGAAGTTCTAAAGAAAAATCAATTTGGATCTCCAAAATATATGAAGAAATAAATTCAGAGCTCAAACGAAATGAAAGAAATCAATCCAGACGCGCAAAGGACATTTAAATCATACCGTAAACACACAGGAAAAATCCAGATCCAATCAGAGCTAAAATTGCGGCGATTCCGCCGCATATCACATGCAACTTGCGGCGAAAACGCCGCACCCTTTGCGATCCGTGACCCCGGATTTTGTCCAGTCGTGTCATGACGCGTGTACTTTCCTATTTTATACTTGGGTCTCTTGTATCGGCTATAAATAGCCCTGAAACAATGTTGTAAAAAAGGGGAAGACTTGTTATTCCATGCATTAGTAATAAAATTCTGCCGGTTTATTTTGTGTTTTTAGTTTTCTTTGGTAGTTTCTCTAGGACCCCTTCTCCTTCCCTCCATCCATGAGTTTCTAACTCTCTCCAAAGGGTGTGGTAACGGATTTAGGGTGATGAGAATAAGAATGATGTTATTATTTTAATTTCGTGTTAGTATATTTTGATTACTTGAGTTTATGTTGAATCATTTATCATGTAATGCTTTATAACTAATGTGATTTATTATAAGTTTCAGATTTCTCTAAACAAAACCCGATATCTAAGCCTCCACCCGCTGGACTCTCATCCATATTTGTTTTCTTTTTAGTTTTTATTTTGTTGTTCTTGCTTTAGAAAATTAAAAACCAAAAATCTCAAACCAAACATATTTCTCTCTCTTTCTTCCTTAATCGAAAAATCACAAAAATAACAATATCTCTCCCTCCTTGTGTTCGACCCGTACGTGTCACGTCTTCATTGACGTCGTGCACTTGCGGTATAAATAAAATTCTCATCAGTAATCAATCTCTTCTTCTTTCTCTTTCCCACTCGCTTTCGCACAAACCAAAAGTCGACACACCTCCCTGTGGATCAACCAGTATTTGCCACCGCTTCAACGCGGTTGTGCACTTGCGGTTTAATTAAAACTATCAATCAGCCGCCCTCTGCGGTTGTCAGCTAGTGGTGGTGGTTACCCATTTGTCATACACTTTTATATTCTAAACCAATTAAATAAAAACAACATTTTATAATCAAACCATATTCAAAATTATCACATGCAAATTTATTAGGTTCGAATTTATGATTTTACAAATAAAACAACATGTTAATATACAAATTAATGTACAAAATTAATTAACAAATCCTACAAATAATCTACAAATTAAGCTACAAAAATAGAGGAAGGGGCTGGTCGGAAGGAGGTGGGGGCGAGGTGAGGAGTGGCAACGGCAGCGAGAAACAACAATAATGGCGAGCGACAAGTCAACGATTAGGGTATAGGTGGGAGAGAGTGGTTGTGAAGAGAGAAATGAAGAGAGTGCCAGCAGGGCTACTGATATAATGATACATCAACGGAAAGTGTTTGTCGGTGTTAGTGAGGATATTCGTCGTCAGTATCCTTACTTATGGTCCAACGGCTCTATCCGTCGGTGTCTGATAACCCATCTGTCGATGTCGTTAAATTTAATAAGTTTGTCATGGTTGTTCTTCGAGATATACTCCGGCAGAAAATATCCGTCAGTGAATATTTTTAAAAACAAAGCACCGACAGATATATCTGTTGGTGAATGGAAACTCAATCGTTGGTGACTTTTTAAGAGGCAAATTTCCTTTTCCCGTGGATTGTTTTATCGAGAATATACACCAATGATATATATCCGTCGGTGTACATTTGTAGTCCAACGAATACTTCGAAAATATTAACCAACATATTTTATTCGTCAGTGTAATGGTTCAGTGATGACAAGAGTTGACCGCCGGCATATAGTTTCCTGCACTGACAAATGATAATTCGTCGTTGAACCCTATGTTTCTAGTAGTGTCGAATTTGTTTTCCCTTTAACCGTGTTTTAGTTTCTGAATACAGATGTAAAATATTGGAAAATTAAGTTCTACTATTTGTGTTTGCCAAAGGGGTTGGTCGATCAGCGGTGGTGGCCAAACGTCATGGTTAGCCGGCCAATAGTAGTGGCCAACCGTCGAGAATGGCTGGCCAACGGGTTTACTCATGCTGGGATTGATCATAGCCATTATCTAATCTATAAACTGAAACTACAAGAAAAGTACCATTCTAGATGGAGTAATGTCGACAAAATTTCCGTCGGTCTTCCGCAAAACTCGATCAGTTTTGCACGTGCAGAGTAGAAGCAAAATTGATCATGTCGATGTGACCACCCAAAAAATATGCACACGTGCCGAGCACGTGCTATAACTAGCCTACCAATAGAAATTCCGTCGGTAGACAACTTATTTAAGGGGGGAAATCCCTATTCAACCCGGTGAAACCATAATCCCCTCTTCCAATTTCCGTCGCCGCTCCTTCGAAACTGCTCCTCCCGTCTCTCGGACCCATCGTCGACTCCACCGTGTTGTCTCGGGTCGTCTTCCCAACTACGTGCCACCCAGCCTCGTCTTCCCAACACCGCACCGGCCACCACTTCGCCGCCCCAAGTCTGCATCGCCAACCTCTTTGCCGCCCCCACCACGTTGGTCCAGTTTCTTGCCACACAAGCATATTTGTATTTGAGTGTTTTTTAGAAATTTGTGTTTGTATTCCACTTATAGTTTAATTGGTTTGATTTGTTGGTTGATTGGAGTTATTGCGTTATTGAGGCTGATCAGAAATATGTTTTGTGACAAATTTAAAAAAAATGTATTGATCAAACAAATGTTGTGATGTTACTCGAATCCAATTGATTGTTGTTATCCATAGAATGTTGATAAAAGGAGTTTCACTACAAGGCTGGATATATATACTACTTCAAGCTTCTAAATCTACAGAGTTCATGTTCTTATTATTATATATGTTGACCTTTATTACAGCAATACATTTAAATTGTACGTCTTCTCGTTTAGTCAGTAGATCTTTACCCTTGAACTAACAAAGATGTGTCAAATTTCAATATACATGAATCATACTTTGGGGTTTGATTAGATAAAAATGTCAAAAAGTTTAAAAATATTATACAGTGTTGCTAGAAGTTGATGGTGCCATTGGAGGTTGGCGGTCATAGGGATTTACACGTTAAATGCCTAGCAAACCACTGTTGGAGGGGGTTTGTGGTTTGTTGTATCTGGTATGTGGTTGATTGTGTATCTAGATAAGGTTTTGTGTATTGTTGGTTTAAATTGGGAGATGGATGGTTGGTTTCGTTGGCCAGGGAGGTTATGGTTATAAACTCTATGAGATTCATGATAGGTTTCATGTCTTGATAGTTTAATTTGTTTTGTGACTCCCAAGTTATACTCACCAATATGGGGTTTATATAGTGAGGTGGAATGGAGGTGATTTAAAAACAAAATGGAGTGGATAAAAGTAGGGATGCAACAAGCTCTTGTGAGTTTGTAAGATGCTTACATGCGTGTGGCATGTGCATTTGTCTTTTAACCATGTGTGAATAATTATAAGGATTTGAGGAGCATGTGATGGGAGGGTAATTAGAACTTTAGAAGGAAGGAACCACTTGGGGTGGATGGTGTGAAATTCATTTTATTATTTTTGCTATTTGTTAATCAAGTTATAAAGTGTGTTAGTTTTTGGTTACATGGGATGATCTACCAGTTTATTGGTAGGTTGAATCTCAAAGTATGTTTGTCTTTTCTACTTGATCTTTATTAGATACTCAAAATGCAACTTGCGATGGCTTTATGAAATTTCAAAGAATCAAAGTGTTATTCTTGTTGGAATTTGAGATTGGAATTCGAAAATTTGCAAATATTTGGCTGTTTAGAAACTGGAATTTGGAAGAATGTTTGATAATATAATATTGTTAAGTGGTGAATTATTAATACGGAATGGGTTTGTGGTTGAAATGCAGGTTGAAAATGGTTAGGGGAGGTTCTGCCCAATTTTTTAATAAATTTCATTGTTCACAATTTTGATATTTAGATTAAAAAAATTGGTGTGACTTCTATAGGATGTCAATTGCACTAGACAAATCTTGGTTGTTGATTGATGATAGATTCACACTTGATTACATAAAAAGATTGGATGAGTTCTTGAATTTTGCAAGTGCAAATTTGAAAAAATTCGGTGGTTTTATTCCTTGCCCATGCAAGAATTGCAGAAATCAAGCACTTCTTAAATGACACCAAATTCGTGAACATGTTCTCCTCAAAGGTTTTATGCCAGATTATCCTACGTGGGTACGTCGTGTGATTGATCTCGTTTTATATTTAACCGCAAGTGCACGGCCGCGTTGAAGCGGTGGCAAATACGGGTCGTCTACTGGGAGGTGTGTCAACGATTGGTTTGTTCGAAGGCGAGAGGTAAAAAGAAGGAAAGAAAGGTTGGTTACACTAAACTACACTAAGATGCAAAAAGGAAATGAAGATAAGCAATAAAACTAAGCCCCATAGGGGGTAGAGAAATAATGTGAACATAAAGAAGTGTGTGTGTGTTCATTAAGCTCCTCACAACATGTAGTGCATGAAATCATAAAACTACATCCAACTTTGCCTCCACATGAATTAAGATAAGACTACATCATTAAAACATACAAGACAATAATTGGAATGAAGCTACGTGAACTCAAGTATAAAGACTATACCCTACTATGCCTCTACATGAATTAAGATTTCACTACATCATTAAAACATACAAGACATTAGCTAAGGTAAAGGCAACAAGAGCACATACACTACAAATTGTGTTTCCAATATTAACTTCATCCATATCCTAACCTTATCATTCCCCATAAAATAGGTCCACTAATCAAAGCATAAGCTAAGCTTCATTCAAGAGCATTAGCATATCAAAGATAAGAGTGGAGACCCATTAGATGGTTATGGAAATCATATAAAGCTCAAGGGATAAAAATAACACACACTTAATACACTACATGATTATATCACATATTTCTCCACCCCCCAAATGGGGATGGAACTACTCACTACTCATTACACTAACTATATTAGCAAAAGAAAGCATAATACTGAAATGAAAGTTAACTAAGAAGGCAAGAAGCATTAAAGAAACATAAAAGGAAAGGAAAGACTAAACAAACATGCACAAATTAAAAGACAAGATTTAAAGAAACTAGAAGAATTATTTTATTAACAAATGACTCACATTGAAGGTAGCATTCTTCTCCACCTTGAGTTTTTGCTTCAAGGCTCACTCCTTAGTAGAGAGAATGTCACCAAGCAATGGGTAATTACAATGGAAGGTGAAGAGTTCTATTTATAAGCATGGGAAAAGCTAATCGGGGACAATCCCCCGATGTGGGACTAAACCAATACCAAAAATAGCCTAAACGAACATTAATAAAAGTCCAGAAGAAATTTCGACGGATCCTGAGCAATATGGACCGCCAATTAGCGGTCCAAAATTGTCGGATCGTGTTGGAATTTGTTGTGGGCTTTGCTTTCTGGTATTGTTGGTCTTTGATGCGGTTACTCGACTTGTTGGAGCTCCAACCCGAATAGAATTGGTACAATACTCCCCATGATGGTGTGGAGTATTCTGTTTTGCTCTTAGGTCCTTCTGTCTTACATTCAGGTCCTTCTCCCTTGCATCTTGGTCCCTAGATCTCACCATTCAGTCCTTTTTCCCAGCTTTTGGGTCCTTTCATGGCTCTTCTCTTCAAACCTCTTTATTCCTGAAAACTAAACATAAAACTCGTCACGTAGCATTGCTTAGGTGTAAGATAATTGATATAAGATACAAATATGAGCATGAAATGATGTCAATCAAATACCCCCACACCTAAGTTTTTGCTAGTCTCGAGCAAAACAAAGAAAGAGAAAAACAAACGAGAAACAAGAAATCCTAACTCACTTTCGTAGGAATCACGGTTGCACTTAGCACGTGCAACAAGCCGTTAAACCTCTTTGTTGCCAAGGAGGAGGAGTGTTGTCTCCTGAGGGTTTTCAGCGGATATACCCACAAAATCCGAACAAGATGCATTATTCAATCTAGACCTCGACTCGTTGGAAATATTTTGTCGATCAATGGACGCGGTAATGCTACGGGCCGACTCTATATAGGTGATCAGTCCACACCTCTACCCTAATGAACCATTCGTGCAAGTTAAATAAGGAATTATGTGAAAGACATGGACAACCTCAACATCCTCAAGTGCTACAAAGTGTAAAGTTCATTAAGGTTCTTATTTGCATTATCATATTTTTTTTTCTTTTTTTTCTTTTCACATTTTTTTTTCTTTTACTTTTTATTAGTTGGAGCTTCATTCTCCCAGGGTCAGGTTCCGTGCATCATTGCCCATGAGGACTTACACTATCACGTACACCTTTCCCCACATCTCCACATAGGGCAATCCCTACCACCCGTGTAACGGGAGTTCAGTCGGCGCATCCCAAGTCAGATGACTCGAAAGCACCAGGCACAAAGTCCCCTCAGACCTACTTTCCCGAGTGATAGGAGCCGTGCGAGAAGAGAGAACACCTACTCACTTATTTCTTATCTACACATGAACCAAAACCCCTACACTAATGTCTCACAACAGGATTTAGAGGGTCCTTGACTACAACAAACTTCCTTAAGTTAACAGACACGAATTATTGACTCACTTGGTTCAGGGTGGACTTCATTAAATGTTTGAGCACTGAAACCCTATGATTACTCACCCCCAAGGGAAAACTGGGGTGCATCCTAACGACTCGATAAATCCTAAAGCCACGTACTAGATATCCTAATGCATCAAGTTCAAGACAACTTTGGGAGCTTTCTTTTTACTTTGCCTCTCAACGGTTTTGCACATGCTAAACACACGCAAAACCCACAAAACATTTTCTTTCGAAAACACATGAAGATTTTGAAAGAAATGTGAAAATTTTGAAGCACTAGGCAAGCAAAAGAAGACAAGTCACCCAAGGATCATGGCAAGCAGATATATCGATATTAAATGCAGCACACTATCATAACCCTAACAATGCAAACAAAAGAAAACAAAATCAAAGGAAAAAGACTCGACTATGTACACACGTAAAACACCCCCCACACCTACTTCATGCATTGTCCTCAATGAATGCAAGCAAGATACTACATGGATTGATGCATAAAAAGGAGAGATCTCACCAACATGAAGTACAAAGGGAAGTGCAAGGTCATGTTGATGGACATAACCCGAATTCCCTCAAAACCTGTGAGATGCTAAAGAAGGGATACAAATACGTGAAAGAAATGGAGCCCAAATACACAAGGGTTGGGGCTCACAACAATCAATGCTCACTGAAGGAGTCTTTTATTGTACTTCTTCTTTTTTTTTCTTTTTTTTCTTTTTTTTTATATAACTATGTACAAACATAAGTTCCCATCTTCATTTGTCAAAAGACATCAAATGGGAACCTCAAGAGTGGGTCAATGCACTTGGAAAGGGAACATGACACCACGCGGGGCCAGAATACGCATGCGTGGGCCCCCTTCACAAAGAGCACTAGACGAAATGAGAGGTTCATGAATTGGACGCAAAGGCGTCTCATTCAAAGGATCAAACTGAAAGAGCTTGAACCTCTCGAGAGTTTGGGAAATAAGGGGCAACGGAAGAAAAATATCTCCCGTTGCGGAACTGAAGTTATGATCATCAATCCAAACTCTCCAACCAACAGGCTGGTGGGTCGGAACGAGGTCAAGCACCTCGTTATGCATATCCGACACACCAGGCGAACAAACAGTGGGTCTCATACCCAAGGTATCCTCCCAGGAACTCCTAATACCCTCATGAGCAATGTAGTTGTTTGATGTTCCATCATTTCCAAGATGATCAGGAACAATAGTGAGAGGCAAACTCTCATCAGGTTGTTTGAAGTTGAGGGTACTAGGGAGCTCTTGCTCCACCAGAGGTGAGTCCTTAGGAGGTACAACAATAAGATCATGTGGCTCAAGGGCCACGGGACAAAAAGGTAAGGCACAATCCTGTGCCGACTCATAATAGAACTGGTCCAAGTTATTCTCAATTTGAATCGAATCCTCCACTAAGTGATCGTGAATTGAAACCCCAAGTCCCTCAGACTGACTAGGAGTTTGACTTTGAAAGGTTGTGCTTTGAATTTGTGGATGTGGTGGTTGTTCGATATCAAAAGAAGAATCCTCATGTTGACAAGAAAGGTTACTCTCCTCACATTCACGTAATTTCTACGACATTTGACTCACTTGCAGTGTCATATTTTGTATGGACTGTTGAGTGGTTTCCATGAACGTAAGGAAAGTTTGTTTCAAGGAATCAGGTATGCGTTCAACGATGAGGTCCAAGTCAGAGCTTGGGAAATTTTGGGGTTGGGTGTGGATGGGCTGAGAATGAGTCCAATGATTTGGGGTGGGGTGTTGGTAGAATTCTGGGTATTCGGGAGGAGGATACTGGGGTGAACATGAAGTATAAGAATTTGAATAAGAATTGTCACCCCATGAATCCATCACTCTCGGATTGTACGCGGATGCGTAATGGTCATAATGAGCATTTTGGGAAAATGTGTGCTCATACTCAGGCTCTGGGGGAACATAAGGACATTCCCCGAAATCATGACCACTCAACCCACAATAGTGACACGGTACTGCTACTGGAGCCACCGGTGCACCCATGTCATCTACCACATGCATGAAAGAGGCCAAAGGTTCTTGTAATGTCTCAGTTTGATGACCAACATATGATCCGACGTAACTAGATGGTGGTCTAGCAGTCGGTGCCTCTCTCATGTTACCCCAATATGAAGATTGCTCAGTCACACAATGAGGATTATCCCAACCATACGGGGTGTTAGTCTGAGACACCCCAGGTTGCATGGGTCCGGAGTACCAGGGAGAATCATCCTGGTCCCAACAATGATATGGATGGTCGCCCATGTAACCATCCATCTCAACAAACAACTCTCGAGTCGACCACTCTCACCACCACGAGACTAAGCTCGCAAAAAGTGCTCGACTCAACCCTAAAACACTACCAGAGAGTGTAAAGGGGAGGAGACTATAACGTAGAAGAAGGTGAGAAGAAGATGACTCAGAGGAGAAGGGAAGAATCCCTAAAGCTAGCGAGGGTACAGGGTGAAGGTAGAAGCCTAACTAGCAAGCACGGCTCAAACAATGTAAGGCAATGGGTCCTTAGGCTAGACGACGCCTAATTTCGAGGTCACTAGCCTCGACACGCCTCACCTCCCTACAACGAGGACCACAATGCCCAGCAAGTGATACCAGATCCGGAGATCCAGTACCTCCTACTATCGACAAGGTAGGCAACGCCGATCAGGTCATGACGGTCTCAACTAAATTACTCTCCTAGTGCGCCCGCAATCCTAGGGCCAATGTCTACTTGCTTTTAGTTAAGGCTTTATTAAGAGTGGTTTTTTGGGGCCAAGGAAAGGGTGATGAAATCCCCCACCTTATCTTTTATGGGACAACCCCTCCTTAGTAGCGTTTTGAGCTTAAATCTAGCAATCAATCACTCCAATCAAACGCTCAACTCACTCTTGTCCCGATGCACCTTACTAACTAATGCATGATCGAAACATGCATGAATGAGAGATCGGGGTGCACGTACCTCACGCCAGCAATCAACGACAAAATGTAAAGTAAAGAAAAGACAAATGCATGCAAGGTCTACCAATGGTGCATGACCTAGATGGCAAGAAGTCTAATCTTTTGCTTTGAGTTTTATGGTCCAAGTTGATTAAAGGGGGAGTGATTAATGATCTGGGAGTAAACTAGAAGTCATAGCATGCAAAATAGGGCTCCCAGATAAGACATATTACAGCACTAACTATCATGAGAAATTTGAAGGAAAGAAGCCCTCAGCAGGCCGCCAATTGGCGGTCTACAACCGCTGATTGGCGGTCCCTTTTGGTCTTCTGGTCCTCAGATTTTCCCAGTAGCCTCCCCTTGATCAGATTGTTCCCTGAAACTAAGACAAACTGAAAACAAAAAATTAAAAACCCCTCGAATCGTCCAAACCAATGTCTGGACAGAGCACCTCCCCGGCAACGGCGCCAAAAACTTGATTGATCTCGTTTTATATTTAACCGCAAGTGCACGGCCGCGTTGAAGCGGTGGCAAATACGGGTCGTCCACTGGGAGGTGTGTCAACGATTGGTTTGTTCGAAGGCGAGAGGTAAAAAGAAGGAAAGAAAGGTTGGTTACACTAAACTACACTAAGATGCAAAAAGGAAATGAAGATAAGCAATAAAACTAAGCCCCATAGGGGGTAGAGAAATAATGTGAACATAAAGAAGTGTGTGTGTGTTCATTAAGCTCCCCACAACATGTAGTGCATGAAATCATAAAACTACATCCAACTTTGCCTCCACATGAATTAAGATAAGACTACATCATTAAAACATACAAGACAATAATTGGAATGAAGCTACATGAACTCAAGTATAAAGACTATACCCTACTATGCCTCTACATGAATTAAGATTTCACTACATCATTAAAACATACAAGACATTAGCTAAGGTAAAGGCAACAAGAGCACATACACTACAAATTGTGTTTCCAATATTAACTTCATCCATATCCTAACCTTATCATTCCCCATAAAATAGGTCCACTAATCAAAGCATAAGCTAAGCTTCATTCAAGAGCATTAGCATATCAAAGATAAGAGTGGAGACCCATTAGATGGTTATGGAAATCATATAAAGCTCAAGGGATAAAAATAACACACACTTAATACACTACATGATTATATCACATATTTCTCCACCCCCCAAATGGGGATGGAACTACTCACTACTCATTACACTAACTATATTAGCAAAAGAAAGCATAATACTGAAATGAAAGTTAACTAAGAAGGCAAGAAGCATTAAAGAAACATAAAAGGAAAGGAAAGACTAAACAAACATGCACAAATTAAAAGACAAGATTTAAAGAAACTAGAAGAATTATTTTATTAACAAATGACTCACATTGAAGGTAGCATTCTTCTCCACCTTGAGTTTTTGCTTCAAGGCTCACTCCTTAGTAGAAAGAATGCCACCAAGCAATGGGTAATTACAATGGAAGGTGAAGAGTTCTATTTATAAGCATGGGAAAAGCTAATCGGGGACAATCCCCCGATGTGGGACTAAACCAATACCAAAAATAGCCTAAACGAACATTAATAAAAGTCCAGAAGAAATTTCGACGGATCCTGAGCAATATGGACCGCCAATTAGCGGTCCAAGACCGCCAATTGGCGGTCCAAAATTGTCGGATCGTGTTGGAATTTGTTGTGGGCTTTGCTTTCTGGTATTGCTGGTCTTTGATGCGGTTACGCGACTTGTTGGAGCTCCGACCCGAATAGAATTGGTAAAATACTCCCCATGATGGTGTGGAGTATTCTGTTTTGCTCTTAGGTCCTTCTGTCTTACATTCAGGTCCTTCTCCCTTGCATCTTGGTCCCTAGATCTCACCATTCAGTCCTTTTTCCCAGCTTTTGGGTCCTTTCATGGCTCTTCTCTTCAAACCTCTTTATTCCTAAAAACTAAACATAAAACTCGTCACGTAGCATTGCTTAGGTGTAAGATAATTGATATAAGATACAAATATGAGCATGAAATGATGTCAATCATCGTGGCAAAAAACTACCTGGAAGGAATAGGAAAGTTCAATCATCCATCACTTCAACTTCAATTGTTGTTGACGACAAGCAAGGAATGTTGCAAGACCTTTACAGAGATGTTGGAGGCAAAGAAGTTAAAGCGGAAGATGACGGTAGTATTTATGAAGATGTTGTGGATGACGAACATGAAGTGGAAGAAGCTGAAGTTATTCATGATTGATTCACATCATATCATGCATGTATTCGTGTCTTAGATCCTTTATTTTGAATCTAAGCAATGTTATGTAACGAGTTTTATGTTTAAGTTTCAGGAATAAACAAGTTTGAGAAGAAGAGACACAAAAAGGACTTGAACGCAAGCAAAATGACTAATCAGTGAGATTTATGGACTGATATGCAAGAGGAAAGGACCCGGATGAAAGCTTACATGACCAATTAGCAAATCGAAAAACTCCACCCCATCATGAGTAGTATTTTGGCAATAAGATTCAGGACTAAACCCCAACACCGATTATGGTGCACTCCACGTGAAGAAATCAAGCAATTAAAGCTTCATCCGAAAACGGGTCGGATCAGAGCAATCCAGACCTCCAATTGGTGGTTCCAAATTGCTGATTGGCTGTTGGTTCTTCTCCGGATCCGATATGGTTTAGCGCGGTTGTGTATTAGTGTGTTATGTCTATTTTCAGTAGGTCTATTAGTCCCACAAACATGGATTGTCCCCGATTACCTTTCTTCATGACTATAAATTAAACTCTTCATCCTCCCTTGTAATATACACATTTCTTGGTGGTCATTCTCTTGTTAGAGTTAAGCATTGGAGGAAAACTCAAGTGGTGAAGAATGCTACTTGTAATGTGTGTCATGTAAATAAAATAATTCTTAATATTTTGTTTTAATTTAGTTTTTTTAATGCTTGCATGTTTAGCTTAGTTTGTTTTCTTTATCTTAGTCTAATTAGTAGAATTTCTTTTTTCCTTAATAAAATTATTAGATTATTGAGTAGATAGTAGATTCATCCCATTTGGGATGGAGGTGATGTAGATTATATGATAGTGATGGGTTATTTTATTTGTACCATTTCATGGGCTTAATGTAGATCTATACTCGTAGCATGTTTAAACTTGTATTACATGGGATAATGTCCACACTAGGTACTTATCTCATTCTAGCTTTAGAGTTTATCTTGTTTCTTGTAATGGTTTGATGGAAATTGATTGTTATGTAGGGATCCATGTTTGGTGCACATTCACAAGAATGATTTAGGTTATATGTACGATTAATTGATACTCTAATGGTCACACTAGGTACTTATTGCATGCTTGATAATCTAAAATGAACATCAACTTTATGTGAGATATGCATGTTCATGGTTTGCCATGTAATGTTGTGTATCTTACACTTAGATTCTACACTAGTTTCTACTTGTATGCCACACAAACTATACTTGTGCCTAATTGAAATGAAGACTCACTCACACACACATACCTACACACCTCAATTCCATGGGGGTTTTGTTTAATTGTTAGTTCATTCATAGTTTAGTGTAGTTAGCATAATCAACAACTTCTCGTCGATCTCCTTTCCCACTCGATTTCTAAAGAACCAAAGTTTACACACCTCCCTGTGGACTCGACCCGTACTTGCCGCATCTTCACCATTGTCGTGCACTTGCGGTATTTAAATGATTCAATCAAGTTTTTGACTCATTATCTAACTTGGAATGTTGCAAGACATTTACGGAGATGTTGGACGCAAAGAAGTTAATGTAGCAGATGACGGTAGTATTTATGAAGATGTTGTGGACGACGAATATGAAGTGGAAGAAGCTGATGTTGTTAGTGACCCATATCATCTATCAGAACTTGTGAAAGATGCTGAAGAACCATTGTATGCAGGGTGTAAGAAAGTTGTTGTTCTTGGTTCATTTATTTCATTCAAAAATCATGAACGGTTGGAACAATAAGTCCTTCTGTATGCTTCTTTCTTTGCTTCGAGAAACTATTCCAGATGGTGGCAGAATTATCCCATCGTCATATTTTGAAGCCAAGAAATTCGTTCAAGAGTTAAGACTCAATTGTAAGATGGTGGCCACTACATATTAAGATGCCAAAAGAAAGTCATCAACATTTGTAGATTCGTGGGATCTTCTTGTGGTATGTCCTCGTTTATTTGTTTTAGATTTAATAAATTAATGTTAATATGATGTACTAACAAATGCTTATATGTCATTCGTAGGATCGTTTCGATTTAGGTAATAGTGTAAATGCTTGACACTACTGCTTCAAAAAGATCAGCGGTTTTATGAGAGATTACCGATACTCGGTAAAGAAGAAATACTACAAGCCTTTCGAGACCAATGAAGAGCTTTTGCATATCTGACCTCGAAAGGTGATCCACGGGTTCATCCGGAACAATTCAGGATTCAGTGTAATGAATGGAACATTGAAAATGCAAAGGTATTAATATTTTTGGTCCTTTAACATTTGATTTTGTACTTCTAAAATCACATATTAATCTTAAACTATTTTTATTGATTGTAGAAAAATTCCTTAACAAATAGTAACAATTGCGGCTAGAAGAGGATGAACCACAAGATGGGATCAAAATCCATTGCGAACAAGGCAAAACATCATGTAAATTTTAATGTTATTTAGTTGTTATAATTTTTGGTTTCTAATACATAATTAGACAAATATAGATTTTTCACGATCTTTATTTTTGGATCCTTATTAATTAACATTGTTTGACTTTTATTAAATAATTACATGAATGAAAACCAAATCAGCACACTCCTCACAAAAATTGAGAAGATGCTTCTATGTTATACAAATCAACCGGAAATGGTACGTTTTAAGTTTTTACATGTCCAAATTAAGTATTACTTTGAACTTTAACATATTCATATGTCTTGAAAATCGTTTTAGGTTGTGATACAAGAATTGACAAACCAAAAATTGACACAGAAGACATTGTCTCAAGATCAAGGTGAGTGTTCTACATTGAAAGCTTGTGAGGTGATCGAGAAGGAGGTACTAGAAGAAGTCTTGGGCAAAGAAAAGAAAGTCTGTGTGCGTGGTGTTGGTATCAGAGCCTACAAGATAGAAAAGACTTTGAGTGGTCGACATAGCAATGCTCACATAGACCATCTTCATACTAAGATTTCACAATGTGTATCAATTGTAAGTGTATACTTAACTTCGTAGGTTTATTTTACAAGTTCATTATATGTAGAATAATATTAAAATACATTGTAGCAGGAGCTAAATTGATGGTGAGTTGGTTTGGAGGAGACGAGGTATATGTATGATGAATGTGTAATTTGTTGTTTTAATTTCCTAAAATAATATATATGTTTCAAATTGTTCAAGCAATAAAAAACTAATTTTTTCTACACACTAGGTAATGGTTTAAAGTTTATCTTGTTTCTTGTAATGGTTAGATGGAAATTGATACTTATCTCATTCTAGCTTTAAAGTTTATCTTGTTTCTTGTAATGGTTAGATGGAAATTGATTGTTAGGCATGGATCCATGTTTGGTGCACATTCACAAGAATGATTTAGGTTGTATGTAGGATTAATTGATACTCTAATGGTCACACTAGGTACTTATTGCATGCTTGATAATCTAAAATGAACCTCAACTTTATGTGAGATATGCATGTTCATGGTTTGCCATGTAATGTTGTGTATCTTACACTTAGATTCTACACTAGTTTCTACTTGTATGCCACACAAACTACACTTGTGCCTAATTGAAATGAAGACTCACTCACACACACATACCTACACACCTCCACTCCATGGGGGTTTTGTTTAATTGTTAGTTCATTCATTGTTTAGTGTAGTTAGCATAATCAACAACTTCTCGTCGATCTCCTTTCCCACTCGATTTCTAAAGAACCAAAGTTGACACACCTCTCTGTGGCTCGACCCGTACTTGCCGCATCTTCACCATTGTCGTGGACTTGCGGTATTTAAATGATTCAATCAAGTTTTTGACTCATTATCTAACTAGGAATGTTGCAAGACATTTACGGAGACGTTGGACGCAAAGAAGTTAATGTAGCAAATGACGGTAGTATTTACGAAGATGTTGTGGACGACGAATATGAAGTGGAAGAAGCTGAAGTTGTTGGTGACCCATATCATCTATCAGAACTTGCGAAAGATGCTGAAGAACCGTTGTATGCAGGGTGTAAGAAGTTCACAAAGTTGTCGTTCCTTGTTCATTTATTTCATTTAAAAATCTTGAACGGTTGGAGCAATAAGTCCTTCTCTATGCTTCTTTCTTTGCGTCGAGAAACTATTCCAGATGGTGGCAGAAATATCCCATCATCATATTTTGAAGCTAACAAATTCGTTCAAGAGTTAAGACTCAGTTGTAAGAAGATTGATTCTTTTCCTAAAGATTGCATGTTGTACTGGAAATAAGATATAAAGAAAGACATTTGTGACCGATTTTTGGGCTGCCAAGATGGTCACAAGGAGTAGACGACGAAGGCGTAATCTGGAATAAAAATTCCGGTTAAGGTGCTGAGGTATTTCCCATCTATTCCAAGACTACGCATGTTGTACATGAATACAGACTTCGCAAAAAATGTGAGGTGGTATTCTGAAGACCAAAAAGATGATGATTCTCTTCGTCATCTGATTGATTCGTTTTATTTAAACCGCAAGTGCACGGCTGCGTTGAAGCGGTGGCAAATACGGGTTGATCCACAAGGAGGTTTGTCGACTTTTTGTTTGTGCGAAGGCGAGTGGGAAAGAAATGAGAGAAAGATTGATTACACTAATCTAAACTAGGAAACTAGAAAGCATGAAATGAAATGACAAAACAAACTAAACTAAGCAACTAATGAAAGGAGGTAAAACTCAGGAATGGAAAACCCTTATGGGGTGGAGTGTGTGTGTGCACATGAAATAAGTGTGGTGAATGCATACAATAAGCTCAAGTGTGGTTAGTGTTTGTTAATGCATAAGAAGTACCTCATGACAAGACCTATCATTTACATCACTAACCTAGGTGATTAATATGAGCAATGCAAGGTTGTTATTAAAAACATAACGAGCATGGAGTGTACCTAACTATAGCAGAAACCATCAAGTAAAGTTCTTATTAATACAAGCAAGCATACTAATATCTCTCACAACAATAATATCTAGCATTCATACCACCTACATAACATGTACATTGTTGAACGTTTTAATTAAACGCAAGTGCACGGCCACGTTGAAGCGGTGGCAAATACGGGTCGTCCTCAGGGAGGTGAGCAACCTCTCGTTTGCACGAAATCAAGTGGCGAAAATAGGGAAAAGATGATTGATTATGCTACACTACACTAAGAAGCACGAAATGCGAAAGAAAGAAACAAACGATGAAATACCAACTAAGCTAAGAACAAAATGCTGGAATTCAGGAATGGGAAAACCCCTAAGGGGTGGAGTGAGTGCACACATGCAAAGAGGTGGGTGTTGAACACATTCTTTAAGCACAAATGAAGGTGGTGTTATCGTGCATAGGAAGTGTCTAAATGTTATGACAAAACTTATCAATCTATTCACCAACCTAGTTGATTAACATTTACATATACAAGTTGTTTATTTCAGAACCTAAACAAGCATGACATGTGTCTAATCATTTTGGCAAAACTCATCAAGTTATAAATTCTATCCTAAACAAGCAAGCATACATTCATTTTTTATCAACACATTGGAAATAAAGCATTGATTCCATTCTCTAATGCATGTATGAACTACTCCACCCCCCAAAGGGTATGGAACTACTCACTACACATTACACTAATTATTAAACTAAGCAAGGAAAGCATATTAACTAAGCTACTAAAACTAATGAAAAGAAATTAAACAAAGTAAAGCAAGAAATATGAAACAAACAACATAATAAAGAAACTTTTATTAACAAATGACTCACATTTCAAGTAGCATCCTCCTACTTTAGTGTGCTTCAAGGCCTCACTTCTAGTAGGAAGAATAGCCACTCAAATATGGAGTGATTACAATGGAAGGTGAAGAGTTCTATTTATAGCCATAGAAAAAGGCAATTCGGGACAATCCCCCAATGTGGGACTAAACAAATACCAGAAATGAACTAAATACACACTAATACGCGACCCACCAAAACTTAGCGGATTTGGGCCAAAACAGGCCGCCAATTAGCGGTCTTGGACTGCCAATTGGCGGTCTATATGGTTCGGATCCCCCTGGATTTTCTTCTGGGTTTTTCTGGATGTCTTTGGTGCATCTACTTTGCTTGTTGGAGCTCCGACCCGACAAGAATTGCCAAAATACTCCCTATGATGGCGTGGAGTATTTTGTTTTGCTCTTTGGTCCTTTGGTCTTACGTTCAGGTCCTTCTCCCTTGCATCTTAGTCCCCAGATCTCACAATTCAGTCCTTTTTCCCAGCTTTTGAGTCATTTTATGCTTCATCTCTTCAAACCTATTTATTCCTGAAAACTAAACATAAAACTCGTTACATAGCATTGTTTAGGTGAAAGATAATGGATATAAGATACAAATATAAGCATGAAATGATGTCAATGATACATACCTCTACTCCACCCCCAAAGAGGATGGAACTACTCACTCATAATTAAACTAACTACATTAACAAAATGAAACATTATACTGAAAAGAAATTCAACTGAGCAAGAAAGGAACATTAAAGAAGCTAATTGCAAGAAACATAAACTAAAGAAACATACATGAATTAAAAGACAAGATTAAAAGAAACTAAAACAATTATTTTATTAACAATGACTCACATTGAAGGTAGCATTCTTCTCCACCTTGAGTTTTGCTTCAAGGCATACTCCTTAGTAGAGAGAATGTCACCAAGCAATGGGTAGTTTACAATAGAAGGTGAAGAGTTCTATTTATAGCCAAAGAAAAAGGCAATCCGGGAGAATCCCCCGATATGGGACTAAACAAATACCAGATATGGACTAAATACACACTAATACGCGACCCACCAAAATCTTAGCGGATTTTGGCCAAAACAGATCACCAATTAGCGGTCTTGGACCGCCAATTGGCGGTCTATATGGTCCGGATAACGCTGGATTTTATTCGGGGCTTTTCTGGATGTCTTTGTTGGTCTTTGATGCATCTACTTCACTTGTTGGAGCTCTGACCCGAATAGAATTGCCATAATACTCCCCATGATGGTGTGGAGTTTTCTGTTTTGCTCTTTGGTCATTCAGTCTTACGTTCAGGTCCTTCTCCCTTGCATCTTAGTCCCCAGGTCTCACAATTAAGTCCTTTTTCCCTGCTTTTGGGTCCTTTCATGCTTCATCTCTTCAAACCTATTTATTTCTGAAATTCAAACATAAAACTCGTCACGTAGCATTGCTTAGGTGTAAGATAATGGATATAAGATACAAATATAAGTATGAAATGATGTCAATCATCATCATGCCGATGCGCTGGTGATTGAATCAGTTAAAATACCGTAAGTGCACGACCACTTTGAAGCGGTGGCAAGTACGGGTTGGTCCACTAGGAGCACGTGCGAGTCGGATTCACACTACTTGAGTGAGGGAGAAGAAGAGGGACAGTGATGCTACCAAAATTACACTGCGACGCCTAGGAAATCGGAAAACAACACAATAAAAACAAAAACCCTTAGGGGGTAGAGAAAGAAACGAATACGAAAATATGTGTATCTGTTTGTGTTCAAATGTACTCATCAAAACATGTCATTCATGAAATCCATACAACTCAACTCCAACTTTGCCTCCACATGAAATATCATAAAGGTGGTTAAGCCTCATGAAGTGGTGGGAATACCATTAGAGGTTCAAAGTTAACTGGATAAGAGACCAGGAGATAATAGTGGTCCTCGTGGCAACTCTAGGGCATGTCTTGTCGGCAATGTTGAAGGTAACATTGTGTACAATTTTACTTTAATATCTGATTTCATGTAAATTTAACAAATATTATGTTCTTGTTTTCTAAGAAAAACGACTGAGGCTGAGACATCTACAAAGAGAGGTCGAGGGCCAACTCGAGGGGTTGAACTTATTCCTTTTGCCGGTCATCGGTTTCAAGTCCAATGGAATGAGGACTTTATCCCAGTCACACCGTGTGGAGAGAAGTTGAACGCAACATTGGCATTGTTAGCCAAGCAGCCAGAATTTTTGTCACTACAAATTAAGCTGCCAAAAGAAAGTCATCAACATTTGTAGATTCGTTGGATCTTCTTGTGGTATGTCCTCGTTTATTTGTTTTAGATTTAATAAATTAATGTTAATATGATGTACTAACAAATGCTTATATGTTATTCGTAGGATCGTTTCGATTTAGGTAATAGTGTAAATGCTTGGCACTACTGGTTCAAAAAGATCAGTGGTTTTTTGAGAGATTACTGATAGTCGATAAAGAAGAAATACTACAAGCCTTTCAAGACCAATGAAGAGCTCTTGCATATTTGACCTCAAAAGGTGATCCACGGGTTCATCCTGACCAATTCAGGATTCAGTGTAATGAATGGAACATTGAAAATGCAAAGTTATTAATATTTTTGGTCCTTGAACATTTGATTTTTTACTTCTAAAATCACATCTTAATCTTAAACTATTTTTATTAATTGTAGAAAAATTCCTTAACAAATAGTAACAATTGCGGATAGAAGAAGATCAGGCACAAGACGGGATCAAAAACCTTTGCGAACAAGGCAAAACATCATGTCAATTTTAATGTTATTTAGTTGTTTTAATTTTTGGTTTCTAATACATAATTAGACAAATATAGATTTTTCACGATCTTTATTATTACATCCTTATTAATTCACGTTGTTTGACTTTTATTAAATAATTACCTGAATGAAAACCAAATCAGCACACTCCTCACAAAAATTGAGAAGATGCTTCTATGTAATACAAATCAACCGGAAAATGGTATGCTTTAACTTTTTGCAAGCCCAAAGTAAGTGTTACTTTGAACTTTAAAATATTCATAAGTCTTGAAAATGTTTATGGCAGGATCTCTAAACCCGATATGGTTTAATCATAATGTATTAACTTGGTTTTTGTAGCAGGCATTACTTTTGTCGATGGAAATTCCATCGGCAAAAGATTCTAGCGTTGCTTATTACCGATGGCAATATATGATGTCAAATTTTATTGTTAACAGAAATTCCATCACCGTGTATTTTTACATGCTACTCTTTGGCACACAAAATCGGTCATGCTGACGGAAGTTTCATCAACAACGATCATCCCGACGGGACTTTTCCCGACGAGCTTTTGCAGACGGAAATTCCATCGGTAGGCACTAAATCCGACGAAAAGGTGGCCTTTTGCCGACAGAATCATCCGTCGGCAAAAGCCTTTTTTGTAGAAGTGTATATATGTGCAGTGAAAATTAACAAACAAAATAGGAACAATATAACCACAATGTGGACCGGGGATTTTTAGAGGTTTGATACTCCAACCGAGTCCTAATCTTCTGTTGCTAAGGTCGATCGATCATCACGAGTGTCGCTCATGACCACCAATATGATCTCTGTTCTGGACCGAGATCAAGCATTTTACAAAGCAAGCTCGCGAATAAAAGCATCGCTGAACTTGATTCTTCCTCTCACAATCCGAGAGGGGAGCTTCCACCTGAATCTTGTACAACTCTCACGATTCAACAAAGTAGGAGTGGGAATCAATGATATACGCTCTAGACTTGAGAACACTTTAGTAGGAAATAAATTGTGAACACAAGTGGTGAATTTAGGCTTCAGCGTGTGTAGATGATGTTTGAGGATGGGAAGGAAAGGGTTTGTATAAAGAAATGGATTAATAGGAGGTGTAAGAGATGTGTTAAACTAAGGTTTGAACAACTAATTATAGGTTCTAAGAACCATATCGTGGTTGGGGCTAAATACAAAAGAGATAAAAAAGCAACTGATAAAAGATAACAAAAGTGTGTTGCCAGTCGAGTGCAAAATGGTCGACTGTTTGGTCACTTATGTTCGACCATTCACTTAAGTTGCAAGTTAACAATTGGATAGATACGTAGAATGGTCGGACCAACACAATGTAAACTAGGAGTAGGAATACTATATATAGCATATTGGGTTGCCAGTCAGGGCAAAAAGGGTCACATGATTTCTGTTGAACGTTTTATATTAAACCGCAAGTGCACGGCCGCGTTGAAGCGGTGGCAAATACGGTTCGTCCTCAGGGAGGTGAGCAGCCTCTCATTTGCACGAAATCAAGTGATGAAAAAATGGAGAAGAGAGTTGATTATGCTACTCTACGCTACACTACACTATGAAAAACGAAATGCGAAAGAAAGCAACAAACGATTAACTAAAACTTAACTAAGAATGAAAGAAGAGTCACTACTGCAAAATAGGCTTTACTCGTCGCCCAATAGACGTCGGCCTTTATGACCACCGACGTCTATATTGTACTATAGACGTCGGGTGTAAGAATACCAAGTTTGGCCGACGTCTATGGTGTATAGACGTCGACCTATAGACGTCGGGTGTGATAGTACCTTGTGTATCCGACGTCTATATGGTATAGACGTCGACCTATAGACATCGGATGTTATAGTAGACCGATGTCTATACGCCATGCATATAGACGTCGAGGTATCGACGTCGGCGTTATATAATATCCGACGTCTATATGTCTTAAAGAAATCTAACAGGCGCGTTTTCTCTCATTCTTTTCAGACGAAACCCACCCAAACCCTAGCCGTCCCGCGACCCAACGCTCCTCCGCGACCGATCTCCGACACATCTGCACCGTCTCCGGCACCGCAGCTAGCTCCCAAGCTCTCCTCCACTTCTCCGGCCCTCTTCTCCTTCTTCCTCCGTCTTCCTCCGGCTTTCTCCACATGTAAGTTTTAAGTTCGTTTTTTTTGTTTAAGTTCGTCTTCCTCCGTCCTCCGTTTTTCTCCACATATTCTATCTAAGTTAGCCTTCATCTCGTGTCGTTTGCAGCCGTCACCGCACCATCTCGTGTCTCCGAACCACAAAGAGCTCCTCCGGCATCACATCTTGTTTAAGTTCGTCTTCCTCTGTCCTCCTCTGGTTCGTCACCGCATCATCTCTGTAGAAAAATTTATAAGTTAAAAATATAGGTGGAACGAGTCAAATGTAGTTTGAAATCATATCAAAACAAATCTTAACATGCATATTTGGTATTGATTCCGACTGAAAGTGTATTATCGAGGTTGCATTGAAGTCTAATTAAGATTTATCTTTGTTCATCGGCATATTCGAACCAATGCAATATTAAAATTTCGAGGTTTTACGATAGGTCCATCTAAATGAGAACTTAAATGTTGCAAACTGAACTTAGATTGGTTTGGTTTTCTAGCTTAGATTTGTAATGTGAATGTGAATGTGATGTAATGACTTGGATTGGATTGGATTGGTTTGGTTTGATTTCAGGATTTGAAGAATTTTACATATCAAATTTTAAGTGGAGGTTCTGCCAAAATTTCAATAAAATTTTATTCCCAATTATTATTAATAACATGATAGTTTGTGTTTAAAATGTTTTTCTGTCAATTCAAGTAATTATTTTTAATACTTTCTTTTAATATCATGTATGTTTATTACCTAACGAATAGACGTCGGGTGTTGTACAGGTCGACGTCTATATGTTAACGAATATACGTCGGCTTCTAATTACAGTCGACGTCGATTCGTTAGGTATAGACGTCGGCTATACCATAGCCGACGTCTATGTATAGACGACGCACACATAGACGTCGGATTGGGGAGTGCTTATATCCGACGTATATAGCCCCGTACATCCGACGTATATTCCATTTTCTGTAGTAGTGAGTGCTGGAATTCAGAAATGGAGAACCCCTAAGGGGTGGAGTGAGTGAACACATGCCAAGAGGTGGGTCTTGAACACATTCTTTAAGCACAACTAGAGGTGGTCTTATCATGCATAGGAAGTGTCTAAATGTTATGGCAAAACCTATCAATCCATTCACCATCCTAGTTGATTAACATTTACATATACAAGTTGTTTATTTCAGAACCTAAACAAGCATGAGAGGTGTCTAATCATTTTGGCAACACTCATCAAGTTATAATTTCTATCCTAAACAAGCAAGCATACATTCATGTTTTATCAACACATTGGAAATAAAGCATTCATTCCATTCTCTAATGCATGTATGAACATCTACTCCACCCCACAAAGGGGATGGAACTACTCACTACACATTACACTAATTATAAAACTAAGCAAGGAAAGCATATTAACTAAGCTACTAAAACTAATGAAAATAAATTAAACAAAGTAAAGCAAGAAATATGAAACAAAGTAAAACAAGAAAAATGAAACTAATAACATAACAAAGAAACTTTTATTAACAAATGACTCACATTTCAAGTAGCATCCTCCTACTTTAGTGTGTGCTTCAAGGCCTCACTTCTAGTAGGAAGAATAGCCACTCAAAATATGGAATCATTACAATGGAAGGTGAAGACTTCTATTTATAGCCATGGAAAAAGGCAAACCGGGACAATCCCCCGATGTGGGACTAAACAGATACCAAAAATAGCCTAAACATCCTCTAATACATGTGATGGAGAAATTGTAGCGGATTTGGGCCAAAATGGACCGCCAATTAGCGGTCTATATGTCTCAGATCCTGCTCATTTTTGTTGTGGGCTTTTCTTCGTATATTTGCTGGTCTTGGATGTATTTAATTGGTTTGTTGGAGCTCCGACCCGAATCGAATTGCTAAAATACTCCCCATGATGGTGTGGAGTATTCTGTTTTGCTCTTAGGTCCTTCTGTCTTACGTTCAGGTCCTTCTCCCTTGCATCTCAGTCCCCAGATCTCACAATTCAGTCCTTTTTCCCAGCTTTTGGGTCCTTTTATGCTTCATCTCTTCAAACCTATTTATTCCTGAAAACTAAACATAAAACTCGTAACATAGCATTGTTTAGGTGAAACATAATGGATATAAGATACAAATAAAAGCATTAAATGATGTCAATCAAATACCTACACACCTAACTTTTGCTAGTCCCGAGCAAAACAAAGAAAGAGAAAAGCATACGAAAAACAAGAAATCCTAACTCACTCTCGTAGGAATCATGGTTGCACTTAGCACGTGCAACAAGTCGTTAAACTTCCTTGTCGCCACGGAGGAGGAGTGCTGTCTCCTGAGGGTTTTCAGCGGATACACCCACAAAATCCGAACAAGATGCATTAATCAATCTAGCTACACGACTCGTTGGACTCATTTTGTCGATCACGGGACACGGTAATACTACGGGTTGACTCTATATACGTAATCGGTCCACACACCTAGCCTAATAAGGTATTAGTGAAAGTTAGTTAAGGACTTAAGTGTAAGACATGGGCAACCTTAACTTCTGAATGTGATACAATGTGTAAAGTCCATTTTGGTTTTTATTTGACTTTTTTTTCTTTTTCTTTGGAGCAGTTTATTGGTTGGTGTTTGATTCTCCGAGGGTCCGGTTTCGTGCATCATTGCCTATGAGGGTTGACACTATCACGTACACCTTCCCCCAAATCTCCACATAGGGCGATCCCTACCACCCGTGTAACGAGAGTTTGGTCGGTGCATCCCAAGTCAGATGACTCGAAAGCACCAGGCACAAAGTCCTCTCAGACCTACTTTCCCGAGTGATAGGAGCCCTGTGAGAAGAGAGAACACCACTTATTTACTTATCTACATGGGAACCAAAACCCCTAAACTTAAGTTTCACAAAAAGAGATTAAAGACCCTTGACTACGACAAACTTCCTTATACTAACATACACGAATTATTTGACTCACTAGGTTCAGGGTGGACTTCTTAAATGTTTGAGTACTGAAACCCTATGATTACACGCCCCCCGAGGGAAAACCGGGGTGCATCCTAACGACTCGATAAGACCTAAAGCCAGTAAACTAGAAATCCTAATGCATCAAGTTCAAGACAATTTTGGGAGTTTTTTTTACTTTGCCTCTCAACGGTTTTGCAAATGCTAAACACACGCAAAACCCACAAAAACATTTTCTATCGCAAACACATGAAGATTTTGAAAGAAATGTGAAAATTTTAAAGCACTAGGCAAGCAAAAGAAGACAAGTCACCCAAGGATCATGGCAAGCAGATATATCGATATAAAATGCAGCACACTAACATGACCCTATCAATACACACAAAAGAAAACAAAATCAAAGGAAAAAGACTCGACTATGTACACACGTAAAACACCCCCCCACACCTACTTCATGCATTGTCCTCAATGAATGTGAGCATGATACTACATGGATTTATGCATGAAAAAAGGAAGATCTCACCAACATGAAGCACAACAGGAAGTTCATGGTTATATTGATGGACACAAACCCGAATTTCCTCAAAACCTGTGAGATACTGAAGAAGGGAGACAAATACGTGAAGAAATGGGGCCCAAGTACACAAGGGTTGGGGCCCACAACAATCAATGCTCGCTCATGGAGTCTTTTATTACATTTTTTCTTTTTTCTTTTTTTTTGTTCTTTTTTTGTTCTTTTTTTTACATGATATATACAGCAACAACGATATTCTCATAATCATTTGGTCAATGAACATCAAATGAGAACATCAAGTCATGAGGACCAGATACTTGCCGAGTTGGGCAAACTTCACCGGTACTCTGAGGTGTCATGAGGGGTGAAAGGTCAAAGCTGAAAGGCTCGAACCCCTCATGATATTGGTTGGGTGTGGGCAACAAAGAATGAAGTTCTGTTGCCTCGCTAGAGTTTAGTTGCTCATTGAACAAAACCCTCCAACCAATAGGCAGGTGCATCAGAATGAGTTCCTCAAGCTCATTCGATGGATGTAGCAGACCTGCATCACTAAGAACGGGGCTTCTCCCCAAGTCATCCAAAAAGGACCTCTCACCATCATTTAGATCATCAAGCATAAGCTCGGTCACAGGTGGGTCCTTGTTGGAGTCAAAATGACGCTCAAATGGCTCAATGGCCATGGGACATGAGGTAGAGACACCTTCTGGTATAGGCATATGATGAGGTATCTCACTCTCACTAGTACTCTCAACTGAATCATGCAACGAACACTCCTTTTGGACAATTTTGTTTGATGTCAGCTCACTCTGTTGCATTGCAAAGATAAGCAATGAGTTTTTGCTGAACCCACAAATATTGTCAATGGGTTGCATTGGGGTTAGGGGTGTTCGTTGATTTTGTGGTGTTTTCTCCAATTGGCGGATGAGATTTAGATTTAAAGGTTGATCCATGGGCTCTTGTTGCCTACCAGAGTTGAACACATGAAACTCAGCACTCATGTTACCGAATGAGAGCTTCATGAGACCATTTCTACAATTAATTAAGGCGTTGGAAGTTGCCAGAAATGGTCTACCAAAAATCAAAGGTATTTGAGAGTGGGTGTTCGCAACAGGATTGGTATCGAGGACAATAAAATCGACTGGAAATATAAAATCTCCAACTTTGAACAGCACGTCCTCGATAATCCCCTTTGGAATACGAATGGATCTATCCGCCAATTGGAGGGTGATCTTAGTTGGTTTCAATTCTCCTAAATTTAACTGTTGATAAACAGAAAATGGGAGGAGGTTGACTGCTGATCCTAAATCAAGCAAAACATTACTCACGCTAGTGTCCCCTATCGTCCACTGAATAGTAGGACACCCAGGGTCCTTGTATTTTGTGTAGGCGGGATTGGACAAAAGTGAGCTTACATTTGCAGCCAAGAATGCTTTCTTAGGAACATTGGTCTTCCTCTTGGTTGTGCAGAGATCCTTCAACACTTTGGCATATTGAGGTATTTGTTGGATGACATCCAACAAGGGGATGTTAACCTTAACTTGCTTAAACACCTCTAATATCTTGTCCATTGTGTCACTCTGCTTTTTGGTTAACCTACTTGGATAAGGAGCTTTTGGCAGGTAGGTTTTCTGCAGTGCCTGAGAAGGAAGCCTTGGTGTATTACCCTCACCCTCAGCCTCTTCTTCACCACCATTCCCACTAAGGGGTTGCATAGATGGTGGTTGTTGTGGCAAGGAAATGTGATTGTCAACCTCTTTTCCATGCCTTAAGGTCACAATGGAATTGACGTGGTGAACAGGTTCCTCCACATGGTTCACTTGCCTCCCCCGAGGTACCACAATCTCATTTTGCATGTGTTGTTGCTGGTACATGCGGGGGTTAGCCTCAGGCTGGCTCGAGAGAACTTGACTTGATTGTGGGAGTTGTTGCTGGTACATGCGGGGGTTAGCCTCAGGCAGCCTCAGCTTTTGGCAGGTAGGTTCTCTCTTTCATGTACAGACTAAGCCAATTGGCCCATCTGAAGCTCTAGAGATTTGATGGTCTGCTGATTTGAAGTGAGAACTTGACTTGTGGACGACATAAAATTTTTCATAGAGTTCTCAAGTCCATGAGTCAAGTTCTCAAGCGAATTAAATCGGGTTTCCATATTATTGGAATTTGGGAAAACCAATTGATTGGTGATTGGTGCTTGAGGTGGCTGATAAGATTGTGCATGCATGGGAGGTTGGTATGATTAGTTAGGTGGTCGAGAGAAGTTTGAATGACCACCCGGGGCATTATTTTGGTTCCATGAAAAATTGGGGTGGTTTTTCCATCCAGGATTATAAGATGATGAGTATGGGTCATTCCTAGCTCTGTCATAGATGGCGTTGACATGTTCCATCTCAGGAGGAATGGACGCACACTCGCTTTCTACATGACCTATCCTACCACATGAATGACAGGGAACACAACCAGATGTCGACATGTGAGGTGCACTTTGTTGGTTTTGGAGCTCAATCGAATCCATACGGCGCATTAAGGCCGCCATGCGTGCCTCGGTGGCCGTAGTGGTATCGATAGCAAATGCAGTACCCGATCTAGTCGAGTTTGCATTTGCGATCCTAGCTACTATACTAGATGATGCAGGTGGTTCCCTTACACTCTCCCATTGCATTGTTTTCTCAGCAAGGTCTTCTAGGAAAGCCCATGCCTCCCTTTCATCCTTTCCCAAGAACTCTCCTTGACACATGGACTCAAGGAGCGTTCGGGACGGGATGTGAAGACCCTAGTAAACAATCTGACAAAGATGCCACAACTCAATGCCATGGTGAGGGCATGAGGATAGTAGCTCCTTGAACCTCTCTAGATATGCATGAAATGTTTCGGTCTCAAATTGATAGAATGAATTGATTTCGTTCCTCAATTTTTGAGTCCGATGATTTGGGAAGTACTTCTTGAGGAATGCAGATTGAAACTCATCCCAAGTCCTAAAGGAATTCGCCTAGTTGTTGTACAACCACTTATTGGCGTCATCCTTCAGCGCAAAGGGGACAAGCCTAAGATGGATGGAGTCTGTGCTAAGTTGTTGCAGCTTGAACATAGCACATACCTCCTCAAATTCCCTGAGAAAGATATAGGGGTCACCTTTTCCAGTAAAGTTAGGGAGCATGGAAATAAATTGAGGCTTAACCTCAAAATGGTTCCCATTAGCCTCTGGCAATACGATGCATGAAGGTAGAGCGGTACACCTCGGGTAGCATTGATCACGGAGAGGTATGGGAACAACAACTGGAAGCACTGGTGGAACAGGTGGGTCCAGCAACTGCTCCTCCTTACGGAAATGAGCAGCCATTGAACCCGGACTATGTGCAACACGAGAGGAGGAAGGCGTCGAGAAATCGATTACCGAAGCCGGATTGACAACGCTCGTCGTCAAACGACCCCTCTCGTCTCGTGTCCACGAAAGCATGCACAAAGGTGCACACACACAAACCAATTTTTTTTTCAAAGAATGTACGTAGAGGAGAAGACAGGGGAACACTGGAGAGAAAGAATGACTCAGGAGAGAAGGGAAGAAGTCCTTATGCTACGGCGGATGGGTACAGGTAGAAGCACACAAGCAAACAAGGCTCAAGCAATCCTAAGGTCGCTATAGGTCCTTACAGCTAGACGACACCTAACTGCGAGGTCACACGGCCTCAACACGCCTCACCTCCCTACGACGAGGACCACAAAGCCCAGCAAGTGAGACCAGATCCGGGGATCTCGTCTCTCCTACTATCGACAAAGTGGGCAACGCCGATCAGGTCATGACGGTCGGGACCGGATCACTCTCCTAATGCGCCCGAAATCCTTAGGGCCAATGTGTACTTGATTTTAAAAATTAGGCTCTTCATTAGTGTGGTTTGTGGGTCGAAGGTAAGGGTGATGAAATCCCCCACCTTATCTTTTATGGGACAACCCCTCCTTAGTAGCGTTTTGGTGTCTAAATATAGCAATCAACTCTCCAAACAAACGCTCAACTCACACTTGTTTCAATGCACTTCCTACTAACTAATGCATGTTCATACGAAATGCATGAATGAGAGTAGAAGGTGCGTACCTCACGCCAACACTCAACAACTGAAAATAAAGCTAAAATGAAAGACAATCTATATGCCTAAGTGACATACATGATGCATGACCTAAATAAAAAGAATGCCTAATCTTTTGCTTTTGGTTTTAGGGTCCAAGTTGCTTAAAGGAGGTTTGCTTGTTGATCTGGGAACAAACTATAAGTCAAAACATGCCAAATGAGGTGCCAGATCACTACATCAATTATGTAAACACGCCACAGAAATAAGAGAGTAAAATGAGCTCACCAGACCTCCAATTGGCGGTCTCAGGCCGCTGATTGGCGGTCTACAGTGCCCAGAATGCCTCCAAATTTCTCCAGGTGTTCCTCCTGGTGACTCCAAGTCTCCTGAAACAAAGAAAAACTACAAAATAGAAATTAACTCCACTCGAATCGTCCAAACAAGAGTCTAGACTGGCACCTCCCCGGCAACGGCGCCAAAACTTGTTGAACGTTTTATATTAAACCGCAAGTGCACGACCACGTTGAAGCGGTGGCAAATACAGGTCGTCCTCAGGGAAGTGAGCAGTCTCTCGTTTGCATGAAATCAAGTGGCGAAAAAATGGAGAAGAGAGTTGATTATGCTACTCTACGCTACACTACACTATTGATTGATCTCGTTTTATATTTAACCGCAAGTGCACGGCCGCGTTGAAGCGGTGGCAAATACGGGTCGTCCACTGGGAGGTGTGTCAACGATTGGTTTGTTCGAAGGCGAGAGGTAAAAAGAAGGAAAGAAAGGTTGGTTACACTAAACTACACTAAGATGCAAAAAGGAAATGAAGATAAGCAATAAAACTAAGCCCCATAGGGGGTAGAGAAATAATGTGAACATAAAGAAGTGTGTGTGTGTTCATTAAGCTCCTCACAACATGTAGTGCATGAAATCATAAAACTACATCCAACTTTGCCTCCACATGAATTAAGATAAGACTACATCATTAAAACATACAAGACAATAAATGGAATGAAGCTACATGAACTCAAGTATAAAGACTATACCCTACTATGCCTCTACATGAATTAAGATTTCACTACATCATTAAAACATACAAGACATTAGCTAAGGTAAAGGCAACAAGAGCACATACACTACAAATTGTGTTTCCAATATTAACTTCATCCATATCCTAACCTTATCATTCCCCATAAAATAGGTCCACTAATCAAAGCATAAGCTAAGCTTCATTCAAGAGCATTAGCATATCAAAGATAAGAGTGGAGACCCATTAGATGGTTATGGAAATCATATAAAGCTCAAGGGATAAAAATAACACACATTTAATACACTACATGATTATATCACATATTTCTCCACCCCCCAAATGGGGATGGAACTACTCACTACTCATCACACTAACTATATTAGCAAAAGAAAGCATAATACTGAAATGAAAGTTAACTAAGAAGGCAAGAAGCATTAAAGAAACATAAAAGGAAAGGAAAGACTAAACAAACATGCACAAATTAAAAGACAAGATTTAAAGAAACTAGAAGAATTATTTTATTAACAAATGACTCACATTGAAGGTAGCATTCTTCTCCACCTTGAGTTTTTGCTTCAAGGCTCACTCCTTAGTAGAGAGAATGCCACCAAGCAATGGGTAATTACAATGGAAGGTGAAGAGTTCTATTTATAAGCATGGGAAAAGCTAATCGGGGACAATCCCCCGATGTGGGACTAAACCAATACCAAAAATAGCCTAAACGAACATTAATAAAAGTCCAGAAGAAATTTCGACGGATCCTGAGCAATATGGACCGCCAATTAGCGGTCCAAGACCGCCAATTGGCGGTCCAAAATTGTCGGATCGTGTTGGAATTTGTTGTGGGCTTTGCTTTCTGGTATTGTTGGTCTTTGATGCGGTTACTCGACTTGTTGGAGCTCCGACCCGAATAGAATTGGTAAAATACTCCCCATGATGGTGTGGAGTATTCTGTTTTGCTCTTAGGTCCTTCTGTCTTACATTCAGGTCCTTCTCCCTTGCATCTTGGTCCCTAGATCTCACCATTCAGTCCTTTTTCCCAGCTTTTGGGTCCTTTCATGGCTCTTCTCTTCAAACCTCTTTATTCCTGAAAACTAAACATAAAACTCGTCACGTAGCATTGCTTAGGTGTAAGATAATTGATATAAGATACAAATATGAGCATGAAATGATGTCAATCAAATACCCCCACACCTAAGTTTTTGCTAGTCTCGAGCAAAACAACGAAAGAGAAAAACAAACGAGAAACAAGAAATCCTAACTCACTTTCGTAGGAATCACGGTTGCACTTAGCACGTGCAACAAGCCGTTAAAGCTCTTTGTTGCCAAGGAGGAGTGTTGTCTCCTGAGGGTTTTCAGCGGATATACCCACAAAATCCGAACAAGATGCATTATTCAATCTAGACCTCGACTCGTTGGAAATATTTTGTCGATCAATGGACGCGGTAATGCTACGGGCCGACTCTATATAGGTGATCAGTCCACACCTCTACCCTAATGAACCATTCGTGCAAGTTAAATAAGGAATTATGTGAAAGACATGGACAACCTCAACATCCTCAAGTGCTACAAAGTGTAAAGTCCATTAAGGTTCTTATTTGCATTATCATATTTTTTTTTCTTTTTGTTTCTTTTCACATTTTTTTTTCTTTTACTTTTTATTAGTTGCAACTTCATTCTCCCAGGGTCAGGTTCCGTGCATCATTGCCCATGAGGACTTACACTATCACGTACACATTTCCCCACATCTCCACATAGGGCAATACCTACCACCCGTGTAACGGGAGTTCAGTCGGCGCATCCCAAGTCAGATGACTCGAAAGCACCAGGCACAAAGTCCCCTCAGACCTACTTTCCCGAGTGATAGGAGCCGTGCTAGAAGAGAGAACACCTACTCACTTATTTCTTATCTACACATGAACCAAAACCCCTACACTAATGTCTCACAAAAGGATTTAGAGGGTCCTTGACTACAACAAACTTCCTTAAGTTAACAGACACGAATTATTGACTCACTAGGTTCAGGGTGGACTTCATTAAATGTTTGAGCACTGAAACCCTATGATTACTCACCCCCAAGGGAAAACTGGGGTGCATCCTAACGACTCGATAAATCCTAAAGCCACGTACTAGATATCCTAATGCATCAAGTTCAAGACAACTTTGGGAGCTTTCTTTTTACTTTGCCTCTCAACGGTTTTGCACATGCTAAACACACGCAAAACCCACAAAACATTTTCTTTCGAAAACACATGAAGATTTTGAAAGAAATGTGAAAATTTTGAAGCACTAGGCAAGCAAAAGAAGACAAGTCACCCAAGGATCATGGCAAGCAGATATATCGATATTAAATGCAGCACACTATCATGACCCTAACAATGCAAACAAAAGAAAACAAAATCAAAGGAAAAAGACTCGACTATGTACACACGTAAAACACCCCCCCACACCTACTTCATGCATTGTCCTCAATGAATGCAAGCAAGATACTACATGGATTGATGCATAAAAAGGAGAGATCTCACCAACATGAAGTACAAAGGGAAGTGCAAGGTCATGTTGATGGACATAACCCGAATTCCCTCAAAACCTGTGAGATGCTAAAGAAGGGATACAAATACGTGAAAGAAATGGAGCCCAAATACACAAGGGTTGGGGCTCACAACAATCAATGCTCACTGAAGGAGTCTTTTATTGTACTTTTTTTTTCTTTTTTTTTCTTTTTTTTATATAACTATGTACAAACATAAGTTCCCATCTTCATTTGTCAAAAGACATCAAATGGGAACCTCAAGAGTGGGTCAATGCACTTGGAAAGGGAACATGACACCACGCGGGGCCAGAATACGCATGCGTGGGCCCCCTTCACAAAGAGCACTAGACGAAATGAGAGGTTCATGAATTGGACGCAAAGGCGTCTCATTCAAAGGATCAAACTGAAAGAGCTTGAACCTCTCGAGAGTTTGGGAAATAAGGGGCAACGGAAGAAAAATATCTCCCGTTGCGGAACTGAAGTTATGATCATCAATCCAAACTCTCCAACCAACAGGCTGGTGGGTCGGAACGAGGTCAAGCACCTCGTTATGCATATCCGACACACCAGGCGAACAAACAGTGGGTCTCATACCCAAGGTATCCTCCCAGGAACTCCTAATACCCTCATGAGCAATGTAGTTGTTTGATGTTCCATCATTTCCAAGATGATCAGGAACAATAGTGAGAGGCAAACTCTCATCAGGTTGTTTGAAGTTGAGGGTACTAGGGAGCTCTTGCTCCACCAGAGGTGAGTCCTTAGGAGGTACAACAATAAGATCATGTGGCTCAAGGGCCACGGGACAAAAAGGTAAGGCACAATCCTGTGCCGACTCATAATAGAACTGGTCCAAGTTATTCTCAATTTGAATCGAATCCTCCACTAAGTGATTGTGAATTGAAACCCCAAGTCCCTCAGACTGACTAGGAGTTTGACTTTGAAAGGTTGTGCTTTGAATTTGTGGATGTGGTGGTGGTTCGATATCAAAAGAAGAATCCTCATGTTGACAAGAAAGGTTACTCTCCTCACATTCACGTAATTTCTGCGACATTTGACTCACTTGCAGTGTCATATTTTGTATGGACTGTTGAGTGGTTTCCATGAACGTAAGGAAAGTTTGTTTCAAGGAATCAGGTATGCGGTCAACGATGAGGTCCAAGTCAGAGCTTGGGAAATTTTGGGGTTGGGTGTGGATGGGCTGAGAATGAGTCCAATGATTTGGGGTGGGGTGTTGGTAGAATTCTGGGTATTTGGGAGGAGGATACTGGGGTGAACATGAAGTATAAGAATTTGAATAAGAATTGTCACCCCATGAATCCATCACTCTCGGATTGTACGCGGATGCGTAATGGTCATAATGAGCATTTTGGGAAAATGTGTGCTCATACTCAGGCTCTGGGGGAACATAAGGACATTCCCCGAAATCATGACCACTCAACCCACAATAGTGACACGGTACGGCTACTGGAGCCACCGGTGCACCCATGTCATCTACCACATGCATGAAAGAGGCCAAAGGTTCTTGTAATGTCTCAGTTTGACGACCAACATATGATCCGACGTAACTAGATGGTGGTCTAGCAGTCGGTGCCTCTCTCATGTTACCCCAATATGAAGATTGCTCAGTCACACAATGAGGATTATCCCAACCATACGGGGTGTTAGTCTGAGGCACCCCAGGTTGCATGGGTCCGGAGTACCAGGGAGAATCATCCTGGTCCCAACAATGATATGGATGGTCGCCCATGTAACCATCCATCTCAACAAACAACTCTCGAGTCGACCACTCTCACCACCACGAGACTAAGCTCGCAAAAAGTGCTCAACTTGACCCTAAAACGCTACCAGAGAGTGTAAAGGGGAGGAGACTATAACGTAGAAGAAGGTGAGAAGAAGATGACTCAGAGGAGAAGGGAAGAATCCCTAAAGCTAGCGAGGGTACAGGGTGAAGGTAGAAGCCTAACTAGCAAGCACGGCTCAAACAATGTAAGGCAATGGGTCCTTAGGTTAGACGACACCTAACTTCGAGGTCACTAGCCTCGACACGCCTCACCTCCCTACAACGAGGACCACAATGCCCAGCAAGTGATACCAGATCCGGAGATCCAGTACCTCCTACTATCGACAAGGTAGGCAACGCCGATCAGGTCATGACGGTCTCAACTAGATTACTCTCCTAGTGCGCCCGCAATCCTAGGGCCAATGTCTACTTGCTTTTAGTTAAGGCTTTATTAAGAGTGGTTTTTTGGGGCCAAGGAAAGGGTGATGAAATCCCCCACCTTATCTTTTATGGGACAGCCCCTCCTTAGTAGCGTTTTGAGCTTAAATCTAGCAATCAATCACTCCAATCAAACGCTCAACTCACTCTTGTCCCGATGCACCTTACTAACTAATGCATGATCGAAACATGCATGAATGAGAGATCGGGGTGCACGTACCTCACGCCAGCAATCAACGACAAAATGTAAAGTAAAGAAAAGACAAATGCATGCAAGGTCTACCAATGGTGCATGACCTAGATGGCAAGAAGTCTAATCTTTTGCTTTGAGTTTTATGGTCCAAGTTGATTAAAGGGGGAGTGATTAATGATCTGGGAGCAAACTAGAAGTCATAGCATGCAAAATAGGGCTCCCAGATAACACATATTACAGCACTAACAATCATGAGAAATTTGAAGGAAAGAAGCCCTCACCAGGCCGCCAATTGGCGGTCTACAACAGCTGATTGGCGGTCCCTTTTGGTCTTCTGGTCCTCAGATTTTCCCAGTAGCCTCCCCTTGATCAGATTGTTCCCTGAAACTAAGACAAACTGAAAACAAAAAATTAAAAACCCCTCGAATCGTCCAAACCAATGTCTGGACAGAGCACCTCCCCGGCAACGGCGCCAAAAACTTGATTGATCTCGTTTTATATTTAACCGCAAGTGCACGGCCGCGTTGAAGCTGTGGCAAATACGGGTCGTCCACTGGGAGGTGTGTCAACGATTGGTTTGTTCGAAGGCGAGAGGTAAAAAGAAGGAAAGAAAGGTTGGTTACACTAAACTACACTAAGATGCAAAAAGGAAATGAAGATAAGCAATAAAACTAAGCCCCATAGGGGGTAGAGAAATAATGTGAACATAAAGAAGTGTGTGTGTGTTCATTAAGCTCCTCACAACATGTAGTGCATGAAATCATAAAACTACATCCAACTTTGCCTCCACATGAATTAAGATAAGACTACATCATTAAAACATACAAGACAATAATTGGAATGAAGCTACATGAACTCAAGTATAAAGACTATACCCTACTATGCCTCTACATGAATTAAGATTTCACTACATCATTAAAACATACAAGACATTAGCTAAGGTAAAGGCAACAAGAGCACATACACTACAAATTGTGTTTCCAATATTAACTTCATCCATATCCTAACCTTATCATTCCCCATAAAATAGGTCCACTAATCAAAGCATAAGCTAAGCTTCATTCAAGAGCATTAGCATATCAAAGATAAGAGTGGAGACCCATTAGATGGTTATGGAAATCATATAAAGCTCAAGGGATAAAAATAACACACACTTAATACACTACATGATTATATCACATATTTCTCCACCCCCCAAATGGGGATGGAACTACTCACTACTCATTACACTAACTATATTAGCAAAAGAAAGCATAATACTGAAATGAAAGTTAACTAAGAAGGCAAGAAGCATTAAAGAAACATAAAAGGAAAGGAAAGACTAAACAAACATGCACAAATTAAAAGACAAGATTTAAAAAAACTAGAAGAATTATTTTATTAACAAATGACTCACATTGAAGGTAGCATTCTTCTCCACCTTGAGTTTTTGCTTCAAGGCTCACTCCTTAGTAGAGAGAATGCCACCAAGCAATGGGTAATTACAATGGAAGGTGAAGAGTTCTATTTATAAGCATGAGAAAAGCTAATCGGGGACAATCCCCCGATGTGGGACCAAACCAATACCAAAAATAGCCTAAACGAACATTAATAAAAGTCCAGAAGAAATTTCGACGGATCCTGAGCAATATGGACCGCCAATTGGCGGTCCAAAATTGTCGGATCGTGTTGGAATTTGTTGTGGGCTTTGCTTTCTGGTATTGTTGGTCTTTGATGCGGTTACTCGACTTGTAGGAGCTCCGACCCGAATAGAATTGGTAAAATACTCCCCATGATGGTGTGGAGTATTCTGTTTTGCTCTTAGGTCCTTCTGTCTTACATTCAGGTCCTTCTCCCTTGCATCTTGGTCCCTAGATCTCACCATTCAGTCCTTTTTCCCAGCTTTTGGGTCCTTTCATGGCTCTTCTCTTCAAACCTCTTTATTCCTGAAAACTAAACATAAAACTCGTCACGTAGCATTGCTTAGGTGTAAGATAATTGATATAAGATACAAATATGAGCATGAAATGATGTCAATCAACTATGAAAAACGAAATGCGAACGAAATCAACAAACGATTAACTGAAACTTAACTAAGAATGAAAGAAGAGTGCTGGAATTCAGAAATGGAGAACCCCTAAGGGGTGGAGTGAGTGCACACATGCAAAGAGGTTGGTGTTTAACACATTCTTTAAGCACAAATAGAGGTGGTGTTATCATACATAGGAAGTGTCTAAATGTTATGGCAAAACCTATCAATCCATTCACCATCCTAGTTGATTAACATTTACGTATACAAGCTGTTTATTTCAGAACCTAAACAAGCATGAGAGGTGTCTAATCATTTGGGCAACACTCATCAAGTTATAAATTCTATCCTAAACAAGCAAGCATACATTCATGTTTTATCAACACATTGGAAATAAAGTATTCATTCCATTCTCTAATGCATGTTTGAACATCTACTCCACCCCACAAAGGGGATGGAACTACTCACTACACATTACACTAATTATTAAACTAAGCAAGGAAAGCATATTAACTAAGCTACTTAAACTAATGAAAAGAAATTAAAGAAAGTAAAGCAAGAAATATGAAACAAAGTAAAACAAGCAAAATGAAACTAATAACATAACAAAGAAACTTTTATTAACAAATGACTCACATTTCAAGTAGCATCCTCCTACTTTAGTGTGTGTTTCAAGGCCTCACTTCTAGTAGGAAGAATAGCCACTCAAAATATGGAATCATTACAATGGAAGGTGAAGACTTCTATTTATAGCCATGGAAAAAGGCAAACCGGGACAATCCCCCGATGTGGGACTAAACAGACACCAAAAATAGCCTAAACATCCTCTAATACATGTGCTGGAGAAATTGTAGCAGATTTGGGCCAAAATGGACCGCCAATTAGCGGTCTATATGTCTCAGATCCTGCTCATTTTTGTTTTGGGCTTTTCTTGGTATATTTGCTGGTCTTGGATGTATTTAATTGGTTTGTTGGAGCTCCGACCCGAATCGAATTGCTAAAATACTCCCCATGATGGTGTGGAGTATTCTGTTTTGCTCTTAGGTCCTTCTGTCTTACGTTCAGGTCCTTCTCCCTTGCATCTCAGTCCCCATATCTCACAATTCAGTCCTTTTTCCCAACTTTTGGGTCCTTTTATGCTTCATCTCTTCAAACCTATTTATTCCTGAAAACTAAACATAAAACTCGTAACATAACATTGTTTAGGTGAAACATAATGGATATAAGATACAAATATAAGCATGAAATAATCTCAATCAATTTCAAGAAAAATCATTGTCTAGTTTTGGGTTTCATTCAGTTGACCAATAAGGATGGTTCGGTCGACCTGTAGCCTAAAGTCCAAATTAGGTAAAGTTTTCTTAAAAATAGTGATTGGGGAAAACAACCAGAAAACGACTCAAAATGGAAATTAGAAAAGCAATGAAATGTTGACTATACTATCAAAGAGTGGTTGCTAACAAACTGTCAGACGGAACCCACGTTTTGGTCGACCGGTTTGCACAAGTTGGCTGAAGTTGAGTTTGGTGGTTTTCCAGGTAGGGTTTGTGTGATCTATTGAAGTCCAAATAAAGTGGATTTTGTGTGTCACTTTTACATGAAACCTAGAGTGATTGTAGGTGGATATCCCAACAAATATTCTCAAGTTTACAAGGGTTCCTAAATACTCAAATAAATAAAAATTACGTCTTCAAAAGCTTAATTACATGTCTTGACCTTAATCTCTTTCTCCTTGACACTTCATCACCTTTTAAGATATAAGTATGCACAATACAAGTATATGTGTAATGAATTGAATGTGTTTGACCCAATTTGATTGTAATTAAGATTAGGTTGATTAAATCATCAAAAGAAACATGATTAAGGTCTAAAATCCAACAAATCGGTCTCCAAGGTTGACCGACCGAGGTGGTGGCCGGTCGTCAAGGTTGGCCAATCGACTTTGGTCAGCGTCGAGGTTGGCCAGCCTCTGGGATTGACCATGTGACGATAATTGCCGACGAGGTTGGTTGGCCGTTAGGGTTAGCCACCCTCTGCGATTTTCAGCTAGTGGTGGTGGTCATCTACTATGGTTAGCTAGTCACGGGCGATGGCCAAGTCATCGTAGTTGTGGCCGGTCGGGGTGGTGGTCTTGTTAGGCGGAGTGGGGCGGAAGGATGAAGAAGAAGATGTGATGGAATTGTAGGATTTGGGTTTTCTCACAAAGTCATAAGATAGTGGTGAGAAAATGAGGTTGTGAAAATTATTATACATTTGAAATTAATGGAAACATTTCCTTTGGCGGCACGAACATCAGGAAAATAGGTGGTCAAAGGGAAAAAAGTTTTTTCTTTTCCCTCATTATCCGTGTGCACAAACCCATTATCTATCTAGTGTTGCCGTTTTGGCCATAATCCGTATTTTGATGATTTAATTAACTTAATCGTAATGACAATCAAATGTAGAGTAGCACACATTATGCATAGAACATATATTGTATTGTGCTAACAACCGAAACCATTCATGTAAATGTGCACCAAACATGGATCCATTCATAACAAGTCATTCACATCAACTCATAACAATAAACAAGATAAACTCTAAAGCTAGCATGAGATAATTACCTAGTGTGGACATTATCTCATCAAATACAAGTTTAAGAATGCTACAAGTATAGATCTATATTAAGCATATGAAATGACACAAATAAAAGAACCCATTACTATCACAGTCTACATTACCTCCACCCCATAAGGGGATGGAACTACACACTACTCATAAAGAAAAATGAAATTAAACTAAGCATGCAAGAATTGAAAGGAGACAATCTAAAACTAACAATCAAAATTATTTTATTTACATGACTCACATTACAAGTAGCATTCTTCTCCACTTGAGTTTTGCTCCAAGGCTTTCTCCAAGTAGAAAAAATGCCACCAAGCATTGGGTAGTATACAAAGGAGAAGGAAGAGTTCTATTTATAGTCATAGAAAAAGGCAATCGGGGACAATACCACAATGTGGGACTCATGTACTACTAAAAATAGACATAAAACACTCCAATACATGACCCACCTAAATCTCATAGGATCTGGAGCAAAACAGACCACCAGTCAGCGGTCTTGGACTGCCAATTGGCGGTCTTTATGGTTTGGATCCGGTCTGGATTTGGAGTGTGGTTGTCTTGCTTGATTTCTTCATGTCTGATGCACCCTTTGTAGGATTTCATGTTTAATTACACATATATATTTTCGGAATTTTTATGAATAATAAGGATCTATTACAATTTTCTATGATTTATTTCATGCATGCATTGGTTTGTTTCAATAACTAGTTTTAAAACTTTTATTAAAACAAACATGGGACTCCGAAATTCATACCTAGAAGTTCTCTAAAACTTCTTGAAGATTCGGAGACGTTGAGGATGCTTGTTGCTGTGCCGGATGCCTCCGAGATTTCACCAAACTCTAAACAAGATTGGAGAGAGAAGAGCTAGCCTCTCAATCTCCAATAGGGTTTAGAATCTAATTACTAACCCCTCTTTAGTTCCCTTGAGAAGATGATCTCTTAAAAACTAAGACTAAACTTAAGAATTAGGGGAATTTCGTGGAGAATTATGGAGAGAGTTTTTTGCATGAGAAAAACAATGAATTAATTAATGAGGTAATGAGATAAACTTGTATTTATAAGTTCTCTCCAAATTACCTATTCATGTGCAACCTCTTGCCCATGATTTCATGCAAACTTCCATCTAACCATCCATTATTTAATAATAAATAATCTTAGCCACGAATTAAATCAATTATGGACTAATTCCATGCATGATCTAATTAATTCCTAAATTAATTCCGCACAAAACTGTCTGGACCGGTCGACCGTTTGGAGGTTCGGTCGACCGCTCGAACCATGTTTCGGTCGACCGTTCAAAATTCGGTCGACCGCTCGTAACAATAAAAATTTCATCGCAATGTTCGGTCGACCGACCGATAGATTCGGTCGACCGTTCCGAACAGACGAAAATTCCCTGTTATCGGTCGAGACATGTCCGGTCGACCGTTTAACCGGTCGACCGTTTGTGCACAGTATCACAGACTTGTCAAATTTCGGTTTAACCCCTACAAAATTTGACATTTCAGGATTCAACTTATGTAACATATTATCCTATGCAATGATCAATCATTACACCCCATAATATTTACATCACATATGAATTTAATTTAGATTCTAATTATGTTATTAATCACAACATAATTTTGATTTTGCTTGTTCACCCCATGTGTCATATTTTCTTCATGAAACCCGACACATCTTATGAACTCAAAATCCCCATTTTTTTCCCAGTTTCGTGGTGTGACCTATGTGAGGATCTAAACTAAGTTGGCAGTGATATTAAGAACTTAATATCACAAGCTATAAGCGGTATCTAGCTACACATTATAGCTCCCAATTAGTTAGATGTCTTAATTCCACTCGAACCAAAACCCAATCCATTTAGTGATGGAGTGCACCACTTGTGTCCGTCCCTTGCCACATGATATTAAGAATACACACAAAGTAGTATTGTGTCATCTTTGTATTAGTATTCATTTCTTGATCTCTTCAAGCTAGTTATAAATATGTGACTTAACTCAAATCACATTGTGCACATTATAACTTTGCTTTATCAAGGGGCCCACTAATATCATCACTCAATTAAGAGGGGCAATGATAATCTTTCGAATATCTATCTTCTCCAACAAAAGTCATACTTAACCAACTAACGCCTTTACACTACACTTATCGATAGCTTAAGACACTAGTCTAATTAAGCATTCCTTAAGCGATCGGATATAAGTCCCATATCAAAGGACCAAGGACACAGTAAAATATTAATGACACAGAAACACATTTCTATAATATTTTACTTGTTAGGTCAATTCAGCATACAAAAGTACTATTTTCCTCTTTTGTGTACCCGTGTTGTCACTCACTTGTAGAGCTACAATGATCTATGACCAACACGACAATCTTAACTAGGTAATTAATGTCCCATATTAATTACCATGATCGTGAATATATTTTGTTTTATGTAAACCATTATCTTTTAGAGCTCCACGGTTAAGGACCAAGAGCATCTTCCTTAACACTTCTAAAAGACGAATAACATAAACAAGGAACAAAATGATTTCTCATTCAATTCATAATAATTGACACTTAAAAGTAAAACTTTTAGAACACATTCCCTTCACCCTTATCAGTTGTGTAGGTTGCGATCCGAATCCAATTGCCAAAATACTCCTCATGATGGTGTGGAATTTCTTCATTTGCTCATGGGTCCTTTTGTATTTACGTTCGGGTCCCTCTCTCTTGCATCTCGGTCCATAAGTCTTGCAACTTAGTCTTTTTTCTTGCTTTTAAGTCCTTTTTTTAATCTCTTCTTCTCAAACCAGTTTATTCCTGAAACTAAAACATACAAATCATTAAGCAGCATTGCTTTGGCTAAGAATAAAGGTTGTAAGACACAAATATATGCATGATATGATGTGAATCACACGAACATCAGGAAAATAGGTGGTCAAAGGTAAAAAAAAATTCTTTTCCCTCATTTTCCATTTGTACAAACCCCTTATCTATCTAGTGTTGCCGTTTTGGCCTTAATCCATATTTTGATTATTTAATTAACCTAATCATAATGAATATCAAATGTAGAGTAGCACACATTATGCATAGAACATATATTATATTGTGCTAACATCTACAGGTAATCAAGACTCAAGAAGAATGGAATGAAGTCAAGACATGTAATCAAGCTAGTTGAAGACATGTAATTTTGCCTTTATTTGGAGTCTTAGGAACTTATGTAAACTTGAGCATACAAGTGTTTAAACTTACTCACATACACAAGTCACCCAAGGATCATGGGAAGCAGATATATCGATATTAAATGCAGCACACTAACATGATCCTAACAATGCGCACAAAAGAAAATGAGAAAGACTTGACTATGTATACACGTAAAACACCCCCCACACCTACTTCACGCATTGTCCTTAATGAATGTGAGCATGACACTACATGGATTTATGTATGAAAAAGAAAAGATCTCACCAACGTGTAGCGCCAACGGAAGTTCATGGTTATGTTGATGGACACAACCCAAATTCCCAGAAAAACCTATGAAATATTAAAGAAGGGATACAAATACGTGAAAGAAATAGGGCCCCAATACACAACGGTTGGGGCCCACAATAATCAATGCTCACTCATGGAGTCTTTTATTGTATTATTTTCTTTTCTTTGTTTTGAACTATAACTATGTACAAAAATAAGTTTCCATCTTCATTTGTAAAAGGACATCAAATGGGAACCTCAAAAGTGTGTCAATGCACTTGGAATGGGAACATGACACCACACGGGGCCAGAATACTCATGTGTGGGCCCCCCTCACAAAGAGCACAAGATGAAAGGAGATTTTCCTGAATTAGACTCAAAGGCATCTCATTCAAAGGATCAAACTGAAAGAGCTTGAACCTCTCAAGAGTTTGGGACATAATGTGCAACGAAAAAAGAGTTTCTCCCGTTGCAGAATTGAAGTTATAATCGTCAATCCAAACTCTCCAACCAAAAGGTTTGTGGGTCGGAATTAGGTCATGAACTTTGTTATGCATGTCCGACTCACCAGGCGAACAAAAGGTGGTCTCATACCTAAGGTATCCTCTAAGGCACTCCCAATACCCTCTTTGTCAATGTAGTTGTCTGATGTCCCATCATTTCCAAGATGATCAGAAACAATAGCGAGAGACAAACTCTCATCAGGCCGTTTGATATTAAGGGTACTAGGGAGCTCTTGTTCCAAAACAGGTGGGTCCTTAAGAGACACAACACGAAGATCATGTGGCTCAAGGGCTGTGGGACAAAAAGATAACGCACAATCCTGTACAGACTCATAATAAAGTTGGTCCATGTTTTTCTCAATTGGAATTGAATCCTCCACCAAGTGATCGTGAATTGAAACCCCAAGTCCCTCAAACTGACTAGGAGTTTGACTTTGAAAGATTGTGCTTTAAATTTGTGGATGTGGTGGTGGTTCGATATCAGAAGATAAATCCTCATGTTGACAAGAAAAGTTACCTTCCTCACGTTCACGTAATTGCTGCGTCATTTGACTCACTTCCATTGCCATATTTTGTATGGACTGTTGAGTGGTTTCCATGAATGTAACGAAAGTTTATTTCAAGAAATCAGGTATGCGGTCAACTATGAGGTCAAAGTCGGAGCTTGGGAAATTTTGGGGTTGGGTGTTGATGGGCTGAGATTGAGTCCAATGATTTGGAGTGGGGTGTTGGTAGAATTCTGGGTATTCGAGAGGAGGATACTGGGGTGGAAACGATGTATAAGAATTTGAATAAGAATTGTCTCCCCACGAATCCATCCCTCTCGGGTTGTACGCAGATGCATAAGGGTCACATTGAGCATTTTGGGAAAAGGTGTCCTCATACTCCGGCTCCACGGGAACATAAGGACATTCCTCGAAAACATGACCACTGAACCTGCAATAGTGACACGGTACAACTATAGGAACTACCGATGCACTCATGTCATATACCAAATGCATGAAAGATGCCAAAGGTTCTTGTAATGTCTCAGCTTGATGACCAACATATGATCCGACGTAACTAGATGGTGGTCTAGCAATCGATGCCTCTCTCATATTACCCAAATCGGAAGATTGCTCAACCACACAATTAAGATTGTCCCAACCATACTGTGTGTTTGTCTGAGGTACCCCAGGATGCATGGGTCCGGAATACCAGGAGAATAATCCTGGTCCAAACAATGAAATGGATGGTCGCCCCTGTAACCACCTATCTCGACAAAGAACTCTCAAGTCGACCACTCTGACCACTACGAGGCCAAGCTCGCAAAAAGTGATCGACTCGACCCTAAGCATTAACAAAGAGTGTAAATGGTAGGAGACTAGAACGTAGAAGAAGGTGAGAAGAAGATGACTCAGAGGAGAAGGGAAGAATCCCTAGAGCTAGCGTGGGTAGTGGTCAACGGCGCCAAAAACTTGTTGAACGTTTTAATTAAACCGCAAGTGCATGACCGCGTTGAAGCGGTGGCAAATACGGGTCGTCCTCGGGGAGGTGAGCAGTCTCTCGTTTGCACGAAATCAAGTGGCGAAAAAATGGAGAAGAGAGTGGATTATGCTACGCTACGCTACACTACGAAGTATGAAATGCGAAAGAAAGCAACAAACGATTAACTAAAAACTTAACTAAGAACGAAAAAAGAGTGCTGGAATTCAGAAATGGAAAAACCCCTAAGGGGTGGAGTGAGTGCACACATACAAAGAGGTGGGTGTTGAACACATTCTTTAAGCACAAATGAATGTGGTGTTATCATGCATAGGAACTTTCTAAGTGTTATGGCAAAACCTATCAATCCATTCACCAACCTAGTTGATTTAACATTTATATGTACAAGTTGTTTATTTCAGAACGTAAACAAGCATGAGAAGTGTCTAATCATTTTGGCAAAACTCGTCAAGTTATAAATTCTATCCTAAACAAGCAAGCATACATTCATGTTTTATCAACACATTGGAAATAAAGCATTCATTCCATTCTCATTTGCATGTATGTACATCTACTCCACCCCCAAAGGGGATGGAACTACGTACTACACATTAGACTAATTATTAAACTAAGCAAATAAAGCATATTAACTAAGCTATTAAAAACTAATGAAATGAAATTAAGCAAAGTAAAACAAACAACATGAAAAAACAACATAATAAAAAAACTTTTATTAAGATGACTCACAACTCAAGTAGCATCCTCTCACTTTAGTGTGTGCTTCAAGGCCTCACTTCAGTAGGAAGAATAGCCACTCAAAATATGAAGTGGTTACATTAGAAGGTGAAGAGTTCTATTTATAGCCATAGGAAAAGGCAATCCGAGACAATCCCCCGATGTGGGACTAAACAGATACCAAAAATAGCCTAAATAAACACTAATACATATGCTTCAGAAAACTCAGCGGATCCCGGAAGATCCGGACCGACAATTGGCGGTCTACAGGATCCGGATCGCGCTCAGATTTGTTGTGGGCTTTTCTTGGTATATTTTCTGGTCTTGGATGCATTTACTTGGCTTGTTGGAGCTCCGACCCGAATCGAATTGCTAAAATACTCCCCATGATTGTGTGGAGTATTCTGTTTTGCTCTTAGGTCCTTCGGTCTTACGTTCAGGTCCTTCTCCCTTGCATCTCAGTCCCCAGATCTCATAATTCAGTCATTTTTCCCTGCTTTTGGGTCCTTTTATGCTTCATCTCTGCAAACCTATTTATTCCTGAAAGCTAAACATAAAACTCGTTACATAGCATTGTTTAGGGGAAAGATAGTGGATATAAGATACAAATATAAGCATGAAATGATGTCAATCAACTACTCTGACCACTACGAGGCCAAGCTCGCAAAAAGTGCTCGACTCGACCCTAAAACGTTAACAAAGAGTGTAAATGGGAGGAGACTAGAACGTAGAAGAGGGTGAGAAGAAGATGACTCAGAGGAGAAGGGAAGAATCCGTAGAGCTAGCGTGGGTAGTGGGTGAAGGTAGAAGCCTAATCTAGCAAGCACGGCTCAAACAACTTATGATTATAGGTCCTTAGGCTAGACGACGCCTAACTTCAAGATCATTAGTCTCGACATGCCTCACCTCCCTACAACAAATACCACAATGCCCGGCAAGTGATACCAGATCCAGAGATCCAGTACCTCATACTATCGACAAGGCAGGCGACGCTAATCAGGTCATGACGATCTCAACTCGATCACTCTCCTAGTGCGTCCGAAATCCTTAGGGCCAATGTCTACTTGCTTTTAGAATTAAGTCTTTGATTAAGAGTGATTTTTGGGGCAAAGGAAATGGTGATGAAATCCCCGACCTTATCTTGTATGGGACAACCCCTCCTTAGTAGCGTTTTGAGTCTTAATCTAGCAATAAACTCTCCAAACAAACACTCACCTCATTCTTGTGCTTTGCACCTTACTAACTAATGCATGCTTTAACCATGCATGAATGAGAGAATGGGTACACGTACCTCATGCCAGTAATCAACAACAAGAATGTAAAGAAAAGAAAGACGAGTGCGTGCAAGGTCTACAAATGATGCATGACCTAGATGGCAATCAATATAATATTTTGCTTTGAGTTTTAAAGTCCAAGTTGTATAGCAAGGGGATTAGTTATTAATAGATCTGAAAGCAAACTACAGGTTCAAACATACAAAATCGAGCTCCCAAACAACTACAATGAACAAACAAACAACCAGAACAAAATTTGGAGCAACATCAACTTACCAGGCCGCCAGTTTGCGGTTCCCGACCGCTGATTGGCAGTCCAAAGGGCTGCTCTTTGCTCACAATTTCCCCTGGTGTGTAAATGGGAGGAGACTAGAACGTAGAAGAAGGTGAGAAGAAGATGACTCAGAGGAGAAGGGAAGAATCCGTAGAGGTAGCGTGGGTAGTGGGTGAAGGTAGAAGCCTAATCTAGCAAGCACGGCTCAAACAACTTATGATTATAGGTCCTTAGGCTAGACGACGCCTAACTTCAAGATCACTAGTCTTGACATGCCTCACCTCCCTACAACAAATACCACACTGCCCAGCAAGTGATACCAGATCTAGAGATCCAGTACCTCCTACTATCGACAAGGCAGGCGACGTTGATCAGGTCATGACGATCTCAACTCGATCACTCTCCTAGTGCGTCTGAAATCCTTAGGGCCAATGTCTACTTGCTTTTAGAATTAAGTCTTTGATTAAGAGTGATTTTTGGGGCAAAGGAAATGGTGATGAAATCCCCGACCTTATCTTGTATGGGACAACCCCTCCTTAGTAGCGTTTTGAGTCTTAATCTAGCAATAAACTCTCCAAACAAACACTCACCTCATTCTTGTGCTTTGCACCTTACTAACTAATGCATGCTTTAACCATGCACGAATGAGAGAATGGGTACACGTACCTCATGCCAGCAATCAACAACAAGAATGTAAAGAAAAGAAAGACGAGTGCGTGCAAGGTCTACAAATGATGGATGACCTAGATGGCAATCAATATAATCTTTTGCTTTGAGTTTTAAAGTCCAAGTTGTATAGCAAGGGGATTAGTTATTAATAGATCTGAAAGCAAACTACAGGTTCAAACATACAAAATTGAGCTCCCAAACAACTACAATGAACAAACAAACAACCAGAACAAAATTTCGAGCAACATCAACTTACCAGGCCGCCAGTTTGCGGTTCCCGACCGCTGATTGGCAGTCCAAAGGGCTGCTCTTTGCTCACAATTTCCCCTGGTGTGCCCCCTTGATGCTGCAATGTCCCTGAAACAAAAACAAACAAAAAAAAAGATTAAACCCACTCGAATTGTCCAAACCAAAGTCTGGACAAAGCACCTTCCCGACAACGGTGCCAAAAACATGATTGAATATAAGTTCAATCGCAAGTGCACGGCCGCGTTGAAGCAGTGGCAAATACGGGTCGATCCACAGGGAGGTGTGTCGACTTTTGTTAGTTCGAAGGTGAGTGGGAAACAAGATGGGAGAAAATGTATGACTACACTACACAAAACTAAGAATGAACAAACAATAAAAATAAACCCCATGGAGTGGAGGTGTGTAGGCATGTGTGTGTGGGGGGGTCTTCATTTCAATTAGGAACAAGTGTAGTTTGTGTGGCATACAAGTCGAAGCTAGTGTAGAATCTAAGTGTAGGATACACACCACTACATTGCAAACCATGAACATGCATATCGCACACAAACATGGGGTTGATTTTAGTTTCTCAAGCATGCAATAAGTACCTAGTGTGGCCATTAGAGCATCAATCAATCCTACATACAACCTAAAGCGTTCATGTAAATGTGCACCAAACATGGATCCATTCATAACAAGTCATTCCCATCAAGTCATAACAAGCAACAAGATAAACTCTAAAGCTAGCATGAGATAAGTACCTAGTGTGGACATTATCTCATCTAATACAAGTTTAAGAATGCTACAAGTATAGATCTATATTGAGCATATGAAATGACACAAATAAAATAACTCATCCTTATCATATAGTCTACATTACCTCCACCCCATAAGGGGATGGAACTACTCACTACTCATAAAGAAAAATGAAATTAAACTAAGGATGCAAGAATTGAAAGGAGACAATCTAAAACTAACAATCAAAATTATTTTATTTACATGACTCACATTACAAGTAGCATTCTTCTCCACTTGAGTTTTGCTCCAAGGCTTACTCCAAGTAGAGATAATGCCACCAAGCAATAAGTAGTATACAAAGTAGAAGGAAGAGTTCTATTTATAGTAATAGAAAAAAGGCAATCGGGGACAATCCCCTGATGTGGGACTAACGCACTACTAAAAATAGACATAAAAGACTCTAATACATGACCCGCCTAAACCTTATCGGATCTGGAGCAAAACAGACCGCCAATCAGCGGTCTTGGATTGCCAATTGGCGGTTATATGGTCTGGATATGGTCTAGATTTTGAGTCTGGTTGTCTAGCTTGATTTCTTCATGTCTGATGCACCCTTATCGGTTGTGTAGGTTGAGATCCGAATCCAATTGCCAAAATACTCCTCATGATGGTGTGGAGTTTCTTCATTTGCTCATGGGTCCTTTTGGATTTACGTTCGGGTCCCTCTCTCTTGCATCTCAGTCCATAAGTCTTGCAACTTAGTCATTTTTCTTGATTTTAAGTCCTTTTTTAATCTCTTCTTCTCAAACCTGTTTATTCCTGAAACTAAAACATAAAAATCATTATGTAGCATTGCTTTGGCTAAGAATAAAGGTTGTAAGAAACAAATATATGCATGATATGATGTCAATCACACGAACATCAGGAAAATAGGTGGTCAAAGGTAAAACGTTTTTCTTTTCCCTCATTTTCCGTTTGCGCAAACCCCCTATCCATCTAGTGTTGGCCTTTTGGCCTTAATCCATATTTTGATTATTTAATTAACCTAATCATAATGACAATCAAATGTAGATTACCACACATTATGCATAGAACATATATTATATTGTGCTAACATCTACAGGTAATCAAGACTCAAGAAGAATAGAATGAAGTCAAGACATGTAATCAAGCTAGTTGAAGACATGTAATTTAGCCTTTATTTGGAGTCTTAGGAACTTATGTAAACTTGAGCATATAAGTGTTAAAACTTGCTCACATACACTAGGTTCCTTGTAGAATTAACACACAAAATTTCACATCAGTTGGACTTCAATAAATCACCCAAACCTTCGCCAGAAAATCACATAAACCAAACCTAACTACCTATTCCAATGGGTCGATCGAAGCTAGTTGTTTGTTGGACCGTTTATAATAGATACACTAAGTGACTTTCCCAGTTCAACCGGTCGACCACCCTTACCCTTTCGGTCGACTGTTCCCCGTATTTTTCGGATGACCGTTCACCTTGTCGTATTCTACAACGGTCGTATTCATATAAATTTACCTAACCCCTAAAATATATTTGGTCACTGGTCGAACGTTGAACTAAGAATGGTCGACCGAATGAAGACAAATCTTGAGGCCAATACTTCCTATTTTCGGTCGATACCTTTATCCAACCTTTTGTTCGACCGATTCAATTTACCCTTGCCAAATCACCCAGAACGGTCGACCATCCCACTATTTGGTTCGACCGTTCACTTAAGTGAACTTAAGTTGTAGTCTTGTTGGTTTGACCCTCATCTTGTTTGTTCGAACATTTCTTTATTCTTAAAGAAATGGTTGAACGAATCTTGACAGAATTGTTGATCCTGAATTGTTTGTTCTTCACACAGCTTAAGCAATTCATCCCCAACGGCTCTAGGAGTTTATAAATAGAGGTCCATACACCTTATTTACACAACTCTCACACTTCCAATTGCTCCATATACTAGAGACAATTCTCCAAATCTTCAAAGTCCAAAATCCTACACTCAAGCTTAAACTTCCACCACTTTGATCCAATTCCAATCATAGTGAAAGTGTGGTCAAGTTGGAGAGTGTGTGATCCACTCAAACTTGTTGTCAAAGGAGCAAAGGTCTCGGTGAAAGCCTGAGGCAACTCGTAAAGACTTCGGTGAAAGCCCGAAGTAATCCTTCTCAAATTGTGAGAAGAAGAAACCAACCTTACGAGGGTGTTCTCAAGGGTTGCTTTGTAAAGTCTTAGTCTCGGCCCAGAACGAGGTTGGATAGTGTAGATGTAGGCGGAGCTCGCAAGAGAGGAATTAGGCGGGAGCCCGAACCTCTATGAAAATCATCACGTCTTCTTATGGTTTGCGTGTCTTTTCTCTACTTGTTTCAAAGTCATTTCTGCTACTTATTTAGTAGAGATTAGACTAATTTGATTACATAATTAGGACCATACACAATCCTACAATTGGTGTTAGAGCATAGGTGCTAAATTTCATATACTTAACCATATTTTAGCATGGCATCTTCATCTAATAATGTAGAAGGATTATGCACAACTAGACCACCTTTGCTAAATGGGTCAAACTATGATTATTAGAAGAATAGAAATGAAAATATTGTTAGTATCTAGTGACCTTATGTTTTGGATCTTCCTCTAAAACCCATGCACCCCTCCTAAGGAAGAAGAACTAGCCACCTTGACTAGGTCTAAAATGAGGGAATATGAAATGAATTCTACCATCATGAACATCCGTTATTGTGGCTTGAATGAGGGTGAATACAATAGGATTAGAGGGTGTGAAAGTGCATTTCAAATATGGCATAGATTACAAATGTATCATGAGGGTGCTTGTAAAACAAAAGAAACAAGAATTAGTCTCCTCATGCATAAATATGAAATTTTCACTATGCAACTCGGTGAGAACATAAGTGTGATGAAGACTCGCTTCACCAATATATCTAACTCTCTTTGTGTTTTTGGAAGAAAGATTAGTGAAGGAGAAATGGCTCGAAAGTTCCTCCGGTCACTCAACAATGGATGGGAAGACAAGGTCTTCGTGATTGAAGAAGCACATGACATTTCCCAACTAAAGATGGAGGACTTGATCGGAAATCTCATGGCTTATGAGCTCCAAATGAGTCATCAAAAGGAGAAAGAAGCCTCCAAGATTAAATCAACCTTGGCATTACATGTGAATTTCAATGAAGCTAGAATGAAAGTAGAAGATGAGAACATTGACGTCCTTGCAAAAGACTTATTCAAATCCCTCAAGAAAGATAAGGGAGAAATGAGAGAAAGAAGAGGAAGAAGAAGTGAGAAGAAGGAAAAAGAAAAGGAGAAGGAGAAGAGTGAAAATGAGAAGAAAAATGAGAGAAGGGAGAGAAGAAGAGAAAAGGACAAGAGCAAGAGAAAAGAGAAGAAGATGGAAGCTCACAAAGCAATTTGGGATGATTCTTCATCATCATCATCTCTACAAAGTAGAAGACAGGTTGCTCACACATGTTTCATGGCAATTGAAGATGACCAAAGTGAGGTGGCTTCTAACTTTGTTCTACTAGATATAATTCATGCTCAACTAAATCATATTCTAGTGATAGCTCATGCTCTAAACAAGAAACAAATAATTTTGATGAGCTTCAAAATACATTTAATGAATTACTTACTCGATATGAGATCATTTGTGAAAAGAACAAGAATGCTAGAAAGGAAATAAATGACCTCCAATGCCAAATTAAAATAATCCTGAATGAGAAGAATGAGGTGTTTGCAAGACATGAAAAACATGCATTAAAACTTGGTAGTCTAAATGCAACACTCATTAATGATGAACAACTAGATATTAAGGCATCTAATGTTCAACTTAGAAAAGAACTAGAAATGTTCACAAAAGGAACAAAAAAGTTTGACATGATTCTAGGTAGTCAAAGTCAATCATTAGATTAACATGGTTTAGGATATAATTGTTCATATGTTAAAAACCATGTTTCTTACACTACTTTGAATGGAAAGCAATTTTTTGTTAATCAAAGTTCCTCAAGTGTATAGGCTCCCAAAACCAATATAGTTTGGATTCCTAAAGCTAACATTCAAGGACCCAAAGTTGTTTGGGAACCTAAATGTACACTTGTAGGTACTTGAAAGAAGATGGAAGATCGGTAGTGAGCGGCAAAGCATGAAAGTCAAATATCAAGTCGGTTGCACTATCGAAAAGAGAATTGGAACCGCAATTGAGGAATCTGAGTTGGGTAACAATCTTTAATCCTTCTAAGCATATATATTTGGTTCCGTTATGAATTTGAATGCTTAATTGTCAAACTTTTAAGGGATATACAAATGGGAGATTAACATCATATGCTTGTATGTCCAGATTCGATTGATGTCAAAAGGGGCGAGAATCACATCCCAAATTTAATTATCCAATTTTAATGGAGGTCAAGGGGGAGAAAACATAAAAAATGAGCTTAATTGATATACCTATTCATATTGATATGCGAAGCTTAATGAATATAATTTCGATGGGGTAATGAATTGCAAAATTAAGGGAGAGCAAAATCATTACATTAGATGAGGGGAGAGGAAATTAGACATCTCATGATCATATCGTTGAAATTTTGATTGATGTCAAAGGGAGAGAAGCAACTTGAAATTGAAATAATTAAATAAAAACTATGCACATTCATAGAGGGAGCATCATATATGCGTGGTTTACATATTTAAATTTCAAGTATTATGATATAGGTTGACATCATCAAAAAAGGAGATTGTTGGCTTTTTCACCTTAATCCATATTTTGATGAATTAATTAACCTAATCTTAATCACAATCAAGTGTATAGTAGCACACATTATGCATAAAACATATATTATATTGTGCTAACATCCACAAGTTATCAAGACTCAAGAATAATGGAATGAAGTCAAGACATGTAATCAAGCTAATTGAAGACATGTAATTTAGTCTTTATTTTGAGTCTTAGAATTTGTGTAAACTTGAGCATACAATAGTTAAAACATACTCACATACACACTAGGTTCCTTTTAGAAGTCACACACAAAATTTCACATCAATTGAACTTCAATAGATCATCCAAACCTTAACGAAAAAATCACTTAAACCAAACCTAACTGCATGTCCCAAATGATCAACCGAAACCAGTTGTTTTTTTTACCATTAAATAACATATACACTAAGTGACTTTTTCCAGTTCAACCGGTTGACCACCATTACCCTTTTGGTCGACTATTTCCTGTATGTTTCGGATAACCGTTAACCTTGTCGTATTCTACAACGGTCGTATTCGTATAAATTTACCTAACTCCTAAAATATATTTGTCCACCAATCGAACGTTGAAATAAGAATGGTCGACCAGATGAAGACAAATCTTGAGGCCAATACTTCCTGTTTTTGGTCGATACCTTTATCCACCCTTTCGTTTAACCGATTACACTCTTTGGCCAAATCTCCCAGAACAGTTGACTGTCCCACTATTTGGTTTGACTGTTCACTTAAGTGAACTTAAGTTATAGGCTTGTTGGTTTGACCGTCCTCTTGTTTGTTCGAACGTTTCATTATTCTTAAAGAAACAGTGGACCGAATCGGGACAGAATTGTTGATCCTGAATTTCTATTTTATTTGTTCTTCACACAACTTAACGAATTCATCTCCAACGGCTATATCTCTCTAGGATCTTATAAATAGAGGTCCATACACCTTATTTACACAACTCTCACACTTCCAATTGCTCCACATACTAGAGACACTTCTCCAAATCTTCAAAGTCAAAAATCCTACACTCAAGCTTGAAATTCCACCACTTTGATCCAATTCCAGTAATACTCAAAGTGTGCTCAAGTTAGAGAGTGTGTGATCCAATAAACCTTGTTATCAAAGAAGCAAAGGTCTTGGTAAACACCCGAGAAATTTTTTATAGACTTCCGTGAAAGCCCGAAATAATCCTTCTCGGATTGTGAGAAGAAGAAACAATGCTTGCGAGGGTGTTCGCAAGGCTTGCTTTCTAAAGGCCTAATCTCGGCCAGGAACAAGGTTGCATAGTGCAAGAGATGAAGTAGGCGGGAGGCCAAACCTCTGTAAAATCGTCGAGTCTTCTTATGGCTTGCTTGTCTTTTGTCTACTTGTTTCAAATTTGTTTCCGCTTGTAAAAACCTCTGTAAAAATCCTCATCGTCACTTTCAACTTGCACATTGATGTCAGTGTTCAGCTTTGACCGATTAGTCTTCTTATTCATAACTATCTACCAGAAATAAAAAAACAAAGTTTATATCAACTAATAAAGTAGAAAATCATATACAAATAACATAGGATATTAACATGAAACTTTACTTTCAATTGAACCTTTATTTTCGACTTTTTCGTTTCTTGCTCATAGGATCCTCGATCCATATTCCTTCATGATCATCATCTCGGATAAGTAAGTTGTCAACAGTTTTATCATCCTCAGGCGATTTAAGTTCAGGTTCTTCTGCAAACGGGGGAATTTCTCCAATCTCATTAACATCTTCTTGACAAATGATTTACCACTTTCCTGCTAAAACTACAACCATTCATTAATACACGGGTCTGTTACATTAAAAATCTATTTTGCTTTAGATGCCAGAATGACAGGATCTTCCTTAAAACTTTCTTTTTTACGGTTCACCAAAGTAAACCCCAACTCATCGACTTGAAGACCGTTGTTATTGTCCACCCACTTGCATTTAAATATGGCAACATTGAATTTAGTAATTTTCAGCTCCCATATTTCTTCAATCTAACCAAATAAGACATATTGGCATATATGAGATTTCTATCTTTCAAATTAGAGACGTGCAATGATTCAGCTACCAAAGTGACCCCATTCTTCTGCATTGTGCTTTTCTCGTCCTCCATTTTGGTATAGAAAGAAAATCCATTGATATTGGAGCCATTATACGATGTCACTATAGGATTAGGTATATATGCCAACCACTTCAAATTTTCCGAAACATCACGACCGTACACAGTTTCCCTGGACCAATCAACAAAAGCTTTATTGTGAGCATTAATTACTTATTGATCAGTCCATGTAGGATGTTTTTCCTTCGCTATGGTCACGTGCTCATCCAAATAAGGTCGGACTTCATCAGAATTGACATAAAAATACGCTTTCAAGAGATACTCACATTTTGGACTTATAATCTTCGGAGCACGCGCACCTTTACCTTCAATCATATCTTCATATCGGTCATTAGTAAGTCCAACACTGTTAGTATGAGTCGAGTACTCATTACAAAACTCAATTACCTCTTGACCTATGTAACCTTCAACGATGCTCGCATTTGTCCTTGATGGATTATTACAATAATCTTTCAACTCACCAATGTAATGCTCGGAAGTATACCAAGTTCAAGTAGAGCAAATCTGGCATTATATCCATCTTTAGTCTTACCCGATATGTTCAGAAGAGTTTCTAACAAATTGTAAAACATTTTTTCAACATGCATCACATCAATACACACTACAGCAAAATGCTCAATAGACGTCACCGAATAGACGTCGGATGTAAAAACATCCGACGTCTATCTATATATCCGACGTCTATTTGGTGTAATAGTTTAGTCCCACATCGGAGAATTTATTTTTGTTGGTCTGGTTGATGTACTCCACCGCTCCTTTACTGTTGAACGCGAACGACTTGGGGCACCTGGGCATGTTGGGCTTGATATTCGTGGTTATTTGTCAAAAGATTTGCACTTGGGGCACTTGGGCAGCTTGGGCTTGATTAATGTGAGTGTAGAATGCCCGATATATGTTCCAACGTATTTTTTGGTTAATTAACATATAATAGACGTCGGTCGTATATAGCCGACGTGTATACACTGTATAGACGTCGGTCGTATATAACTGACGTCTATACAACAAGGAATAGGCGACGGGGAAATATACGTCGGGTACTTGGACTGTCCAAATCCGATGTCTATACCCCTGTATATCCGACGTATATGGCATTTTCTGCACTAGTGACAATGTCTGACTTCGAAGGTCTCCCAATAAGGAAGGTTAAAAAAGATGGATTTTTTCTTCCAACTACTGTTATCATTTCTGCATTTGTAAGGCTTGCCGAATTCGCATTAGATGTTCTTCACTAGCTCAAGAACTTGTCTTACACTGATTTTTGTCGGGTGTTCTTTCAATTCATGCTTTTCGTTAAATGCCCTTTTCATTTTACGGTATGGATGACTCATAGGAAGAATTTTGCGATGACCAAGAAACACTATCTTACTTCCATGCACAAGCTGCAAAGAACACATGTTTTCTTTACAAATAGGACACACTTTGTGCCCTTTCATAGAATAGCCAGACAGATTTCCATATGTAGGGAAGTCATTAATTGTGCAAAATATCATCGCAGGCATTGTAAATGACTGTTGACGGTTGATTGATACGTTTTATATTAACCACAAGTGCATGGCCGCGTTGAAGCGGTGGCAAATACGGGTCGATCCACAAGGAGGTGTGTCGACTTTTGGTTTGTTCGAAGGCGAGTGGGAAAGAAATGAGAGAAAGATTGATTACACTAAACTATACTAATCTAAACTAGTAAACTAGAAAGGAGGAAATGAAATCACAAAACAAACTAAACTAAGCAACTAATAAGGGAAGATAGAACTCAGGAATGCATACAAGAAGCTCAAGTGTAGTTAGTGTTTGTTAATGCATAAGAAGTACCTAATGGCAAGACCTATCATTTACAAAACTAACCTAGGTGATTAATATGAGCATGACAAGGTTGTTATTAAGAACATAAACAAGCATGGAATGTACCTAGCACTATGGCAGAAACCATCAAGTAAAGTTCTTATTAATTCAAGAAACCATACTAATATCTCTGACAAACAATAATATCTAGCATTCATACCATCTACATAACATGTACACACATCTACTCCACCCCCAAAAGGGATGAAGCAACTCACTCATATTTAAACTAACATTTATACTAAGGAAAGAAAACATGCTTAAACTATTTATAAGAAAACTAAACAACAAGTTTAACTAAAAGAACATAAAACTAAAGAAGCATGCAAAAATTAAAAGACAAGATTAAAAGATACTAAGAACAATTATTTTATTAAAAATGACTCACATTGAAGGTAGAATTCTTCTCCACCTTGAGTTTTGTTTCAAGGCTTACTCCAAGTAGAGAGAATGCCACCAAGCAATGGGTAATTACAATAGAAGCTGAAGAGTTCTATTTATAGCCATAGAAAAAGGTAATCCAGGACAATCCCCCGGTATGGGACTAAACATATACCAGAAATAGAATAAACACACACTAATACATGTGCCCGCGAAGTCTTAGCAGATTCAGAGCGATACGGACCGCCAATTAGTGGTCCCAGATCGCCAATTGGCGGTCTATCGGTTCTGGATCCGTCTGGAATTTGTTGTGGGCTTTTCTGGATGTCTTTGTTGGTCTTCGTTTGTTGGAGCTCCGACCTGAATCGAATTGCAAAAATACTCCCCATGATGGTGTGGAGTTTTCTGTTTTTCTCTTTTGTCCTTTGGTCTTACGTTCAAGTCCTTCTCCCTTGCATCGTAGTCCCCAAGTCTCACAACTCAGTCCTTTTTCCCTGCTTTTGGGTCCTTTTATGCTTCATCTCTTAAAACCTATTTATTTCTAAAATTCAAACATAAAACTCATCACGTAGCATTGCTTAGGTGTAAGATAATGGATATAAGATGCAAATATAAGATGCAAATGATGTCAATCAACGGTGGCCATCCCCCACTTGCTCACCATCATTCCACAATTTCTTTAAGTCGTCAATCAGGGGAGCCAAATACACATCTATGTCATTGCCTGGTTGTTTTGGACCAAAAATCATTAAAGACAACATCATGTATCTATGTTTCATGCTTAACCATGGTGATAGATTGTACATAACCAGTAGAATAGGCCATGAAGTGTGAAGGCTACTCAAACTCCCGTAAGGATTCATTCCATCAGTACACAGACCAAGCCTCAGATTTCTGGATTCTTGACCGAACGCTGGAAATTTGAATCGATCTTCTTTCACTGTAGAGAATCTACAGGATGTTGAAACATTTGATCATTCGCTTTATCACAATCTACATGGAATGTAAGCTTCTTTGAATTCGTGGGGCAGGCAAACAAACGTTTCAACCTTGGAATGATCATAAGATACCACAACACCTTCGCAGGCGACCCATGTACTAGTATATAACCACTCATATTTTTCTTATGTCTCTACAGTGAGTCATTACAAATTGTTACTGTCCGTCCATAGAAAAAGGGGAAAAGATGTAGAAGATGTGAAACTTCCTTATGGTTGGAAGAAAAAATCAATTTTTTTCAACTACCATATTCGAAGAATCTTCTTCTTCGACATAATATAGATGTCATGCATACAAAGAAGAAGATCTGTGACAACATATTAAATACTGTATTGAAAACCAACAAATACAAAGATGATGGGAATGCTCGGATGGACCTACAAGAAATGGGTATTCGTCCAGAGTTACATCTAGGGGAATCAAATAAAGGCAAGGGTCCAAAATTTTCATTCGTCTTGTCGAATCAACAAAAAGATATATTTCTTTAAGGTGTTGCATGACATAAAGGTTCCTGATGGGTTTTCATCCAATATCAAGGCAAGAGTACAGTTGAAAGAGAGAAAGATGTCTTGTTTAAAAGGCCACAATTTTCACATACTGTTGCTCTTCGGAAAGCATTGGATGAAGATATTTGTGGTGTTATTATGTCACTCTATTCATTTTTAGGGGCATTTGTAGTCAAGTAATTGATGTAGAAGAAATGGAAAAGTTGAAAGGTGAAATAGTTGTTACTCTTTGTCATCTCGAGTGTATCTTTCCCCTGGGATTTTTCATGATCATGATGCATCTACTTGTACACTTAGTTGATGAATTTTTTTAGGTGGACCAGTGTTTTACAGATGGATGTATCCTATAAAGCGTTACTTGCTAACATTGAAACGTTATGTTCGAAACAAAAGTAAAACTGAAGGATCCATCATCGAAGGGTACTTGGCAGAGGAGTGTTTGACATTTTGTTCTTCTTATTTGGATGAGGTGGAGATAAAATTAACACGTGAAGAGAGGTACACTGATAGAGAACCAATTGGGGTAGGGAGAACTTACTTTTTAGATCGGGTTTTGTTGGAGCAAGAACATCATTATGCACTGTTAAATCTTGATATTGTGGTACTATATATAAATCTCCATTTGGAAGAAATATCTTTAGGTGAAAGGAACTTGAATCCTCATCAACTACAAAAATGCATAGTGATTTGCTCGAGACCTGCTTTTATGAGTTAGCAAGCGTGAAATGCTTAGCAAGAGGTCCAACAACTAAGGTTACATCTTATGAGGGATATTGTGTGAATGGATACAAGTTTGATACGAAAAGTCTGGAGAGTACACGAAGAACCCAATATAGTGGCATTACGATATCAGCCGAAGCATCTAGTTACTCAAGTATTAGGGATCTAAATCCCATATTTGATGTCATTGCATATTATGATACTTTGGATGAAGTGATTGAGTTATCCTATGTCCCCAGGTTAAAGAGATTGTTGTTTAAATGCACATGGTTTGACGAGTCTGGAAAAGATGGGATACAAGTTGATAAAAATGGATTCACTTTCGTCAACATGTCCCGAACGAAGCACGAGAAAGATCCCTTCATCTTAGCATGTCACACAGAACAATGCTTCTATGTTTAAAATCTTGTTCAACCTAATTGGCACGTTGTATTGAAATATCGACCTAGAGCTTACTTTGGTGATTAGGTAATGTATTAATTGTGGTTGATATATGTTGTATGTTTTCTTTTTGGAAGAAATTGTATGATATATGTTATATGTTATCTATTATCTATTATGTTCATTAAGTCCTTATGTTTGTTAGAAATATTTGTATATGTTATACAAGCATGCCTCCACGTAGGCACATTGTTCGTACCTGATAGGTGGCAGATCGAGGTTAAGAAGAACCACAAGCACTCGATCCACATCGTGATATCATTAAGGGTATACAAGTAGACAATAGTCGTCCTTGTGGCAACTCTAGAGCACATCTTGTCAGCAACATTGCAGGTCACATTGTGTAAAATTTGACATTAATATCTAATTTCTAGTAATTTTAATAAATATTATGTTCTTGTTTTGTAGGACAAACGATTGTGTCTGAGACATCTACAAAGAGAGGTCGAGGGCCAACTAGAGGGGTTAAACTTATTCCTTCTGTCTGTCATCGGTTTCAAGTCCAATGGAATTTAGAACTTCATCCCGATCGGACCGTGTGGAGAAAAGTTGAACGCGACATTGCCATTGTTAGCCAAGCAGCCTGAATTGTGGCCACTACATATTAAGATGCCACATGAAAGTTTATTGACATCACATCATGAACACATTCGTGTCTTATATCCTCTATTTTGAACCTAAGCAATGCTATATAACGAGTTTTTTGTTTAAGTTTCTGGAATAAATGGGTTTGAGAAGAAGAGAGACAAAAATGACCAAAACGTGAGAAAACGGACTGATCGGTGTGACTTATGGACCTCTGTGCAAGAGAGAAGGACTTGGATGCAAGCTAAGATGACCAATTAGCAAATCGAGACACTCCACACCATCAAACAATTACATTGCAAATGAGGGTATTGGGAGTTCCTTAGAGGATACCTTGGGTAAGAGACCCACTTTCTGTTCGCCTAGTGAGTTGGACAAGCATAACGAGGTTCTTGACCTCATTCTGACCCACCAGCTTGTTTGTTGGAGAGTTTGGATTTACGATCATAACTTCAGTACCGCAATGGGAGAAACTCTTCTACCGTTGCACAATATTTCCCAAACTCTTGAGAGGTTCAGGCTCTTTCAATTTGATCCTTTGAATGAGACACCCTTGCATGTAATTCATAAGGGAAGCCACGTGATTGACATCATTTCATGCTTATATTTGTATCTTATATCCATTATCTTACACCTAAGCAATGCTACGTGACGCGTTTTATGTTTGAATTTCAGAAATAAATAGGTTTGAAGAGATGAAGCATAAAAGGACCCAAAAGCAGGGAAAAACGACTGAGTTGTGAGACCTGGGGACTAAGACGCAAGGGAGAAGGACCTGAACGTAAGACCGAAGGACCAAAGAGCAAAACAGAAAACTCCACACCATCATGGGGAGTATTTGTGCAATTCGATTGGGGTCGGAGCTCTAATAAACGAAGTATATGCATCAAAGACCAACAAAGACATCCAGAAAAGCCCACAACAAATTCCAGACGAATCCAGAACCGATAAACCGCAAATTGGCGGTCTGGGACCGCTAATTGGCGGTCCGGATCACTCTGGATCTGCTAAGACATCGCGGGCACATGTATTAGTGTGTGTGTATTCTATTTCTGGTATATGTTTAGTCCCATACCGGGGGATTGTCCCGGATTACCTTTTTCTATGGATATAAATAGAACTCTCCCTCCTCTCTTGTAATCCATCTCTCTCTTGGTGGCCATCCTCTCTACTAGGAGTTCAAGCCTTGAAGCAAAAACCCTGGTGGAGAGAGGCTACTTGTAATTGAGTGTGTAATAAATAGATGTTTTCCATAGCTATGTTGTTTCTTTCTTAGTTTAATTTCCTTTCATATGCTTGCATGCTTCTTCTTTTTATGTCCTTTTAGTTTCTTTAATAATTCTTGCCTTCTTAGTGTAGTTTCATTTCAGTAGAATGTTTCATTTTAATGTAGGTTGTAGTGTAATGGTAAGTGAGTAGTTCCATCCCCATTTGGGGGGTGGAGAAATATGTGATATGATCATGTGGTGTATTAGGTGTGTGTGTCATCTTAATCCCTTGAGCCTTATATGATTTCCATAACCATCTAATGGGGTTTCACTCTTATCTTTGATATGTTAATGCTCTTGAATGAAGATTAGCTTATGCTTAGATTAGTGTACCTATTTTATGGGGAATGATAAGGTGAGGATATGGATGGAATTAATATTGGAAACACAATTTCTAGGGTATGTACTATTGTTGCCTTTACCTTGGTTAATGTCTTGTATGTTTTAATAATGTGTTATCTTAATTCATGTGGAGGCATAGTAGGGTCTAGTCTTTATACATGAGTTCATTTAGCTTCATTCCAATAATTGTCTTGTATGTTTTAAAGATATGATCTTATATTATTTCATCTGGAGGCAAAGATGGATTTAGTTTTATAATTTCATGCACTACATGTTGTGATGAGCATAATTGAACACACACACACATCTTTATATTCACATTATTTCTCTACCCCCTTTAAGGTTTAGTTTTATTGCTTATTTTTCATTTCCCTTCGCATTGTAGTGTAGTGTAGATCGTAACTCCTTTCTTTCCCAGTCGCCTTCGAACAAACCAAAAGTCGACACACCTCCTTGTGGATCGACCCGTATTTGACACTGTGTCAACGCGGTCGTGCACTTGCGGTTTGATTAAAACGAATCAATCACCACGCATGAGTAATTTGACCCCACGTGGTGTCATGTTCCCATTACAAGTGCATTGACCCACTTTTGAGGTTCCCATTTGATGTCCTTTGACAAATGGAGTCTTGATTGAACGTTTTAAATAACTGCAAGTGCACGGCCGCGTTGAAGCGGTGGTAAATACGGGTCGATCCACAGGGAGGTGTGGCAACTTTAGTTTGTTCGAAGGCGAGTGGGAAAGAAAAGAGAGAAAGGAGTTATGATCTAAACTACACTACAATGAGAAGAGAAATGGGAAATACGCAATAAAATTAAACCCTATAGGGGGTAGTGAAAGAATGTGAATATAAAGATATGCGTAAGTGTGTGTGTTCAATTATGATCATCACAACATGTAGTGCATGAAAATCATAAAACTAAATCCAACTTTGCCTCCACATAAAATAAGATAACACAATATCATTAAAACATACAAGACACTAAATGGAATGAAGCTAAATGAACTCATGTATAAACACCAAACCTCACTATGCCTCCACATAAATTAAGATTTAGACAATCGTTAAACCATACAAGACATTCACCAAAATCATTTCATGCTTATATTTGTATCTTATATCCATTATCTTTCACCTAAACAATGCTACGTGACGAGTTTTATGTTTAAATTTCAGAAAGAAATAGATTTGAAGAGATGAAGCATAAAAGGACCCAAAAGATGGGAAAAATGAGATAATTGTGAGACCTGGGGACTAAGATGCAAGGGAGAAGAACCTGAACGTAAGACCAAAGGACCAAAGAGCAAAACAGAAAACTCCTCACCATCTTCGGGAGTATTTTGGCAATTAGATTCGGGTCGGAGCTCCAATAAACAAAGTATATGCATCAAAGACCGACAAAGAAAACCAGAAAAGCCCAGAATGAATTTGAGCCGGATCCAAACATTATGGACCGCTAATTGGCGGTCTGGATCTCTCTGGATCCGCTCAAACTTCGCATGCACATGTATTAGAAGGTGTTTATTCTATTTCTGGTATTTGTTTAGTCCCACATCGGGGGATTGTCCCGGTTTGCCTTTTTCTATGGCTATAAATAGAACTCTTCACCTTCCATTGTAATCACTTCACATTTTGAGTGACTATTCTTCCTACTAGAAGTGAGGCCTTGAAGCACACACTAAAGTAGGAGGATGCTACTTGAATTGTGAGTCATTTTAATAAAAGTTTCTTTATTATGTTTTTTGTTTCATGTTGCTTGTTTTACTTTGTTTAATTTCATTTCATTAGTTTTAGTAGCTTAGTTAATATGCTTTCCTTGCTTAGTTTAATAATTAGTCTAATGTGTAGTGAGTAGTTTCATCCCCTTTGGGGGGTGGAGTTGATGTTCATACATGCATGAGAGAATGGAATGAATGCTTTATTTACAATGTGTTGATAAAACATGAATGTATGCTTTCTTGTTTAGGATAGAATTTATAACTTGATGAGTTTTGCCAAAATGATTAGACACCTCTCATGCTTGTTTAGGTTCTGAAATAAACAACTTGTATATGTAAATGTTAATCAACTAGGTTGGTGAATGGATTGATAGGTTTTGTCATAACATTTAGACACTTCCTATGCATGATAACACCACCTTCATTTGTGCTTAAAGAATGTGTTCAACACCCACCTCTTTGAATGTGTGCACTCACTCCACCCCTTAGGGGTTTTCAATTTCTGAATTCCAGCACTCTTATTTCGTTCTTAGTTAAGTTTTAGTTAATCGTTTGTTGTTTGCTTATGCATGCATTATTTCGTAGTGTAGTGTAGCGTAGATTAGGATAATCAAACTATCTTCCCCATTTTTGCCACTCGATTTCGTGCAAACGTGAGGCTGCTCACCTCCCTAAGGATCGACCCATATTTGCTACCGCTTCAACGCAGCCGTGCACTTGCGGTATATTTAAAACGTTCAACACTCACATACTGAGGTTTCAGCTCATAGTTGTTCCCGCGAGCTTGGGGAAGAACTATGCAAGAAGGTTGCGCGGCCCGAACAGGATGGGTCCATTGAACGTTTTAATTAACTGCAAGTGTGCGGTCGCGTTGACGGTGGAAAATACGTGTCGATCCACAGGGAGGTGTGTCGACTTTAATTTGCTCGAAGGCGAGTGGGAAACAAAGGAGAGAAAGGAGTTATGATCTAAACTACACTACAATGCGAAAAGAAATGGGAAATACGCAATAAAACTAAACCCCATAGGGGGTAGAGAATGAATGTGAATATAAAGATATGCGTAAGTGTATGTGTTCAATTATGCTCATCACAACATGTAGTGCATGAAAATCATAAAACTAAATCCAACTTTGCTTCCACATGAAATAAGATAACACAATATCATTAAAACATACAAGACAATAATTGGAATGAAGCTAAATAAACTCTTGTATAAAGACCAAACCTCATTATGCCTCCACATGAAATAAGATTTAGACAATCATTAAAACATACAAGACATTAACCAAGGTAAAGGCAACTAGAAGTCATGTTTCCTTTATCAATTCCATCCAAATCATCACCTTATCATTCCCCATAAAATAAGTCCACTAATCTAAGCATATGCTAAGCTTCATTCAAGAGCATTAGCATATCAAAGACAAGAGTGAAATCTTATTACATGGTTATGGAAATCATGTAATGTTCAAAGGAATAAGATAACACACACCTAACACATCACATAATTATATCACATATTTCTCCACCCCCCAATGGGGATAGAACTACTCACTAATCATTACACTACAACCTACATTAACAAAATGAAACATTCTTCTAAAATGAAATTAAACTAAGCAAGCAAGAAATATTAAAGAATCTAAAAGGATATAAAACTAAAGTAGCATGCAAGACATATGAAAGGAAACTAAACTAAGAAAGAAACAACATAACTAAAGGAAAACTTTATTAATTTCAAACTCACAATACAAGTAGCCTCTCTCCACCAAGGTTTTTGCTTCAAGGCTTTTACTCCTAGTAGAGAGGATGATCACCAAGAGAGTGATGAATACAAGGGAGGAGGAGGAGTTCTATTTATAGCCAAAGAAAAAGGTAATCCGGGACAATACCCCAGTATGGGACTAAACATATACCAGAAATAGACTAAACACACTCTAATAAACGACCTGACTAAACCACATCGGATCCGGATCAACCCAGACCGCCAATCAGCGGTCCCAAACCGCCAATTGGTGGTCTACAAGGTTTTGATCACATCGGGCTTTTGCCTGGGCTTTTTTGGATGGCTTTGTTTATGTTTGATGCGTCTAATTCGGTTGCTCGAGCTCCGACCCGAATAGAATTGCCAAAATACTCCCTATGATGGTGTGGAGTTTCTTCATTTGCTCATTGGTTCTTTGGTTTTGCATTCGCGTCCCTCTCTCTTGCATCTTAGTCCACAAGTCTTGTAACTTAGCCATTTTTCTTGCTTTGAAGTCCTTTTAAAGTCTCTCCTTCGCAAACCGACTTATTCCTGAAACATAAACATTAAACTCGTCATATAGCATTGTTTGGGTGAAAGATAATGGATATAAGACACAAAGATATGCATGATAAGATGTCAATCAGATATCTAGTACACCGACTTTAGGTCTTATCTAGTCGTAAGGATGCACCCCGGTTTACCATCAGGGGAAGAGTAATCATAAGATTTTGGTACTCAAACAAATAAAGAAGTCCACCCTGAACCTAGTGAGTCTAATAATCCATGTCTGTTGGTATAGGGAAGTTTGTCGTAGTTAGGGACCTTTAAACTCCATTTGTGAAACCGTAAGTGTAGGGGTTTTGGTTCATGTGTAGATAATAAATAAGTGGGTAGGGTGTTCTATCTTCTCACACAGCTCCTACCACTCGAGAAATTAGGTCCGAGGAGACTTAGTGTGTGGTGCTTTCGAGTCATCTGACTTGGCATGCACTGACCGAACTCCCATTACACGGGTGGTAAGGATCCCCCAATGTGGAGATGTGGGGAAAGTCTACGTGATAGTGTAAGTCCTCATAGGCAATGATGAATTACACACCAACTAGTAAAAAAAGAAAAAGAAGAACAAACGAAAAAAAAGAAAAAAAGAAATGGCAATGCAAATAGGAAACCTTAATGGACTTTAGACTTTCTATCACTTGAGGATGTTAAGGTTGCCCATGTCTTTCACTTAAGTCCTTAACTAACTTGCATGAATGGTTCATTAGGCTAGGTGTGTGGACTAAATACCTATGTAGAATCGGCCCGTAGTATTATCGTATCCAATGATAGACAAAAATGAGTCCATCGAGTCGTGTTGCTAGGTTGAATAATGCATCTATGTTCGGATTTTGTGGGTATGTCCGCTGAAAACCCTAAGGAGACAACACTCCTCCGTGGCGACAAGAGGGTTTAACGGGTTGTTGCACGTGCTAAGTGCAACCGTGATTCCTACGAAAGTGAGTTAGGCCTTATCTTGTTTTCCATTTGTTTTTCCCTTCATTGTTTTCCTTTCGTTGTTTTGCTCGGGACTAGCAAAAACTAGGTGTAGGGGTATTTGATTGACATCACATCATGCACACATTCGTGTCTTATATCATTTATTTTGAACCTAAGCAATGCTATGTAACGAATTTATGTTTATGTTTCAGGAATAAATGGGTTTGAGAAGAAGAGAGACAAAAAGGACCAAAACATGAGAAAAAGGACTAATCGGTGAGACTTATGGACCATTGTGCAAGATGGAAAGACCTGGATGCAAGCCAAGATGACCAATTAGCAAATCGAGGAACTCCAGACCATCATGAGGAGTATTATGACAATTCCGCTCACATCAAGATCCCCATGGCCAAACCGGGTGCACCTAACATTAATAATTGAAGATTGAAAGGTACCAGACGAATACTAATCGGATCCGACATTTTATGACCTCCAATAAGCAGCCATGGACCGCCAATTGGCGGCCCATTATGATCCAAATTCAACCATCTTTGGCTCTGATGTTGTTTATGTTGTGTGTATACATGTTTGGAAGGTTTCATCAGTCTTACATCGGGGGATGGTCCTCGGTTATCTTTTTTTTTTTGCCTATAAATAGAACTCTTCTTCCTCCTTTGTATTTACCTATTGCTTGGTGGCATTCTCTCTACATAGAGTAAGCCTTGGAGCAAAACTCAAGTCGAGAAGAATGCTACTTCTAATGTGAGTCATGTAAATAAAATAAATTTTGTTTGTTTGTTTTAATGTTGTCTTCTTTTTTAATTCTTGGATGCTTAGCTTAATTTTGTTTTTTCTTAGTAGAAGTAACTAGAATGTTTCCTTTTCTTAATGTCGTTTGTAGTTTAAATGAGTAGTGAGTAGTTCCTTCCCCCTTTGGGGGTGGAGTTGATGTTTATACATGTCATGAAGAATGGGATGAATGCTATCTTTTGCTTATGTAAAGAATGTGGGTATGATTGTTTGAATAAAAGAGAATACTTAACTTGTTGGTTTCTTCAATAATCAATAGGTATGTCACATGCTTGTTTAGGTTCTTAATAACAAACTTGTGTATGCTCATATTAATCAACTAGGTTAGTGATTTGGATGATAGGCCTTGCCACAACCATTAGGTACTTCCTATGCATAAAAATGCAACCTACACTTGTGCCCTATTGAATGCATTCCTCACCACTTTATTTCATGTGTGCACACAGTAGACCCCTTGGGGGACTTCTCTTTCTGAATTCTATCTTGCTTTTATAGTTACTTGGTTTAGTTTCATTTCTTCTCATGCTTTCATCTTCTTTGTTTGTTGCTTGCTAGTTTAGTGTAGTTTAGTTAGTGTAATCACACTTCTTCGCCCCTCATTTTCCACTTGATTTCCGATGAACAAGAGTCGACACACCTCTTTGTGGATCGACTCGTACTTGCCTCGTCTTCACCGACGGGTGTGCACTCGCTATTAAACTTAATTTCAAAGCAAAAGTCATTAAGCATTTGTAGATTCGGGGGACTTTCTTGTGGTTTGTCTTCGTTTATTTGTTATAGATTTAATAAATTAATGTTAATAGGATGTACTAACAAATGCTTATATGTTATTTGTAGGATCATTTCAATTTGGGGAATAATGTAAATGCTTGGCACTACTGCTTAAAAAAGATCAGCGGTTTTTTGAGAGATTACCGATACTCGGTAAAGAAGAAATACTACAAGCCTTTCGAGACCAATGAAGAGCTCTTGCATATTTGACCTTGAAAGGTGATCCACGGGTTCATCCTAACCAATTCAGGATTCAGTGTAATGAATGGAACATTGAAAATGCAAAGGTATTAATATTTTGGGTCCTTAAACATTTGAGTTTGTACATCTAAAATCACATTTTAATCTTAAACTATTTTTATTAATTGTAGAAAAATTCCTTAACATATAGTAACAATTGCGGCTAGAAGAAGATGAACCACAAGACGGGATCAAAAACCTTTGCGAACAAGGCAAAACATCATGTAAATTTTAATGTTATTTAGTTGTTTTAATTTATTGTTTCTAATACATAATTAGACAAATATAGATTTCTCATGATATTTATTATTGGATCCTTATTAATTCACATTGTTTCACTTTTATTAAATAATTACATGAATGAAAACCAAATCAGCACACTCCTCACAAAAATTGAGAATATGCTTCTATGTTATACAAATCAACCGGAAATGGTACGTTTTAAGTTTTTACAAGTCCAAATTAAGTGTTACTTTGAACTTTAAAATATTCATAAGTCTTCAAAATCTTTTTAGGTTGTGATACAAGAATTCATCAACCAAAAGTTGACACGGCAGACATTGTCTCAAGATCAAGTGATTGTTCTACATTGAAAGCTTGTGAGGTGATCGAGAAGGAGGTACTAGAAGAAGTCTTGGGCAAAGAAAAGACAGACCGTGTGCGTGGTGCTGGTATTCGAGCCTACAAGATAGGCAAGACTTTGAGTGGTCGACATAGCAATGCTCACATGGACCATCTTCAGACTAAGATTTCACAATGCGTATCAATTGTAAGTGTATACTTAACTTCGTCGGTTTATTTTACAAGTTCATTATATGTAGAATAATATTAAAATACATTGCAGCAGGAGCTAAATTGATGCTGAGTTGGTTTAGAGGAGATCAGGTATATGTATGATGAATGTGTAATTTGTTGTTTTAATTTCCTAAAATAATATATATGTTTCAGATTGTTCAACAAATAAAAAACTAATTTTTTCTACACACAGTGAAGACATCGATACGTCTTTTCACCACGTGGATGAACCATCGACGAATCTGACTTCTTCTGAGTTGTAGTTGGTATACATATGTTGTTTTATGTATAGATGTACAACTTATGACTTCTCTAAATAGACTTCGACTTCTAAAGTGGAGAAGAATGCTACTTGTAATGTGAGTCACGTAAATAAAATAATTCTTAATATTTTGTTTTAATTTAGTCTTTTTTTAATGCTTGCATGTTTTGGTTAGTTTGTTTTCTTTTTCTTAGTATAATTAGTAGAATTTCTTTTTTCCTTAATACAATTGTTAGATTAATGAGTAGAGAGTAGATGCACCCCATTTAGGGTGGAGGTGATGTAGATTATGTGATAGTGATGGGTTCTTTTATTTGTGTCATTTCATGTGCTTAATGTAGATCTATACTCGTAGCATGTTTAAACTTTTATTAGATGGGATAATGTCCACACTAGGTACTTATCTCATGCTAGCTTTAGAGTTTATCTTGGTACTTATAATGGTTTGATGGAAATGGTTTGTTATGTATGGATCCATGTTTGGTGCACATTCACATGAATGATTTAGGTTGTATGTAGGATTAATTGATACTCTGATGGCCACACTAGGTACTTATTGCATGCTTGACAATCTAAAATGAACCTCAACTTTATGTGAGATATGCATGTTCATGGTTTGCCATGTAATGTTGTGTATCTTACACTTAGATTCTACACTAGCTTCTACTTGTATGCCACACAAATTACACTTGTGCCTAATTGAAATGAAGACCCACTCACACACACACATACCTACACACCTCCACTCCATTGGGGTTTTGTTTAATTATTAGTTCATTCATAGTTTAGTGTAGTTAGCATAATCAACAACTTCTCGTCTCCTTTCCCACTCGATTTCGAAAGAACCGAAGTTGACACACCTCCCTGTGGACTCGACCTGTACTTGCCGCGTCTTCACCATTGTCGTGCACTTGCGGTATTTAAATGATTCAATCAAGTTTTTGACTCATTATCTAACTAGGAATGTTGCAACACATTTACGGAGATGTTGGAGGCAAAGAAGTTAATGTAGCAGATGACTGTAGTATTTATGAAGATGTTGTGGACGACGAATATGAAGTGGAAGAAGCTGAAGTTGTTGGTGACCCATATCATCTATCAGAACTTGTGAAAGATGCCGAAGAACCCTTGTATGCAGGGCGTAAGAAGTTCACAAAGTTGTCGTTCTTGGTTCATTTATTTCATTTAAAAATCATGAACGGTTGGAGCAATAAGTCCTTCTCTATGCTTCATTGTCTAGTGATTGATTCAGTTATAATAAACCGAAAATGCACAGCCGCGTTGAAGCGGTGGCAAATACGGGTCGATCCCCAAGGAGGTGTGTCGACTTTGGTTAGTTTGAAGGCAAGTGGGAAACAAAAGGGAAAAGAGATTGATTAAACTAAACTACACTAAACTAGTAGCAACAAGAAAGGAAATGAAAGCACAAAACGAACTAAAACTAAGCGACTAATAAAAGAAGACAAAAATCAGGAATGGAAAACCCCTAATGGGTGGAGTGTGTGTACACATGAAATAAGTGTGGTGAATGCATACAATAAGCTCAAGTGTAGTTAGTGTTTGTAATGCATAAGAAGTACCTTATGGCAAGACCTATCATTCAAAGCACTAACCTAGGAGATTAATATGAGCATGGCAAGTTTATTATTAAGAACCTAAACAAACATGGAATGTACCAAAACATTATGGTAGAAAACATCAAGTTTAGTGTTCTCATCAATTCAATCAAGCATACTAATATTTCTGACATACAACAATGTTTAGCATTCATTCCATCTACATAACATGTATAGACATCTACTCCACCCCTAAAGGGGATGGAACTACTCACTAATCATTACACTACAAACTACATTAACAAAATGAAACATTCTAATGAAAGGCAATTAAACTACGCAAGCAAGAAATATTAAAGAAGCTAAATGAAAGGAAATTAAACTAAACGAGCATGCAAGAATTAAAAGACAAGACAATATTAAAAGAAACTAAGAAAAATTATTTTATTAACATGACTCACATTGCAAGTGGCATTCTTCTCCACCTTGAGTTTTTGCTTCAAGGCTTTTACTCCAAGTAGAGAGAATACCACCAAGCAATGGGTGAATACAAAGGAGGAGGATTTCTATTTATAGCCAAAGAAAAAGGCAATCGGGGACAATCCCCCGATATGGGACTAATACACTACTAAAATAGATATAAAACACCCTAATACATGACCGGACTAAACCTCAGAAGATCCAAACTAATCCAGACCGCCAATCAGCGGTCGTGGGCCACCAATTGGCGGTCTATATGCTTCAGATCGGGCTCTGGTTCGAAGTGTTGTTGTCTGTCTCGATTTCTTCATGTGTGATGCATCCTAATCGGTTGTGTGGCTTGCAACCCGAATCCAATTGTCAAAATACTCCTCATGATGGTGTGGAGTTTCTTCATTTGCTCATTGGTCCTTTAGTTTTACATTCAGGTCCTCTTTCTTGCATCGCAGTCCATAAGTCTTGCAACTTAGTCCTTTTTATTGCTTTTAATTCCTTTTATAGTCTCTCCTTCTCAAACCTAATTATTCCTGAAACATAAACATAAAACTCATTATGTAGCATTGTTTGGATGAAAGATAATGGATATAAGACACAAATATATGCATGATATGATGTCAATAATCTAGTTTTGGGTTTGATTCAGTTGACCAATAAAGAAGGTTCAGTCGACTTGTAGCCTCAAGTATAAATTAGGTAAAGTTGTGTTCTTCAAAATAGTGATTGGGCAAAAACAACAAGAAAATGAATCAAAATGGAAATTTGAAAACCAATGAAAGGTCGACCATACTATGAAAGAGTTGTTGCTTACAAACGGTCAGACGGAACCCACGTTTTGGTCGACCGGTTTGCACAAGTTGGCTGAAGTTGAGTTTGGTGGTTTTCCTGGTAAGGTTTGTGTGATCTATTGAAGTCCAAATAAAGTGGATTTTGCGTGTCACTTCTTCAAATTGGACAGGGCAGAGATATCCAGAGTATATATTTTTTGAGGGTGCAACAATTTTGAATTATTTCGACCATTTTTTTGAAGTTATTGCTATAAAATGATATGTATACAATGACAAATTTGCAAGACGAGTTTCAGTGGTTTAACAACTTGTATCTTGGTATAGGGCTTTCTTGACAACTACAAGGATCATAATGTGTTCTGATATGTTTCTGACATGAATGAAGGTGATGGAAAGGATGGGCAATGGCTTCTTCCCATGGCGAAAGTACCCAAAGAATGTCTCACTGAGGATCCAAGGAAGTGGGCAACCCTCAGAAGGACTCTCTTCGCAAAGTATGTATCGCTAACATCCAAAAGAATTACTAAATTCCCATAGTTTAAATGGGATGACAAGTTAATTTGAACTCGATAGTAACAAATTAACACATAAATGGTTAAAATAAGACAATCCATTTAGGGCTATGTTGGATTCAATATTCAGTTTGTCTCCTTTAAATTCTAAAAAGGAAAAATTTGATGTTTCAAAGAATGGTAGAGAAATATTGGGAGACATCGCTTACCGAAGCATTGCAGTTGATTCATTTGATCCTGAGCAATTCTTCGTCTCTTGACTTGTCGTCGGGGAAGATGATTCTCGATCTCAAGAATAGAATTGAGGCCTCCATTTTGATTTGGAAGAGAAAGTTGAGGAACAAAGCTAACCAGTCTTCTTGGAGCTGAACTGTTAGTTTGGAGAAGAGAGTGGAATTAGAAGAGAGAGCACAAACAATACTAGTCTTTCTCAAGCAAAGGTTCCCCGTACTCCCTCAGTCAACGCTTAACATTAGCAAGATCCAATATAACAAGGTACTCATCTCATTACCGCCAAAATTCAAAACTTGCCTTGAAGTTTAGATGTTTTTCCAATGCCTCTTCCAATTCTTAACTACGCATGATGTTGGTGTTAGACCCTTACCCTTTCTTAGGACTAAACCCTTTATTAGTGGATGCTTTGCATGGGAAATGGAAGGAGGAATAGTGATGGGTGATGGGTAGGGACCGGTTACTGTTGCAGGGAGTGGGTTGTGTTGGGTTTTAAGGGAAAATCCATCTCTCTCTCTCTTTCACTTTGCTCTCTTCCTCTCATCACTCAACTCTTTTCTCTTCCGGCGACCAAGAGTCGTGGAGCCTGCTCCGGCGTGAGGCGCGAAGGTCAGTGTGCGAGGAGGCACGCGTGCATTTGCAGACCGGAGGTGGTTTCGTGGGTTCTCCGGCGGGCGTCCGTGTGGAAGAGTGTGGACACTTGGGTCGTGCCACCTCCATTGATTGATAGTGGTGTGACGTGTTGTTGCTTGACTCTGCAGAGTAGCAGACCTGAGGGATCGCGGATCCCAATGCATGTTGATGCATGGCTCATGGAGCATGATGACCCTGCAGACTACAGTCTGGACCCGTCCGATGTTGTGCTGAACGTATGCTATACCGCTGAGGTTGTGCTGGCGATGCCGCAGAGGTTTTGCCGGCGATGATGGTGTCGATGATGTTCCGTCTTGTGGTTGTGCCATCCGATGTTGTGCCAGACGTATGTTGTACCGCCGATGTTTTGTCGGTGATGCCGCCGATGTTGTTCCGGCGATGATCCCCGATTGGGCACTTATCTTGGGATGTTTGGCCGACCGGGCTATGGATCCGTTGGGGTGGTGTAGACCACGTGGTTACTTTGCGCGGAAATGCGGATGCTCCTCATCGATCCTTTTGCCTCGAGTAGTCGTGTGTGGGGGTGCGTCGCGTACTGTCCGTAAGACCGTATGTGCCTAGGGTAGGTTTCCGAGGAAGACCCGTTGTTGTTGCTGGACTGATGTCCTTGTGTACTTGTGCTGTTGGACTAAGGTCCCATTTACCCTTGGAGGGATCTGATGCATTGTAGATGTTGATATGCCATGCTACTAGTATGATTGGTTCATTTACCGTACTGTTGCATTCATATAGTCGAGCTTGGCATACAGGGTTTCCTAATGGGAAACTTAGGCATTGTTGTTTGATTCTTGTTTCAGGACCGTAGTAGGTTCTGTCGGGTGGTGACAGCGGGCGCACACGTTTTGGGGCCAGGATCCTCTTCGGACTCTTCGAGGTCGTCATGATTACCTATTTTCATTTGTTGTAGTGATGTAATCATGTCTTTTGACAAACTCTATTGTATTTTGGTGCACCGACTCTTGATTTATATGAGTAACATTATCATTTGGTTGTCATTATCTTGAGATCTCTTTATTGTTTAAAATTTCAAATTTTCCCCTGTTTCAGGATGTTACAGTTGGTCACTCGGTTCTCGAGAGTTATTCAAGAGTTTGGAAGAGCTTGGTGCATGATTGATTCGTTTTAACTAAAACCGCAAGTGCACGTCTGTGTTGGAGCGGTGGCAAATACGATTCGATCGACAGGGAGGTGTGTCGACTTTTGGTTTGTGCGAAGGCGCGTGCGAAAGAAAGGAGAGAAAGATTGATTACACCAAACTACACTAAGATGCAAAAGGAAATGGACAATAAGCAATAAAACTAACCCCAAAGGGGGTAGATAAATAATGTGAATATAAAGATGTGTGTGTGTGTGTGTTCAATTATGCTCATCTCAACATGTAGTGCATGAAATCATAAAACTAAATCCAACTTTGCCTCCACATGAAATAAGATAAGATCATATCATTAAAACATACAAGACAATAATTGGAATGAAGCTAAATAAACTCATGTATAAAGACTAGACCCTACTATGCCTCCACATGAAATAAGATAATCCAATATCATTAAAACATACAAGGCATTAACCAAGGTAAAGGCAACAAGAGAATACTCCCCATGATGGTGTGGAATTTTCTGTTTTGCTCTTTGGTCCCTCGGTCTTACGTTAAGGTCCTTCTCCCTTCCATCTTAGTCCTCGAGTCTCTCAAATCATCATTTTCCTTGCTATTAGGTCCATTTATAGTCTCTCCTTCTCAAACCTACTTATTCTTGAAAACTAAACATAAAACTCGTTACATAGCATTGTTTGGGGTGAAAGATAATGGATATAAGACACAAAGATATGCATGTAATGATGTCAATCAAATACCCACATACCTAACTTTTGCTAGTCTCAAGCAAAACAAAGAAAGAGAAAAATAAAAGAAATGAAAAGCATACGAAAAACAGGGAAATCCTAACTCACTTTCGTAGGAATCACGGTTGCACTTAGCACGTGCAAAAAGACATTAAACATCATTGTCGCCAAGGAGAATGAGTGTTGTCTCCAGAGGGTTTTCAGCGGATATACCCACAAAATCCGAACAAGATGCATTATTCAATCTAGACACTCGACTCGATCGACAAATTTTGTCGATCATTGGATGCGGTAATCCTACGGGCCGACTCTATATAGGTAATCAGTCCACACACCTATCCTAATGAACCATTCGTGTAAGTTAAATAAGGAATTAAGTGAAAGACATGGACAACCTCAACATCCTCAAGTGATACAAAGTGTAAAGTCCATTAAGGTTCTTATTTGCATTACCATTTTTTTCTTTTTTTTCTTTTTATTAGTTGGAGCTTCATTCTCCCAGGGTCATGTTTTGTGCATCATTGCCCATGAGGACTTACACTCTCACGTGCACCTTTCCCCAAATCTCCACATGGGGCAATCCCTACCACCCGTGTAACAGGAGTTCGGTCGGCGTATCCCAAGTCAGATGACTCGAAAGCACCATGCACAAAGTCCCCTCAGACCTATTTTCCGGAGTGATAGGAGCCGTGTGAGAAGAGACAACACATACACACTTATTTCTTATCTACAAATGAACCAAAACCCCTACACTTAATGTCTCACAACAAGATTTAAAGGGTCATTGACTACAACAAACTTTCTTAAATTAACAAACACAAATTATTGACTCACTAGGTTCAGGGTGGACTTCTTTAAAATGTTTGAGCACTGAAACACTATGATTACTCACCCTCGAGGGAAAACTGCGGTGCATCCTAACGACTAGATAAGTCCTAAAGCCATTGTACTAGATATCCTAATGCATCAAGTTCAAGACAATTTTGGGAGCTTTCTTTTTACTTTGCCTCTCAACGGTTTTGCACATGCTAAACACACACAAAACCCACAAAACATTTTCTTTCGTAAACACATGAAGATTTTGAAAGAAATGTGAAAATTTTGAAGCACTTGGCAAGCCAAAGAAGACAAGTCACCCAAGGATCATGGCTAGCAGATATATAGATATTAAATGCAGCACACTAACATGACCCTATCAATACACACAAAAGAAAACAAAACTCAAAGGAAAAGACTTAACTATGTACACACGTAAAACACCCCCCCCCCACACACACCTACTTCATCATGCATTGTCCTCAATGAATGTGAGCAAGATACCACATGGATTAATGCATGAAAAAGAAGAGACCTCACCAACATGAAGTACAAATGGAACTTCAAGGTCATGTTGATGGACACAAACTCGAATTTCTTCAAAACTTGTGAGATGCTAAAGAAGGGGTACAAATATGTGAAAGAAATGGGGCCCAAATACTCAAGGGTTGGACCCACAACAATCGATGCTCACTGAAGGAGTTTTTTTTAACTATGTACAAAAATGGGCTCCCATCTTCATATATCAAGGGACATCAAATGGGAACCCGCCATCTCTCGAGCCAGAAATGCACATGCATGGGCTCACAACATACAAAACAGAATTGCTTGACCACCTGACACCCTTATATGCATTGTGGTCGTTCGATCCCTCTTGAGAGTTAGCAAAAGAGGAGGCATGAATGAGAGGTGAACCTCTATCAGGTTGAAGGGTATCAGGTGGTTGATTCTTAACCCACATGGGGTCCTCAGCATATACAGAATGAAGAGCATGTGGCCCAGGGGCCATAAAAATAGTATCTTGTGGCTCAAAAGCCACGTGATCAAAAGGATGTGGCTCAATGGCCACGTGATCAGAATATAAGGCACCTTCATGTGCCAGCCCAGGTGAAACATCTTCACCACCTTCAGGATCTCCATCGAACAATTCTCTGAAGTACTTGAAGGTGCCCTCAACTTCAATCTCATCCAAGCCCTGGATAAGGTTGACCCCAACAGGGTCATTGAAGGCACCTGGCTTCTTGCCAATGGTGAAGATGTTGAAATCAGCGCATTGACTACCATAAGTTAAGTGCATCAGACCATTGCGACAATTGATCAAGGCATTTGAAGTCGCAAGAAATGGTCGCCCCAGAATGACAGGAATTTGTCCAAGTGGGTTTCGCACAAGTTCAGTATCCAAAACAAAGAAGTTGACTGGATAAATGAACTCTCCCACTTTGATCAGCACGTCTTCCACCACACCCCTTGGTTTCTACATAGACCTATCAGCCAATTGAAGAGTGGTCTTTGTTAGTTTGAGGTCTCCAAGACCGAGGTGGACGTAGACAGAATATCACAGAAGATTAACATATGCACCAAGGTCCAATAAGGCTCGATGTATGGACACATCACCAATCACACAAGAGATAGTAGGACAGCCAGGGTCCTTGTACTTGACTTGCATGGGTTGTGCCAACAAAGACCTCACGTTAGCCTCAAGAAAAGCTTTCTTTGGAACATGAGTTTTTCTCTTCTTGGTGCATAAGTCCTTGAGAACCTTGGCATAAGGTGGAATTTGGTGAAGCACCTCCAATAGAGGGATGTTCACCTTAACTTGCCGAAACATCTCAAGCATCTTGTCATGCTGATCAGAGGTTTTCTTTTTAAGGTGCTCAGGGAATGGCACCTTCGGGGCATAAGGGTGTGAAGGAACCTCAGAATTCTGGTCCAAAGAAGCATGAGTGGGGCCCTCAGAATCTGATTCCTTTGACACACGAGGAGACAAGGGGACCTTAGGGTTCGGCCCTTTTGTCGAAGGAAATGTAGAAGGAACCTCAGGATCCGGCTCCCTCAGAGATGGTGATGACAAAGAAGGCACCCCAATGTGGTTGTTCACCTCCTTACCAGACCTCAAAGTATGAATCACATTAATATGATGGGTCGGTTCAGAGGTAGCATGAGGTACAGGTGGCCTTCCTTGAGAATGGGTACCCTGAGGATTCACCTCGGGTTGACTTGGTAATTGGCCCTTCTCGCGTTCATGGAGTTGATTAGCCAACTGGCTAACTTGCATTTCCAATGCTTTGACCGAATTGTTGCTGGCCGCAAACATGGATTGTGTGCTCTGAATGAACACTTGAAGGGTTTGTTCAAGAGTGGGGTCCTTCGAGTCAACCCATTGGGGTAGTGGGGTCTGGTCAGAATAACCCGACGATGAGGTCTGAGGAGGTTGGTAATTATGGTTCTGAGACCTTTGATGTGGTGGTTGGTAGGTCGCCGATGGGCGTGGAGGTTGATGAGGTGGAGGTTGAGCGTGCGAGCTCTGACTGTTACCCCCACTAGGCTCCCAAGAGAAGTTAGGATGGTTACGTCATCTCGGGTTGTAGGAGTGACTGTACGGGTCGTTAAGGGGCCTCTGTTGATACATCGCATTTGCATGCTTAGTATCCCTTGGAGCGTAAGCGCATTCCGAGTCATCATGGCCCGTAAGTCCACACCTACCACATCCGGGAGTAGACACCTGACCTACAGGAGCTCGGTCCAACTCTAAACTCTCAATCCTACGCATGAGAGTAGCCATTTCGCCTCAGACGCGATAGATGACTCAACTTGATGTGATCCAGCTTGACCAGAAGACCTGGCAGCTGGTGGCTCTCTCATGGTGTCCCACTCAAAGGTATGTTCAGCCATTATTTCAAAAGTGTCCCATGCCACATCGATTGGTTTTGTTTGGAAATCACCCTAACACATCGAATCCAACAATGTGTGGGTGTTGTAGTTGAGGCCCTCATAAACAATCTCGCACAGCTGTCATAGCTTGAGTCCATGATGAGGGCACTGCTGGAGAAGGTCCTTGAACCTCTCAAAGAAACCATGAAAAGATTCGGTCTCGGTCTGATAAATTTGATGTATCTGGTGCCGTATCTATTGAGTTTTCCTGTGAGGGAAAAATCTCTTCAGAAATACGGTCACGAAGTCATCCCAAGACCGAATAGAGCTTGTCAGGAGGCTGTACATCCATTTCTTCGCGTTATCCTTCAACACGAAAGAAATCATCCTCAACCGGACTGAATCCTCATCAAGCTGCTGAAGCTTGAACATGGAGCATACTTCGTCGAAATTGCGTATAAAAATATATGGATCCTCCTTATTGGCAGTGAAGGTAGGAAGCATGCTCACATATTGAGGTTTCAGTTCATAGTTGTTCCCGCGAGCTGGGGGAAGAACTATGCAAGAAGGCTACACGGCCCGAACAGGATGGGTCCTCTCCCACAAAGTCATCGGTCTATCCTGTCGAGCTAAAGGTGGTGGTACACCAAGAACTCGATCCTGACCGAAGCCCCCCTTCCTCTCGAGTCAGAGGAGGAGGAGAAGGAGGTCTACATGGTGGTGGGAGCAGACCGAGGTAATCCATGAATGGACCCTGGTCTCCCTCGTCACCATGAGAAGACTCGGCCTCACGCTCCAAAGGAGCATGAGGCGAAGATGGCCGATCACCCAGATCGTCCATCTCAGAAAAATGCACTCTCTCAAGTCGAGCGCTCTCACCAGAATGAGCCAACCTCGCATAAAATGCTCGACTCGACTCTAAAATAACACACAACAGAAGGTGCACTAGAGGAGGAGACTACTAGTACAAAATAGATGAGGAGGGGACTCAGATGAGGAGGGAAGAATCCTAGAGCTAGCGTGGGTAATGGGATCAGGTAGAAGCCTAACTAGGAAGCACGGCTCAAACAATGTAAGGCAATGGGTCCTTAGGCTAGACGACGCCTAACTTCGAGGTCACTAGCCTCGACACGCCTCACCTCCCTACAACGAAGACCACAATGCCCAGCAAGTGATACCAGATCCAGTACCTCCTACTATCGACAAGGTAGGCAACGACGATCAGGCCATGACGGTCTCAACTAGATTACTATCCTAGTGCGTCTGCAATCCTTAGGGCCAATGTCTACTTGCTTTTAAAATTAAGGCTTTGATCAAGAGTTATTTTTGGGGCCAAGGAAAGGGTGATGAAATCCCCCACCTTATCTTGTTTGGGACAACCCCTCCTTAGTAGCGTTTTGATCCTAAAATCTAGCAATCAACGCTCCAATCAAACACTCAACTCACTCTTGTCCTGATGCACTTCCTACTAACTAATGCATGGTCATACAAGATAAATGAATGAGGGTAGGAAATACGTACCCCACGCCAGCGCTCAATAACTGAAAATAAAGCTAAAATAAAAGACAACTACGTGCCTAAGTCAAGTACATGATGCGTGACCTAAACAAGTAAGAATGTCTAATCTTTTGCTTTGGATTTTAAGGCCAAGTTGATTAATGGGGATTGATTTAATGATCTGGGAGAAAACTAGAAGTCACAGCATGCAAAATAGTGCTCCCAGATAACCACAATGAACAAAACAACAACCAGAACAAAACTGAGAGCGATTGAGGCTCACTAGGCCGCCAATTGGCGGTCCCAGACCGCTGATTGGCGGTCACTGTTGGGGCTTTCGTTCTCAAATTCCTCTAGTCGCTTCCCTTGATCCTCAAAGTGCCTGAAACACACAAAAACTAAAAACTAAAAATTAAAACCACTCGAATCGTCCAAACAAAAGTCTGGACAGAGCACCTCCCCGGCAACGGCGCCAAAAACTTGATTGATTCGTTTTAATTAAAACCGCAAGTGCACGGTCACGTGGAAGCAGTGGCAAATACGGGTTGATCCACAGGGAGGTGTGTCGACTTTTGGTTTGTGCGAAGGCGAGTGCGAAAGAAAGGAGAGAAAGATTGATTACACCAAACTACACTAAGATGCAAAAGGAAATGGACAATAAGCAATAAAACTAACCCCAAAGGGGGTAGAGAAATAATGTGAATATAAAGATGTGTGTGTGTGTGTGTTCAATTATGCTCATCACAACATGTAGTGCATGAAATCATAAAACTAAATCCAACTTTGCCTCCACATGAAATAAGATAAGATCATATCATTAAAACATACAAGACAATAATTGGAATGAAGCTAAATAAACTCATGTATAAAGACTAGACCCTACTATGCCTCCACATGAAATAAGATAACCCAATATCATTAAAACATACAAGACATTAACCAAGGTAAAGGCAACAAGAGTACATACACTACAAATTGTGTTTCCAATATTAATTCCATCCATATCCTCACCTTATCATGCCCCATAAAATAGGTCCACTAATCTAAGCATAAGCTAAGCTTCATTCAAGAGCATTAGCATATCAAATATAAGAGTGAAATCCCATTAGATGGTTATGGAAATCATATAAGGCTCAAGGGATTAAGATAACACACCTAATACACCACATGATCATATCACATATTTCTCCACCCCCCAAATGGGGATGGATCTACTCACTAATCATTACACTAACTACATTAACAAAATAAAATAGTATACTAAAATGAAATTAACCTAAGAAAGAAAGAAATATTAAAGAAGCTTAAAAGGAAAGGAATGTAAAACTAAACAAGCATGCAAAAATTAAAAGACAAGATTAAAAGATACTAAGAACAATTATTTTATTAAAATGACTCACATTGAAGGTAGCATTTTTCTCCACCTTGAGTTTTGCTTCAAGGCTTACTCCAAGTAGAGAAAATGCCACCAAGCAATGAGTAAAATACAATGGAGGAAGAGGAGTTCTATTTATAGCCATAGAAAAAGGTAAGCCGGGACAATCCCCCAGTATAGAACTAAACAAATACCAAAAATAGCCTAAACAAACACTAATACATGTGCACGCGAAATCTTAGTGGATCCGGAGAGATCTGGACCGGCAATTAGCGGTGCATAAACTCTGGATCCGGCTGGAATTTGTTGTCGGCTTTTCTGGATTTTTTTGTCGGTCTTTGATGCATATACTTCGTTGATTGGAGCTCCTACCCGAATCGAATTGCCAAAATACGCCCCATGATGGTGTGGGCTTTTCTATTTTGGTCTTTGGTCCTTCGGTCTTACATTCATGTCCTTCTCCCTTGCATATTAGTCCCCGAGTCTCTCAACTCAGACCTTTTCCTTACTATTAGGTTCATTTATAGTCTCTTCTTCTCAAACCTACTTATTCCTGAAAACTAAACATAAAACTCGTTACATAGCATTGTTTGGGGTGAAAGATAATGGATATAAGACACAAAGATATGCATGAAATGATGTCAATCAGCGCACACAGTGGTGTCGTTAGTAGAGGATGTCCTCCATGCAGACCTGATTACGCATAATCTATCTCTTGCGGAATTAACAAAGGAACTATCAAACATTCTAGAGCCCAAAAAATGACAAACAAAGAGACGCATAAATTGAAGCCCTTTGAAAATCTAGATTTTGTGACCTTAACGGTACAGGAAGGTCTGTGACATACAAAGAGTGCTTACGTATTGACAAAATAAGTAAATAAATAAAATAAACTAAATACAACTACTTGAGAGATCATTACACTCAACTCTGCAGCTACAATACTTCGAGGTTTAGGTGTGGAACGTGTTGAACTAGATGCTTTACTTATAGGATTTGTAGCAACAATGTCCTTGTAGACCCCAAATAGTGACTTCAACTTAAGCTCAAGCTGCCCAAAGAGGAACGACACAACCTATCGTAGCAAAACTCCACAAATTCTAGCTTGTATCGAGGATCAAAAACAAATGCAATGACAAGAATTGTACAATAATTTGACCAATATTTACCAAATTTTAATTTTATCACAGAAGTCATTGCTTTAGTTAACGTGTTTGTGTCCTCCAATGAACACATAAGTTATGTTGCCCAATAAAAATATGCGGGAAGTACAAGTTTGCCGTGGGATACTTCGAGCCGGAGAACAATTTTGTGACATCATAAAACACCTGAAGGAACTTGTAAATATGTTCAACATTATCCCAATCATCTTCATAAAGTAAATTCTTGTAGTTAGAATCACAACTTCAAATGAAGGAAAGCCTTGAGAAAATAAAAGCACTCTCCAATATTAAGTAAGTGGAATTCCAACAAGTAGGAACATCTTGTCGCAAACTCTTCTTCTTTGACAATACCACTTGCTCAATACATTCCAAGAAGTTATGTCTTCTTGGTTGAGAACCTTTAATGTATTCATACTTTCTCGAACTTTCACCACTGATACATCAACTTCTTTCAAACCACTCTACACTATGAGATTCAAGATGTGTGCACTACAACGGATATGGAAGCATTCCCCCTTTAACAAAAGAGCATTTTGCAAACTCAGCTTGGATTTCAATTGGTTGACATATGAACCATTCACAAATGCATTATCCAAAGTCATGGAAAATACTTTGGTCTCCAGATTCCATTCAGACAACAACTTAAAAAAATTCTTGGAAAGAGTAACCACATTGTGTGGTGAGGGCATTGATTGATCGTTTTATATCAACCGGAAGTGCACGGCCGCGTTGAAGCGGTGGCAAATACGGGTCGTCCACTGGGAGGTGTGTCGACAATTTGTTTGTTCAAAGGCGAGTGGTAAAAGAAGGAGAGAAAGGTTGATTACACTAAACAACACTAAGATGCAAAAGGAAATAAAGATAAGCAATAAAACTAAACCCCATAGGGGGTAGAGAAATAATGTGAATATAAAGATGTGTGTGTGTGTGTTAAATTAAGCTCCTCACAACATGTAGTGCATGAAATCATAAAACTACATCCAACTTTGCCTCCACATGAATTAAGATAAGACTACATCATTAAAAATACAAGACAATAATTGGAATGAAGCTAAATGAACTCAAGTATAAAGACTCGACCCTACTGTGCCTCCACATGAATTAAGATAAGACTACATCATTAAAACATACAAGACATTAGCTAAGGTAAAGGCAACAAGAGCACATACACTACAAATTGTGTTTCCAATATTAACTTCATCCATATCCTAACCTTATCATTCCCCATAAAATAGGTCCACTAATCAAAGCATAAGATAAGCTTCATTCAAGAGCATTAGCATATCAAAGATAAGAGTGAAAACCCATTAGATGTTTATGGAAATCATATAAAGCTCAAGGGATAAAGATAACACACACTTAATACACTACATGATTATATCACATATTTCTCCACCCCCCAAATGGGGATGGAACTACTCACACATATTTAAACTAACTTCTATAACAAAATGAAGCATTGAACTGAAATGAAACTATACTAAGCAAGCAAGAAATACTAAAGAAACTTGAAAGGAAAGACTAAGCAAGCATGCACAAATTAAAAGACAAGATTAAAAGAAACTAGAACAATTATTTTATTAACAATGACTCACATTGAAGGTAGCATTCATCTCCACCTTGAGTTTTTGCTTCAAGGCTCACTCCTTAGTAGAGAGAATGCCACCAAGCAATGGGTAATTACAATGGAAGGTGAAGAGTTCTATTTATAGGCATGGAAAAAGTTAATCCGGGACAATCCCCCGATGTGGGACTAAACCAATACCAACAATAGACTAAGAATACACTAATACACGTACTCCACAAATCTTAGTGGATCCAGAGCAATATGGACCGCCAATTGGCGGTCTATATGATCCAGATCGCGTTGGTTTTGGTTGTGGGCTTTTCTTGATGGATATGTTGGTCTTGGATGCATCTACTTTGCTTGTTGGAGCTCCGACCCGAATCGAGTTGCCAAAATACTCCACATGATGGTGTGGAGTTTCTTGTTTTGCTCTTAGGTCCTTTGGTCTTACGATCAGGTCCTTCTCCCTTGCATCTCAGTCCCAAGGTCTCACAATTAAGTCCTTTTTCCTGCTTTTGGGTCCTTTCATGGCTCTTCTCTTCAAACCTCTTTATTCCTGAAAACTAAACATAAAACTCGTCACGTAGCATTGCTTAGGTGTAAGATAATGGATATAAGATACAAATATGAGCATGAAATGATGTCAATCAAATACCCCCACACCTAAGTTTTTTCTAGTCCCGAGCAAAAACAAAGAAAGAGAAAAACAAACGAGAAACAAGAAATCCTAACTCACTTTCGTAGGAATCACGGTTGCACTTAGCACGTGCAACAATCCGTTAAACCTCCTTGTTGCCAAGGAGGAGGAGTGTTGTCTCCTGAGGGTTTTCAGTGGATATACCCACAAAATCCGAACAAGATGCATTATTCAATCTAGACACTCGACTCGTTGGACAAATTTTGTCGATCAATGAACGCGGTAATGCTACGGGCCGACTCTATATAGGTGATCAGTCCACACCTATCCTAATGAACCATTCGTGCAAGTTAAATAAGGAATTAAGTGAAAGACATGGACAACCTCAACATCCTCAAGTGATACAAAGTGTAAGGTCCATTAAGGTTCCTATTTGTATTACCATTTTTTTTCTTTTTTTTTCTTTTCACATTTTTTTTCTTTTTCTTTTTATTAGTTGGAGCTTCATTCTCCCAGGGTCAGGTTTCGTGCATCATTGGCCATGAGGACTTACACTATCACGTACACCTTTCCCCAAATCTCCACATAGGGCAATCCCTACCACCCGTGTAACGGGAGTTCGGTCGGCGCATCCCAAGTCAAATGACTTGAAAGCACCAGGCACAAAGTCCCCTCAGACCTACTTTCCCGAGTGATAGGAGCCGTGCGAGAAGAGAGAACACCTACTCACTTATTTCTTATCTACACATGAACCAAAACCCCTACACTTAATGTCTCACAACAGAATTTAAAGGGTCCTTGACTACAACAAACTTCCTAAATTAACAAACATGAATTATTGACTCACTAGGTTCATGGTGGAATTCTTTGAATGTTTGAGCACTGAAACCCTATGATTACTCACCCCCAAGGGAAAACTGGGGTACATCCTAACGACTCGATAAATCCTAAAGCCACAGTACTAGATATCCTAATGCATCAAGTTCAAGACAATTTTGGGAGCTTTCTTTTTACTTTGCCTCTCAACGGTTTTGCACATGCTAAGCACACGCAAAACCCACAAAACATTTTCTTTCGCAAACACATGAAGATTTTGAAAGAAATGTGAAAATTTTGAAGCACTAGGCAAGCAAAAAAAGACAACTCACCCAAGGATCACGGATTGTAGATATATCGATTAAATGCAGCACACTAACATGACCCTAACAATGCAAACAAAAGAAAACACAATCGAAAGAAAAGACTCGACTGTGTACACACGTAAAACACGCCCCCCCCCCCCCCCCCCCCACACCTACTTCATGCATTGTCCTCAATGAATGCAAGCAAGATACTACATGGATTTATGCAGGAAAAAGGAGAGATCTCACCAACATGAAGTACAAAGGGAAGTGCAAGGTCATGTTGATGGACATAACCTAAATTCCCTCAAAACCTGTGAGATGCTAAAGAAGGGATACAATTACGTGAAAGAAATGGAGCCAAAATACACAAGGGTTGAGGCTCACAACAATCAATGCTCACTGAAGGAGTCTTTTATTCTACTTCTTTTTTTCTTTTTCTTTTTATTTTTTTTATAACTATGTACAAACATAAGTTCCCATCTTCATATGTGAAAAGACATCAAATGGGAACCTTAAAAGTGGGTCAATGCACTTGGAAAGGGAACATGACACCACGTGGGGCCAGAATACGCATGCGTGGCCCCCTTCACAAGGAGCACAAGATGGAATGAAAGGTTCATGAATTGGACGCAAAGGCGTCTCATTCAAAGGATCAAACTGAAAGAGCTTGAACCTCTCGAGAGTTTGGAAAATAAGGGGCAACAGAGGAAGAGTTTCTCCTGTTGCAGTACTAAAGTTATGATCGTCAATCCAAACTCTCCAACCAACAGGCTGGTGTATCGGAACGAGGTCAAGAACCTCGTTAGGCATGTCTGACACACTAGGCGAACAAAAAGTGGGTCTCATACCCAAGGTATCCTCCAAGGAACTCCTAATACCCTCATGAGCAATGTAGTTGTTTGATGTTCCATCATTTCCAAGATGATCAGGAACAATAGTGAGAGGAAAACTCTCATCAGGTTGTCTGAAATTGAGGGTACTAGGGAGCTCTTGCTCCACCAGAGGTGAGTCCTTAAGAGGCACAATATGAAGATCATGTGGCTCAAGGGCCACGGGACAAAAAGATAAGGCACAATCCTGTGCCGACTCATAATAAAGTTGGTCCAAGTTATTCTCAATTTGAATCGAATCCTCCACTAAGTGATCGTGAATTGAAACCCGAAGTCCCTCAGACTGACTAGGAGTTTGACTTTGAAAGGTTGTGCTTTGAATTTGTGGATGTGGTGGTGGTTCGATATCAAAAGATGAATCCTTATGTTGACAAGAACGATTACCCTCCACGTTCATGGAATTGTTGTGTCATTTGACTCACTTGCATTTCCATATTTTGCAAGGAATTCAAGTTGGACTTCAATAAAGTTTGAGTGGTTTCTATGAACGTTTGGAGGGTTTGTTTTAAGGAATCAAATTTGGGGTCAATAGTGAGGTCCAAGTCAGAGCTTGGGAAATTTTGGGGTGGGGTGTTGATGGGCTGAGAATGAGTCCAATGATTTGAAGTGGGGTGTTGGTAGAATTCTGGGTATTCGGGAGGAGGATACGGGGGTGAAAATGAAGTATAAGAATTTGGATAAGAATTGTCTCCCCACGAATCCATCACTCTCGGGTTGTACGCGGATGCGTAATGGTCACATTGAGCATTTTGGGAAAAGGTATGCTCATACTCAGGCTCAGGGGGAACATAAGGACATTCCCCGATAACATGACCACTCAACCCACAACAGTCGCACGGTACGGCTACTGGAGCCGCCGGTGCACTCATGTCGTCTGCCATACGCATGAAAGAGGCCAAAGTTTGTTGTAATGTCTCAGTTTGTTGACCAGCATATGATCCGACATAACTAGATTGTGGTCTAGCAGTCGGTGCCTCTCTCATGTTACCCCTATATGAAGATTGCTCAGTCACACAATGAAGATTATCCCAACCATACGGGGTGTTTGTCTGAGCCACCCCCGGTTGCATGGGTCCGGAATACCAGGAAGAATTGTCCTGGTCCAAAAAATGATATGGATGGTCGCCCATGTAACCATCTATCTCAACAAACAACTCTCGAGTCGACCACTCTCACCACCATGAGACTAAGCTCGCAAAAAGTGCTTGACTCGACCCTAAAACGCTACCAGAGAGTGTAAAGGGGAGGAGACCAAAACGTAGAAGTAGGTGAGAAGAAGATGACTCAGAGGAGAAGGGAAGAATCCCTAAAGCTAACGTGGGTGAAGGGATCAGGTAGAAGCCTAACTAGCAAGCATGACTCAAACAATGTAAGGCAATGGGTCCTTAGGCTAGACGACGCCTAACTTCGAGGTCACTAGCCTCGACACTCCTCACCTCCATACAACAAGGACCACAATGCCCAGCAAGTGATACCAGATCCGGAGATCCAGTACCTCCGACTATCGACAAGGTAGGCAACGCTGATTAGGTCATGGCGGTCTCAACTAGATTACTCTCCTAGTGCGTCCAAAATCCTAGGGCCAATATCTACTTGCTTTTATTTAAGGCTTGATTACGAGTGATTTTTGGGGCCAAGGAAAGGGTGATGAAATCCCCCACCTTATCTTTTATGGGACAACCCCTCCTTAGTAGCGTTTTGATCCTAAATCTAGCAATCAATCGCTCCAATCAAACACTCACTCACTCTTGTCCTGATGCATTTCCTACTAACTAATGCATGGGCATACGAGATGCATGAATGAGTGTAGTAAATTGCGTACCTCACGCCAACACTCAACAACTGAAAATAAAGCTAAAAGAAAAGACAACTATATGCCTAAGTCAATACATGATGCGTGACCTAAACAAATAAGAACGTCTAGTCTTTTGCTTTGGATTTTAAGGCCAAGTTGATTAATGGGGGAGTGATTAATGATCTGGGAGCAAACAATAAGTCACAGTATGCAAAATAGGGCTCCAAGATAACACAAATTTCAGAACTAACTACCAGAAAAAATTTGAAAGAAGGAAACCCTAACCAGGCCGCCAATTGGCGGTCCTTTTGGAGCTTCTGTTCCTCAAACTTGTCCAGTAGCCTCCCCTTGATCCGATGGTTCCCTGAAACTAAGCAAAACCGGAAACAAAAAATTAAAAACCCCTCGAATTGTCCAAACCAACGTCTCAACAGAGCACCTCAAGAAGGCGGACGAGATGTAAGAGTGATTCTTGCAAAAGAATAATGAATGTTATACTATCACTCACCGCAAGTACACGGCCGCGTTGAAGCGGTGGCAAATATGGGTCGTCCACTGGGAGGTGTGTCGACAATTGGTTTGTTCGAAGGCGAGTGGTAAAAGAAGGAGGGAAAGGTTGATTACACTAAACTACACTAAGATGCAAAAGGAAATGAAGATAAGCAATAAAACTAAACCCCATAGGGGGTAGAGAAATAATGTGAATATAAAGATGTGTGTGTGTGTGTGTTCAATTAAGCTCCTCACAACATGTAGTGCTTGAAATCATAAAACTACATCCAACTTTGCCTCCACATGAATTAAGATAAGACTACATCATTAAAACATACAAGACAATAATTGGAATGAAGCTAAATGAACTCAAGTATAAAGACTGGACCCTACTATGCCTCCACATGAATGAAGATAAGACTACATCATTAAAACATACAAGACATTAGCTAAGATAAAGGCAACAAGAGCACATACACTACAAATTGTGTTTCCAATATTAACTTCATCCATATCCTAACCCTATCATTCCCCATAAAATAGGTCAACTAATCAAAGCATAAGCTAAGCTTCATTCAAGAGCATTAGCATATCAAAGATAAGAGTGAAAACCCATTAGATGTTTATGGAAAGCTAAGCCACTTATTTTGAGTTGTTTTATGCCCACATAGTGTATGATGAAATGATAGGTTAATGCTCTCATTGTTGTTTCATGGCATGAGATTGTGCATCGATTTGTTTTGCCAATTGGGGTCTAAAATAATATTCTTTATGGGCATTGCATGGCATTTGGTAATATTATTGTGCAAGCTAGGAATGAAATTACAACCATTGGATGTCAAAATGTTTGTTCATTCAACTGTATTGAAACAATGGAAATGTCATTGTTATTGGCTTTCATGGTTTTTGAATAACAGGTAAAGGGATTGATTTGTCTCATCAACCTAATGAGTATATTTGGATTTGGATAAGAGTGCATCGTTCATCACTTTCCTCTAAGGATAATGAAGAATCATTGGATGAATGAACATGAATTTGTATTGGGTGGGGGCTACCTTAAGATAGGAACTAGGTAGCATATCTGTCACTACTTCATTGTATATTAGCATATATGTTAATGGCCAGGATTGGAAAGACGCATCGATAAGAAATGATTATTGCAACTCCTTTTTTTCATTTTTAAACACTAACTATGTGTGCTTCTTTTTTAGTGAGATGAACATTATATCTGAATGAGATAGTTGGTTGCTTATCGATTTCACCAGATATAATTGCCTTGAATTGTAGAATGATTGAAAGAAATGTGATTGTAATTGCCATCTTGAGTTGCCTTGGACATAGGAGATAATTGATGAATTTCTTGTCAATATTCATAACTTCATTCACCTTCGATGGAAATAGAATTGGAATGATTATCTATTGTGGTTCAACACTTATATGAACTTGAGGATTTACCAAAGTAGTTGTAGTCCTAGTGCACTAAGGTGATTGATATAGGTTTTAATCTCACGTTGATGATGAGAACTATGATGCATGTTTGTGCTCTAGTTCATATTGTCTACTGATAGTTATTAATTAGAAAGGTAACTAAGACGCATACGTGTGCTCTAGTTCATACTGCTTATTCATTGTAATTGATGAATGAGAAATATGATGCATGATTATGCTCTAGTTCATTATGCCGTATTGTCAATTGAAGTTCCATAGAGAAGTGTGAATTATGATTCACATTTATGTTCTAGTTCTTTAAATTGTTTTGTGGCTGAGAAATTGGTTAACCATATAGAAATGATGAGAACTATGATGCATGTTTGGGCTCTAGTTCATATTGTCTACTGATAGTTATTAATTGGAAATGGAACTAAGACACTTACTTATGCTCTAGTTCATACTGCTTATTGATTATAATTGATGAATGAGAAACATGATGCATGATTATGCTCTAGTTCATTATGTCATATTGTCAATTGAAGTTCCATATAGAAGTGTGAACTATGATTCACATTGATGTTCTAGTTCTTTTTAAATTGTTTTGTGGCTGAAAATGGGTTAACCATAACTCCTAATGAAGTTGAGTTAGTACCCTATTTAATCTTTTCTCACTCATTGCAACTAAAGCTGGGTGGCGTTGTCTATGTAGACAAATTTGTGGTCTGTCATGTTTAAGTGGTATTTAAACTTTACACTCAGCATTTTGTCTTACAATTGAAGTCGTGCCTTATGTTGTGGTGTTCATGGATTTAATTGTTGAGATACAACGATTTTTCACAAAATCATGTTTTCACGTTCGACTTTTGAGCCTATTGAATATTTGACGTTTTAATCAAATACTGCGTGTCTTGATTGAGATTCGCATTTGTGCTAAGTATTGTACCATATATAATTGCTTTCCATAAGTTGTGTTAACCTTGATGTTAATTTATAATCTTGATGAAGATGGAAATGCTTGTAGTAGGACTACATAAGTGTATTTAATCATTTGTTTGTAATATGCGACCTTGCTAGTTGGTCTTCTTAATGATTGATTTCAATGGTTGTTGCAAGTCACTACTGAAATGATTGGTATAATTGTAGGCAATGTTATTATCCTATTGTCTGATGTGATTTGAATCCATTAATTCGTGTGTGTTAGCACGAGTTATTCATATAAACTAGTGAGTTCTAGTTAATTATCATTCATGCTGGACAAGGAATGTTGAATTCTATCATTGACTTGTTGCTCACATGTTAGTGAGTAAATTATGATGTAATTATTACCACATACATGATACATAACCAATAAGTTGATGAATATTGATAAACCCAACTGTGAGTTATTCCGATGGGATAACAAGTGTGATAAAATACACACTACCGATGTAATACTGTAAAATGAATGGTGTGTTTGGCATTATTGGCTCTAAGGTGCATTCTGACTCTTTAGAGTACTGGCTCTATAGAACATATTGGTCTGACGAGGTAAATGTCTTTATGAGATTAGTGGCACTAGTAGGACTGTAGATACAGATTTAATATCTATCGTATTGACACAGGTTGATGTATGGGACCCCATGATAAATTGATAACATTTATGTTTGAGGACATAAACATGCTAAAAATATTTTGAATTATTGAATGAGAGTAGGGAAGGGTCATACATTAACCAGAAGACCACACATGTCAGCAGTGGGAATTCTTTGGAATTCCCAATACATTTATGTATCATTGATTGATTCGAAGAACCGGATTGAAATCGAATTGACCAAAATTGCATACCATCTTGGTCATTGAATCCTTTATGATTCTTTCAATGTTTATTTTGAATGAACCTTGAATAGTTCGCATTTTGTATAATGCCATTTTTATACATTGTTGCTCAATTGATGGTTGTAGTAATACCATAGTTCAGACTTAAGAGCATCTAGTTGCTTTACTGACATCGTTAATGGTTTATTTCTTTGAATTGTTTAACCATCTAATTTTTTGTTCTAATTTAGACCATTGGGATACTTCGTTTTATAAACTCACATTGTTGTGGCCCTATCTTTTTGCAGGCAACCATCAGACATCAGGGGTGTTTGCTTAGCAAGGTTTTGACATGTAGTTGCATGGTGATGACTACAGAATTTGGTTGTTGTCTCTATGCACAGGAAACTTACATTGGTGTCACACTTGTTACTCTTTTGAGGTTGTATATGTAAAACCATTTGGGTATATTTCACTATGTTTATCGAGTTTCAATCATTTTGTCAAACTCTAACTTTTGACTCTAATGGAGCTCATTTCTTCCCATTTTATCTGTCGATTGGATTTTCTTTTTGTAATTGTCTCCTTCCCACAATCTTATCATTTTTGTGACTTCAGCTTCCGTTTTGTCGTGCGGAAGGGGACGTTACACTTATACATTCACTTTATAGAATGAAGCAAACCTGGTTTGACGAGCTTTATGAGTTTTCGACAATAACTCAATGTTCTTCTCAATCAATAGGTATATGAAGAGGACTCTAATTCACATGGCCCCCATGACCAGTAATCAAAAAACGTTGGACATGTTCAAGGGACACTGACAGGTATGCTAAGATGGATGTTGTAAGCAACTGTCACCTTTCCTTAAGCTAATAAATATTATGAAAAGGGAAGGCCTACTCAGACACACCCGTGGAGTGAGCATTGAAGAACAAATGCACGTCTTCTTGTTTGTATTAGGACATGCAGATGTGAACAAGAAATTGCAAGATGAATTTCAACATTATTGTGAGACTATTAGTCATCATTTCAATTATGTCCTAGACGCATTAACAATTTGGGCTTGTGATATCATTAAGTCTAGGGACAACTTCAATGAAACACAAATCTAGTGGGAAGTTAATTCTACCCCTTTTCAAAGACTATGTAGGTGCATTAAACGACACTCATGTCCATGTAATTGTCCCAAAGAAATTCCAAATTCAGTATTGCTCTCGTCGAGATCCGAAGCACACTACATAGAACAATTATATGCACTAAAGATTACAAACTAGGAAATATTAGAACAAGCTAAATAGTAGAGAAAGAGTACATACCACATCTTGAACTTGATATTGGTTGTCCATAGGATTAAATATAAACTTGAGCATTAGGATTTCGTCCATGCCTAGTTTGGACGACTTAACTGATCATATCGGTAGTCGTTAGCTTCTTACTGGATTCCTCCAATTGGACGACAGATTTCCTATTGGATGACCCAATCCCTTTGGAATGGTTTTGGATTTTACTCCAACAATCATTTTGTTTGTTGTCTTAGGAGACTATTTCCCTTGTCCATTTTGGAAGACCGATCTTCGATTAGTGAACTGTTTATAACTTGGCTTCAAGTGCATAACGACTCTTTCCACATGCCAATGTAGTTGTTGGACTCACATCGACTCTTTCCAGTCGATTAGACATTTTGAAACGGGTCGTAGTTTTTTGACATCCAAATGCCAGTATTTTTTGAGGGCATTAAACTCTCCATTTAAGCTGCTAACCAGAAATCGGTTTGTGCTGGTTGGATAGACCACCGATTTAGGATGCATCCAAATGCACCCCTAATACTGCTAAAGTTTAGCAAAGTGCATGCTCATATGAATCTAAATATCATGTGCATCATCTAAATGTCGTTTTAAATTTGAAATAACTAGAAGTTAGTAGTCCATCATCATCTAAGAGTATATGTTGATGTAGAAACCAATGTTTTAAAAAATGTTTTATGCAATGATAATTTGCAACAATAATATGAAGGCAAAATTTTAAATTATTTTAAAAAAATTTCAAAATAAACCTCCTTTGAAAAAAATCCACACTAGACCCACTGCCACCACATGATGACACGTGGCGGATGCGGGTCTTGTTTCTTAGTGTGTACAGAACTCGACGTCTCAGACAACGAGTTTTGAAAAAAAAAACTTTGTAGAACGCGGTGCTGCCATTGTCGAGTTCTGTATAGGGAAACACTTAAGAACAATTTGTACCAAATTGGACTCGGCAACATCAGTGTCGAGTTCTCTTTGATAGAACTTGGCACTGGTGTTGCCGAGTTCTCCTTGATAGAACTGGGCACTGGTGTTGCCTAGTTCTCCTTGATAGAACTCGACAACACTAGTGCCGAGTTCAATTTTAATTTTTATTCAATCTATAAAATCAAAGGAGAGATCGTGCATGGGGCAGTTTATGTTGGCTTTTTGGCCCTTTAATCTTAATTTTGATGATTAACAAACTAATAGTATGTATAACTTCAATTACAACATCACACACATCATATTGTAAAATTGCATAGATATTGTGTATTCCTAAAAACGTAGCTGATCAAACCAAGGGACTAATCAACTTCAAGATCAAGGCTCAAGACTTGCAATCAAAGCTCAAGGTCTTCATATGTAATTTTCCATTTATTTGAGTTATAGGATCAAATGTACACTTGATGCACAAAAGGATAAACTCGTTTGCCTCGTTCGACCGTGTCCTTGTCGGTTTACCGAATCTGGTTCCCACGGATAACCGAGTGTTTCTCGGTGAACCATTTCGTATAGAGTCAGTAACCACTTAATCTCCTGGAACCCTTGTCTCGGTGTACCGAACCTTATCCAGTCAACCGTCTCCTTAGAGTCAGTAAAAACTCGATCTCCTGGAATCCTTGTTTCGGTGTACCGAACCTTTGTCGGTCAACCGTATCCTTAGAGTCAGTAAAAACTTGATCTCCTGGAATCCTTGTTCGGTGTACCGAACCTTACCCGATCGACCGTTTCCCTATTCCCAGTAGCTTCGAAATCTCTCTGGTCATCTCTATTCAGTATTCCGAAGATGGATCGGTCATCCGAATTCTCTTGTGTCTTTCGGCCTAAACGACTTCATCTTATTGGATCACGTGGCACAAACTAACTCCACCAGACTTATAATTTGTCGTTTAGCCACACACTTGAAACTTCCATACCGGTCTACCGATAATGCTTCGGATTACCGAAGTGTTCTTTTCTATCCGAACATAACGTCTATTTTTCCACGTAATATTTCGACCGTTATCGATAAACCAATTTCCCATACAATGTCAGCCGAAAACCCGCACATGTATCGGTCAACCGAACTTGCCATGGTTTACCGAACATGATCACCAAGTCGCACAACATCTTTACTGTCCATTTTGAACGGTGCACCGAAGTGGTCTCGGTCAACCGAAGTTAATTATCCGATATTAGGAAAAAGTTACTGGAAGTTGGTGAACGGTTATCCGACCTATAATTGGTTAACCGAGTTCTTGTTTCTGACCATTTCTCGGACTACCATTTGGATAACGGTCGACCGAATCTGTCTCGATTTCTGCCCGAGCTCAAGTCACATCATGTTTTCCCTTGGTCTAATTCTCACCAACTTACCAATAACGGCTCTATTTGTTTTGAAGGCTTTATAAGCTTCACTTAAGAGACACATTCACCACCTTACTTGCAAAATATCATTCCTACTCTTGTGCTCTCAATCTTCAAGCCTTCAAAGCTCCACCAACTCTCATACTTCCACTAAATTCACTCCAAGCTTAAATCATATCCTTCAGTGCATTCAAGTTAGAGTTCAACAACCACATTCAATTTCCATTGTGTTGTAAAGCTTCGAGGAAGCAACCTCTCGGGTTGTGAGAGGAGATCCGAGCAAGGCGAGGTTGTTCGCAATGCTCCGATTGTAATAGGGTTTATCTTCGACCCGGAATGAAGATAATAGTGAATTCTCGAGTAGGGATCGGAGGATCGATCGGAACTTGAGGAGAGGACTAGATCACAGTGGTGTGATCGAACCTCTATAAATCTTCGAAGTCATCTTGTGGTTTGCATTCTTTCCCTTATTATTTTTATTGTGCAATTGTTCAATAAAATTAGGAGATAATCTATTCACCCCCTTGAATTAAAAAGAACTTTACTTGATGGTTTCTCCCATAGTTAGGTACACTCCATGCTCGTTATGTTCTTAATAACAACCTTGCATTGCTCATATTAATCACATAGGTTAGTGTTGTAAATGATAGGTCTTGTCATGAGGTACTTCTTATGCATTAACAAACACTAACCACACTTGAGCTTATTGTATGCATTCACCACACTTATTTCATGTGCACACACACACTCCACCCCTTAGGGGTTTTCCATTCCTGAGTTTTATCTCCTTTCATTAGTTGATTAGTTTAGTTTTTTTTGTCATTTCATTTCATGCTTTCTAGTTTTCTAGTTTAGATTAGTGTAGTTTAGTGTAATCAATCTTTCTCTCCATTCTTTACCACTCGCCTTGGAACAAACCAAAAGTCGTCACACCTCCCTGTGGATCGACCCGTATTTGTCACCTCTTCAACGTGGTCGTGCACTTGCGGTTTAATATAAAACGAATCAATCAAGTTTTTGGCGTTGTTGCCGGGGAGGTGCTCTGTCCAGACTTTGGTTTGGACGATTCGAGTGGTTTTAAAAAAAATTGTTTTAGTTTTGCTTTGTTTCAGGGAACCACCAGATCAAGGGGAGTCAACTGGACAAGTTTGAGCACAAAAGACTCAACAGTGACCGCCAATCAGTGGTCTGGGACCGCCAATTGGCGGCCTGGTGAGCATCTTTCGTCTTCATTTTTGTTCTAGTAGTTTGTGATTTGATATTAGTTGTTTGGGAGCACAATCTTGCATGTTCTGATTTCTAGTTTGCTCCAGACCATTAAACCAATCCCCATTAATCAACTTGGCCTTAAAATTTAAAGCAAAAGACTAGACATTCTTACTTGTTTAGGTCACGCATCATGTAATTGACTTAGGCACGTAGTTGTTTTTTCTTTTAGCTTTATTTTCAGTTGTTGAGCGCTGGCGTGAGGTACGCATTTCCTACACTCATTCATGCATATTGTATGCCCATGCATTAGTTAGTAGGAATTGCATCAAGACTAGAGTGAGTTGAGTGTTTGATTGGAGCGTTGATTGCTAGATTTAGGATCAAAACGCTACTAAGGAGGGGTTGTCCTATAAAAGATAAGGTGGGGGATTTCATCACCCTTTCCTTCGCCCCAAAAATCACTCTTAATCAAGCCTTAACTAAAAGCAAGTAGACATTGGCCCTAGGATTTCGGGCGCACTTGGAGAGTAATCTAGTTGAGACCGTCAAGGCCTGATCGGCGTTGCCTACCTTGTCGATAGTAGGAGGTACTGGATCTCCATATCTGGTATCACTTGCTGGGCATTGTGGTCTTCGTTGTAGGGAGGTGAGGCGTGTTGAGGCTAGTGACCTCGAAGATAGGCGTCGTCTAGCCTAAGGACCAATTGCCTTACATTGTTTGAGTCGTGCTTGCTAGTTAGGCTTCTACCTTCACCTTTTACCCACGCTAGCTTTAGGGATTCTTCCCTTCTCCTCTGAGTCATCTTCTTCTCACCTACCTCTACGTTCTATTATCCTCCCCTTTACACTCTCTGGTAGTATTTTAGGGTCGAGTCGAGCACTTTTTGCGAGTTTAGCCTCGTGGTGGTGAGAGTGGTTGACTCTAGAGTTCTCTATTGAGATGGATGGTTACATGGGCGACCATCCATATCATTGTTGGGACCAGGACAATTCGTCCTGGTATTCCGGACCCATGCAACCTGGGGTGGCTCAGACGAACACTCCGTATGGTTGGGATAATCTTCATTGTGTGACTGAGCAATCTTCATATAGGGGTGATATGAGAGAGGCACCGACTGCTAGATCTCCATCTAGTTACGTCGGATCATATGTTGGTCATCAAACTAAGACATTTCAAGAAACTTTGGCCTCTTTCATGCATACGGTAGACGACATGAGTGCACCGGTGGCTCCAGTAGTCGTACCGTGCGACTGTTGTGGGTTGAGTGGTCATGTTATCGGGGAATGTCCTTATGTTCCCCCAGAGCCTGAGTATGAGCATACATTTTCCCAAAATGCTCAATATGACCATTACGCATCTGCGTACAACCCGAGAGTGATGGATTCGTGGGGAGACAATTCTTATCCAAATTCTTATACTTCATTTTCACCCCAGTATCCTCCTCCCGAATACCCAGAATTCTATCAACACCCCACTTCAAATCATTGGACTCATTCTCAGCCCATCAACACCCAACCCCAAAATTTCCAAAGCTCTGACTTAGACCTCATAGTTGACCGCATACCTGATTCCTTGAAACAAACTTTCCTAACATTCATGGAAACCACTCAATAGTCCATACAAAATATGGCACTGCAAGTGAGTCAAATGACGCAGCAATTACATAAACGTGAGGAGAGTAACTTTTCTTGTCAACATGGGGATTCATCTTTTGATATCGAACCACCACCACATCCACAAATTCAAAGCACAATCTTTCAAAGTCAAACTCCTAGTCAGTCTGAGGGACTTGGGCTTTCAATTCACGATCACATGGTGGAGGATTCGATTCCAATTGAGAAAAACATGGACCAATTTCATTGTGAGTCGGTACAGGATTGTGACTTATCTTTTTGTCCCGTGACCCTTGAGCCACATGATCTTCATGTTTTGCCTCATAAGGACTCACCTCTGGTGGAGCAAGAGCTCCCTAGTACCCTCAATTTCAAACAACCGGATGAGAGTTTGCCTCTCACTATTGTTCCTGATCATCTTGGAAATGATGGAACATCAAACAACTACATTGCTAATGGGGGTTTTAGGAGTTCCTTGGAGGATACCTTGGGTAAGAGACCCACTTTTTGTTCGCCTGGTGAGTCGGACATGCTTAATAAGGATCTTGACCTCGTTCTGACGCACCAACCTGTTGGTTAGAGAGTTTGGATTGACGATCATAACTTCAGCACCGCAACGGGAGAAACTCTTCTTCTGTTACCCCATATTTCCCAAACTCTTGAGAGGTTCAAGCTCTTTCAGTTTGATCCTTTGAATGAGATGCCTTTGTAGGATTTCATGTTTAATTATACATATATATTTTCGAATTTTTTTTTTGTATAATAAGGATCAATTTTCAATTTTCTATAATTTATTTCATGCATGCATCAATTTGTTTCAATATCTAGTTTCAAAACATTATTAAAACAAATTTGGACTCCGAAATTCATACCTAGAAGTTCTCTAAAACTTCTTGAAGATTCGGAGACGTTGGGGATGCTCCTCGCTGCGCCGGATGCCTCCGAGTATTCACCAAACTCTAAACAAGATCGGAGAGAGGGAAGCTAGTCTCTCAATCTCCGATAGGGTTTAGAATCCAATTACTAACCCCTCTTTAATTCTCTTGAGAAGATGATCTCTTAAGAACTAAAACTAAACTTAAGAATTAAGGGATTTTCGTGGATAATTATGGAGAGAGAATTTTTTTTGCACAAGAAATAATGAATGAATTAATTGGGTAATGAAATAAGCTTGTATTTATAAGCTCTCTCCAAATTACCTATTCATGTGCAACCCCTTGCTCATGATCTCATGCAAAATTCCATCTAACCATCCATTATTTATTAATAAATAATATTAGCCACGAATTAAATCAATTATGGACCAATTCCATGCATGATCTAATTAATTCTTAAATTAATTCTGCATAAAACCGTCTGACCAGTCGACCGTTTGCGAGGTCCGGTCGACCGTTTCGACCGAGTTTCGGTCGACCGATCCATATTCTTGGTCGACCGTTCGTAACAAAAAGGGTTATCGCAATGTTCGGTCGACTGACCGAGAATACTCGGTCGACCGAAAACGAACAGACGAAATTCTCGTTACGCTCGATACACATCCGGTCGAACGTGCAACATTGCGGTCGACCGCGCAACATTCGGTCGACCGTTTATGGTCTAGCGGTCGACCGTTTTTGCACAGTGCATGCAGACTTGTCAAATTTCGGTTTAACCCCTACAAAATTTGACATTTCGGAATTAGTAGTAAATTCACAACTTATGTAACATATTATCCTATGTAATGATCAATCATTACACCCCATAATATTTACATCACATATGAATTAAATTTAGATTCTAATTATGTTATAAATCACAACATAATTTTGATTTTGCTTGTTCACCCCATGTGTCATATTTTCTACATGAAACCCGACACATCCTATGAACTCAAAATCCCCATTTCTTGTTTCCCAAATTTGTGGTGTGACCTATGGGAGGATCTAAATTAAGTTGGCAGTGATATTAAGAGCTTAATATCACAAGCTATAAGCGGTATCTAGCTACACATTATAGCTCCCAATTAATTAGATGTCTTAATTCCACTCGAACCAAAACCCGATCCAACTAGTGATGGAGTGCACCACTTGTGTCCGTCCCTTGCCTCATGATATTAAGAATACACACAAAGTAGTATTGTGTCATCTTTGTATTAGTATTCATTTCTTGATCTCTTTAAGCTAGTTATAAATATGTGACTTTACTCAAATCACATTGTGCACATTATAACTTTGCTTTATCAAGGGGCCCACTAATATCATCACTCAATTAAGAGGGGCAATGATAGTCTTTTGACTAACTATCTTCTCCAACAAAAGTTGTACTTAACCAACCAATGCCTTTACACTACACTGATCGATAGTTCAAGACACTGATCTAATTAAGTATTCCTTAAGTGATTAGATATAAGTCTCATATCAAAGGACCAAAAGACACAGTAAAATATTAATGACACAGAAACACATTTCTATAATATTTTACTTATTAAGTCTATTCAGTATACAAAAGTAATATTTTCCTCTTTTGTGTACCCGTGTTGTCACTCACTTGTAGAGCTACAATGATCTATGACCAACACGACAATCTTAACCTGGTAATTAATGTCCCATGTTAATTACCATGATTGCGAATATCTTTTGTTTTATGTAAACCAATATCTTTTAGAGCTCTACGGTTAAGGGCCAAGAGCCTCTTCCTTAACACTTCTAAAAGACGAATAACATAAACAAGGAACAAAATGATTTCTCATTCAATTCATAATAATTGACATTTAAAAGTAAAACTTTTAGAACACATTCCCTTCAGCCTTTGCATCCAATTCATGAACCTCTCATTTCATCTTGTGCTCTTTGTGAAGGGGGTCCACGCATGAGTATTCTAGCCCCGCGTGGTGTCATGTTCCCTTTCCAAGCGCATTGACCCACTCCTGAGGTTCTCATTCGATGTCTTTTGACAAATGAAGATGGGAACTTATGTTTGTACATAGTTATATATAAAAAAAAGAAAAAAAAAGAAAAAGTACAATAAAAGACTCCTTCAGTGAGCATCGATTTTTGTGGGCTCCAACCCTTGTGTATTTGGGCTCAATTTCTTTCACGTATTTGTATCCCTTCTTTAGCGTCTCACAAGTTTTGAGGCAGTTCGGGTTTGTGTCCATCAACATAACCGCGAACTTCCCTTTGTACTTCACGTTGGTGAGATCTATCCTTTTTCATGCATAAATCCATGTAGTATCTTGTTCGCATTCATTGAGGACAATGCATGAAGTAGGTGTGGGTGTTGGATTTCGTGCCCTATTATATGTATACATTTTTCGAATTTTTATAAACATATAGGATCGAAACATTCATATTTTCTTCGATTTTCATATAGACATGCATTTGTTTGTCCTAATTGCTTAACATGCATTAGAACAAACAAACAATTGCAAAGAGGATCATACCTAGAGGTTCTCTAAAACCTATTGAAGATCCGGAGTCACGTTGCAGGTCGAATCACCCGGTGGATTGCCTCCGAGTATTCACCAAACTCTAAACAAGATTGGAGAGAGAAGAGCTAGCCTCAAATTTCTCCAATAGGGTTTAGAATCCAATTACTAACCTCTCTTTAGTTCCCTTGAGAAGGAGATCTCTGAAAACTAAAACTAATCTTAAGAATTAAGGAAATTTCGTGGAGAATTGTGGAGAGAGATTTTTGCATGATAAAATAATGAATTAATTAATGAGGTAATGAGATAAACTTGTATTTATAAGTTCTCTCCAAATTACATATTCGTGTGCAACCTCTTGCCCATGATTTAATGCAAACTTCCATCTAACCATCCATTATTTGCTAACAAATAATCTCAGCCACGAATCAAATCAATTATGGACCAATTCCATGCATGATCTAATTAATTCTTAAATTAATTCTGCAGAAAACCGTCTGGACCGGTCGACCGTTTGGAGGTTCGATCGATCGTTCGAACCAAGTTTCGGTCGACTGTTCGACCTTCGGTCGACCGTTCGCAACAATAAAATATTTCATCGCAATGTTCGGTCGACCGACCGATAGATTCGGTTGACCGTTCCGAACAGACGAAAATTCCCTGTTATCGGTCGAGTCGTGTCCGGTCGACCGTGTACTGATCGGTCGACCGTGTACTGATCGGTCGACCGTTTACGGTTAACCGGTCGACCGTTTTGCACAGTACTGCAAACTTGTCAAATTTCGGTTTAACCCCTACAAAATTTGACATTTCGAGATTAGTAGTAAATTCACAACTTATGTAACATATTATTCTATGTAATGATTAATCATTACACCCCCATAATATTTACATCACATATGAATTTAATTTAGTTCTAATTATGTTATTAATCACAACATAATTTTGATTTTGCTTGTTCACCCCATGTGTCATATTTTCTACATGAAACCCGACACATCTTATGAACTCAAAATCCTCATTTCTTGTGGTGTGACCTATCGGAGGATCTAAACAAAGTTGGCAGTGATATTAAGAGCTTAATATCACAAGCTATAAGCGGTATCTAGCTACACATTATAGCTCCCAATTAGTTAGATGTCTTAATTCCACTCGAATCAAAACCCGATCCATTTAGTGATGGAGTGCACCACTTGTGTCCGTCCCTTGCCTCATGATATTAAGAATACACACAAAGTAGTATTGTGTCATCTTTGTATTAGTATTCATTTCTTGATCTCTTTAAGCTAGTTATAAATATGTGACTTAACTCAAATCACATTGTGCACATTATAACTTTGCTTTATCAAGGGGCCCACTAATATCATTACTCAATTAAGAGGGGCAATGATAATCTTTTGACTAACTAGCTTCTCCAACGAAAGTCATACTTAACCAACCAATGAATTTACACTACACTTATCGATAGCTTAAGACACTAGTCTATTCAGACATTTCTTAAGTGATCGGATATAAGTCTCATATCAAAGGACCAAGGACACAGTAAAATATTAATGACACAGAAACACATTTCTATAATATTTTACTTATTATGTCCATTTAGAATACAAAAGTAATATTTTCCTCTTTTGTGTACCCGTGTTGTCACTCACTTGTAGAGCTACAATGATCTATGACCAACAAGACAATCTTAGCTCGGTAATCAATGTCCCATGTTAATTACCATGATTGCGAATATCTTTTGTTTTATGTAAACCAATATCTTTTAGAGCACTACGGTTAAGGACCAAGGGCCTCTTCCTTAACACTTCTAAAAGACGAATAACATAAACAAGTAACAAAATGATTTCTCATTCAATTCATAATAATTGACATTTAAAAGTAAAACTTTTAGAACACATTCCCTTCAATCTCCCACTTGTTATCAAAGTTTTCTTTCACATACATTCTCAATGCATAAAACATTAATAACTAGGGTAACCTTCCCAAATCACCTATCAAGCCAATCCACATGGATCCTCGGATCCATGGACTCGAAATATATTTCGTCTCTTGGCTTGGTATGAAGGTTTGTTGAATGGATCAGTTGTGTCACTGTTGTGTCCACCTATTTATTTATTTTGTCTTTCGTTGGTGATTGAGTTAGCTGTAGTGATATTACTCCTAACTATACTAGCTCATACCTCCACCTTCGATAATGATGACGCATCATCATTCCAACCTCCTATTGTCAAGAATCCATATGAGAATTGCATCAAAATAGCCCTCGGCTATTTTCTCATTTGTGCTCCATAAACAAGAACCTTATCTTTAGTCCGGTTAAGGTACCTCAGAATATTCTTGACCGCAATCCTACGATTAGGACTTGCGTTGGATTGGTGACCTCTTGTCACGTTCAGAGCATACGAGATGTTGAGTCTTGAGCAAGTCATCGTGTACATGGTCCTTCCTTTTGCCGAAGCATAAGGGATACCTTCATGTACTCCAAGTCTTTGCGTGATTGAGCTCGTTGAGACTTCTTGAGTTGCACACCTATACTCATACTTATTGGCACATTGTCCACATCGGAATTGTTCACACTGAACATTTCCAAGACCTTGTCAATGTATGCACGTTGACTGAAGCGATGAGTCTACGGGATGTATCTCAATGTATCTTGATTTTCAAGATGTGTTGAGCCTCATCCATTTCTTTTCATTGAAAATGAAATCTCTCGTTTGCTAATGTAAAGGTATATGATTGCTCATGAGCAATATGTCATCGACATATGAGATCAGAAGTACTACATGGCTCCCACTAATCTCCTTGTATCAACAAGGTTTTCCTTTACTTTGAATGAAGTGAATCTTCTTCACCTCTTTGTCAAAACGGTTGTTCCAACTCCTCGATGCTTGCTTCAATCCATAAGTGGATTCTCGAAACTTGCATTTCTTCTCGCTATTATTTGGATCATCAAAACCTTGAGGTTGTACCATGTACATATCCTCCTCCAAGTTCCCATTTAAGGAATGCCATTTTAATATCCATCTTCCATATCCCACAATTGTGAAATGCGGTAATAGTGATCATAATCCGAAAAAAAATTAACATGGCAACTTCTCAAAAATTTCATCAAAGTCAATTTCTTGAATTTGAGTATAACTTTTGCTACAAGCCTTGCTTTGTAGGTTGTCAAGTTACTATCCATGTCTATCTTCCTCCTAAAAGCTCATTTATACCAAATGATATTTTCTCTTGAGGAAGGCAAATCAAGTTCCATACTTGATTATCATACATGGATTCTACTTCAGATTCCATGGCCTTTAACCATAGTTTGGAGTCTTTTCTTTCCATTGCTTCTTGGAAGGTCGAGGGATCTTTGGTATCTAGTACCATGATCTCATGAAGTCCCACACACTTATTGGGTTTCTTCCTTCCCTCATTGACCTTCTTAGTTCTTTTGGTTCTTCTTGTGTCTCTCGAACTTCTTCCATAATTTCTTGAGGAATAGATTCATGTTCGACTCTCGAACGCACACCTGGTGGGGATGATTGAGATTCTCTCACAATTTCTGTTAAGGATCTCTCGCTTATGCTCCCACCAACCAAATGAATCTCGGTTGGGCCTTCATGATTTTGAATGCAACAGTCATATCATGATCTTGTAGAGTATCTTGAGTTTCCCCAAGCTTAACTCTACTACCACTACTTTTCTCTTTTCCAGAAATTCCAGAAAAACCATATCTCTCTCTACAATCTTTCGATTGGAGGTGATACATCAAAAGTAGTATCCTCTTGTCACATGAGGACAACCTATAAAGAAGCACTTATCCGCTTTTGGTTGAAGCTTGGTCGACATCAATTTCTTGAGGTATACCTCACAACCCCAAACCTTGAGAAAGTTGAGTTTAGGTGTCTCTCCACAACTCACAAGACATTTTCTCCACGGATTTGGATGGAGTATTATTTTGTGAGTTTGTCATTATTTGTAGTGCACAATTCCAAAAGTAAATAGGCAATTTAGATTGACTTATTATTGATCGAACCATGTCGAGCAATATCATGTTCCTACTTTAGGAATGAGTCAAATTAGGTATCCTAAGCACTCACCCCTACGAACCTTTCATAGAGAGTCGACATTCTTGTTGAGTTGGTTCACTACTCCATCCTTGAATTCCTTGAACTTGTCAAAGAATTCACTTTTGCTTCCCATTAGACAAATATAGCCATAATAACTATAGTTGTCCGTGAACAAAATGAAGTACCTTAAACCATCTCTTGCACTTTGTACTTATCGGAGCATATACATTAGAATGTATCATATCCAATTAGTTATTCGTTTTCGTTCCTTTCTTCTTGAAAGGTCTCTTGGTCATTTATTTGACCAATCCGATAGTGCTACAAGATTGTATCATTCACGTGAGTTATCTTAGTTCCTTTTGTTATTGTTTGTTTGAGTTTGTTTATTATTCATTTCAAGCAAATAGAAACCATTCTATACGAATGTATTTGCATAGAAAATTCCATTCTTCGATACATACAAGCAAGAATTAAAATATTTATTTATTAAAATTTATCCATATCTAAAACTTGATACAGAAACGTTCTTGCTAATCGAAGGCATATAACAAACATTCTTCAAAGCATAAATTTAAATCACTAGACTATTGAAGTTCCATAGAATCTTGTACAATCGCAGCGATGCTTGTACTATTTCCAATCTTCAATATCATCTCGTTCTCCACGAGTTCCTTCCTGTCCTTTAATAGCTGCACATCAAAATTATGTGAGCACAAGATCCGGTAACTATTACCAAATGAAGGACAGAGGTGATTAAATTTATCTCAATAACAAACATACCTACGATGTTTCTCGGGCGCCTACGTTCAATCATCCCATTTTCAAGGTCTTCCTTGTACTTGGGGCAATCAGGTCGGATGTGTCCCTTTTCACCGCAGTGAAAGCACTCCGTGTTGGGAGTTGGAGATTTGAAAGATTTCCCCCTTGAGGCACTCCCATGAGCATCTCCTACTCCCTTGTTCTTGATTGACGTATCTTTGGTAAATTTGCCTTCGCCTTTGTTGATCTTTTTGCTCCTCTCATGGACAGCTAGGACGTGATTGTCCCGACCCTTGCCCATGTCAACTTCTGCCGTTTTGAGAGCGTTGTGAAGCTCCTTAAGACTCACCCCTTTTTCACGCACATGATAGTGCATCACAAAGTCATTAAAGGACGGGGCTAGAGAGCCAAGAATCAGATCTTCGGCAACGTCCTCGGGCATTGGAGAAGAGAGCTTCGACAATTTCTCAAGGTATCCTTGCATCGTGGGAAAATGCATGGACACCGATGTTCCCTCCACCATGTGGCACCTTGTGAGTGCGATGGTGGTCTTATAGTGCTCCTTTCGGGCACTATCCATGAACTTCTTTGTTAAAGCTTACATGGTCTTCTTTGGTTTTGAATCCAAGTATTTCGCTTGAAGCGAGTCACCCATGGATGCCAACATTAGACCGTGAACTTGGTTCTCTTGGTCTTCCCACTTGGCTATCGCCTCTTTCTCATTACCGGTTGCCTTCTCATACAATTTTGGGATTTCACCATCCAAAATATGAGATAGTTTTTCAAACCTCAACACGATATTAAGATTGAGTTGTCATTTCATGAAGTTTGAGCCATCATTTTGCAAAGGATTCTTTTCGATCATAGATCGCACAATTGGTTGGATATTAGACATTTCGACAAAATAAATTATACAGGATTTTAATGTCAATTTTATGTTTTAAAATACTTACATATATTTCAAATATAAATGTAAATACTGCAAATAAAATTTTGCCCGTAAATGCAGTAATCCAAGATCCCATCAATTGTAATATAGACTAGCTAAGGGCTATCGAATACATTACAATATCAAGGTAAGAAAAACATTTTCTAATCACAACCTTTTTAAATTCTAGCAACATTAGCATCTTAAAACTCTTGTGATTCTTGTCATTTTAATTATGAGGGAATATGACCTATCCTCGTAAGAAAAACTTTTCCCAAAACCGAGCGAGGGCTCTAGGTAATGTTAAGAAAACTTATTTTCATTTGATACGAGATACGTTTATCCATTGTATTCACAACTAAACGTACTTGGGGTTCACTAGGGTGAAACGCACCTCATATATCTAATCGTGGCACAACAACAGACAACCATTATATCTCCCACTATTCCCAAAGTTGGAGGGAGCTATCTCCCGCTAAGGGCGAGCAGAGTATCCCTTGATCGATGGCTGCTAGTGGATGAAATAAGAAGGAAAATTACTCTTAATTTTTGTTGGACAATTTCATATATTAACATGTGATTCGGAATTTTAGGTTATCATGCATATTATCATTCATACACATCCTAACATTCAATCACATTCATCACATGCATAGCAGAAATTAAACCATTCACACAATCCACATCGTGTGAGTTTATATGTTCCCTTTGATCCTCGATCCCTGATCCTCGATCCTTGATCGATGTGCTACAGCGGCGATTTCCTCTTGCACCGGAAATGTAGATTTTACAGAAAATAAACATGCTCCTCACATTCGATAAAAACCGACTAGTGAAAGTCCTATGTAAAACCTCTCAAATGCAATGCAATTATCTAAAGATAGAAAGAGAGAATTTGGCTTTTACATATAAATAAGCCCCTGTATAATATTAATTACATACATTCGTAGTTGCGGATTTGGAACATATAAACTCACAATTCCTGCAAAAACAACTCGAGCAACGCATACACGCATGTCCAATCTAAACTATTTAATCTAGATTATCAAGCATCTAAAATCAAACAATTCTAGAAAAATCATTTGAAATCCATTAAAATGATTTTCATGCATCCATAGTTCAAAATTAATTATTTTGAACCGCCGTTCATCCAATTTCAAAAAGGAAAGATGAACATTAGTCATTTTCGGTTTTGTTGATTCCTTTATAAAATAATCATTTAAAATAAAACGAAAATTCTATAAATTAGACAAATGTCTAAATTTCAATTCTAACAATCATGTGTGATGTTTTCAAACATATAAAACCAACAAAACGAATTTATTAGAATTTTATCAAAAAAATTTCGAAAAACTCGAAAAAGACATAAAATCGAATTGTTTTGATTCTAGATGGTAGCCTAAATTGATTTTATAGTCTAAATCAAAGATAATATGAATAAAAAACTCTGATACCACTGTTGGATTTCGTACCCTATTATATGTATATATTTTTCAAATTTTTATAAACATATAGGATCGAAACATTCATATTTTCTTCGATTTTCATATAGACATGCATTTGTTTGTCCTAATTGTTTAACATGCATTAGAACAAACAAACAATTGCAAAGAGGATCATACCTAGAGGTTCTCTAAAACCTATTGAAGATCCGGAGTCGCGTTGCAGGTCGAATCGCCCGGTGGATTGCCTCCGAGTATTCACCAAACTCTAAACAAGATTGGAGAGAGAAGAGCTAGCCTCTCAATCTCCAATAGGGTTTAGAATCCAATTACTAACCCCTCTTTAGTTCCCTTGAGAAGAAGATCTCTGAAGAATTAAGGAAATTTCGTGGAGAATTATGGAGAGAGATTTTTGCATGAGAAAATAATGAATTAATTAATGAGGTAATGAGATAAACTTGTATTAGAAGTTCTCTCCAAATTACCTATTCATGTGCAACCTCTTGCCGATGATTTCATGAGAACTTTCATCTAACCATCCATTATTTGCTAACAAATAATCTTAGACACAAATCAAATCAATTATGGACCAATTCCATGCATGATCTAATTAATTCTTAAATTAATTCTGCAGAAAACCGTCTGGACCGGTCGACCGTTTGGAGGTTCGGTCGACCGTTCGAACCAAGTTTTGGTCGACCGTTCGCAACAATAAAATATTTCATCGCAATGTTCGGTCGACCGACCGATAGATTCGGTCGACCATTCCGAACAGACGAAAATTCCCTATTATCGGTCGAGTCGTGTTCGGTCGACCGTGCACTGGTCGGTCGACCGTTTACGGTTAACCGGTCGACCGTTTGGCACAGTACTGCAGACTTGTCAAATTTCGGTTTAACCCCTACAAATTTTGACATTTCGGGATTAGTAGTAAATTCACAACTTATGTAACATATTATTCTATGTAATGATTAATCATTACACCCCATAATATTTACATCACATATGAATTTAATTTTGATTCTAATTATGTTATTAATCACAACATAATTTTGATTTTGCTTGTTCACCCCATGTGTCATATTTTCTACATGAAACCCGACACATCTTATGAAATCAAAATCCTCATTTCTTGTTTCCCAGTTTTGTGGTGTGACCTATCGGAGGATCTAAACTAAGTTGGCAGTGATATTAAGAGATTAATATCACAAGCTATAAGCGGTATCTAGCTACACATTATAGCTCCCAATTAGTTAGATGTCTTAATTCCACTCGAATCAAAACCTGATCCATTTAGTGATGGAGTGCACCACTTGTGTCCGTCCCTTGCCTCATGATATTAAGAATACACACAAAGTAGTATTGTGTCATCTTTGTATTAGTATTCATTTCTTGATATCTTTAAGCTAGTTATAAATATGTGACTTAACTCAAATCACATTGTGCACATTATAACTTTGCTTTATCAAGGGGCCCACTAATATCATTACTCAATTAAGAGGGGCAATGATAATCTTTTGACTAACTATCTTCTCCAACGAAAGTCATACTTAACCAACCAATGCCTTTACACTACACTTATCGATAGCTTAAGACACTAGTCTAATCAGTCATTTCTTAAGTGATCGGATATAAGTCTCATATCAAAGGACCAAGGACACAGTAAAATATTAATGACACAGAAACACATTTCTATAATATTTTACTTATTAGGTCCAATCAGTATACAAAAGTAATATTTTCCTCTTTTGTGTACCCGTGTTGTCACTCACTTGTAGAGCTACAATGATCTATGACCAACACGACAATCTTAGCTCGGTAATCAATGTCCCATGTTAATTACCATGATTGCGAATATCTTTTGTTTTATGTAAACCAATATCTTTTAGAGCTCTACGGTTAAGGACCAAGAGCCTCTTCCTTAACAATTCTAAAAGACGAATAACATAAACAAGGAACAAAATGATTTCTCATTCAATTCATAATATATGACATTTAAAAGTAAAACTTTTAGAACACATTCCCTTCAGTGGGGGGTGTTTTACGTGTGTACATAGTCGAGTCTTTTCTTTTGATTTTGTTTTCTTTTGTTTGCATTGTTAGGGTCATGTTAGTGTGCTGCATTTAATATCGATATATCTGTTTGCCATGATCCTTGGGTGACTTGTCTTCTTTTGCTTGCCTAGTGCTTTAAAATTTTCACATTTCTTTCAAAATCTTCATGTGTTTGGGAAAGAAAATTTTTGTGGGTTTTGTGAGTGTTTAGCAAGTGCAAAACCGTTGAGAGGCAAAGTAAAAAGAAAGCTCTCAAAATTGTCTTGAACTTGATGCATCAGGATATCTAGTACAGTGGCTTTAGGACTTATCTAGTCGTTAGGATGCACCCCGGTTTAGCCTCGGGGGTTGAGTAATCATAGGGTTTCAGTGCTCAAACATTTAAAGAAGTCCACCCTGAACCTAGTGAGTCAATAGTTCATGTCTGCTAACTTAAGGAAGTTTGTTGTAGTCAATGACCCTTTAAATCTTGTTGTGAGACATTAAGTGTAGGGGTTTTGGTTCATGTGTAGATAAGAAATAAGTGAGTAGGTGTTCTCTCTTCTTGCACGGCTCTTATCACTCGGGAAAGTAGGTCTGAGGGGACTTTGTGCCTGGTGCTTTTGAGTCATCTGACTTGGGATGCGCCGACCGAACTCCCGTTACACTGGTGGAAGGGATTGCCCTATGTGGAGATTTGGGGAAAGGTGTACGTGATAGTGTAAGTCCTCATGGGCAATGATGCACGAAACCTGACCCTGGGAGAATGAAGCTCGAACTAATAAAAAGAAAAAAAAATTGAGAAAAGAAACAAAAAGAAAAAAAATGGTAATGCAAATAAGAACCTTAATGGACCTTACACTTTGTATCAGTTGAGGATGTTAAGGTTGTCCATGTCTTTCACTTAATTCCTTATTTAACTTGCACGAATGGTTCATTAGGTTAGGTGCGTGGACTGATTACCTATATAGAGTCGGCCCGTAGGATTACCGCGTCCAATGATCGACAACATATGTCCAACGAGTCGAGTGTCTAGATTGAATAATGCATCTTGTTCGGATTTTGTGGGTATATCCGTTGAAAACCTTCAGGAGACAACATTTCTCCTCCTTGGCAACAAGGAGGTTTAACGGCTTGTTGCACGTGCTAAGTGCAACCGTGATTCCTACGAAAGTGAGTTAGGATTTCTTGTTTCTCGTTTTCTTTTCTCTTTCTTTGTTTTGCTCGCGACTAGCATAAACTTAGGTGTGGGGGTATTTGATTGACATCATTTCATGCTTATATTTGTATCTTATATCCATTATCTTACACCTAAGCAATGCTACGTGATGAGTTTTATGTTTGAATTTCAGAAATAAATAGGTTTGAAGAGATGAAGCATAAAAGGACCCAAAAGCAGGGAAAAAGGACTTAATTGTGAGACCTGGGGACTAAGATGCAAGGGAGAAGGATCTAAACGTAAGACTGAAGGACCAAAGAGCAAAACAGAAAACTCCACACCATCATGGGTAGTATTTTGGCAATTCTATTCAGGTCGGAGCTGCAACAAGTGAAGTAGATGCATCAAAGACCAACAAAGACATCCAGAAAAGCCCAGAATAAAATCCAGCGTGATCCGGACCATATAGACCACCAATTGGCGGTCCAAGACTGCTAATTGGCGGTCTGTTTTGGCCCAAATCCGCTAATATTTTGGTGGGTCGCGTATTAGTGTGTATTTAGTCCATTTCTGGTATTTGTTTAGTCCCACATCGGGGGATTGTCCCGGATTGCCTTTTTCTTTGGCTATAAATGGAACTCTTCACCTTCTATTGTAAACTACCCATTGATTGGTGGCATTCTCTCTACTAAGGAGTAAGCCTTGAAGCAAAACTCGAGGTGGAGAAGAATGCTACCTTTAATGTGAGTCATTGTTAATAAAATAATTGTTCTTAGTTTCTTTTAATCTTGTCTTTTAATTCTTGCATGTTTCTTTAGTTTATGTTTCTTGCAATTAGCTTCGTTAATATTCCCTTCTTGCTCTTGCTTAGTTGAATTTCTTTTCAATATAATGTTTCATTTTGTTAATGTAGTTAGTTTAATTAAGAGTGAGTAGTTTCATCCCCTTTGGGGGTGGAGTAGAGGTATGTACATGTTATGTGGGAGGTATGAATGCTAGATATTATTGTTGTGAGAGATATTAGTATGCTTGCTTGAATTAATAAGAAGTTTACTTGATGGTTTTTGCCATAGTTAGGTACACTCCATGCTCGTTATGTTCTTAATAAGAACATTTCATTGCTCATATTAATCACCTAGGTTAGTGTTGTAAATGATAGGTCTTGTCATGAGGTACTTCTTATGCATTAACAAACACTAACCACACTTGAGCTTATTGTATGCATTCACCACACTTATTTCATGTGCACACACACTCCACCCCTTAGGGGTTTCCATTCCTGAGTTTTATCTCCTTTCATTAGTTGCTTAGTTTAGTTTGTTTTGTCATTTCATTTCATGCTTTCTAGTTTTCTAGTTTAGATTAGTGTAGTTTAGTGTATTCAATCTTTCTCTCCATTCTTTACCACTCGCCTTCGAATAAACCAAAAGTCGACACACCTCCCTGTGGATCGACCCGTATTTGTCACCGCTTCAACGCGGCCGTGCACTTGCGGTTTAATATAAAACGAACCAATCAGTACTCAAGAGACGCTAACCACCCAAGTCGATTCCATCTCCTTCTCTCTCACTGCCTCTCTCGTCTCGGAGGTCACCGGACTTCTTAGCGCCGGCGAGGACATCTACAACCTCTCTTGGGAAATGTTTGTGGCTCTATGAGTCAATTTATGGAGGTGACTCAACCGGATGTTCCTCAAGATGGAAAACTTGCCATTCCTCATCTTCCGGTTGTTGGCCGTATTCTTTGCCGCTTCATTTACACCAACCTTTTTGTGTGCAAAGGGCGCCACGACGAACTTGGCCACCAAATGATGAAGTGCCTTTTCAACCTCTCTACCGGTACTCGCACAAATTGACCATTATTTATCAGCAACCACATGATCTACATTTCCCGGAAGAAGTGCAACTTTCTCCCTTTTCCTATGATAATCTCGCTGGTCATCGATCACTTCAACATCCAATTTGACCACGATCTCTTCAAATCCTCCAAGACGGTCATCGACAAATATACCCTCAAACGGATGCGCTCGGGGAAGCAAGCACATGTAGAAGAGGAAGTGGAAGACGATTCCTCTGAAAATGAGGATGAGTAAGTCTCCACCGACGCTCCACATTGGTCTCCTCCTCCATACGATGCCGAAGTGAATCCAAATTGGGATCCCAGCTCGACTCGTGGTCCACGGAGATACGCGTCCCGAATGGTCATCCGGCCCCGATGCTCAATGGAACCAACCGGCATGGGCCTATCGTCACGAGAAGCTCTTGGACAGGAATTGCGAAGAGATTCATGAAGTTCGGAGTTTAGTAAATCGTAACTATCAAGGTATTCAAGACCTCACCTCCGACTTCCAATCCTTTCAATTGTCGAACTCGCTGAATGAGATCAACAATCAAATTCGTGTAGTTGGAGACTCTCGTCAAGCATTTCTCGACTCCTAAAATGAGATGATGCAACTTCTTCGGAACATGAACAAGCCAGACAACTAGACTATCTTTGTTGCTTGTTCTTGCTTCTTGTTGTTTGTTGTGTTTGTTTGATTTGTCATTTGCTTATGTGTGTTTGCTTTTGCATCGGCTTTATGTCTTATCTTCCCTTTTAAGAAATGCAATTTCATTTTCAAATTGTGTGTCTTTTTTGTCCCAAACTTTCATTATTATTTTCTTTTTGATGGATGTCAAAAGGGGGAGAACAAATGGATACAAAATGCCTAATTCAAATATATGAAACTCATGCATTGAGTAAGGGGAAGTTAACATATCTTTTGCATATTGATAGGGGGAGCACTTACACAATTTGACATTAGTTTGTCATCATCAAAAAGGGGGAGATTGTTGGCTTTTTGGCCCTTTAATCTTAATTTTGATGATTAACAAACTAATAGTATGCATAACTTCAATTACAACATCACACACATCATCTTGTCAAATTGCATAGATATTGTGTATTCCTAACAATGTAGGTGATCAAACCAAGGGACTAATCAACTTCAAGATCAAGGCTCAAGACTTGTAATCAAAGCTCAAGGACTACATATGTAATTTTCCATTTATTTGAGTTATAGGATCAAATGTACACTTGATGCACAAAAGGATAAACCCGTCTGTCTCGGTTGACCGTGTCCTTGTCGGTTTACCGAATCTGGTTCCCATGGATAACCGAGTGTTTCTTGGTGAACCATTTCCTATAGAGTCAGTAACCACTTGATCTCCTGGAACCCTTGTCTCAGTGTACCGAACATTATCCGGTCAACCGTCTCCTTAGAGTCAGTAAAAACTCGATCTCCTGGAATCCTTGTTTTGGTGTACCGAACCTTTGTCGGTCAACCGTATCCTTAGAGTCAGTAAAAACTTGATCTCCTGGAATCCTTGTTTCGGTGTACCGAACCTTACCTGGTCGACCGTTTCCCTATTCCCAGTAGCTTCGAAATCTCTCTGGACATCTCTATTCAGTATTCCGAAGATGGATCGGTCATCCGAATTCTCTTGTGTCGTTTGGCCTAAACAACTTCATCTTATTGGACCACGAGGCACAAACTAACTCCACCAGACTTATAATTTGTCGTTTAGCCACACACTTGAAACTTCCATACCGGTCTACCGATAATGCTTCGGATTACCGAAGTGTTCTTTTCTATCCAAACATAACGGCTATTTTTCCACATAATATTTTGACCGTTATCGATAAACCAATTTCCCATACAATGTCAGCCGAAAACCCGCACATGTATTGGCCAACCTAACTTGCCACGGTTTACCGAACATGATCACCAAGTCGCACCAAATATTTACTGTCCATTTTGAACGGTGCACCGAAGTGGTCTCGGCCAACCGAAGTTAATTATCCGATATTTGGAAAAAGTTACTGGAAGTTCGTGAACGGTCATCCGACCTATAATTGGTTAACCGAGTTCTTGTTTCTGACCATTTCTTGGACTACCGTTTGGATAATGGTCGACCGAATTTGTCTCGATTTCTGCCCTAGCTCAAGTCACATCATGTTTTCCCTTGGTCCAATTCTCACCAACTTACCAATAACGGCTCTATTTGCTTTGAAGGTTATATAAGCCTCACTTAAGAGACACATTCACCACCTTACTTGCCAAATATCAATCATACTCTTTTGCTCTCAATCTTCAAGCCTTCAAAGCTCCACCAACTCTCATACTTCCACTAAATTCACTCCAAGCTTAAATCATATCCTTGAGTGCATTCAAGTTAGAGTTCAACAACCACATTCAATTTCCATTGTATTGTAAAGCTTCGAGTAAGCACCCTCTCGGGTTGTGAGAGGAGATCCGAGCAAGGCGAGGGTGTTCGCAAGGATCCGATTGTAAGAGGGTTTATCTTCGACCCAGAACGAAGATAATAGTGAATTCTCGAGTAGGGATCGGAGGATCGATCGGAACATGAGGAGAGGACTAGATCACGGTGGTGTGATCGAACCTCTATAAATCTCCGGAGTCATCTCGTGGTTTGCATTCTTTCCCTTATTATTTTTATTGTGGAATTGTTCAAGAAAATTAGGAGATAATCTATTCACCCCCTCTAGATTAGTAACCGATTAACTTACAGTTTAGTGAGCCAGGTTTTTAAGTGAACACGACATTCGCAACGTCGAGGTTAGGGTTTTTAAGTGAACACGACATTCGCAACGACATTCGCGATTTTGAGGTTAGGGTTTTGATTTGTCTTCGTTTCCCACCGGGTTTTCCATATTTTTGTATTATGATGGTATACATTGTTGTTTTAGGTATGATTGTAGTATTTTTGTTGGTTTAGGAACCCGTTTCGGTGCAAACCCGATTCCAGTTTCGGGTTTTTAGGCCAAACTAATTTTATCTTGTTTCTTAGTAGATTATTGATGTCGTTTTTGTCGATTGTAGGTTTACATTGGTAATCTTAAAAATTATGGAATTTAAGTTTGATTATTGTGATTGAAATTATATTTGTTGTTGTTAAAAGTTAATATTTTGATTTGTTTTAAATTATTTTCCAAATTTTTTGTTGATTGTTGAAATTTTATTACATATGATAATGTTGTTTCTAATAGAAAACAAAATGTGATGAGAAATGAATTTATATGGATTTTAATGGAAAAAATGTGTTGAAGTTGAGAAATATGTGCGTGAAATATGTTGTGTTCGATTTACATGTTGTTTGAATGCATGTCATTTGAAGTTGTGAAATATGTCATTATTTAGATGTTTGGAAGTTGAGAATGTTATTTGTATTATTGTTAATTCATTTTATAATGCAGGTTTAAAATTTTTGAATATGAAAATTTAAGAGAGGTTCTGTCAAATTTTAAAAAAAAATTGTGATATTATTCGTAACGTTGTTTATTGTAGTTGATTTTGTTGGAGTGATTGCTCGACATTTACATCTGTTTTCTACTACACCCGACTGAGGTAAATTCTAAATCATTTGAGTACTTTCAAATTTTAAATTATTTAGGAATAGAAGAACAACCATTTCACTTGAACACGTTTTCACTTTTAATTAATATTGGTTCGGAATGGATAAAGATGATGAATGATCTTTGTTAGTCATGTATGATGGAAAATTAGAATGTAACGGAGATGTGGAAGAATATATAGGGTCCGAGTATAAATTAGTAGTAGTTCTGTTGAACATCAAATATGAGGATTTAGTGGATGTCATAAGATCTGAAGGTTGTTATCTAGAAAGTATGTTTGATGTCCAGTTGACGGCGAAATTGCCCTTAAACAATGATTGGACATATGCTCCATTAACCAATGATAAGTCGGTTTATGGAATGATATGTCTGTTTAAACAGATGTATGTGGTTGGAGTATGTAGAAGTTGAACCTAAAGTGTCCGACCCTACGCTGACAACCAATACTCATTCGCCGGAGTATGGTACAGTAAGGTCGACCGGTTGGGACTGCGGAATAGATTTGAAAATGAGTCTAAGTCCTACAACCGAAGGTCCCGCATACCAGCAAATTCCATTTTTCCAATCATAGAACTTCCAAATAGGCAGTGAATGACCACAAAATGTAGGTGACATTCCTTTAAGCAGTGCAAATCCTTATCTTGGTTTGTCGCAAATTGAAACCATGCATTACAACCATGATGAGTTTGCTGGCAGGACTGGACCGTCGACCTCATATCCCTCTCTTGGTCTTGATTTGTCGTTGGTTGACCCGATTCATTACAGTCGACTAGAACTTCAATGCCCGAAAGAAGACATGCATAGTGATGAAGATGATGACACCGAGGAGTTAGGGGTTACAGTACACCATTTGTTGTAGAAGATGAAACTGAAAGTGTTTCTACTAATGAAGTAGTTCCGGAGACGCAAGATGTCATATATGCGATGGGTAAGGTATGGGAGATGCGGCGATATAGGGCATAATAGAAGCGATGCAAGGAACCTATATAGCAAAATTATTTCAGTAATGTGTATGTTACTATTATGTAGGACTTTAGATAAATGTAAGACTTGAATAGTTCTTAAGATTTGATGAAATGTAAGAGTTGAATACTTTTTAAGATTTAATTGTAGTGTAGGACTTGAATTAATGTAAAGTATTTTGTTATGACTCGCATTTTTTATGACTGTAAATTTTTAGTTGTAATTTTTTATGACTCCAATGTTGATTCTTAAGATTTGATTTGCAACACTTCAATGTTTTCTAATATTTAACGTGTTATGTACAGACGAAGTTTGGTGGTTCCAGTATTGATTCAGTTAGAGACAGCTATGCTTCACAGGGTCCGGTAGACATCAATGTTGATTCTGCAAGCCAACCACAAATTTGACTTGTTCAAGGAGTTTGTAAGCATTTTATTACTTTCGAATTAAATATTTGCACGTACGTCCTAATATTCTGACATTTATTTTAATTTATGCAGAAGGAGGTCGAGGGTGTAAAAATCATTGAGCATGGATCCAAGTTCAACGCTTGGCAGGTAACTGATGAGAGAATGTTGTTTCTGCTAGATCTAGCAGGGTTTGAACAGTCACTCGGTTAGACCGAGTCCAGTTGGACCATACCTTTTTGGAAGCGATGGTGGAGTGTTGGAGACCAGAGACTCATTCGTTTCACCTACGACATGGTGAGATCACTTGCACCTTGCCTGACATCTCTTTGATTATGGGCTTGCGCGTAGTCGGTTTGCTGGTATGTGTCCCAGGAGTACGTTTGGTCAGATGTCTGCATGGATTTATTGGATCAGGTCCCCGATGAGTTGGGCCGTAAGGGTTTAGTAACTCTGGGTTGGTTGCAAGCTCAATTTCAGCGGTTGCCTTTCAATGCTGATGAGGCGACTGTTACGACACACTAGAGCGTTTATTCTGTTCTAGTTGACTGATAAGAGTGACACAATGATTCACTTGAAGTACCTGACTTTGCTCAGAGATTTGGCTGTCGTATCCGAGTATAGTTGGGGTAGTGCGGCTCTGGCCAACTTATATAACAACTTAGACAAAGCTTCATTGATTCCGACCAGACATCTGTGCGGTTTTCTGACTTTTTGTAGTTGTAGTGCTGGGAACGTTTCTACATTGGGAGACCTTTGAAGAGAAAACCGTTCGTGTACCTGGAGGACGAGAAGGTACCATTAGGTGCCCGTTGGAGATGACCAAGATCATTAAAGGGTAGTGCGAAGAGAACGACACTTGATTTTTTTTATCGGAATGAGCTCGACGTGTAGGAAGTTGATCAGGTGACCTCGGATCCTTATGTACATTTAGATCTTAGTCAGTTACCCCCACTATATACAGAAGGTTCTGAGATCAGGATAAGTCATACATGGTTTATAAATTTTGACGAGGTGATTATGCATTGTCCAGACTGAGTTATGAGACTGTTTGGTCTACAACAGCACATTCCAAAGCCGATGGAGAGACATGTAGCGAAATCGGCTCAGGGGAGAGCAAACATTAATTGGTTGATGGAAAATCATCGATTCATTCAGCATTGGTCTCATAAAAGAGATTATCTGCAGTTTGAGCGATCATTTGTAGGTGTCACTCCTATAGAGAGCACACAGTTGTATATGGATTAGTACTGGAACATCACGGTACGTTGGATTGTTACCCACACTTTAGTACTGAAAACCCTCAGGAGACAACACTCCTCCTCCTTGGAAACAAGGAGGTTTAACGGCTTGTTGCACGTGCTAAGTGCAACCGTGATTCCTACGAAAGTGAGTTAGGATTTCTTGTTTCTCGTTTGCTTTTCTCTTTCTTTGTTTTGCCCGATGTGGGGGTATTTGATTGACATCATTTCATGCTCATATTTGTATCTTATATCCATTATCTGACACCTAAGCAATGCTACGTGACAAGTTTTATGTTTAGTTTTCAGGAATAAAGAGGTTTGAAGAGAAGAGCCATGAAAGGACCCAAAAGCAGGAAAAAAGACTTAATTGTGAGACCTAGGGACTGAGATGCAAGGGAGAATGACCTGATCGTAAGACCGAAGGACCTAAGAGCAAAACAGGAAACTCCACACCATCATGGGGAGTATTTTGGCAATTCGATTCGGGTCGGAGCTCCAAAAAACAAAGTAGATGCATCAAAAACCAACAAAGACCACCAGCAAAGCCCACAACAAATCACAGCTGAATCCAGATCTAATGGACCGCCAATTGGCGGTCTTGGACCGCCAATTGGCGGTCCAAATAATTCGGGATCCTCTCAGATTTGTGGGGCACGTGTATTAGTGTATTCTTAGTCCAATTTTGGTATTGGTTTAGTCCCACATCGGGGGATTGTCCCGGATTAGCTTTTTCCATGCCTATAAATAGAACTCTTCACCTTCTATTGTAATTACTCATTGCTTGGTGGCATTCTCTCTACTAAGGAGTGAGCCTTGAAGCAAAAACTCAAGGTTGAGAAGAATGCTCTTCAATGTGAGTCATTGTTAATAAAATAATTGTTCTAGTTTTCTTTTAATCTTGTCTTTTAATTTGTGCATGCTTGTTTAGTCTTTCTTTTCCTTTTAATCTTCTTTAATATTTCTTGCTTGATTAGTGTAGTTTCATTTCAGTATAATGCTTCATTTTGTTAGAGTAGTTAGTTTAAATATGTGTGAGTAGTTCCATCCCTTTGGGGGTGGAGTAGATGTATGTACATGTTATGTAGGTGGTATGAATGCTTAATATGAATGTTTTGTGAGAAATATTAGTATGCTTGCTTGAATTGTTAAGAACCTTACTTGATGGTTTCTGCCATAGCTTAGGTACACTCCATGCTTGTCTAAGTGTCTTAATAACAACTTTGTATTGCTCATATTAATCACCTAGGTTAGTGTTGTAAATGATAGGTTTTGCCACGAGGTACTTCTTATGCATGAACAAACACTAATCACACTTCAGCTTATAGTATGCATTCAACACCACACTTATTTCATGTGCACACACACACACTCCACCCCTTAGGGGTTTCCATTCCTGTCTTTTTATCTTCTTCATTAGTTGTTGAGCTTAGTTGTTTAGTTATTTCATTTCAGCTTGCTTGTTTACTAGTTTAGATTAGTGTAGTGTAGTGTAATACATCTTTCTCTCCTTCTTTTACCTCTCGCCTTCGAACAAACCAATTGTCGACACACCTCCCAGTGGACGACCCATATTTGCCACTGCTTCAACGCGGTCGTGCACTTGCGGTTAATATAAAACGATCAATCAAGTTTTTGGTGCCGTTGCCGGGGAGGTGCTCTGTCCAGACGTTGGTTTGGACGATTCGAGGGGTTTTTAATTTTTTGTTTCCAGTTTTTCTTAGTCTCAGGGATCCTAGAGCTCACGGGGAGGCTACTGGAAGAGTTGGAGGACCAACACTTCAAAAGGGACCGCCAATCAGCGGTCTGGGACCGCCAATTGGCGGCCTGGTGAGGTCATCCGGTTTTCATTTTTCTTCTGGTGGTTTATTGCTTCACTTTCGTTATCTGGGAGCCCTATTTTGCATGTTGTGACTTCTAGTTTGCTCCCAGATCATTAATCACTCCCCCATTAATCAACTTGGCCCTAAAATCCAAAGCAAAAGACTAGACGTTCTTACTTGTTTAGGTCACGCATCATGAACTTGACTTAGGCATATAGTCGTCTTTTCTTTTAGCTTTATCTTCAGTTGTTGAGCGCTGGCGTGAGGTACGTATTTCCTACACTCATTCATGCATCTTGTGTGCCCATGCATTAGTTAGTACGAATTGCATCAGGACAAGAGTGAGTTGAGCGTTTTGATTGGAGCGATTGATTGCTAGATCTAGGATCAAAATGCTACTAAGGAGGGGTTGTCCCATAAAAGATAAGGTGGGGGATTTCATCACCCTTTCCTTGGCCCAAAAAAATCACTCTTAATCAAGCCTTAACTAAAAGCAAGTAGACATTGGCCCTACGATTTCGGACGCACTAGGAGAGTAATCTAGTTGAGACCGCCATAGCCTGATCGGCGTTGCCTACCTTGTCGATAGTAGGAGGTACTAGATATCCGGATCTGGTATCACTTGCTGGGCATTGTGGTCCTCATTGTAGGGAGGTGAGGCATGTCGAGGCTAGTCACCTCGAAGTATGCGTCGTCTAGCCTAAGGACCCATTGCCTTACATTGTTTGAGTCGTGCTTGCTAGTTAGGCTTCTACCTGATCCCATTACCCATGCTAGCTCTAGGATTCTTCCCTTCTCCTCTGAGTCATCATCTTCTCACCTTCTTCTACGTTATAGTCTCCTCCCTTTACACTCTCTAGTAGCGTTTTAGGGTCGAGTCGAGCACTTTTTGCGAGCTTAGTCTCGTGGTGGTGAGAGTGGTCGACTCGAGAGTTGTTTGCTGAGATGGATGGTTACATGGGCGACCATCCATATCATTGTTGGGACCAGGGCAATTCTTCCTGGTATTCCGGACCCATGCAACCGGGGGTGGCTCAGACGAACACCCCGTATGGTTGGGATAATATTCATTGTGTGACTAAGCAATCTTCATATAGGGGTAACATGAGAGAGGCACCGACTGCTAGACCACAATCTAGTTATGTCGGATCATATGTTGGTCAACAAACTGAGACATTACAACAAACTTTGGCATCTTTCATGCGTATGGCAGACGACATGAGTGCACCGGTGGCTCTAGTAGCCGTACCGTGCGACTGTTGTGGGTTGAGTGATCATGTTATCGGGGAGTGTCCTTATGTTCCCCCTGAGCCTGAGTATGAGCATACATTTTCCCAAAATGCTCAATGTGACCATTACGCATCCGCGTACAACCCGAGAGTGATGGATTCGTGGGGAGACAATTCTTATCCAAATTCTTATACTTCATTTTCACCCCCGTATCCTCCTCCCGAATACCCAGAATTCTACCAACACCCCACTTCAAATCATTGGACTCATTCTCAGCCCATCAACACCCAACCCCAAAATTTCCCAAGCTCTGACTTGGACCTCACTGTTGACCCCAAATTTGATTCCTTAAAACAAACCCTTCAAATGTTCATGGAAACCACTCAAACTTTATTGAAGTCCAACTTGAATTCCGTGCAAAATATGGAAATGCAAGTGAGTCAAATGACAACAATTCCATGAACGTGAGGAGGGTAACCTTTCTTGTCAACATGAGGATTCATCTTTTGATATCGAACCACCACCACATCCACAAATTCAAAGCACAACCTTTCAAAGTCAAACTCCTAGTCAGTCTGAGGGACTTGGGGTTTCAATTCACGATCACTTAGTGGAGGATTCGATTCAAATTGAGAATAACTTGGACCAGCTTCATTATGAGTCGGCACAGGATTGTGCCTTATCTTTTTGTCCTGTGGCCATTGAGCCACATGATCTTTATATTGTGCCTCTTAAGGACTCACCACTGGTTGAGCAAGAGCTCCCTAGTACCCTCAATTTCAAACAACCTGATGAGAGTTTGCCTCTCACTATTGTTCCTGATCATCTTGGAAATGATGGAACATCAAACAACTACATTGCTCATGGGGGTATTAGGAGTTCCTTGGAGGATACCTTGGGTATGAGACCCACCTTTTTTCGCCTGGTGTGTCGGACATGCCTAACGAGGTACTTGACCTCGTTCCGACACACCACCCTGTTGGTTGGAGAGTTTGGATTGACGATCATAAGTTCAGTACTGCAACAGGAGAAACTCTTCCCCCGTTGTCCCTTATTTCCCAAACTCTCGAGAAGTTCAAGCTCTTTCAGTTTGATCCTTTGAATGAGACGGCTTTGCGTCCAATTCATGAACTTCTCATTCCATATTGTGCTCTTTGTGAAGGGGGCCCACGCATGCGTATTTTGGCCCCACGTGGTGTCATGTTCCCTTTCCAAGTGCATTGACCCACTTTTTAGGTTCCCATTTGATGTCTTTTGACAAATGAAGATGGGAACTTATGTTTGTACATAGTTATATTCAAAAAAAAGTACAATAAAAGACTCATTCACTGAGCATCGATTGTTATGGGCTCCAACCTTTGTGTATTTGGGCCCCAATTCTTTCACATATTTGTATCCCTTCCTTAGCATCTCACAGGTTTTGAGGGAATTTGGGTTGTGTCCATCAACATAGCCAGAAACTTCCCTTTGTAATTCACGTTGGTGAGATCTATTCTTTTTCATGCATAACTCTATGTAGTGTCTTGCTCGCATTCATTGAGGACAATGCATGAAGTAGGGGGGGTGTTTTACATGTGTAAATAGTTGAGTCTTTTCTTTCGATTTTGTTTTCTTTTGTTTGCATTGTTAGGGTCATGTTAGTGTGCTGCGTTTAATATCGATATATCTGCTTGTCATGATCCTTGGGTGACTTGTCTTCTTTTGCTTGCCTACTGCTTCAAAATTTTCACATTTCTTTCAAAATCTTCATGTGTTTGCGAAAGAAAATGTTTTGTGGGTTTTGCGTGTGTTTAGCATGTGCAAAACCGTTGAGAGGCAAAGTAAAAAGAAAGCTCCCAAAATTGTCTTGAACTTGATGCATTAGGATATTTAGTACTGTGGCTTTAGGATTTATCGAGTCGTTAGGATACACCCCAGTTTCTCTTGGGGGTGAGTAATCATTGGGTTTCAGTACTCAAACATTTAAAGAAGTCCACCCTGAACCTAGTGAGTCAATAATTCGTGTCTGTTAACTTAAGGAAGTTTGTTGTAGTCAAGGACCCTTTAAATCTTGTTGTGAGACACTAAGTGTAGGGGTTTTGGTTCATGTGTAGATAAGAAATAAGTATGTAGATGTTCTCTCTTCTCGCACGACTTCTGTCACTCAGGAAAGTAGGTCTGAGGGGACTTTGTGCCTGGTGTTTTCGAGTCATCTGACTTGGGATGCGCCGACCGAACTCTCGTTACACGGGTGGTAGGGATTGCCCTATGTGGAGATTTGGGAAAAAGGTGTACGTGGTAGTGTAAGTCCTCATGGGCAAGATGCACGAAACTTTACCCTGGGAGAATGAAGCTCCAACTAATAAAAAGAAAAAGAAGAAAAAAAATGTGAAAAGAAACAAAAAGAAAAAAAATGGTAATGCAAATAAGAACCTTAATGGACCTTACACTTTGTATCACTTGAGAATGTTGAGGTTGTCCATGTCTTTCACTTAATTCCTTATTTAACTTGCACGAATGGTTTATTAGGCTAGGTGTGGACTGATTACATATATAGAGTTGGCTCGTAGGATTACCGCGTCCATTGATCGACAAAATTTGTCCAACGAGTCGAGTGTCTAGATTGGATAATGCATCTTGTTCGGATTTTGTGGATATATCCGCTGAAAACCCTCAGGAGACAACACTCCTCCTCCTTGGAAACAAGGAGGTTTAACGGCTTGTTGCACGTGCTAAGTGCAACCGTGATTCCTACGAAAGTGAGTTAGGATTTCTTGTTCCTCGTTTGCTTTTCTCTTTCTTTGTTTTGCTCGGGACTAGCAAAAACTTAGGTATGGGGGTATTTGATTGACATCATTTCATGCTCGTATTTGTATCATATATCCATTATCTTACACCTAAGCAATGCTACGTGACGAGTTTTATGTTTAGTTTTCAGGAATAAAGAGGTTTGAAGAGAAGAGCCATGAAAGGACCCAAAAGCAGGAAAAAAGACTTAATTGTGAGACCTATGGACTGAGATGCAAGGGAGAAGGACCTGATCGTAAGACCGAAGGACCTAAGAGCAAAACAGGAAACTCCACACCATCATGGGGAGTATTTTGGCAATTCGATTTGGGTCGGAGCTCCAAAAAACAAAGTAGATGCATCAAAGACCAACAAAGACCACCAGCAAAGCCCACAACAAATCACAAATGAATCCAGATCTAATAGACCGCCAATTGGCGGTCTTGGACCGCTAATTGGCGGTCCAAATCATTCTGGATCCTCTCAGATTTGTGGGGCACGTGTATTAGTGTATTCTTAGTCCAATTTTGGTATTGGTTTAGTCCCACATCGGGGGATTGTCCCGGATTAGCTTTTTCCATGCCTATAAATAGAACTCTTCACCTTCTATTGTAATTACTCATTGCTTGGTGGCATTCTCTCTACTAAGGAGTGAGCCTTGAAGCAAAAACTCAAGGTTGAGAAGAATGCTCTTCAATGTGAGTCATTGTTAATAAAATAATTGTTCTAGTTTTCTTTTAATCTTGTCTTTTAATTTGTGCATGCTTGTTTAGTCTTTCTTTTCCTTTTAATCTTCTTTAATATTTCTTGCTTGATTAGTGTAGTTTCATTTCAGTATAATGCTTCATTTTGTTAGAGTAGTTAGTTTAAATATGTGTGAGTAGTTCCATCCCTTTGGGGGTGGAGTAGATGTATGTACATGTTATGTAGGTGGTATGAATGCTTAATATGAATGTTTTGTGAGAAATATTAGTATGCTTGCTTGAATTGTTAAGAACCTTACTTGATGGTTTCTGCCATAGCTTAGGTACACTTCATGCTTGTCTAAGTGTCTTAATAACAACCTTGCATTGCTCATATTAATCACCTAGGTTAGTGTTGTAAATGATAGGTTTTGCCATGAGGTACTTCTTATGCATGAACAAACACTAATCACACTTCAGCTTATAGTATGCATTCAACACCACACTTATTTCATGTGCACACACACACACTCCACCCCTTAGGGGTTTCCATTCCTGTCTTTTTATCTTCTTCATTAGTTGTTAAGCTTAGTTGTTTAGTTATTTCATTTCAGCTTGCTTGTTTACTAGTTTAGATTAGTGTAGTGTAGTGTAATACATCTTTCTCTCCTTCTTTTACCTCTCGCCTTCGAACAAACCAATTGTCGACACACCTCCCAGTGGACGACCCGTATGTGTCACCGCTTCAACGCGGCTGTGCACTTGCGGTTAATATAAAACGATCAATCATTGTTTGTGTTTTGTGGTTGAAATGGTTGTGTTTGTTGAAATTTTTGTAGTTAAAAATGATTGTGTTTGTTTTTGAAATGTTTGTTTTTGAAATGTTTGTAGTTGGAATGATTATGTTTGTTGTTAAAATGTTTGTAGTTGAAATGATTGTGTTTGCTAAAATGTTTTCAAACGGAAGATGAAATTGCCGAGATCTATTAAATTAAATGGAGTGGTCGAGTTCTACTAAATTAAATGTTTGTAGTTTTATTAAACCGAACTCAACGATTAAGTGTTGATTCTGAGTTCCACCAAACTGAACTCGACAGCACCAGTGCCCGGGTTCTCTTTAAGGGAACTCGGCAAAATCAGTGTCGAGTTCATTCAAAAAGAACTCGACAATTTCAGTGTCGAGTTTCACTGAGTGGAACTAGACAACTCCATGCCGAGTTCCACTTAGTGAAACTCGACTACTCCAGTGTCGAGTTCCACTTAGTAGAACTCGACAACTCCAGTGTCGTGTTCTCTCAAATCGAACTCGGCATTGGTGTTGCCGATTTCTCTCAAAGAGGACTCAGTATTTCTGGAAGTCCCTATACAAAACTCGGCATTAACAACGCTGAGTTCTACAAAGAATTTTTTTCTACAGAACTCGACGTCTGAGACGTCGAGTTCTGTACACACTAAAAAACAAGACCTTTCGTCACCATGTGTCACTATGTGGTGACAACGGGTCTAGTGTGGAAAATACTTTCAAACGAGGTTTATTTTGAACTTTAAAAAAGTTGTTTTGAATTTTTTTCCTAACATAAATACAATAAGACAAATATCAACAATCTAATTAGATGACTACATTAACAAATAACAAAAAACTAGCTCAAGATGATTGTTAACTGAGAACAAAACATAGAACGAATAACTTCTCTGATTTGATGGCTCTAAGAACATGTTGTAAATTGAAGCTTCAATAACGGAAAAAATATGGAGAACTTGAGGGAGATTGACTTTTTTTGTTGTATCAAAACCATTACAATATACTCTTATTTATAAGTTATTAAAGAGATCTACATGTTACAACTTGCAATACAACAAGTTGGTAAATGATAAGATTATTACACTTGAATTAGAAAATTGTAGTACACTTGAATGAAAAGGTTACAAAGAAGATATAACATTAAATGGTAAGGTGAATCATTCATCTGGTTTTGTTGTTTCATAACACTTTTAGATTCTTTACCCAAAATAAGGTTTTTTTTTGCTTCTTTCATCAAGATAAAGAGAGAAAAGACTATGAGCCAAAAAACTGACATAAATATAACTCGCACTTCATGCAAAACAACCAAGGGCGTACTTTAGTTATCTTATCAGTAGGAAACATTTACCAATTTAGAAATAATGTCTCCTACTTTTAAGGGGGAAAAAAGATATTGTAAGTAGTTACAGGGTAAATAGTTTAACATCCACAACCCTGATAACACATGATTGGCACATCGGCAGTTATTATGCTGAAATTCATGCCACTGTAGTTACTTATCTGAGGAATCTATCTAACCAATCGCTTGCTGCTTTCACCATGGTTGGTGTCATCTGGTGTCCAATGCCAGGCTCTGCTATCACCTGTCATAGTCATCAAAATTAGCAAGTAACTTGAAAATATCAAATTCTGGTGACATATTGATGCTCAATGCAAACTCCTAAGCCAACTCGAAAGGTTACAGATGATCAAATTTTACTTGACAAAATTTGAACTCATTGAACTAACAAGTTCATTAAATTGAAGAAGGGGCATACTTCGAATTTTTCTGGAAGACCGGCATTCTTGTAAGCGTCCTTTGCTTTTGAAATGGGGTCTTTTAAACCCGCAATAGGACAACGGGGATCGTCTGCACCTGTGAAGGAAATTTCTAATCAGAAAATTTAAACTTTTTAAGCGTTGCCGAAACCAAATGATAGTTGAAGTTAATTTTCCAAAGCCAAAAATATAATACAAAATTGGAATGCTCGAAAGTGATGTCTGAATTGGTGACATAAGTTCATCGATCGTCTATCTTCATAACTGCAAACCTTCATTACCGTGGAGAATTTGTTGTTTCATTTTTCATAGCAGAGTTTCTTATTAGAATATGTAGCAGTACTGGAGTAACCGAATAAGTTCAGTCCGTCTGCAACGAGTACAGTAACTAGAAGAACTGTCAAACAACCCCTAGTTATCTCTTTCTTTTTGGGAAAAATGTAAAGTAAATCATGGACCAGAATTTGCAAACGAAACCCCAAGAATGTCAAAAAAAATCTTTTCTAAAAAGAAAAAAAGCAAACTCAGTTCCACATTCCAATTTCTTCCTTTCTAAAGGGGCAACCTCTAGTCTTAGTTCTCTATTATTATGATATGTCTATCTGTAGAATTATATTTTAAATAATGTGGTGAGCACTTCGTCCCATAAGGTCTTTTAGGACATTTCTATATTGCCGAAAATAACATGTTTTGAAGAAACAGTCTTTTCTCCTCTTCAAAAAATAAGGTTTTGAAACCTACAAGGCCACAAGGGTTTCTCTCAATCACGTTCAATAATGCATTATAATTTTTTTTGTAAAATGCATTTTAAAAAAAGACCTTTCTTTTTCTCAAATACGTCTCTATTCCTTTCTTGTTTCTTATGAAATCCATGATTTTACAAAAAATGTGTTTTTATTCAAACACATTAATACATGCAATAATGTATTTTAAAAATACATTATTTAAATTGGATACCAACTAGAAAAAAATGCACTTTTGAATTCATTAATTCAAAGAATTTAGTTACCCAAATAGCATTTTTTAACACAATAGGTGTCGTTCTTCTGTTTTAATGTAGATGCCCTACTAAGGTGTACGTTTGTGTCTCAGAGAAAATTATAATTCCAGGTAGACATAGTTCTCAATTTGCTGATCTCTTGCTGACATCTTGACTAGTTACATGGTTCAAGCCATTGGATTGACCCTGTTAAATCAGATATTTTGCTTTAATGTTCAAATATTTATGTCCGTTCCGATTCTGTTTCGAAAGTACAGGTTTCACATCAGCTGATGTCACATCGGTTCACGTAATATTAAAGTTCTCGCATTTCAATACTAAAAAAATACGGGTTCACAATGAAATCCTTCAAAGGAATATATTGAATTGTGAGAACTTTAATATTCGATCAACTGATGCTGAATTCTGGTCAAACCCCAAAAGATTCAGAGTTGGGTCCATTCATTTTCTCCACTTTTACTTTTAGTGGAAAATAAATACTACATACCTTTGAAATTTATATAAAGAAACAAGGGCAGAAATGTAATATCAAATGCTAAGAGTTAACTAAATTTTATTTTATATGAAAGGTGTGGATTGAGGGTTATAGGTCGGAACCATTGAAATTGAAGGGTGTGTATGATACGCTTTAATTAGAGCGTATTAGAGTGAAATTGAAGCTTACTTGAAAGCACCAATGAAAATTTTCCCAATATTTTATATAAAACTAATCTACCAAGCTGAATATCGGCACCTTGAACGTAGTATAAAGCATCAAATAGTAGTAGTATGTGCGACCAAATGGGAGCAGGGTATCAAGGAAAATCTGAACAATGTATCAAGCAGATGGTCGAGCTTATACAAAATTTGGGAAGGCACATTTTTATTACTGATAGGATTATTGATGAGTGGCTAACTGGCCATATCATTAACGACTTAAACATCTTAAGTCCATTTCCAATACGTCAAAAATTAAACTATTTTTTGGCATTCTTGTTATCATGCAATACGTCAAAATGATTATATGAACAATTTGAGTTTCTAATTTATTTTGGAATATTAAATGATTGATTATTGTTCCCATCAATAGGTGAACGGAAACAATATCTCTCATTACCATAAGTAAGCAACATATACCCGACCCCTCTTACCCCACCCAGGCAGAAGCCTTTTTTGAGGCGTTGGGCAATACTCATTTTGACCAAACACAAAAAAACGAGTTCTCATATACCACTTAATTTGAAAATTATTCCATCATAACTACTTTGGGAAGACAAAAAAAATTCTTCACTACTAATGTGGTTAGTGATTACTACACTTCTCTACTTCTAATGGGATTAGTAGTCAACTAGACCACCATTAAACGTTTAGCATTTTATAGGAGGGCCAGACGTGTAGAGTTAACTGAATTCTCACCTTAACTTTATTCTTGAATATTGTTCTGTAACATTATAGTTGTAGAGTTGCCTCTTCTGCAAATGATATTATCATATTATCAATGTCGTTACCAAGCATTTTATGTTCTATTTTCTTTACAATCTCCGAGTCACAAAATGGGCATGAGTATATATATATATATATATATATAGAAATTATGTAGTGAGCCCGGGGTTTAATTTTTTATTTTAAGCCCCCACCATATCCACCACACATTTGAAATTGTAAGGTAGATTATAAAAAAAACGGTTATGCTAGTTAAAAGTGAGATTAACCGTAAATGAGATCCAATGGTGAGATTGTAGGGGACTTAAAGTAAATAAGATGAGTTTTGGGCTCATTAGAACTTGTATGTATATATATATAGGCCAATGGGGTTGTAGGAGCTCATATACCTAATTTGGCTATGACACTAAAAATTAAGATATTTTAAAGTTATTTTTTTAATAAAACTTAATCACATGTATTATTATATCTTAAACTATAACATGTTAAAATTATAAGTCAATCGAAGTTAATTTCACCGTTAATCTAAAATACTCATATTTGAACGGCTAAAATTTACTGATTTTGTACGTGTTCGGATAAAGGTTCACGATGATCCATTTGATTTGAAATTTTTACCACATTCTTTATATATGGTACATCCCACCCATAAATTTTCATAGAAAAAAAGTAACCAGAAGTGGTAAAAATGTGGTGCTACAACTAAGATGGTTGTAGGCCTCCTACAACCCCATTTTTCCATATATATTATATGTATGTATGTGTGTGTGTGTGTATTTCTCACTCTGATGAGATTTTTCATAGACATAGGTTAGTGTCAACTATGACTAAGCATGACATTTACATACATATTTGTGTTTGTGTTTCACTTTTATGGAAGTGTTAATAGGTATACATTCTTGGGAACTATGCCTTTATAAGATGTGATATAGACTTTCAAACTTTATGCATATTCTAGAATGTGTGAATTTATAAGTAAACATTTTGAACTAATTTCTTCCTTCACATTGTGACAAATCCATGATTTGAAAAAAATACGCAATGTGTAAACTGCAACATTTAAAAAAAAGAAAACTTCATGTTGAATAATTCAACAAAAACAGGTGTCAAGGTTAGGCCCTAGTTTAGTTGAATCTAAGAGTCCTACATAAAGAAGCATACCATTGATGATGAGCAGAGGGCGAGGTGCTATAGCTGGAATAGTATAAGGTGAATCAAACTCTGAATCAAGTCCAGGAGCAATTCTGTTCCAAACCTGTCAGCACGATGGACCATATTCATCAAATAACAGCACTTTGGTAGCCAACTTTGACGAAAAATAACATTATAAAATCAAAAGAAATTTTAATTTTAAATAGAAGATTATTTATCAAAGAAGCAAATGTTGTAGAGCTACTATATGTAACTATGAGGATTACTTCTCTCAAAGTATTGAGTGAAGGTACACTCAATTTGGAAATATAAATTAAGGAAAAAACATAATAGGCAAGATAACTAATGTCACAACTACATGGTAAACATGAGCAAATCTAACCACATGTCGTAAATTATCATATAATATTTTCTAAAGAATTAAAATGCAAATTAAAGGATGTAGAACCAGAAGCAGCAATTGTATGAATTTCACGAAGTAATCACTCTCGTTTAAAGGATAAAAATATGCAAATCACCTTTTCTACCACTTCTTTGTCCATTTTACTCCTTCCAAGATCAGCCCTTGCTTCTGCAACTCAGAATGAAAAATATGAGCCTACAACAACATATTCAGAACACTAATAGCATCTGTTTGCTTAAAAATACTGGACACAGAAAATAGCTGCAGCAGACGCTTCCAAAACTTGATACGACCATACCAATTGAAATTGAGGTGCAGTGTAGCCGATTGAAAACTATTATTTTGGTGGTATTCTACTGATTATACTTATGAAGATAGTGGATTCACCGAAAAGAGATAACCCAAGAATATTGAGTATGTATACTCGTTTATCTGTGATTTGATGTGCAGTATAGATCGCACCAGGTTTAAGGTTTTGATAGGGTTTCCTATAAATACCCATAACTCCTCTCCCCTTGTTGAAACATTGTGAATAATAGTGGATTTGTGAGCGTGTGGTGGCCGTGGTTGTTCCCGTAATGGGTTTTCATGTAAAATTGGTGTCTCGTACTTTGTGTGTTTTTCGTTTGTCTGCTCCCACATGTCGAATTTGTAACAAAGAAATGGTTTTTCCCTTACTTCTTTATATAATCAACTAACTAAATATAAAAGTATAAAATGATTCGTTCAAAAAAGATAAATTTCTTTGAAGTGGCCTTTTTTTATCCAACTGTAAAGTTATATTTCTTCATAAATTTTAATCATTTGTAGGATCACCACCCAGCATAGAGAGATATGTGATTGAAACATGATCATTGACTATTATCATATTTTCTCGAAGTGTAAATGTATAATTGTTTATTATAACAATGGCATACTAAAATCTACTTTTATAGTGTTTTATTTTGACTAAAATCCAGTTTAGCATGTCCAAATAAAGCAAGCGTTTCTGCAATCAAAAGCCTCATCACCTAACACTATGCAGAAATGCTATGAGCTATATAAAGGGTTGATGGGTAACACCAAAAGTGACAAGGTGTTTGCTTGATTTATAGAGAGAGGTCAATTTTTTATGAACTATAATGTAACTTTCCTATCCTAAGTGCTACGATTCGGCTGCTTCATGATCCAAAATGCTTATATATAAGAAGAAAAGAACTTCAACCTCACTTAGTAACTGCAATAGCTTAAGAGGAACTAAGTACCACCATTTGTGCGATAAAATTTAAGGGAGGAAGTAGTATTCTGTTATGTAAGCTAACCTTCAAATGGAGGTTTGATACTATCAACGCGAGCCTGCCATTGGTCGTTTTCTAGTGCCCATCGAAAACCCTATCGCGTACAGGCTAATATAATTATTGAGCCCGAGGAAATTTTATTGTAGAAAAGAATGAACAATTAATTGACAAAGTGCCATAGTGATTATTCCTAACCTGCATGCCAATTATAGGAGCCACCGCAGCATATCTGGTGTCGGCAAAAGCAGCAAACCATGCATGCATCCCTGTAATTACATACGTTTCATTCAATTATGGTGATGAAAAGGATTAAATGATTGATTGCCTAAGATAGTCGAGTGCATCTAACCTCCCAATGATTCCCCAGTAATTCCAATTCTTGCAGAATCAACATCATCTCTGTGAGAGAGATAATCTCCTAATTTTATTAGGTCCCAAACCTAGCAGTGAGGAAACAGATTTTGAACTGCCGTTGCCTATCAGAAGTCTTTTAAAGATATAAACATCATCATAACATACATATATAGGATTTAGATAATAAATGCAAAACATATTAGTACAACCAGTCATATAATGATGCACTGACATAAGTGCAACACAATTCTACACATTTCTCAATAACCAAAAGGGAAATCAAAAGTTTATTACCGTGTCATATATAAAAGGCATTGTGTCACCATTTTTCCATGACGAAACCAGAGCCTACATTCGGGTTTCACAACCAATTCAGTAAGAAAACAAAGCATATGTTTTCCCAAGTTCAGTAATAACTTTAATTTTTCGGTAACAAGGAAGTGGCTGAAGATAATAGGATACATCTAGGTATGTTGTTTTACTGCTCGCACGTTCCCCATGGTAGCGTGAATCAATTGCCACACAGATGTACCCCCTTGAAGAATAAGCCTAAAACATCCAATCATTCAGCTGAAATGGCTGTTATCTATCATCTGAATCAGACCAAGGAAAGCTTACAGGGACAACATACCTCAAGTAGTGGCCTTAGCCATTCTTTAGCTTTGTAAGAGCTATGTAGGAAAACAATAGCTGGTCTTTTTGTTGAATTTTCCTCTTTCATGCTCACAATCAGCACAGGTAGATGCCCTTGATCTCCAGCCTAAGGAAGATATTCAACTCACAGAGAAATACAATAAATTGGAAATATGAAAGGCACAGTTCCACCAATCATATATCATCTGCAGGGACCAAGATGATGTTCCTAGGAGACTAAAGAATGATGTTTAGTCAGTGATTCAATGTATCTATCAGCACAGCCCAAAAAAATACTTCACCATATTTGTGATATTAGTCCTGTCATTTAGAAAGGATTGACAACTCACTATTCAAAGCAATCCGAGAGACAACGTGATAAAATTATAAGAAATTGCTGACCTCAGTAGTCAGATACAAATTTTCTTCCTTTAGCTTATCCTTCAAGTCCTTTATATCTTCCCTAGGACAGGACTTCATGGCCTAAAAGGAGAAAACTCGTAAATGTATAAATATTATATACAATGTTAACAGCAGAGTTTGATGAAGGTATAAATCTACACTTAAATGCATAAAAAGTATACACAACAATAACAGCAGAGTGTGATGAAGCAATAGATGTACACCTCTTGGGAACTCAAGGGACCCTGATACAGGGGATGGACCACTGGCTTTCCCACCTCCACTGCAAGCGGAACTGAAAGGATGCAAAAGCTTTCATGTCAGGAAGGAAATAGAGAGAAACCACGTAATGTTGAAGTTGTACTCATCACAAATTTAAGGATAACAGATAAAAACTCAATTCAACAGAATTTCATCACAAGACTTTTCAGCTAACTAATAGCAACAAGTGAAGTACTTTCTTTTTTTGATGATATCAACTTTCTATTACTTTGGTACACAATTCATACCTTTCTTTTCATTCAAATTTGCACTTTATGTTTGTTTCAGAATTGACTCAATTGAGGGGCATCATCCATGGTGCTACTGATATAATAACAATGTTCAAAAATTGTTCTTCCTGATTTAATTAATGGTCATAAATCATAACAATGTCCAGATACTTTTTGGTGACAGAAATGGGTCTTTCTTTCGGATCGTTTTCACTGTTTGGACAATTACATTGTGCAACCATTTCCTTTTACGTGCCAGACAAATTCTTTTTATTTATGTAAAGGAAGTAGTGACAGCTTTCTTATTTAACACTCAAAACATCAAATTTCTTACTGAATATTCTAGAAAGATAAATGCACTAGCTTAGCTAAAATTGGCTGCACATGCATCACAAAGCAGAAACTGGAACAGAGATAATCCAGCTTAACAAAAAATATCATACCTTACGGAAAATAATTTGCAATCAAATCAACACACACGTAGGCCAGGAGAAACACCCTCCGGAGAGCAATTTGTTGTTTTGTATGACATCTTACACCTAATTACAGCAAGATCAACCATTACTATCTATTTTCCTTAGTAATTGAATATCTTAGCCATTCATTCTCGTGCTGAAGTAACCTAAACTTACTAATTGCACAGAACTTGTCATCATGTTGAGTTTAGACCAAACCATGTCGAGATTATCTAGCACACGTTCATCAGATGCGATGATAACTAATAAACTACTCAAACCCCAGTGAGTTCCGATGTGTCGATTTACATCTTAACTGATGTTCGGAGACAGAATTCCGACATCATGTCGGAATTAAGGACTCCGAAACCTAACGGCCATGCTAAAAACATGTTCTAGTACAAACGAAGCCAAAGGACGGATCCACAGATCCAAGCGAAGGGTCGGAGCCAAAAGCGGATCTCGAAAGGTCAACGCATTTGACTGATGCCAACAAGCAGCGGCGTCGGAACTACAAACGCAACCGCAGAAGCAACGTCGACCAAAATATTTCAAAAACAAACGACAGGAACACTACAACAGAAACAAAATATCTTCTTATCCACAAACTCATCATTTGGTTTTCTGGTGAACTTTCTCAATAACTTGAGTAATGAATTACATGTAACGGATTGTAAAAGAGATGTGACCTTCTTTACCGCGACGGCTGCGGAGCATTTCGAGGAAATCTGAGCGGAGCTTAAGGTAGGGATCCATTGCAGCAGTGGTGGTGCGATGTGAGATCGTGATGTCACTCATGTTTATGTAGTGAGGAGACGTTGGGAGTGAGATCGTGCGCAAATGGGAAATGGGAACCATCCCCACCTGCTCCAAGCTGAGAATTATTAAAATAATAAGAAAGATGCCACAGCTTATCTAAGCCTGGTTAATGGGCCGGCTTAATACCTAATTTGCTTGTTAGTTTTGGCCAGGCCGGTGCCCAGCTCTAAGTTAATCTGCTACTTGCAGCGAACTCAGAACTGGTCACGTATGTTGTCAGTTCTTTTGTTGTTTCGTTGTTCTTGTTTTTCGGAGGGATTTATGTAACATACCCAAAAAAATGGAAAATTTAAAATAATTTAACAAGAGATAATATCAGAGTGAAACAGGGAAATTACCCGATTACTATCTCAAAATTGGTGCACCACTACACGGAGTTCGAAACTATGATTACCTCAAATACAATGAAGTACAAATACATGTAATCATAACAACTTAAAATATAGAACTTGAGGATCTGGTCCCGGAGTGCACTCGTCCTCGGTCGCCACCCGCTTAGTACCTAAGGAGGTCGTGAAATGCAAACATCATAAAATACATTTGTTTTCATAACGAAAGCCCTGTATCCCAAGTCCACCTAGAATGCATGAATGTACCATACAATGACCCTATTATACTCGAATATGTAATATGTACAATCGTCCCCAACTCAAGGTAAAAAAAGGACAACGGTCTCACCAACAACATTGGGTCCCCTAAAGGGACCTACCGCAGACACATACGGTCTTACCGAGGTACGTGACTAATTCCCACTCGCAATTATACAATCATGAGGGTTCGGTGAGGGTCACACGTACATCCGCGTCATAGAATCAGATCTGAACTCGTGGCCAACGCCACATCACCGGAACTGTCGCTCGCTAGACGGTCAACTAGCCTGGATGTGACATAGGCGGGCTACCTGCCAGAATACATCGTTGGTCAATCATCCCCGTCACCATTAAGGTCGTACGGTCATCTCCGTCGTCACGCAGGCTAGACGGTCATCTCACTCTGTCGAGCTGGGTAACAATGCACTGCATTGGGTCGTGATCCCTCAAGTCTACTACATAGGATGTGGAATGCAACATGGTGCAAATAAAGCATAAGACATAAGGGTGGCACGTGTGCCAAAATCCCCTCTCCATCACTCAACGGTCCCTTGGCAGGCACGATCATCGCACCTACCGTCACCTCTCGGCTCACGTTCGAGACGAGGACATGCGTTTCCGAGGAAATAAACGACACACAACAAAAGGCAAAGACCCAATTCTAAGCACCGACGGTTGACTGGTCGACCGTTTCCTTATGAAAAGGAAACGTTCGAATAGAGGCCCAAACCAGTCGAACACTGGGCAAAAACTTAAGTCAACGGTTGAACTAAGGTCTACAAGCGGTCGACCATTTGGAAGGTCTAGGCCACAAAAACATTAAATAACGAAGCAACGGTTGAACGACAAATGAGTCATGACTTTTCGTATGTTTTTTCCTTTCTTTAATTTTTTTTCTCTTTCTTTGTTTTGCTCGGGACTAGCAAAAGGTAAGTGTGGGGGTATTTGATTAGTAGCATATCATATATTGCATTCATGCTATATATCCTTTATTTTACCCCATATTTGTGCTACTCGAGTGTTTATTTGATATGATTCAGGGTTTAGGCAATAAAGAAGAGAAATGAAGAGAAAATGACCAAAATACGAGAAAAAAGACTGATCGGTGAGACTTATTGACCTATCTGCAAGAGGGAAGGACCTGGATGTAAGCAAAACAGACCAATTAGCAAATCAAGAAACTACACACCATCATGAGGAGTATTTTGACAATTAGATTCGGGTCTAGACTCAAACAACCGATCCGGGTGCACCACACATGGACAATTGAAGCACTGAAGACGCCAACAAAAAATGGGTCGAATCCGACCAAAAACGACCGCCAATTGGCGGCCCTAGACATCCAATTGGCGGGAGTTGGGTCATGATCCCAACCGGCTTCTCGTGGTTGTGTATTATATTGTTTTTATCCATTTGTAGAAGTTTCATTAATCCCACATCGGGGGATTATCCCAAATTATCTTTTTCATGTCTATAAATAGAACTTCTCTTCCTCCTTTGTAATACACCCATTGCTTGATGGTCATTCTCTCTACTTAGAGTAAGCCGTGGAGCAAAACTCAAGTGGAGAAGAATGTTACTTTTAATGTAAGTCATGTAAATAAAATAACTCTTTATAGTTTTGTTTTAATGTCGTCTTTTTTCATGCTTGCATGTTTAGCTTTGTTTGTTTTCTTAATCTTAGTATAATTAGTTATAATGTTTTTCTTTCTTAACATAGTTTGTAACTTAATGTGTTGTGAGTAGTTTCATCCCCTTTTGGGGGTGGAGATGTTGGTTATACATGTAATGGAGAATGTGATGAATGCTATATTCTGCAATATGTGATGAATGTGAATGTATGCTTGTTTGTTTAAAAGAGAATACTTAACTTGATAGGTTTTGCCATAACCATTAGGTACTTCCCATGCTTGTTTAGGTTCTTAATAACCAACTTGTTTATGCTCATGTTAATCAACTATATTAGTAATTGGAATGACAGGTTTTGCCATAACGATTAGGTACTTCCTATGCATGAAAACACAACCTACAATTGTGCTTTATTGAATGCATTCTTCACCACCTTATCATGTGTACACACACTCCATCCGTTAGGGGTTTTCCTTCCTGAATTTCATCTTTCTAGTTTGTTAGTTGCTAGTTTAGTTTCACGTTAGTCTTGTGCTTCCATCTTTCTTGTTGTTAATTTCTAGTTTAGTGTAGCTTAGTTTAGTATAATCAAACTTCTTCTCCCCTTTATTTTCCACTTGATTTCTGAATAATTAGAGTTGACACACCTCCCTGTGGACTTGACCCGTACTTGCCACCGCTTCATCATGGTCGCGCACTTGCGGTTATTATAACTGAATCAATCAGACATCTCCACAACAAAGGTTCAAGTTCAGGCTTCATTTCACTTAGTTCCTGTGGGTAAAGTCAAAGAACTGAGGTTGTGGTTCAAACCCGAAATGTGTCATTGCTGAAAGCACTAGGCTGCAAGGTTTCGTCGCTTGATCAACAATGGATTTGTGGGGGAATATTGGAATATTAAAATTCACTATTGGGTTTAGTCCCACCTTGCAAAATGTGGGATGAAGGAAAATGTTGGTAACACTTTGTTTTCCTTGATTTTATGAGGAGTGGAGAAAGTGGAGCAGTAGATGGATGTGGGGTCATGATGGATTCAGTTATAATAACCGCAAGTACACGACATCGGTGAAGACGTGGAAAATACGGGTCGAGTCCACAGGGAGCACGTGTGAGTCGAAATCCACCATACTCGAGTGGGAAAAGAAGAGAGAAATGAGGTTGGAATTACATTACAATGCGTATGAAATCAGGAAATAAACAATAAAACTAAACCCCGTAGGGGGTAGAGAAAGAACGCGGAAATGAAAATATGTGTACGTGTGTGTGTTCAATTGTGTTCATCACAACATGTGATACATGAAATCCATAAAACCAAATCCAACTTTGCCTCCACATGAAATAAGATAAAATATTATCATTAAAACATACAAGACAACAATTGAATTGAGGCTAATATGAGTTCATGCAAAATGACCAAACCCCACTATGTCTCCACATAAAATAAGATTTATCACAATCATTAAAACATACAAGACATTAATTATTATAAGGCGAACAAGAGCACATGTTCCCACATGCCATGTTTCCTTCTTCCACTTCATCCTTATCCTCACCTCATCATTCCCCATAAAATAGGCTAACTAATCTAAGCATGTGTTAAGCATCACTTAAGAGCATTAACACATCAAAGATAAGAGTGAAAATCTCATGAGATGGTTAGGAAATCATGTGAGGTTCAACGGTTAGGATTAACACACACCTAATACATCACATAATCACATCACCTTCTTCTTCACCCCCAATGGGGATGGACTACTCCCTACTCATCTCTAAACTCAAGAAAATACAAAAACAACCCAAAATCATAATGGAAAATTTAGAAAACTAAATTAAAATAAAAGATTACAAGGTTGTTCATCTTCTCATCCTCTACACTACTAATTAAGAAACTAAAACCTACTCTAATAAACAAGAAATAAAACCTACTCTACTAAATAAGAAAGGAAACTAACCTAAGGAGGAGAGGAAGGAAAAAGAAGAAATGAGGCATTACAAGTCCATTTATAGAAGACTAGAGGGTTTGGATGTATCTTGGCGTAATCGGACAACTGTAACTCAGATCTTGATGTTGCATATTTCTCTAACTCGACAACTCGACCCACTGGAGAAATCCAGCTGTCAAACTCTTAACCGGAACCGCTAGTGGCGGATTTTAATCCGCCACTCGCGGAACAATTTTGTCTTATCGCCTCCAAATTTTAACCACGGATTTAGTTCACATAATAAACACGTGGGGTGCACCCGGAGCTGTTGGTTCGAGTTCGTTTGGTTTTAATTGTCAATTTCCTCCTCAGGTTCAGGAGATTACAGACCTTTGCAACCAACATGTTCTTTCTTTACACGTAGGTCCCTCTGGGTTTTCACTTGGGTCCTTCCTGACTTACAATCAGGTCCTTGGCCATTACAAACAGATCTAGAACCTTCCAAATCAGTTCATTCTTCTTGCATTTAGGTCATTTTCTCTTCATTTCTCTTCTTTATTGCTTAAACCCTGAAACATATGAAATAGACACTCGAGTAGCACAAATATGAGGTAAAATAAATGATATATAGCATGAATGCAATGTATGATATGCTACTAATCAAGTCGTGAGTCCATTTTTTTGCCATATTATACTATAAAAGGACCAACACTTCATTCAGAAAATGTACATAATACACACAAGTTCTCTCTCTCTCCACCACAACCCCCTACTCGTTGAAAGCGACTTTGCGGATCTCGATCTACTCTCGTGGTTTGTCGGAGTCGTAGTGCGACGGCAAAGATGTTACAACCGTCCTATCCTCAGAGAAAACGCCTGCACTCAATCTCATCGGTACGTGGGGGCGATAATTTCTCAAAGGGAGTGTCAGTGCGGCTCGGTTGAGATGTTTTTTGTACTTAAACTTTGTTTGTTTTTGTTGTTTTGTCTACATAGATTTGTTAATTAGCTTTATTTGGATTGTAAGGAACTTGATAATCGACATGTATATCCCATTGTTATGCAAATTATTATTACTTTTATTAACATCTACTTTTATAGTTCTAATAATCATAGTGCTGGACGAAGATATTAGAATGTATGGGTTCTGTCGTCCTTTTCTAGTTTGAGTTCATTATATTAATATGCTTTGAAGTTGGGTTTGATACACGATCAATTAGATAGTTTGTAATGTAGAAGTATTTCCAGCATCTGTTAGTTGTTGGATACACCACCAATTTGGTTTATTATACTGAATTTTGATCAAATTCTAACATTAGGATCATTCATCATATTGAGAATAATTTAAATGTTCAACAAATAAGTAAAGATAGATAACTCCTTCTTAACAAGGCCACTGTCAACGACAGCATATACTAACTCAGCTCAATAGGAAGAAAGTAAAGGATGGATATCTGAATGAACAACCGACTCTCAATAAAATTGGTATATAAATCCATGCGATATAATACTCTTATTTTCGGCCAAGTTTTTGTCTGATGACTAACCTATGAAACATATAAATTTAAATTAACTTGCCGAACAAGTCCATTGTTTGGTAAAATATTATTATCTACATATATTCTTTAAATTGGTATTTGGAAGGTATTCAATGTTGTTTACAACACATAAATTTTAATGTTTTTTAATCTTCATTCCACAGGTATGAACGACTCTGCACCAATCATATCAACACAAATACTAACAAAACTTGTACTTTTGGTATGTTGAACCTGTCGTTAACTTAGATAAGGTATCGACAATTTTTTAATATCAACACATTTGGGGACATATGGACATTTCATTTTAGCATGTTAGCGCTCAGCAATGAGATTCTAACCTCAAGAATATGGAAATAGAATGACCTCTTAAATGTATATTTTTCGTCATATTAAATAAATCTTCTCTGCTCTGACATATTGCAAGGTAGTTATTTTTTCTCAAATTAAACCAATCTTCCGTGGTCTGACATGTTGCAAGGTAGTTTGTCTTTGCAATTAAAAGATTTTTTATTTATTTTACTTTTCCAAGAGAAAATAATTTAAATATGCTTCAGAGCATCAAGTCTGCAGTATATAGATTCTTATTTTGTGAGGAAATACTCCTTTTGCACATTTATTCCTTTTGGGATACTATACTTTACCAAACTACTATTCATAAGTTTCACTTCGTAAATATCCTGTAAACCTCTCGAATTTAATAACCTTCTGATCGGAGAAATTCCAACAAAGCATGACAAAGTTAATCACGAGCTTACGAATTTCCCTTTCTACGTATTTTTCTTGCACTAAAATAAGTTACTCGGCTTCAAAGTTGGATGTCCATACTTGAACACTTGATGTCCTCGTCAAGTTCAAACTCATCAATCAATCGACTAAACATTGCAGGATTCTTGAAGTGACTCCCACTCTCTTGGTGAAACACTTAGTTCCCACATTCCTGTTAGTCAAAACTGATACAATTTGTAACGTCATGTCCCCAAACCCGCATCGAGCTTGAGTACGGTCCATCTCCTATGAGTCCACTGTCCCACAACACACACTTATTGCCCAAAACATAAGTTGGTTGGTTGTTGTAGTAGTAAACTCATGTCATTATATCTCACACTAATAATTTCTTACTAGCTGATGTGAGACTAACATTTGGGGTGTTACAACCTACCCCACCTGCAAGCTATAGTCAGTCATCAGGCATTGTGAGATTCTAGAGGTGGCTCCTACCCTCTTGGTGTAGCACTTAGATCCCACAATTTTGACTGGTTAAGGCTCTGATACCATTTGTAACGTCCCGTCGCCAAACCCAGATCAAGTTCGAGTTCGGTCTGTCTCCCGTAAATCCATTGTCCCACAACACCCACCAATTACCACAAAACTTAAGTTGATTAGTTATTGTAGTAGTAGACACATGTATTTATATCCACACTACAAATTTCTTATAGCCGATGTGGGACTAAACTTTGGGGTATTACAACCTACTCTACTTGAACACCTGACGTCCTCGTCATTGTCAAACTCATCAATCAATCGACCAAACTTTGCAGGATTCTAGAGATGGCTCCCACACTCTTAGTGAAGCATTTACTTCCCACAATTTTGGTTGGTCAAGGCTGATACCATTTCGTAACATCCCATCCCCAAACCCACATCGAGCTCGAGTCCGTTCAATCACGCATGAGTCTACTATCCCATGACACCCATCTATTGCCACAAAACTTAAGTTGGTTGGCTATTGTACTAGTAAACGCATGTTCTTATATCCCACACTACTAATTTCTTATTAGCCGATGTGGGACTAAACTGAGTGCTTCATAAAATATATTTTGTCTCCAAATATCTCCACTAAAATCTCATTCCCCAATTGGCAAATGATTCAAATAGGCTTCCTTTTGAAGACAATATTAAGAACATTGGTTTCAGCTTTGCATCTAGATGTAGTTGTTGTAGTTACACCCCATATTGAAACTCAGTCATACCTTTTCTATACAGAGTGCTAAAGTTGGCTTGCTTGGAAGTCCAAAATAGCAAAATTGATTCAAAAGATAAATTCATACAACCTCTATCACTATTGAACATACTAGATCACAATTACTTTATAGATGGCTGGCTTGTTGCTTATTTGGGAGGTTTGGAAATATAGAAACATATGCCAATGTTTTGAAGAGGTCCCTAGCAACCATAGGATCGTTTTCAATTGAAGGCATTGGTTATCCCTCCTTATCAAGAAAGTGAATTCAAAGAATGCAAATTTTAGTTCTGAAAGATATATTGTTCACAATTTGGGGGTCCAAAATATTGTTAGTTGGGAACCTAATGTTAGGATTGATGACCCTCTAATTACAATTTAGAGAGGTTCGACACCGCACCCGGTCCTCGTCCTGCCTGCAAGCCTCTCTTAATCCTCCGAGACCCGCTTACGGTTCCATTAACCAATCAACACCTTTTACAATACCGAGCCTCGCGGACAATCCTTTCCTTGCTCGTGTCTCCTCTCACAACCCGAGAGGGAGATTCCACGAAGCTTTACAACTTCAAGATTCTTGGATATGGAAGTTGAATCACAATCTAACTAAACACTCTAACTTGAGCACACTTGGATATAGATATGAAATTGATATACAACTGGTGAAGATGAAGCTTTGAGTGTGTTTGAGTTATGAAGGTTTGGGAATTGAGAGCACAAAGGGTATTGATGAATGGAGAGTGTAATGTTCTTGTTTGTGTCTCTTGAATGAGGCTTATATAGGCTTCAAAGCAAATAGATGTTAGGATCTACAGCCCTCTAATCGATGGACAAATGCGGAATTAAAAATAATAATCGAATGATTAAGGAAGAGACAATTACAAACCACAAATTCGTCGACACCGGAGTTTAGAGAGGTTCGGCACCCACACCCGGGTCCTAGTCCTCCTCGCAAGGCTCGCTAAATCCCTCGAGTCTCGCTTATGGTTCCACTAACCGATCTCCGTTCCGGGCCGAGACCAACACCGTTTACAACACCAAGCCTCGCGAACAACCTCGCCTCGCTCGTGTCTCCTCTCACAACCCGAGAGGGAGCTTCCTCGAAGCTTTACAACTTGGTGATTCTTTAATAAGGAATTGGAATCACAATCTAACTAACACTCTACACTTGAGCACACTTGGATATTGATATGGAATTGGATATGCAAGTGGTGAAGTTTAGGCTTGAGTGTTGTGGATTGAGAGCGTGAAGATGGAGAGAATTTGTCTTTGAGTATTGGATAGATAGGAAGTGTTCAAGATGTCCAAAACAACCAAATGAGGTTCTATTTATAAGCCTTCAAGCTCAACTAGCCGTTTGGGAATCGGTGGGGAAATGGACCAATAGGAATGCAAGATGTGACTTAAGATCGGGCAGAAATCGTGGCATATTCGGTCGACTATTATCCCAACGATAGTCCGAAGAATTGGTCTGAACTAAGAACTCGGTTGACCGATTATGTATCGGATCACCGTTCACCAATCTCCAGTAGCTTTTATCTATTTAGCCCTAATTAAATTTGGTTCACCAAAGTACATTCGGTTCACCGTTCCAAGGTGGACAGTAGAATTGATTGGGCTCTGATCATGTCAAGTTTGGTTGACCGTGTATACTTCGGTAGACCGAAGTAGCGCGATTTTGCGCTGACATTGAGTGGGAAGTTGGTTTATCGTTAACGGTCAAGTGCCACGTGTAAAATAGTTGTTGGGCTCCTAAAGCGAATAAGGAATCAATTGACCGATAGGCATTCGGTCGTCCGAACAGGGATAAGTCAATTGGGCTCTAGGGACTTAATTCAAAAGCAACCGTTGGAGCAAAGTCCTAAACCGGTCCAGGGCTATTCGGTCGACTGAAGGTAATTCGGTCTTCCGTTGGGGAAATTCCAGAGAACACCTAAGTTTTACTGATGGGAAGTATTTGGGTATCCGACAGGTGTTCGGTGGACCGAACTAGGCAAGATTCGGTTGACCGAAATAGGTTCGGTTTACCGATAAATGACAGGACAGAATCCTAGTTCTCAAGTTTACATAAAACCTTATGGACTCAATAAATATAAAGTTACATGTCTTGATCCAAAGCTTTGATTACAAGTCTTGAGTCTTGATGTCTTTGTCCCAATGCTCATTTCCTTGATTGTCTTGATCAACCTATTAAGATGATTGCAAGTATACAAATATATATGCAATGCATGTAATCGTGTTTGCTGACTTTGATTGATTAGGTTGATTGGTTTAAGATTAGTTTAATTAATCATCAAAACTAATATAGATTAAATAGAAAAAGCCAACAATAGAGTCATTGGGGAGTCGGTGGAGTTATGAACCAATGAGAAGCAAGAGTTTGCTTGAAGCTTTGGTAGAATTTTCAGTTGGTTCGGTCGACCTAAGTCCATTCGGCTGACGATTTGGTTGCTCTAGAAAAGGGCTTCAATTTCAACCAAAATGATTTTGGTTAACCGAAAGGAGTTTGGTGAACCATTCCAAGGTGGACAGTAAAGATTGGTTATTTTCAAACTTAGGCTACTTCGGTCGACCGTTGTCTATTTGGATGACCAAAAGAGGCAAGATTCAAATGTGACTGTTGGAGTAAAATCCAAAACTAGTCCAAGGCAATTAGGTCGACCTAATGCCATTATGTCGACCTAATCGACAATTCCAGAGGGTTAAACTCCAAAACTTATGAAAGGCAGTTCAATCGACTTATTACGATTCGGTCGACCTAATCCACAATTCCAGAGAGTAAACTCCAAAACTAACCCAAGACAAATAATGTCATTCGGTTGACCTAACTTGGCTGGGATAGAATCCTAGTGCTCAAGTTTACTTACGATCCTATGGACTCAATACATAGAAAATTACATGTCTTCATCCTTGAGCTTTGATTACAAGTCCTCATCCTTGATGTCTTTGTCCCAATGCTCCTTCTCTTGATTATCTTGATCAACCTATTAAGAATTGCAAGTATATAAGTGTGTATGCAATGCATGTAGTTGTGTTTACCCACTTTGATTGATTAGGTTGATTGATTAATATTAGTTTGAGTAAATATCAAAATTAATATAGATTTAGAGCTAAAAGTCAACACCTAACCTTTAAGTTTTCAGTTGGGACAAACCTACCACATAAACTTACAAATTAAACTTGTAGATGGTGCTTGTAGGGGCAACCCTAGGCTTTGTGGTGGTGGTGGTGTTCTTAAGGACCATAAAGGCAAACTTATTTTTGCTTTTCTTGGTTTCTATGGGTATGATCACTAGTGAAAAAAGGAATATACGTCGGTGATTGACATCATTTCATGCCTATATTTGTATCTTATATCCATTATCTTTCACGTAAACAATGTTACGTGACGAGTTTTATGTTTCAATTTCAGAAATAAATATGTTTGAAGAGAAGAGGCATAAATAGGTGTGTATTTAGCTGGTATTTGTTTAGTCCTATATCGGGGGATTGTCCCGGATTACCTTTTTCTATGGCTATAAATAGAACTCTTAACCTTCTATTGTAATCACCCATTGTTTGGTGGAATTCTCTCTACTTGGAGTAAGCCTTGGAGTAAAATCTCAAAGTGGAGAAGAATGCTGCTAGTGATGTGAGTCATTTAATAAAATAATTGTTCTTAGTTTCTTCGGGAGTATTTTGGCAATTAGATTCGGGTCGGAGCTCCAATAAACAAAGTAGATGCATCAAAGACCGACAAACGAATCAAGAAAAGCCCAGAATGAAATTTAGCCGGGTCAAAATCTTATGGACCGCTAATTGGCGGTCTGGATCCTTCTAAATCTGCTCAAATTTCTCCAGCACATGTATTAGAGGATGTTTAGGCCATTTTTGGTATTTGTTTTGTCCCACATCGGGGGATTGTCCCGGATTTCCTTTTTCTTTGGCTATAAATAGAACTCTTCACCTTCTATTGTAATCACTTCATATTTTGAGTGACTATTCTTCCTACTAGAAGTGAGGCCTTGAAGCACACACTAAAGTAGGAGGATGCTACTTGAAATGTGAGTCACTTTAATAAAAGTTTCTTTATTATGTTGTTTGTTTCATATTTCTTGCTTTACTTTGTTTAATTTCATTTCATTAGTTTTAGTAGCTTAGTTAATATGCTTTCCTTGCTTAGTTTAATAATTAGTTTAATGTGTAGTGAGTAGTTCCATCCCCTTTCGGGGGTGGAGTAGATATACATACATGCAAATGAGAATGGAATGAATGCTTTATTTCCAATGTGTTGATAAAACATGAATGTATGCTTGCTTGTTTAGGATAGAATTTATAACTTGATGAGTTTTGCCAAAATGATTAGACACCTCTCATGCTTGTTTAGGTTCTGAAATAAGCAACTTGTATATGTAAATGTTAATCAACTAGGTTGGTGAATAGATTGATAGGTTTTGCCATAACATTTAGACACTTCCTATGCATGATAACACCACCTTCATTTGTGCTTAAAGAATGTGTTCAACACCCACCTCTTTGCATGTGTGCACTCACTCCACCCCTTAGGGGTTTTCCATTTCTGAATTCCATCACTCTTCTTTCATTCTTAGTTAAGTTTTTAGTTAATCGTTTGTTGCTTTCTTTCGCATTTCATACTTCGTAGTGTAGTGTAGCGTAGCGTAGCATAATCCACTATCTTCTCCATTTTTTCGCCACTTGATTTCGTGCAAATGAGAGGCTGTTCACCTCCCTGAGGACGACCCGTATTTGTCACCGCTTCAACACGGCCGTGCACTTGCGGTTTAAATTAAAATGTTCAACAAGTTTTTGGCGTCGTTGCCGGGGAGCTGCCAGTCCAGACTCTTGTTTGGACGATTTTAGTGGATTTAATTTGTGTTTTGTAGTTTTTCTTTGTTTCAGGAGACTTGGAGTGGCCAGGAGAAGCAGCAGGAGATTTAAATGTTATTTGATTGACATCATTTCATGCTCATATTTGTATCTTATATCCATTATCTTACACCTAAGCAATGCTACGTGACGAGTTTTATGTTTAGTTTTCAGGAATAAAGAGGTTTGAAGAGAAGAGCCATGAAAGGACCCAAAAGCTGGGAAAAAGGACTGAATGGTGAGATCTAGGGACCAAGATGCAAGGGAGAAGGACCTGAATGTAAGACAGAAGGACCTAAGAGTAAAACAGAATACTCCACACCATCATGGGGAGTATTTTACCAATTCTATTCGGGTCGGAGCTCCAACAAGTCGAGTAACCGCATCAAAGACCAACAATACGAGAAAGCAAAGCCCACAACAAATTCCAACACGATCCGACAATTTTGGACCGCTAATTGGCGGTCCATATTGCTCAGGATCCGTCGAAATTTCTCCTGGACTTGTATTAATGTTCGTTTAGGCTATTTTTGGTATTGGTTTAGTCCCACATCGGGGGATTGTCCCCGATTAGCTTTTTCCATGCTTATAAATAGAACTCTTCACCTTCCATTGTAATTACCCATTGTTTGGTGGCATTCTCTCTACTAAGGAGTGAGCCTTGAAGCAATAACTCAAGGTGGAGAAGGATGCTACCTTCAATGTGAGTCATTGTTAATAAAAGTTTAGTTGTTTCTTTTAATCTTGTTTTGTTATGTTTTTTGTTTTGTGTGGGTTGCTTTACTTTGTTTAATTTCTTGTTTAGTAATTTTAGTATCTTAGTTAAATGTTTTCATTACTTAGTCTAATCAGTAGTGTAATGAGTAGTGAGTAGTTCCATCCCTATTTGGGGGGTGGAGAAATATGTGATATAATTATGTAGTGTATTAAGTGTGTGTTATTTTTATCCATTGAGCTTTATATGATTTCCATAACCATCTAATGGGTCTCCACTCTTATCTTTGATATGCTAATGCTCTTGAATGAAGCTTAGCTTATGCTTTGATTAGTGGACCTATTTTATGGGGAATGATAAGGTTAGGATATGGATGAAGTTAATATTGGAAACACAATTTGTAATGTATGTGCTCTTGTTGCCTTTACCTTAGCTAATGTCTTGTATGTTTTAATGATGTAGTGAAATCTTAATTCATGTAGAGGCATAGTAGGGTATAGTCTTTATACTTGAGTTCATGTAGCTTCATTCCAATTATTGTCTTGTATGTTTTAATGATGTAGTCTTATCTTAATTCATGTAGAGGCAAAGTTGGATGTAGTTTTATGATTTCATGCACTACATGTTGTGAGGAGCTTAATGAACACACACACACTTCTTTATGTTCACATTATTTCTCTACCCCCTTTGGGGTTTAGTTTTTATTACTTATCTTTCATTTCCATTAGCATTGTAGTGTAGTTTAGTGTAATACATCTTTCTCCCTTCTTTTTACCTCTCGCCTTCGAATAAACCAAGTGTCGACACACCTCCCAGTGGACGACCCGTATTTGCCACCGCTTCAACGCGGCCGTGCACTTGCGGTTAAATATAAAACGAGATCAATCAACCTCCCTGAGGACGACCCGTATTTGTCACCGCTTCAACACGGCCGTGCACTTGCGGTTTAAATTAAAATGTTCAACAAGTTTTTGGCGTCGTTGCCGGGGAGCTGCCAGTCCAGACTCTTGTTTGGACGATTTTAGTGGATTTAATTTGTGTTTTGTAGTTTTTCTTTGTTTCAGGAGACTTGGAGTGGCCAGGAGAAGCAGCAGGAGATTTTGGAGGCCAACCTGGGCACTTTGGACCGCCCATCAACGGTGTGGTGAGCTCTGTTTACCTTCTAATTTCTTTGTATTGTTACCATAATTCATGTAGTGATCTAGGACTTAATTTGGCATGTTTTGACTTGTAGTTTGTTCCCAGATCAATATTCATACTTTCTTTAAGCAACTTGGACCCTAAAACCCAAAGCAAAAGATTAGACATTCTTTTTGTTTAGGTCATGCATCATGTATGTGACTTAGGCATGTAGATTGTCTTTTTTCTTAACTTTATTTTCAGTTCCTGAGAGCTGCCATGAGGTACACACCTTCTGCTCTCATTCATGCATTTCGTATGAACATGCATTAGTTAGTAGGAAGTGCATTGAAACAAGTGTGAGTTGAGCGTTTGTTTGGAGAGTTGATTGTTAGATTTAGACTCCAAAACGCTACTAAGGAGGGGATGTCCCATAAAAGATAAGGTGGGGGATTTCATCACCCTTTCCTTCACCCCCACAAACCACACTAATAAAGAGCCTACTTTTTAAAATCAAGTAGACATTGGCCCTAAGGATTCCGGGCGCATTAGGAGAGTGATACGGTCCCGACCGTCATGATCTGATCGGCGTTGCCCACTTTGTCGATAGTAGGAGAGACGAGATCTCCGGATCTTGGCTCACTTGCTGGGCATTGTGGTCCTCGTCGTAGGGAGGTGAGGCGTGTCGAGGCCGTGTGACCTCGCAGTTAGGCGTCGTCTAGGTGTAAGGACCTATAGCGACCTTAGGATTGTTTGAGCCTTGTTTGCTTGTGTGCTTCTACATGTACCCATCTGCCGTAGCATAAGGACTTCTTCCCTTCTCTCTTGAGTCATTCTTTCTATCCTGTGTCCCCTCGTCTTCTCCTCTACGCACATTCTTTGTTAAAAAAAGAGTTTTGGTGTGTGTGAACCTTTGTGCATGCTTTCGTGGACACGAGACGAGAGTGGTCGTTTGACGAGGAGCGTTGTCAATCCGGCTTCAGTAGTCGATTTCTCGACGCCTTCGTCCTCTCGTGTCTCACACAGTCCGGGTTCAATGGCTACTAATTTCCGTGAGGAGGAGCAGTTGCTGGAGCCACCTGCTCCACCAGTGCTTCCAGTTGTCGCTCCCATACCTCTACGTGATCGATGCTACCCGAGCCGTACTTCTCTACCCTCATGCATCGTATTGCCAGAGGAAAATGGGAACCATTTTGAGGTTAAGCCTCAGTTTATTTCCATGCTCCCTCACTTCACTGGGAAAGGTGACCCCTATATCTTTCTCAGGAAATTTGAGGAGGTCTGTGCTATGTTCAAGCTGCAACAACTTAGCACAGACTCCATCCATCTTAGGCTTGTCCCCTTTGCGCTGAAGGATGACGCCAAGAAGTGGTTGTACAGCAACCAAGGATGAGTTTCAATCTACATTTCTCAAGAAATACTTTCCAAATCATCGGACTCAAAAATTGAGGAACGAAATCAATTCGTTCTATCAACTTGAGACCGAGACATTTCATGCATATCTAGAGAGGTTCAAGGAGCTACTATCCTCATGCCCTCACCATGGCATTGAGTTGTGGCGTCTTTGTCAGATTGTTTACGAGGGTCTTCACATCCCGTCCCGGACGCTCCTTGAGTCCATGTGTCAAGGAGAGTTCTTAGGAAAGGATGAAAGGGAGGCATGGGCTTTCCTAGAAGACCTTGCTGAGAAAACAATGCAATGGGAGTGTGTAAGGGAACCACCTGCATCATTTAGTATACGAGCGAGGATCGCGACTGCAAACTCGACTAGCTCGGGTGCCGCATTTGCTATCGATACCACTACGGCTACCGAGGCACGCATGGCGGCCTTAATACGCCGTATGGCTTTGATTGAGCTCCAAAACCAATAAAGTGCACCTCACATGTCCACATCTGGTTGAGTTCCCTATCATTCATGTGGTAGGACAGGTCATGTAGAAAGCGAGTGTGCGTCCATTCCTCCTGAGATGGAACATGTCAACGCCATCTATGACAGAGCTAGGAATGACCCATACTCATCATCTTATAATCCTGGATGGAGGAACCACCCCAATTTTTCATGGAACCAAAATAATGCCCCGGGTGGTCCTTCAAACTCCTCTGGACCATCTAACCAATCATACCAACCTCCCATGCATGCACAATCTTATCAGCCACCCCAAACACCAATCACCAACCAATCAGGTTTCCCAAATTCCAATAATATGGCAACCCGATTCAATTCGCTTGAGACCTTGACTCGTGGACTTGAAAACTCAATGAAACTTTTTATGTCAACCACAAGTCAAGTTCTCACTTCAAATCAGCAGACCATCAAATCTCTAGAGCTTCAAATGGGCAATTGGCTCAGTCTGTACATGAAAAAGAGAGAGGGTCTTTGCCTAGCCAGCCTGAGGCTAACCCCCGCATGTACCAACAACAACACATGCAAAATGAGAATGTGGTACCTCGGGGGAGGCAAGTGAACCATGTGGAGGAACCTGTTCACCATGTTAGTTCCATTGTGACCTTATGGAATGGAAAGCAGGTTGACAATCACATTTCCTTGTCACACCCACCACCATCTATGCAGTCCTTTAGTGGGAATGGTGGTGAAGAAGAAGCTGAGGGTGAGGGTAATACACCAACGCCTCCTTCTCAGGCACTGCAGAAAACCTACCTGCCAAAAGCTCCTTATCCAAGTAGGTTAACAAAAAAGCAGAGTGACACAATGGACAAGATATTAGAGGTGTTTAAGCAAGTTAAGGTTAACATCCCCTTGTTGGATGTCATCCAACAAATACCTCAATATGCCAAAGTGTTGAAGAATCTCTGCACAACCAAGAGGAGGACCAATGTTCCTAAGAAAGCATTCTTGGCTGCAAATGTAAGCTCACTTTTGTCCAATCCCGCCTACACAAAATACAAGGACCCTGGGTGTCCTACTATTCAGTGTACGATAGGGGACACTAGCATGAGTAATGTTTTGCTTGATTTAGGATCAGCGGTCAACCTCCACCCATTTTCTGTTTATCAACAATTAAATTTGGTAGAATTGAAACCAACTAAGATCACCCTCCAATTGGCGGATAGATCCATTCGTATTCCAAAGGGGATTATCGAGGACGTGCTTATCAAAGTTGGAGATTTTATATTTCCAGTCGATTTTGTTGTCCTCGATACCATTCCTGTTGCGAACACCCACTCTCAAATACCTTTGATTTTGGGTAGACCATTTCTGGCAACTTCCAACGCCTTAATTAATTGTAGAAATGGTCTCATGAAGCTCTCATTCGGTAACATGAGTGTCGAGTTTCATGTGTTCAACTCTGGTAGGCAACAGGATCCCATGGATCAACCTTTAAATCTAAATCTCATCCGCCAATTGGAGAAAGCACCACCAAATCAACGAACACCCCTAACACCAATGCAACCCATTGAGAATGTTTGTGGGCCCAGCGAAAACTCATTGCCTGTCTTTGCAATGAAACAGAGTGAGCTGGCATCAAACATAATGTCCAAAAGGAGTGTTCGTTGCATGTTTCAGTTGAGAGTACTAGTGAAAGTGAGACACCTCATCATATGCCTATACCAGAAGGTGTCTCTACCTCATGTCCTATGGCCATTGAGCCATTTGAGCTTCATATTGACTCCAACAAGGACCCACCTATGACCGAGCTTATGCTTGATGATCTAAATGATGGTGGGAGGTCCTTGTTGGATAACTTAGGGAGAAGCCCTATTCTTAGTGATGCAGGTCTGCTGCATCCATTGAATGAGCTTGAGGAACTCATTCCGATGCACCCACCTATTGGTTGGAGGGTTTTGTTTGATGAGCAACTAAACCCTAGTGAGGCAACACAACTTCATTCATTGTTGCCCACACCCAACCAATATCATGAGGGGTTTGAGCCTTTCAACTTTGACCTTTGACCCCTCATGACACCTCAGAGTACCGGTGAAGTTTGCCCATCTCGGCAAGTCTCTGGTCCTCATAACTTGATGTTCTCATTTGATGTTCCTTGACCAAATGATTACGAGAATATCGTTGTTGCTGTACATATCATGTTTATTAAGAAAAACCCATGAGCGAGCATTGATTGTTGTAGGCCCCAACCCTTGTGTACTTGGGCCACATTTCTTCACGTATTTGTTTCCCTTCTTCAGTATCTCACAGGTTTTGAGGGAATTCGGGTTTATATCCATCAACATGACCATGAACTTCCCTTTGTGCTTAATGTTGGTGAGATCATCCATTTTTCATGCCTAAATCCATGTAGTATTGTAACGCCCCAAGCCCAGACAACTGCTCACCCGCCCGAACCCGGTGCGTTAAGATACAATCCGCGATCCTGACCGCTGCGCACTCTGATATTTAAATCCATCTAATAGGCCCATAATTAATCTGAAAAATATAATCAACAAATTGTGAGCTCGACAGCCCGCAAGTTCCAACCGTCAATCAATCAGAATCATAATCATGTGGAAAATAATACGGAATATGACATTCAGTCAATAAGCACAATCAAGAGACATGCATCACAAATAAAATACATGCATAACAATCTGGAACCCCATTCGGATTCGACCACATCCTGTGCTTCTGAAATCTATCAATCAGTCAGACGCACACCTGGTAGCTCCACACTAACGACAGGCAGCCCTTTCCTCTCTCGGGTGGCTCCACGCTGTATGCTAGGCAGCTTTTTCCTAAGTTGCTCTGCCAGAAACATACACACAACCACAGGACATGTCGACCGAAACTCCACCATGCAATCATATGCATATCCATAAAATCAATATTAATGCTCAACATGCAAGCAACTACGAATATCAAGAGAGACAGACATGATATGAAACTGAAGAATAACGAATCAGTACTTGCCTCAAAATCTCCATCTTTTTCTTCTCAATATTCTTTTCAAAATTTCATCTTCTCCTAAAACCACACAATCATCCAACAATCTTAATTAGTCCATTAAGATATTTGATTATTACCTCAACTAAAAAATTCAGGATATTACATTCTACCTTCCTTAAAAGAAATTTCGTCCTCGAAATTTGATCTCAATATTGTCTCAATCCAAACAAATCAATACAAAATTTTCATCTCATTATTTATCAAATCTAAAAACCTAACACCACTTATCGCTCATAATTTGGATAATCAATCCAACCAAATCCAAATTCACATTTGAACTCAAGTCCAAATATCTCTAAATTCATCTTTCATTATTTATTAATAATTTGGTAGCAAATCCAACCAAGTCAAAATTCACATTTAAATCAATAGTCAATACTTCTAAATTCAATTTCTCAAATTCCAATCCAATCAAATTTTTATTTCAAATCCAAATCCCGACTAATTCCGAGGATCGTATTGCTCTGATACCATTTGTAACGCCCCGAGCCCAGACAACTGCTCACCCGCCCGAATCCGGTGCGTTAAGATACAATCCGCGATCCTGACCGCTGCGCACTCTGATATTTAAATCCATCTGATAGGCCCATAATTAATCTGAAAAATATAATCAACAAATTGTGAGCTCGACAACCCGCAAGTTCCAACCGTCAATCAATCAGAATCATAATCATGTGGAAAATAATACGGAATATGACATTCAGTCAATAAGCACAATCAAGAGACATGCATCACAAATAAAATACATGCATAACAATCTGGAACCCCCATTCGGATTCGACAACATCCTGTGCTTCTGAAATCTATCAATCAGTCAGACGCACACCTGGTAGCTCCACACTAACGACAGGCAGCCCTTTCCTCTCTTGGGTGGCTCCACGCTGTCCGCTAGGCAGCTCTTTCCTAAGTTGCTCTGCCAGAAACATACACACAACCACAGGACATGTCGACCGAAACACCACCATGCAATCATATGCATATCCATAAAATCAATATTAATGCTCAACATGCAAGAAACTACGAATATCAAGAGAGACAGACATGATATGAAACTGAAGAATAACGAATCAGTACTTGCCTCAAAATCTCCATCTTTTTCTTCTCAATATTCTTCTCAAAATTTCATCTTCTCCTAAAACCACACAATCATCCAACAATCTTAATTAGTCCATTAAGATATTTGATTATTACCTCAACTAAAAAATTCAGGATATTACAAGTATCTTGCTCACATTCATTGAGGACAATGCATGAAGTAGGTGTGGGGGGGTGTTTTACGTGTGTACATAGTTGAGTATTTTTCCTTTGATTTTTGTTTTCTTTTGTGTGCACTACTAGGGTCATGTTAGTGTGCTGCATTTAATATCGATATATCTGCTTGCCATGATCCTTGGGTGACTTGTCTTCTTTTGCTTGCCTAGTGCTTTAAAGTTTTCACATTTCTTTCAAAATCTTCATGTGTTTGCGAAAGAAAATGTTTTTGTAGGTTTTGTATGTGTTTAACATGTGCAAAACCGTTGAGAGGCAAAGTAAAAAGAAAGCTCCCAAAATTGTCTTGAACTTGATGCATTAGGATATCTAGTTTACTGGCTTTAGGTTTTATCGAGTCGTTAGGATGCACCCCGGTTTTCCCTCGGGGGGCGTGTAATGATAGGGTTTCAGCACTCAAACATTTAAAGAAGTCCACCCTGAACCTCGTGAGTTAAATATTTCGTGTCTGTTAGTATAAAGAAGTTTGTCGTAGTCAAGGGCCATTAATCTCTTTTTGTGAAACTTAAGTGTAGGGGTTTTGGTTCCCATGTAGATAAATAAATAAGTGGTGTTCTCTCTTCTCGCACGGCTCCTATCACTCGGGAAAGTAGGTCTGAGGGGACTTTGTGCCTGGTGCTTTCGAGTCATCTGACTTGGGATGCACCGACCAAACTCCCGTTACACGGGAGGTAGGGATCACGAATAATCCATTAGGCTAGGTGCGTGGACCGATTACATATATAGAGTAGACCCGTGGTATTACCACGTCCCATGATCGACAAAATAAGTCCAACGAGTCGTGTAGCTAGATTGATTAATGCATCTTGTTCGGTTTTTGTGGGTATATCCGCTGAAAACCCTCAGGAGACAACACTCCTTCTCCTTGGCGACAAGGAGGTTTAACGGCTTGTTGCACGTGCTAAGTGCAACCGTGATTCCTACGAAAGTGAGTTAGGATTTCTTGTTTTTCGTATGCTTTTTCCTTTCTTTGTTTTGCTCGGGACTAGCAAAAGTTAGGTGTGGGGGTATTTGATTGACATCATTTCATGCTTATATTTGTATCTTATATCCATTATCTTTCACCTAAACAATGCTATGTTACGAGTTTTATGTTTGAATTTCAGGAATAAATAGGTTTGAAGACATGAAGCATAATAGGACCCAAAAGCTGGGGAAAAGGACTGAATTGTGAGATCTGGGGACTAAGATGCAAGGGAGAAGGACCTGAACGTAAGACCAAAGGACCAATGAGCAAAACAGAAAGCTCCATACCATCTTCGGGAGTATTTTGGCAATTAGATTCGGGTCGGAGCTCCAATAAACAAAGTAGATGCATCAAAGACCTACAAACGAATCAAGAAAAGCCCAGAATGAAATTTAGCCGGATCAAAATCTTATGGACCTCTAATTGGCGGTCTGGATCCTTCTAAATCCGCTCAAATTTCTCCAGCACATGTACTAGAGGATGTTTAGGCCATTTTTGGTATTTGTTTTGTCCCACATAGGGGGATTGTCCCAGATTGCCTTTTTCTTTGGCTATAAATAGAACTCTTCACCTTCTATTGTAATCACTGTTGGGTTTTTGGCCTTAATTCTTGTTTTTATGATTTAATCAACCTAATCTTAATCATAAGTAATGTAGAGTAGCACACATATTGCATGTGCTAACCTCTACAGGTGATCAAGACTCATGGAAGGAAGGAAATCAAGTCAAGATTTGTAATAAAGCTATATGAAGACTTGTAATCTTGATTTTATTTTGAGTCTTAGTAACATGTGTAAATTGAGCATACAAGAGCTAAAAACTTATCATATACACACTAGGTTCCTTAGAGAAGTCACACACAAAATTTCACCTTATTTGGACTTCATTAAATCACCCAAACCTTAGTTGGAAATCACTTTAAAACCTAAACCCAGATTTCCTGTGTGAACCGGTCGACCGAACCAGTTCTCAGTTCGACCGGTTTATAACAGACTCTCTACAGTGATTTTACCGAACTCTATCGGTCGACCGGTTCTACCTTTTCGGTCGACCGATCCCGGATTTTAATATGGCTGTTTTCCTTGTCGTATTCCTATAACGGTCGTATTCATATAAAACAAACTGAACCCCAAAATACATTCGGTAACCGGTCGAACGAAATGACCTTGTTTCGGTCGACCGGTTGAACATTTCTTCAAGAAACCAAATTCCCTGCTATCTGTCGACTCATTCTTCGTTGGATCGTTGCACCTTTGTCTCAACCGAATCCCCTAAACGGTCGACCGCTCCATACTTTGGTTGACCGATTAACTTAAGTAGAGTTAAGTTCTAGCTCGTTTGTCCGACTGAATATTTATTTGTTCGACCGTTCTCCTTGAAATCAAGTGAACGGTCGACCGGTTTAGTAGTTTCGGTCGACCAATTCTGGACAGATTTGCAGCCCGATTTTCTGCTTTTTGTGTATCTTGCACAAAACCCAATCAAATCTTGTCCAAACGGCTAGAAATCTTTAGGAGCTTATACATAGAGGATCAAGACCTGTTGTTAACACAACTCTCCAACTCCAATTGTCCCAATACATTAGAGAGAAACCTCAATCCTCAAAGCTCCCATTTCTACACTCCATAAGCCTAAACTACACACACTTGATCAATTACTCATCCTACTCAAAGTGTGCTCAATTAGATTGTGAATCCCACTCAGTTACAAAGTTTGTCAAAAGAGTATAGACTTCGGTGAGAGCCCAAAGTGATCCTTCTCGGATTGTGAGAAGAGGATTCCAAGCTCGGCGAGGGTTGTTCGCGAGTTTGACGGTTGTAAGGTGTTGTCTCCCGGCCCGGAACGGGGAGCGGAGAGTGAAGTCGTAGGCGGAGCTCGCGGAGTCGAGTGGAGCTTGCAAGAGAGGACTAGGACCCGGGTGGGGTGCCAAACCTCTATAAAAACCGACCCGTCTCTTTGTGGTTCGCATGTCCTTTTCCCTACTAGTCTTTAAATTGTTTCCGTTGCGTTTATTGTTTGATTAGTTAGGGATTAGCGTAAAAGTGATTAGATTAACCCGACCCACAAGATCCTACATTTGGTATCAGTGCCTTGTTAGCTAAGTTTCATTACTTTACCGTAATTTTAGCATGGCTTCAACATCTAATCACTTAGAGGGTTTATGCACCACAAGACCTCCTTTGCTTAATGAGTCAAATTATGATTATTGGAAAAATAGAATGAAAATCTTTTTAATATCAAATGACCATAAGTATTGGAAGTTTATTGAAAATCCATACATACCCCCAAATGAAGATGAGTTAGATTCTCTATCTAGGGCTCAAATGAAAGAAATTGAAATGAATTCTAAAATCATGAACATTCTTTATTGTGGCCTTAATGAGGGAGAATACAATAGAATTAGGGGTTGTGAAAGTGCAAATGAAATATGGCATAAGTTACAAATGCATCATGAGGGTGATAGTAAAACCAAAGAAACTAGGATAAGTCTACTCATGCATAAATATGAAATATTTTGCATGCACATCGGTGAGAACATAAGCGACATGAACACTCGCTTCACCGATATTACTAACTCTCTTTTGATTCTTGGAAGAAGGATAAATGAAGGAGAGATGACTCAAAAATTCCTCCGGTCGTTGAGCAACGATTGGGAAGACAAGGTCGTCGCAATTGAAGAATCGCACGATCTTTCAAAATTGAAGATGGAGGAACTCATTGGAAATCTCATGGCCTATGAGCTCCAATTGAGTCATCGAAAAGAGAAGGAAGCTTCCAAGAAAAACTCCACCATGGCATTGCATGCAAACTTTGATGAGCCAAGGAGAGTGGAAGAAGAGGACATTGAGGTCCTTGCCTAAGACTTCTTTAAATACCTCAAGAGGGATAAGGGAGAAAAGAATGAAAGAAGAGGTAGAAGAAGTGAGAAAAGAGAAAAAGAAAAAGAGAGGGAGGAGAGCGAAAATAAGAGTAGAGAAGGAGAAAAGAAAAATGAGAGAAGGGAGAGAAGGAGAGAAAAGGAGAGGAGTAAGAGAAAAGAGAAGAGGTTGGAAGCTCACAAGGCCACTTGGGACGATTCATCGTCGTCATCATCCAAATCAACCGCACCTTCATCAACAAAGGAATATGCGCATATGTGCTACATGGCAATTCAAGATGAAGGAAGTGAGGTATCTTCTAACTCTTACTCCAATAGATCAAATTCATGCTCATCTAAGTCATATGCTAGTGATAGTTCATGTTCTAAAGAAGAAACATATTCTTATGATGAACTTCAAAATGCATTCCATGATTTAGTTAAACAATATGAGATCATTTGTGATAAAAACAAGAATGCTAGAAAGTTAATCAAAGATCTCCAAAGCCAAATTGAAACATGCATGAATGAGAAGAATGAGGTGATTGCTAAATTTCAAAAGAATGCATCAAATATTGATAAATTAAAAGCAACACCCATAAATTGTGATCAACTAAATCTTCAAGCTTGTAATTTGCAATTAAGAAAAGATTTAGAAAGATTCACAAATGGAACTCATATGCTCAACATGTTATTAGGTAGTCAAAGGCAATCCTTGCAAAAACATGGTTTAGGTTACAATTCAAAATTGAAAAACCATGTATCTCACACTACACTAAATGACAAGCATATGTTCATTAACCATAGTTCCTCAAGTGTGTGGGCACCCAAAACCAAAATGGTTTGGATCCCAAAAGCTAATGTTCAAGGACCCAAAGTTGTTTGGGTACCTAAGTCTACACTTGTAGGAGCTTGTGGAGGAGATTGGTGGTGACCGGGTGAGCCAAAGCGTCGAATTCGAATCCGGTTGCATCACCAAGTCAAGATTGGAGCTATTCAAGATTCAAGTTTGGTGTAAATTTCTATCTTTGAAATTTCTGGAATTTTTTTTATAGCTTTAATCTAGTTTATATGCTTAATTGTCATATCTTTAGAAGTTTAATTCATTGCAAATCATTAACCCTATTCATTGCAAATCAAATATCACATCCATTGATTATAAATGTAAAATTTTGAATGGATGTTAGAATAAGGCTTGAGTAGAAACTTAAATGAACTTAACTTGAAGCATACTCATAGTTTCCATCTAGCCTTTTTGATAGGAGGAGCTTAAAGGTTATATCTTTTATTAGAGTAATGAAGTGCAAAATTTAGGGGGCGCAACTTCATTACAAGACATCCAAATTCTATGCTTAAAGTCATAATTATTTTTGTTTTTGATGGATGTCAAAGGGGGAGAGATAATTAAAGGGAAGTTACTTGAAAATTGGTTAAAATTGAACAAAAACTATGCACATCCATAGGGGGAGCATTTATATGCATAGTTTACACCTAAAGCTTTCAAGTATTAAGATATAGGTTGCCATCATAAAAAAGGGGGAGATTGTTAGCTTTTTTGCCTTAATTCTTGTTTTGATGATTTAATCAACCTAATCTTAATCATAAGTAATGTAGAGTAGCACACATATTGCATTGCATATATATTGCATGTGCTATCCTCTACAGGTGATCAAGACTCATGGAAGGAAATCAAGTCAAGATTTGTAATAAAGCTATATGAAGAGTTGTAATCTTGATTTTATTTTGAGTCTTAGGAGCATGTGTAAATTGAGCATACAAGAGCTAAAAACTTATCACATACACACTAGGTTCCTTAGAGAAGTCACACACAAAATTTCACCTTATTTGGACTTCATTAAATCACCCAAACCTTAGTCGGAAATCACTTCAAAACCTAAACCCAGATTTCCTGTGTGAACCGGTCGACCGAACCAGTTCTCAGTTCGACCGGTTTATAACAGACTCTCTACAGTGATTTTACCGAACTCTATCGGTCGACCGGTTCTACCTTTTTAGTCGACCGATCCCGGATTTTAATACGGTCGTTTTCCTTGTCGTATTCCTATAACGGTCATATTCGTATAAAACAAACTTAACCCCAAAATACATTCGGTAACCGGTCGAACGACGACCTTGTTTCAGTCGATCGGTTGAACATTTCTTCAAGAAACCAAATTCCCTGCTATCGGTCGACTCATTCTTCGTTGGACCGTTGCACCTTTGTCTCAACCGAATCCCCTAAACGGTCGACCGCTCCATACTTTGGTTGACCGATTAATTAAGTAGAGTTAAGTTCTAGCTCGTTTGTCCGACTGAATATTTATTTGTTCGACCGTTCTCCTTGAAATCAAGTGAACGGTCGACCGGTTTAGTAGTTTCGGTCGACCGGTTCTGGACAGATTTGCAGCCCGATTTTCTGCTTTGTGTATCTTGCACAAAACCCAATCAAATCTTGTCCAAACGTCTAGAAATCTTTAGGAGATTATAAATAGAGGATCAAGACCTGTTGTTAACACAACTCTCCAACTCCAATTGTCCCAATACATTAGAGAGAAACCTCAATCCTCAAAGCTCCCATTTCTACACTCCATAAGCCTAAAATACACACAAAGTGTGCTCAATTAGAGAGTAAATCCCACTCAGTTACAAAGTTTGTCAAAAGAGTATAGACTTCGGTGAGAGCCCAAAGTGATCCTTCTCGGATTGTGAGAAGAGGATTCCAAGCTCGGCGAGGGTTGTTCGCGAGTTTGACGGTTATAAGGCGTTGTATCCCGGCCCGGAACGGGGAGCGGATAGTGAAGTCGTAGGCGGAGCTCGCGGAGTCGAGCGGAGCTTGCAAGAGAGGACTAGGACCCGGGTGGGGTGCCGAACCTCTATAAAAACCGACCCGTCTCTTTGTGGTTTGCATGTCCTTTTCCCTACTAGTCTTTAAATTGTTTCCGCTGCGTTTATTGTTTGATTAGTTAGGGATTAGCGTAAAAGTGATTAGATTAACCCGACCCACACGATCCTCCAATCACTACATATTTTGAGTGGCTATTCTTCCTACTAGAAGTGAGGCATTGAAGCACACACTAAAGTAGGAGGATGCTACTTGAAATGTGAGTCACTTTAATAAAAGTTTCTTTATTATGTTGTTTGTTTCATATTTCTTGCTTTACTTTGTTTAATTTCATTTCATTAGTTTTAGTAGCTTAGTTAATATGCTTTCCTTGCTTAGTTTAATAATTAGTTTAATGTGTAGTGAGTAGTTCCATCCCCTTTCGGGGGTGGAGTAGATGTACATACATGCAAATGAGAATGGAATGAATGCTTTATTTCCAATGTGTTGATAAAACATGAATGTATGCTTGCTTGTTTAGGATAGAATTTATAACTTGATGAGTTTTGCCAAAATGATTAGACACCCCTCATGCTTGTTTAGGTTCTGAAATAAACAACTTGTATATGTAAATGTTAATCAACTAGGTTGGTGAATAGATTGATAGGTTTTGCCATAACATTTAGACACTTCCTATGCATGATAACACCACCTTCATTTGTGCTTAAAGAATGTGTTTAACACCCACCTCTTTGCATGTGTGCACTCACTCCACCCCTTAGGGGTTTTCCATTTCTGAATTCCATCACTCTTCTTTCATTCTTAGTTAAGTTTTTAGTTAATCGTTTGTTGCTTTCTTTCGCATTTCATACTTCGTAGTGTAGTGTAGCGTAGCGTAGCATAATCCACTCTCTTCTCCATTTTTCGCCACTTGATTTCGTGCAAATGAGAGGCTGCTCACCTCCCTGAGGACGACCCGTATTTTCCACCACTTCAACAGGGCCGTGCACTTGCGGTTTAAATTAAAACGTTCAACATCCCCCTTTTGAGGTGAAGATGATGTTCATACATGCATTAAAGAATGGATATGAATGCTTTATTTTGATTGTGGCTATAAATGTGAATGTACGCTTGCTTGTTAGAGTAGAATACTACACTTGATGGGTTTTGCCACACATCTTAGACACCTCCCATGCTTGTTTAGGTTCTGAAATAACCAGCTTGTGTTTATGAATGTTAATCAACTAGGTTAGTGAATGGATTGATAGGTTTTGTCATAACCTTTAGACACTTCCTATGCATGAAAACACTACCTAGATTTGTGCCTATAGAATGCATTCTTCACCATCTTTTTACATGTGTGCACACACCACCCCTAGGGGTCTCTCTCTACCTGATTCACAACTTAGTATTAAGTTCTCTTAGTTTAGTTCGAAGTAATTGTTAGTCGATTTCCTTTGCATTTTCGGCTTAGTAGTTTAATGTAGCGTAGATTAGCATAAACAAAACTATTTTTCCTTTTTGTTGCCACTTGACTTCGTGCAAACCAGAGTCGACACACCTCCTTGTGGATTGACCAGTATTTGCCACCGCTTTAACGCGGCCATGCACTTGCGGTTATTTTAAAACGTTCAATCAGTCGGCTATACAGCTCCCCTGACCTGACGTCTATTTATGCGTCATATAAGCCTAGACATTGGTCACTTAAAACCCGACGTCTATTCCCTAGGTATAGACGTCGGTTGTAAGGGACACCCGACGTCTATACTTAGAGAATAGACGTCGTCTATTATGTACACCCGACGTCTATTCTCTAAGTATAGATGTCAACTGGCGGCCTGGTGAGCTCTGCTTGCCCTCTACTTTCTCCTCGATGTTTTGTTAGACGACGTTTATTCTCTAAGTATAGATGTCAACTAGCGGCCTGGTGAGCTCTGCTTGCCCTCTACTTTCTCCTGGATGTTTTGTTTTTCAACATAGTTGTCTGGGGATTAATTTGGCATGTTTTGACTTGTAGTTTGCCCCCAGATCAATAATCAATTCCCTTTTAAGCAACTTGGACCCTAAAACCAAAAGCAAAAGATTATGCATTCTTGCTTGTTTAGGTCATGCATCATGTACTTGACTTAGGCACGTAGTTTGTCTTTTGTTTTAGCTTTACTTTTAGTTGTTGAGCGCTGGCATGAGGTACGCATCTCCTACACTCATTCATGCATTTGGTATGACCATGCATTAGTTAGTAGGAATTGCATTGCAACAAGTATGAGTTGAGCGTTTGTTTGGAGAGTTGATTTCTAGATTATGACTCCACAATGCTACTAAGGAGGGGCTGTCCCATATAAGATAAGGTGGGGGATTTCATCACCCTTTCCTTCACCCCAAAAATCACACTAATCAAGAGCCTAATTTTAAAATCAAGTAGACATTCACCCTAAGGATCTCGGGCGCATTAGGAGAGTGATGGCCTGATCGGGGCCGCCCACTCTGTCGATAGTAGAAGAAATAAGATCTTAGGATCTTGGCTCACTTGCTGGGCTTTGTGGTCCTCGTCGTAGGGAGGTAAGCCGTGTTGAGGCCGCGTGACCTCATAGTTAGGCATCGTCTAGCTATAAGGACCTGTAGCGACCTTAGGTTGTTTGAGCCTTGTTTGCTTGTGTGCTTCTACTGGTACCTACCTACCGTAGCATAAGGACTTCTTACCTTCTCTCCTGAGTCATTCTCTCTTCTGTGTCCTTCCGTCTTCTCCTATACGCACGTTCTATTTTAGTTGTTCAAAAAAAGTTTTGGTTTGTGTGTGTGCACTTTGTGTATGCTTTTGCGGGCATGAGACGTGAGTGGCCGTTTGACGAGGTGTGTTGTCAATCCTGCCTCGGTAGTCAATTTCTCGACACCTCCCTCTTCTCGTGTCGTACATAGTCCGGGTTCCATGGCTGCTCATTACCACGAGGAGGAGCAGTTGCTGGACCCACCTGTGCCACCTGTTCTTGATCCCATTTCTCTATGTGATCGATAATACCTGAGCCGTACTGCGCTACCTTCGTGCATCGTATTGCCAGAGGCGAATGGGAACCACTTTGAGGTTAAGCCTCAGTTTATCTCCATGCTCCCTCATTTCATTGGGAAGGGTGACCCCTATATCTTTCTCAGGGAATTTGAGGAGGTCTGTGCTATGTTCAAGCTGCAACAACTTAGCAAAGACTTCATCCATCTTAGGCTTGTCCCCTTTGCACTAAAGGATGATGCCAAGAAGTGGTTGTATAGCAACCATGTGAATGCCTTTAGGACTTGGGATGAATTTCAATATGCATTCCTCAAGAAGTACTTCTCAAATCCTCGGACTTAAATACTAGGGAACGAAATCAATTCGTTTTATCAGCATGAGACCGAATCATTCCATGCATACTTAGAGAGGTTCAAGGAGCTACTATCTTCATGCCCTCACTATGACATGGATTTGTGGTGTCTTTGTCTGATTGTTTGCGAGGGTCTTCACATCCCGTCCCGAATGCTCCTTGAGTCCATGTGTCAAGGAGAGTTCTTAGGAAAGGATGAAAGGGAGGTATGAGCTTTCCTAGAAGACCTCGCTGAGGAGACCATGCAGTGGGAGAGTGTGAGGGAACCATCACCGTCACTTAGCATAGGAGCAAGGATTGCAAACGCAAACTCGACTAGATCGGGTGCCGCATTTGTTGTCGATACCACTACGGCCACCGAGGCGCGCATGGCAGCCTTAATGCACTGTATGGATTCGATTGAGGTCCAACACCAACATGATGTGTCACATGTGTATGCATCTAGTCCAGTTTCATGTCCTCTATGTGGTCGGATAGGTCATATAGGAGGCGAGTGTGCATCCATTCCTCCTGAGATGGATCATGTCAATGCCATCAATGATAGATCCAGGAATGACCCATATTCTTCATCATATAACCCTGGATGGAGGAACCACTCTAATTTTTCATGGAACCAAAACAATGCCCAGGTGGTCCTTCAAACTTCTCTCGACCACCTAATCGACCACACCAACCTCCCATGCATTCACAGTCTTATCAGCAACCCCAAGCTCAAAGCACCAACCCACCAGGTTTCCCAAATTCTAACAACTTGGAAACCCGATTTAATTCGCTTGAGAACTTAACTCGTGGACTTGAGAACTCAGTAATTTTTTTGATGTCATCCACAAGTCAAGTCCTCACTTCGAATTAGCAGACCATCAAATCTCTCGAGCTTCTGATGGGCCAATTGGCTCAGTTTGTACATGAGAGAGAGTGAGGGACTCTGCCGAGCCAACCTGTGGCTAACCCTCGTGCTCAATATCAATTGAACACGTAAACTGCGAGTTCGATACCCTGGGGGGGCAAGTGAATTGTTTGGAAGAACTTGTGGATCATGTCAATGCCATTGTGACCCTGAGAAATGGGAAACATGTTGACAACCAAATTTCCAAGTCGTAGCCACCATCTATGCAGCCTGTGCAACCCCTATGTAGGAATGGTGGTGAGAAGGAGGCTGAGGGTGAGGGTAATACACCAACTCCTCCTTCTCAGGCACCGCAGAAAACCTACATGCCAAAGGCTCCATATCCTAGTAGGTTGACTAAGAAACAGAGTGACAGTGTAGATAAAATGCTAGAGATACTCAAGAAAGTAAATATCAACATTCCTTTGTTAGACATGATTCCACAAATACCTCCCTATGCAAAATTCCTGAAGGATCTCTGCACGACTAAGAGGAAAACCAACATCCGTAGCGAAGCCTTTATGGCGGCTAATATGAGTTTGATCATTTCAAACTCAACGTACGTAAACTGAAAGACCCAAAAAGTCCCACAATTTCATGTGTCATTGGAGATTCTCACATTAATATTGCCTTGCTAGATCTAGGGTCGGCGGTTAACCTCTTACCAGCTTCTGTGTATCAACGATTAAGCCTAGGCAAACTCAAACCTTCGAAAATAACTTTACAGTTGGTTGATCGTTCGATCAAAGTCCCAATGGGGGTCATTGAAGATGTCCTAATCAAAGTCCCAATGGGGGTCATTGAAGATGTCCTAATCAAGGTCAAGACTACCCATTCTCAGATTCCAATTATTTTGGGTAGACCCTTTCTGGCAACGTCAAATGCCTTAATCAATTGTCAAACTGGACTCATGAAATTGTCGTTTGGGAACTTGACCGCGACATTCCATGTGTTCATATGGCTAGGTAGTCGACATCTTTCGAGGACCCTAAGGAAATTAATCTTATCCGGGACGTGGAAGAAGAAATAGAAGAAGAGTACCCCCTGATTCATGAAAATCTAAATGCTTACATCATGGATGATTCCGATCATGAAGAGGACGGGGGTGAGTTGAGAAATGATGTGCATGCTATTAATTACATGCCTCCTATCTTACTTCTCGAGCTAGATATCACGCCTCGCCTTGAGGAGCCACCCACAATTGAGTTTAAAGAACTCCCTAAGGAACTGAAACACGTGTTTCTTGGTCGCGATAGATATTTTTTGGTGATTATTTCATCGACGTTGACTGGTGATCAGGAAGAACGTGTGATTAAAGTCCTAAAGGAGCACAAATCAGCCATTGGGTGGTCCTTGAAGGACATTAAAGGGATAAGTCCCGACGTCATGCATCACCACATCTTTATGGAGGATAAGGCACGACCACGTCGCGAGCCCCAAAGGCATTTAAATCCATCCATGACAGAAGTAGTTAAGAAATATATCATCAAGTGTTTAGATCATGGCATCATTTTTCCCATTTTGGACAGTGTTTGGGTAAGTCCTGTCCAGGTTGTGCCTAGAAGTCGGGTATCATTGTTGTCCAGAATGACAGCAATGTTCTTGTACCCACACGACTTCAAACTGGGTGGCGAGTCTGCATTGACTATAGGAAGTTGAACGTGGTCACGCGTATGGACCACTTCCCTCTGCCTTTCATCAACCAGATGTTGGAGAGACTCGCCGGGCACACCTATTATTGTTTCCTTAATGGCTATTCGAGGTACAATCAAATTCCAGTTGCCCCTGAAGACCAAGAGAAAACCACGTTCACATGTCCCTTTGGGATGTTTGCTTATAGACGTATGCCTTTCGGACGATGCAATGCACCAACAACATTCAAATGTTGTATGTTGAGTATCTTTTCCGACATGGTCGAGAACTTCCTTGAGATTTTCATGGATGATTTCTCAATTCATGGCACCTTCTTTGATGAGTGCTTGCACCACCTTACTCTTGTTCTCAAGAGGTGTTCGGAAATGAACTTAGCCCTTAATTAGGGAAAATGTCACTTCATGGTTACAAAAGGCATCGTATTGGGTCACGTAGTATCTCGTGATGGTATCGAGGTGGATAAGGCAAAGATTGAGCTTATTTCTAAGCTTCGGCCACCCACCTCGGTAAAAGAAACCCGGTCATTCCTTGGACACGCCGGTTTTTACCGGCAGTTTATTAAGGATTTCAGCAAGATAGCTCGCCCCTTGACGAGCTTGCTTGCTAAAGGGACCTCTTTTGAGTTCACACCAGAGTGCATGACTGCGTTTGAGTTTCTGAAGCCTGAGTTGACCTCCACTCCTATTATTATGGCACCAGTGTGGACTCTACCTTTGGAGCTGATGTGTGATGCATCTGATTACGCGATAGGAGCGGTTTTGGGTCAGAAAGTCGACAAATTGCCTCATGTGATCTACTATGCAAGTCGTACTCTCAATGCCGCCCAACTCTACTACTCCGTTACTGAGAAAGAGTTCCTCGCGATCATATTTGCGAAAATTTCGCCAGTACCTTATTGGGTCGCATGTCATCATCTACACTGATCACTCAGCTCTACGCTACCTTTTGTCTAAAAAGGATGCAAAACCCCATCTCCTGCATTGGATCTTGTTGTTACAAGAATTCGACCTTGAAATACAGGACAAGAAGGGATGCGAGAATGTCGTGGCTGATCACCTCTCTTGCATCCCCGTTGATCTTTCGTCGGATCCACCGGTGAACGAGTTCTTCCCTGATGAGAACCTTATGGCAATAGCCTCACCCCCTGGTTCGCTGACATTGTGAACTATTTAGCAACCGGGGAGGTGCCGACTCATTGGACACAAAATGAGAAAGCAAGGTTCAAGTCGTTAGTCAAGCACTTCTATTGGGATGACCCTTACTTATTTAAGTATTGTGCTGATCAAATCATAAGAAGGTGCATCCCTAACGACGAGATTCAGAGCATCTTGTCCTTTTGCCATAAAGAGGCATGTGGTGGGCACTTCGGTGCCAAGAAAACCTCTACCAAAGTGCTCCAATGCGGCTTTTACTAGCCACGTTGTTCCAATACGCTTTTGCATTTTGCAAAGCATGCGATAGGTTCCAATGTATGGGCCGTAGTGGAAGACCTGATATGATGACACTCAATCCTATCTTAGTAGTTAACATCTTTGATGTCTAGGGCATTGATTGACATCATTTCATGCTTATATTTGTATCTTATATCCATTATCTTACACCTAAGCAATTCTACGTGACGAGTTTTATGTTTGAATTTCAGAAATAAATAGGTTTGAAGAGATGAAGCATAAAAGGAACCAAAAGCAGGGAAAATGACTTAATTATGAGACCTGGGGACTAAGATGCAAGGGAGAAGGACCTGAACGTAAGACCGAAAGACCAAAGAGCAAAACAGAATACTCCACACCATCATGGGGAGTATTTTGGCAATTCTATTCGGGTCGGAGCTCCAACAAGTGAAGTAGATGCATTAAAGACCAACAAAGACATCCACAAAAGCCCAGAATAAAATCCAACGTGATCCGGACCATATAGACCGCTAATGGGCTGTCCAAGACCACTAATTGGCGGTCTGTTTTGACCCAAATCCGCTAAGATTTTGGTGGGTCACGTATTAGTGTGTATTTAGTCCATTTCTGGTATTTGTTTAGTCCCACATCGGGGGATTGTCCCCAATTGTCTTTTTCTTTGGCTATAAATAGAACTCTTCACCTTCTATTGTAAACTACACATTGCTTGGTGGCATTCTCTCTACTAAGGAGTAAGTCTTGAAGCAAAACTGAAGGTAGAGAAGAATGCTACCTTCAATGTGAGTCATTGTTAATAAAATAATTGTTCTTAGTTTCTTTTAATCTTGTCTTTTAATTCTTGCTTGTTTCTTTAGCTTATGTTCCTTTCAATTAGTTTCTTTAATATTCCTTTCTTGCTTAGTCTAATTTTATTTCAGTAGAATGTTTCACTTTAATGTAGGTTGTAGTGTAATGATTAGTGAGTAGTTCCATCCCCATTTGGGGGGGGTGAAAACATATGTGATATGATCATGTAGTGTATTAGGTGTGTGTTATCTTAATCCTTTGAGCCTTATATGATTTCCATAACCATCTAATGGGAATTCACTCTTATCTTTGATATGCTAATGCTCTTGAATGAAGTTTAGCTTATGCTTAGATTAGTGGACCTATTTTATGGGGAATGATAAGGTGAGGATATGGATGGAATTAATATTGGAAACACAATTTGTAGCGTATGTACTCTTGTTGCCTTTACCTTGGTTAATGCCTTGTATGTTTTAATGATATTGGGTTATCTTATTTCATGTGGAGGCATAGTAGGGTCTAGTCTTTATACATGAGTTCATTTAGCTTAATTCCAATTATTGTCTTGTATGTTTTAACGATATAGTCTTATCTTATTTCATGTGGAGGCAAAGTTGGATTTAGTTTTATGATTTCATGCACTACATGTTGTGAGGAGCATAATTGAACATACACACACATATTTATATTCACATTATTTCTCTACCCCCTATGGGGATTAGTTTTATTGCTTATCTTCATTTCCTTTTGCATCTTAGTGTAGTTTAGTGTAACCAACATTTCTCTCCTTTCTTTACCACTCGCCTTCGAACAAACCAAAAGTCGACACACCTCCTTGTGGATCGACCTGTATTTGCCACCGCTTCAACGCGGTCGCGCACTTGCGGTTTAATATAAAACGAATCAATCAGGCATCGACTTCATGGGTCCTTTCCCCATGTCCCATGGTCACATCTACATTCTTGTGGTAGTTTATTATGTGTCGAAGTGGGTTGAAGCAATCCCTACTCACACTAACGATCGCTAGGTTGTGATCAAATTTCTTAAAGAACACATCTTTGCGAGGTTTGGGACACCTTGTTGTATCATAAGTGATCGAGGGACACACTTTGTGAACCGATCCCTCGAGGCAGTGTTAAGGAAATATTCCATCACACACAAGTTGGTCACACCTTATCATCCTCAAACTAGTGGCCAGGTGGAAATTTCCAACCGTCAACTCAAGCAAATTCTTGAGAAAATAGTTAATGATTCAAGGAAAGATTGGTCGGTTAAGCTTAATGATGCATTATGGGCCTTCCGCACCACATTGAAAACCGACCTTGGCATGTCCTCCTACCGGCTAGGTTATGGCAAAGCTTGACATCTTCCTATAGAGCTTGACCACCGGGCATTATGGGCAATCAAACATCTTGACGTGACTCTTGATGTTTTCGGTGTCAATCGCAAGCTGGACCTCAACGAGTTGGAGGAGTTGAGAAATGAGGCTTATGAGAATGCCAAGATCTGCAAGTCCCACACTAAAATTTTCCACGACTGCTTGGTCCGAATTAAAACCTTCACAGTGGGACAAAAGGTCTTGTTGTATAACTCTTGCCTCCACTTGTTTCCGGGGAAACTTCAGAGTCGTTTGTCTGGGCCCTTTATTGTTTTAACTGTTTTCCCTCATGGGGCAGTTGAGATTCAGAACCCAAGGAATGGGGACGTGCTCAAAGTTAATGGACAACGCCTCAAACCGTACTTGGAAGGGACCACAACAGAGGTCAAGGCAGAAGTCGTGTCTTTACACGAACTCCCCACGGATGTGGTCACTTGACGTGATTCATCCTTTCATTTGGTTGTACATATCTTTAACAAAAACAAAAAAAAACAAAAAAGATGAAAAAGAAGAAAAGAAAAATGCGTGTTCTTTACCCTACCCATTTTCCACCTCAACCAAAACGCGTTTTTCTCTCCTGGCCTTCACCCCACGAATTTTCTTCCCAGATCGCACAACCAGATTGCCAATCAGCGGTCTCTTAACACCAATCAGTGGTCTATTGTGCAGATCGGCTCTTGGATCTTCGTCAGGTAGTGAGTTTTCCTGTAGTAAGTCGGTTTCGTTGGGTTTTGAAATTTTTACTGCTTGCGTCGATGTGCTTTGGTCTCCACCCCTCGAGCGTCATGTTCATCTTCGCCGCCGCGTGTTCCGTCGTTAAAGCTCACGAAGGTAGGTGCAGGTATGGCCAGCCCACATTCAATTCTACAACTTAATTTGCCTCCCTGATTCGCAAGTTCAGAGAACCCTTCTACGATAGAATCATAGCCAAAGGGTGGCATCTTTTATTGCATGAGGGTGATGAAACCATGTACGTAGAACCTCTCGTACATGAGTTTTTTTTCTAAACTCGAGTGTCACTCTTAGAGAGGGAAACACACCGTGACACCCCAATTCATCTCCGACGCGACTGGGATCCCCTTAGTCGATGATCTTGCGCCACCCGTGACATTAATTTTTACCGATCTATGCTTGGGCGTGAGCAACCCTTTTCATCGCATGGGGGAATACCCAATGTGAACATTGTAGCCATGTGGGTGTGTAGGAATGTGTTGGGCCAAGAGAGGACCTCCACATTCTTCACACTAAGTTTGCGAATCGTGTATTGTTACATGGATGGTTCACCCCACTGCATTTGTCGAACGTTGTTCGACGTTTTGGTGAACGCCAAGCTTAAAGAAATACATTGTTGTCTACTCTAGTGACCAAATTGTGTGGTTGGACATCCCACGATTTGAACGCTTGCTGCAGCGCCAAGGCATCGACCTCTAGGTTGCAAAGATGACCCCGTCATTTCGTCATTGCCTTCAGCAGGCATGGGTGCCTGATTACATGGAGGAGGATGTTAGAGCCAGTTCCCCAAACTCATCTGTGAGCTCGGGAATGCTCTTTAACACCGACATTTCTGAGATGGTAGTAGAGCAGAAAAATGTCATTCTAGCCAAGCAAAACCAGAAAATTTATAGGAAGTTATCAGCTCTTGAGCAATGTGCCTCTTCGGGCACCTCGGGCCGCCATCGTTAGTCTGGTACACCCTATCCATGCATTGGTTCCATTGTCTCATACATTGAGGACAATGCATGGATTAGGTGTGTGTGTGTGGGGGGGGGGGGGGGGTGTTTTCACGTTTGTACATATTTTGTATGTCTTTTGTTTACATTTCTAGGGTCATGTTAGTGTGCTACATTTAATATCGATATATTTGTTTGTCATGATCCTTGAGTGACTTGTCTTCTTTTGCTTGCGTTGTGCTTTAAAATTTTGACATTTCTTTCAAAATCTTCATGTGTTTGCGAAAGAAAATGTTTTGTGGGTTTTACGTGTGTTTGGCATGTGCAAAACTGTTGAAAGGCAAAGTAAAAAAGAAGCCCCAAAATTGTCTTGAACTTGATGCATTAGGATATTTAGTACACCGACTTTAGGTCTTACTGAGTCGTAAGGATGCACCCCGATTTTCCCTCGGGGGGCAAGTAATCATAGGGTTTCAGTGCTCAAACATCTAAAGAAGTCCACCCTGAACCTAGTGAGTCAATAATTTGTGTCTGTTAATATAAGGAAGTTTGTTGTAGTCAATGACCCTTTAAATCTTGTTGTGAGACATTAAGTGTTGGGGTTTTGGTTCATGTGTAGATAACAAATAAGTGAGTAGGTGTTCTCTCTTCTAGCACGACTCCTATCACTCAGGAAATTAGGTCTGAGGGTACTTTTGTGCCTGGTGCTTTTGAGTCATCTGACTTGGGATGCACCGACCGAACTCCCATTAAATGGGTGGTAGGGATTTCCATATGTGGAGATGTGAGGAAAGGTGTACGTGATAGTGTAAGTCCCCATAGGCAATGATGAACGAAACTTGACCATAGGAGAATTACAAACCTACTAGTATATAAAAAAAGAAACAAAAAGAAAAAAAATTAGTAATGCAAATAAGAACCTTAATGGACTTTACAATTTGTATCACTTGAGGATGTTAATGAAAGGATTGTCTTCTAAAATTTTACTTTTATATGTCAATTATTATGAATTGGATGTGCAAAATTTTGTTCCTTGATTATGGTATTCGTCTTTTGAAGTGTTAAGGAAGAGGCGTTTGGTCCTTAACCGTAGATCTCTAAAAGATAATGGTTTACATAAATCAAAAGTTATTCGCAATCATGGTAATTAACATGGAACATTAATCACCGAGATAAAATTGTCGTGTTGGTCATCGATTGTTGTAGCTCTACAAATAACTGACGACACGAGTATATAAAAGAGGAAAATATTTCTTTTATATATTGAATAGACTTAACAAGTAAAACATTATGGAATTGTGTTTTGTGTCATTAATGTTTTACTGTGTCTTGGATCCTCAGATATGAGACATATCTTTTCACTCAAGAAGTGCTTAATTTGATTATTGTCAAAAGCTATCAATGAGTACAGTGATAAAGGCAATAGTTGGTTGAACATAACTTGTGCTGGAAAAAATAGCTAGTCAAACGATTATCGTTGCCCCTCTTTATTGAGTGATGATATTAGTGGGCCCCTTGATAAAGCAAAATTATAATGTGCACAATGTAACTTGAGTTAAGTTACATAGTTATAATTAGCTTAAAGAGATCAAGAAATTAATATAATACAAAGGTGACACACTTCTACTTTGTATATATTCTTAATATCATGAGGCAAGGTACAGACACAAGTGGTGCACTTACATCACTAAATGGATCGTGTTTACTTTGAGTGGAACAAAGATATCTATGCTAATTGGGTAACTATAATGTGTAGCTAGATACAGCTTATAGTTTGAGATATTAAGTGTTTAATATCGCTGCCAATTTGGCTTAGATCCTCCTATAGGTCACACCACAAAACTGGGAAACAAGAAGCTTGATTTTGAGTTCATATGTTGTGTCAGGTTTCATGTGAAAAAGGCACACATGTGGTGAATGAATAAAATCAATATGTCATGAGAATTGAAATAATTAGAATCATAATAAATTCATATGAGGTGTATATATTATGGGGTGTAATAATTTAATATTACATATGTTAATATATTACATAAGATATGCATTTGCTAAAAACCCCAAAAGATCAAATTTTGTTGGAAATAAATCCAAAATTTGACAAAGGCAAAATCGGGGTCAAACACGGTAAACCGTTTAGGATTCGGTCGACCGAGGTGTCTTCGGAACGGTCAACGGAACGGGAAAATGGGTAAATACAATTGGTTGACCGAAATTGTATGGAGTGCCTGGACAATTGGGTTCAGTCAACCAAGTGTGAACGGTCAACTGAGAGAAAATATCTTGGGATATTTTTGGTAGACTGAAAGTGACACGGTCGTCCGATGAATGTTCGTCAGGAGAAATTTTGGTGGGTCAACGGTCGACCAGAGCAAGACGCGGATCGTCCCAATTTTTCCAGAGAATTTTTCTCATGCATATTGGGTCGACCGTCTAGCTCACGGTCCACCGAACATGTGTTAAAACTGAATGGTTCGGTTAACCAAGAAGAATTCTCGGTCAACTGAACAGTGCGATTTTTGCCTGAATTATTAAGAGAATAATTAGATCATGGGTTGGATTAATTCCAGATTTAATCAAACGGTTTTTAGGATGCTTATGTGACAATTTGAGATTAATTTTAGGAGAGAATAAGCAAGAGATCATGACTAAAGAATAGTACTTGATAAGGATGTTTTGGGAGCCTATAAAAGGACCCCTCATCCTACTTGTTTATGTTAATGCAAAAATTCTTTCTCTCATTAATCTCTCCCTCTCCACGAAAATCTCTTAATAGTTTTAAGTTTTGCAGATAGAAATCTCAGCAGCTTAAAGAGGGGTTATTAGCTAGATTGTAAGCTTAATTAGAGATTGATTGGCAAGCTCCTTTTTCTCTAATCTTGTTTAGAGTTTGGTGAACACTTGGAGGCGAATCGGCGGGCGATTCGACGAGCAACAGAACTCCGGATCTTCTGAAAGGTTTTAGAGAACCTTTTGGTATGATCCTCTATCCTTTGTTTATTTTAATATGTGTAGGAATGCATGATATTAGAATAAACAAATACATGTACGTAAAATTAATGAAAATATGATATCGATCTTGTATGTTTGTATTAATTTTTTTTAAAATATATACATACATAGCGACATGAAATCCTACAGTTAAGGTTGTCCATGTCTTTCACTTAAGTCCTTAATTAACTTGCACGAATGATTCATTAGGCTAGGTGTGTGACTGGATACATATATAGAGTCGGCCCATAGGATTACTGTGTCCAATGATCGACAAAAAATGAGTCCATCGAGTCGAGTTCTAGATTGAAAAATGCATCAATGTTAGGATTTTGTGGGTATATCCGCTGAAAATCCTCAGGAGACAACACTCCTCCTCCTTGGAGACAAGGAGGTTTAACGGCTTGTTTCACGTGCTAAGTGCAACCGTGATTCCTACGAAAGTGAGTTAGGATTTCCCTGTTTTTCGTATTCTTTTTCCTTTCTTTCATTTTTCTTTTTCTTTGTTTTGCTCGCGACCAACAAAAGTTAGGTGTGGGGGTATTTGATTGACATCATATGATGCATATATTTATGTCTTATATACCTTATTCTTAGCCTAAGCAATGCTACGTAATGAGTTTTATGTTTAAGTTTCAGGAATAAATATGTTTGAGAAGGAGAGACTCTAAAAGGACTTAAAAGCATGAAAATGGACTAAGTTGCAAGACTTATGGACTAAGATGCAAGAGAGAGGGACCCAAATGCAAAACCAAAGGACCAATGAGCAAATAAAGAAACTCCACACCATTATGAGGAGTATTTTGGCAATTGGATTTGGGTCGCAAGCTACACAACCGATAAAGGTGCATCAGACATGAAGAAATCAAGCCAGACAACCACACTTTAAAACACAACCCGATCCAGACCTTATAGATCCATCCCCTTTGGGGGGTGGAGATAATGTTCATATATATTGTGAAGTTTGGATGGTTGATGAATTTTTGATTGTGTAGACTTGCATGTTTTGTATGTTCATTGGGGGTGTTTTAATCATCTACATGTTGGGGAATTTTGATGGGTTTTGTCCTAAGATTTAGACACTTCCTGATTAACATCATTTCATGCATTCATTTGTATCTTATATCCATTATCTTGAACCTAAACAATGCTACGTAATGAATTTTATGTTTGAGTTTCAGGAATAAACAAGTATGAAGAGAAGAGGCATAAAAGGACCGAAAAGCAAGAAAAAATATTGAGTTACAAGACTTGGGGACTGAGATGCAAGAGGGAAGGATACGTATGTAAGCCCAAAGGACCAATGAGCAAATCAAGAAACTCCACACCATCATGATGAGTATTTTTGCAATTTAATTCGGGCCTGAGCTCCAACAACCGACTTAGGTGCATTAAACATGAAGAAAATAAGCCAGACAACAACACTCCAAAACCAGGTCGGATCCAAACAATATAGACCACCAATTAGCGGTCCAAGACCGTTGATTGGCGGTCTGTTTTGGTCCGGATCCGATAAAACTTTGTCGGGTCATGTATTAGGGTGTATTTCGTCTATTTTTGGTATGTGTTTAGTCTCATACCGGGGGATTGTCCCATATTACCTTTTTCTATGGGTATAAATAGAACTCTTCCTCCTCCTTTGTATCCATCTCTCTCTTGGTGGACATCCTCTCTACTAGGAGTAAAGCCTTGAAGCAAAACTGTGGTGGAGAGAGGCTACTTGTAATTGAGTGAGTAATAAATAAATGTTTTGTTAACATATTACCTCTTTTCAATTCTTGCATACTTAGTTAACTTGTTTGTTTTAGTCTTCTTAGAATTAGTTTAAACATGTTTTCTTTCCTTAGTATGAATGTTAGTTTAAATATGTGTGAGTTGTTTCATCCCCCCTTTGGGGGTGGAGTAGATGTCTATACATGTTATGTAGATGGAATGAATGCTAAACATTAATGTATGTGAGAAATGTTAGTACGATTGTTTGAATTAATAAGAACTCTTACTTGATGGTTTCTTCCATAATGTTTAGGTACATTCCATGATTGTTTATGTTCTTAATAACAAACTTGTCACGCTCAGATTAATCACCTAGGTTAGTGCTTTGTATGATAGGTCTTGTCATTAGGTACTTCTTATGCATTAACAAACACTAACTACACTTGAGCTTATTGTATGCATTCACCACACTTATTTCATGTGTACACACACTGCACCCCTTAGGGGTTTTCCATTCCTGATTTCTATCTTCTTTTATTAGTTGCTTAGTTTTAGTTCGTTTTGTGCTTTCATTTCCTTCCTTGTTGCTACTAGTTTAGTGTAGTTTAGTTTAATCAATCTCTTCTCCCCTTTGTTTCGCACTCGCCTTAGAACTAACCAAAGTCGACACATGATTGACATCATTTCATGCTTATATTTGTATCTTATATCCATTATCTTACACCTAAGCAATGCTACGTGACGAGTTTTATGTTTAGTTTTCAGGAATAAAGATGTTTGAAGAGAAGAGCCATTAAAGGACCCAAAAGCAGGAAAAAGGACTTAATTGTGAGACCTGGGGACTAAGATGCAAGGGAGAAGGACCTGATCGTAAGACCGAAGGACCTAAGAGCAAAACAGGAAACTCCACACCATCATGGGGAGTATTTTGTCAATTCGATTCGGGTCGGAGCTCCAACAAACCAAGTAGATGCATCAAAGACCAAAAAATTCTTCCAGAGAAGCCCAACACAAAACCCAGACGGATCTGGGCCTTATAGACCGCCAATTGGCGGTCTGGAACCGCCAATTGGCGGTCTGGATCATCCCAAATCCGCTAAGTTTTCTCCTGGACTTGTATTATTGTGTGTTTAGGCTATTTTTGGTATTGGTTTAGTCCCACATCGGGGGATTGTCCCGGATTAGTTTTTTCCATGCTTATAAATAGAACTCTTCACCTCCCATTGTATCCATCTCTCTCTTGGTGGCCTTCTTCCCTACTAAGAGTGAAGCCTTGAAGCAAAACTCTGGTGGAGGAAGGGTTGCTTGTAATTTGGAGTGAGTAATAATAGAAGTTTTGTAGTTAATTGTTGTTTGCTTTAGTTTTTAGATTGCTTAGTTAATTTCAATTTACATGTCTTGCATGTTTCTTTAGTCTCATGTTCTTTTAGTTTCTTTAATGTTTCTTGCTTGCTTAGATTAATTTCATTTCAATATTAATGCTTCATTTTGTTAGAATAATTAGTTTAAATATGTGTGAGTAGTTCCATCCCCATTTGGGGGGTGGAGAAATATGTCATATGATCATGTAGTGTATTAAGTGTGTGTTATCTTTATCCCTTGAGCTTTATATGATTTCCATAACCATCTAATGGGTTTTCACTCTTATCTTTGATATGCTAATGCTCTTGAATGAAGCTTAGCTTATGCTTTGATTAGTGGACCTATTTTATGGGGAATGATAAGGTTAGGATATGGATGAAGTTAATATTGGAAACACAATTTGTAATGTATGTGCTCTTGTTGCCTTTACCATAGCTAATGTCTTGTATGTTTTAATGATGTAGTCTTATCTTAATTCATGTGGAGGCATAGTAGGGTCTAGTCTTTATACATGAGTTCATTTAGCTTCATTCCAATTATTGTCTTGTACGTTTTAATGATGTAGTCTTATCTTAATTCATGTGGAGACAAAGTTGGATGTAGTTTTATGATTTCATGCACTACATGTTGTGAGGGCTTAATTTAACACACACACACACATCTTCATATTCACATTATTTCTCTACCCCCTATGGGGTTTAGTTTTATTGCTTATCTTCATTTCGTTTTGCATCTTAGTGTAGTTTAGTGTAATCAACCTTTCTCTCCTTTTTACCTCTCGCCTTCGAACAAACCAATTGTCGACACACCTCCCAGTGGACGACCCGTATTTGCCACCGCTTCAACGCGGCCGTGCACTTGAGGTTAATATAAAACGATCAATCAACACACCTCCCTGTGGATCGACCCATACTTGCCACCGCTTCAACGTGGCCGTGCACTTGCGGTTATTATAACTGATTCAATCACTTCCCATGCTTTGTTTTCCCAGGTTTATTGAGTGAAATTTCCTGTTGAATATGCTACATGTTAGTTATGTGTCTGTATATGTGTTTGCTTGCTTGCTTGATTGAAGGAACTTTGTTTTGATGGGTTTTGCCATAACATTTAGACACCTCTCATGCTTACCTTTGTTCTTCACATGACTTTATGGTTTTTTATGAGTCTTGCCCTATCTTTAGACACTTCTCATGCTGAGCCTAATCTTATGATAATCAAGTAGTAATTGCCGATACATTGTGTGAATGGATTGATAGGTTTTGCCACATCTTTAGACACTTCCTATGCATGACAACACACACACACGACACACACACATACATACTTACATGCATCATTCATCACTTATTTCACTTCATATGTGCACACACTCCACCCCTTAGGGGTTTCTCTTCTTGATTCTCAATCTTTCGTTGCTTTCTTTCGTATTTCTTACTTACTAGTTCAGTGTAGATAGCTTTAGCATAATCACATCTTTTCTCCCTTTATTCGCCACTTGATTTCTGACAAACTACAGGCTACTCACCTCCCTGCGGATCGACCCGTACTTGCCACCGCTTAAATGCCGCCGTGCACTTGTGATTATTATAACTTATTCAATCAGTCATCTCTAAACATACAAGTCTCAATATGTATTTCGTCATCTAGTGAGTTCAACTCGGGTGCTTGCTTAGAGAAAGGTGGTGTCTCTTCAAACTTGATGAGACTATTTTTTTCTTCCCTTTAGGAATTATTGACCATTTCTTATCAGATGGATCAGACACATAAAAGACTTGTTTCGCTTGGGAAGCCAAAATAAAAGGTTCTCCTCTATATCCTTCTTTTGAAAAATAATTAAAGTGAATCCTAAGTCATCCACTCGAACTCCACTTTTATTATCGACCCACTTGCATCTAAATACAGGTACATTGAATTTAACAAAGTCTATCTCCCATATGTCTTCAATTACACCTTAATAAGACATGTCGGCGTATACAAGATTCTTGTCTTTAGAACTAGACACATGCAAAGACTTTGCTATTAAAGTGACCCCACTGTTCTGAACAACACTTTTGGCATCTTCACAGACTGTGTAGAATGAAGATCCATTCATATCATAGCCACTGTAACTTATAACAGCAAAACGCAGACCATGGGCCAATGATTGATTCGTTTTATATTAAACCGCAAGTGCACTGCCGCGTTGAAGCGGTGGCAAATACGGGTCGTCCACTGAGAGGTGTGTCGACGTTTGGTTTGTGCGAAGGCGAGTGGTAAAAAATGGAGAGAAAGGTTGGTTACACTAAACTACACTAAGATGCAAAAAGGAAATGAAGATAAGCAATAAAACTAAACCCCATAGGGGGTAGAGAAATAATGTGAATATAAAGATGTGTGTGTGTGTGTTCAATTAAGCCCTCACAACATGTAGTGCATGAAATCATAAAACTACATCCAACTTTGCCTCAACATGAATTAAGATAAGACTACATCATTAAAACATACAAGACAATAATTGGAATGAAGCTAAATGAACTCATGTATAAAGACTAGACCCTACTATGCCTCCATATGAATTAAGATAAGACTACATCATTAAAACATACAAGACATTAACCAAGGTAAAGGCAACAAGAGTACATACACTACAAATTGTGTTTCCAATATTAATTCCATCCATATCCTAACCTTATCATTCCCCATAAAATAGGTCCACTAATCAAAGCATAAGCTAAGCTTCATTCAAGAGTATTAGCATATCAAAGATAAGAGTGAAAACTCATTAGATGGTTATGGAAATCATATAAAGCTCAAGGGATTAAGATAACACACACTTAATACACTACATGATCATATCACATATTTCTCCACCCCCAAGTGGGGATGGAACTACTCACACATATTTAAACTAACTACTCTAACCAAATGAAGCATAATACTGAAATGAAATTACCCTAAGAAAGCAAGAAATATTAAAGAAGCTTAAAAGGAAAGGAAAGACTAAACAAGCATGCACAATTTAAAAGACAAGATTAAAAGAAACTAGAAGAATTATTTTATTAACAAATGACTCACATTGAAGGTAGCATTCTTCTCCACCTTGAGTTTTTGCTTCAAGGCTCACTCCTAAGTAGAGAGAATGCCACCAAGCAATGGGTGATTACAATAGAAGGTGAAGAGTTCTATTTATAGGCATGGAAAAAGCTAATCCGGGACAATCCCCTGATGTGGGACTAAACCAATACCAAAAATAGACTACGAATACAATAATACACGTGCTCCACAAATCTTAGCGGATCCAGAGCAATATGGACCGCCAATTGGCGGTCTATATGATCCAGATCGAGTTGGTTTTGGTTGTGGGCTTTTCTTGATGAATATGTTGGTCTTGGATGCATCTACTTTGCTTGTTGGAGCTCCGACCCGAATCGAATTGCCAAAATACTCCCCATGATGGTGTGGAGTTTCTTGTTTTGCTCTTAGGTCCTTCGGTCTTACGATCAGGTCCTTCTCCCTTGCATCTCAGTCCCCAGGTCCCACAATTAAGTCATTTTTCCTGCTTTTCGGTCCTTTCATGGCTCTTCTCTTCAAACCTCTTTATTTCTGAATTTCAAACATAAAACTCGTCACGTAGCATTGCTTAGGTGTAAGATAATGGATATAAGATACAAATATGAGCATGAAATGATGTCAATCAAATACCCCCACACCTAAGCTTTTGCTAGTCCCAAGCAAAACAAAGAAAGAGAAAAGCAAACGAGAAACAAGAAATCCTAACTCACTTTCGTAGGAATCACAGTTGCACTTAGCACGTGCAACAAGCCGTTGAACCTCCTTGTTGCCAAGGAGGAGGAGTGTTGTCTCCTGAGGGTTTTCAGCGGATATACCCACAAAATCCGAACAAGATGCATTATTCAATCTAGACCTCGACTCGTTGGACAAATTTTGTCGATCATTGGACGCGATAATCCTACGGGCCAACTCTATATAGGTAATCAGTCCACACCTAGCCTAATGAACCATTCGTGCAAGTTAAATAAGGAATTAAGTAAAAGACATGGACAACCTCAACATCCTCAAGTGATACAAAGTGTAAAGTCCATTAAGGTTCTTATTTGCATTACCTTTTTTTTCTTTTTCTTTTTTTTTTCTTTTTATTAGTTTGAGCTTCATTCCCCCAGGGTCAGGTTTCGTGCATCATTGCCCATGAGGACTTACACTATCACGTACACCTTTCCCCAAATCTCCACATAGGGCAATCCCTCCCACCCGTGTAATAGGAGTTCGGTCGACGCATCCCAAGTCAGATGACTCGAAAGCACCAGGCACAAAGTCCCCTCAGACCTACTTTCCCGAGTGATAGGAGCCGTGCGAGAAGAGAGAACACCTACTCACTTATTTCTTATCTACACATGAACCAAAACCCCTACACTTAATGTCTCACAACAATATTTAAAGGGTCCTTGACAACAACAAACTTCCTTAAGTTAACAGACATGAATTATTGACTCAATAGGTTCAGGGTGGACTTCTTTGAATGTTTGAGCACTGAAACCCTATGATTACTCACCCCCAAGTGAAAACTGGGTACATCCTAACGACTCGAGAAATCCTAAAGTCACAGTACTAGATATCCTAATGCATCAAGTTCAAGACAATTTTGGGAGCTTTCTTTTTACTTTGCCTCTCAACGGTTTTGCACATGCTAAACACACGCAAAACCCACAAAACATTTTCTTTCGCAAACACATGAAGATTTTGAAAGAAATGTGAAAATTTTGAAGCACTAGGCAAGCAAAAGAAGACAAGTCACCCAAGGATCATGGCAAGCAGATATATCGATATTAAATGCAGCACACTAACATGACCCTAATAATGCACAAAAAAGAAAACAAAAATCAAAGGAAAAGACTCAACTATGTACACACGTAAAACACCCCCCACACCTACTTCATGCATTGTCCTCAATGATGCAAGCAAGATACTACATGGATTTATGCATGAAAAAGGACAGATCTCACCAACATGAAGTACGAAGGGAAGGTCAAGGTCATGTTGTTGGACACAAACCCGAATTCCCTCAAAACATGTGAGATGCTAAAGAAAGGATACAAATACGTGAAAGAAATGGAGCCCCAATACACAAGGGTTAGAGCTCGCAACAATCGATGCTCACTGAAGGAGTCTTTTATTGTACTCTTTTTTTTATTTTTTTTATAACTATGTACAAACATAAGTTCCCATCTTCATTTGTCAAAAGACATCAATGGGAACTTCAAAAGTGGGTCAATGCACTTGGAAAGAGAACATGACACCACGTGGGGCCAGAATACGCATGCGTGGGCCTCCTTCACAAAGAGCACCAGATGAAATGAGAGGTTCATGAATTGGGCGCAAAGGCGTCTCATTCAAAGGATCAAACTGAAAGAGCTTGAACCTCTCAAGAGTTTGGGAAATGAGGGGCAACGGAAGAAGAGTTTCTCCTGTTGCGCTGCTGAAGTTATGATCGTCAATCCAAACTCTCCAACCAACAGGCTGGTGCGTCGGAACGAGGTCAAGAACCTTGTTAGGCATGTCCGACACACCAGGCGAACAAAAGGTGGGTCTCATACCCAAGGTATCCTCCAAGGAACTCCTAATACCCTCATGAGCAATGTAGTTGTTTGATGTTCTATCATTTCCAAGATGATCAAGAACAATAGTGAGAGGCAAACTCTCCTCAGGTTGTTTGAAATTGAGGGGACTAGGGAGCTCTTGCTCCACCAGAGGTGAGTCCTTAGGAGCTACAATAATAAGATCATGTGGCTCAAGGGCCACGGGACAAGAAGATAAGGCACAATCCTGTGCCGACTCATAAAGAAGCTGGTCCATAGTATTCTCAATTGGGTTCGAATCGTCCACCAAGTGATTGTGAATTGAAACCCCAAGTCCCTCAGACTGACTAGGAGTTTTACTTTGAAAGATTGTGTTTTGAATTTGTGGATGTGGTGGTGGCGGTTCAATATCAAAAGATGAATCCTCATGTTGACAAGAAAAGTTACTCTCCTCACATTCACGTAATTGCTGCGACATTTGACTCACATGCAGTGCCATATTTTGTATGGACTGTTGAATGGTTTCTATGAACGTAAGGAAAGTTTGTTTCGAGGAATCAAGTGTGTGGTCAACTATGAGGTCCAAGTCAGAGCTTGGGAAATTTTGGGGTTGGGTGTTGATGGGCTGAGAATGAGTCCAATGATTTGAAGTGGCGTGTTGGTAGAATTCTGGGTATTCGGGAGGAGGATACTGGGGTGGAAATGATGTATAAGAATTTGAATACGAATTGTCTCCCCACGAATCCATCCCACTCGGGTTGTACGCGGATGCGTAATGGTCATATTGAGCATTTGGAGAATAGGTATGCTCATACTCAGGCTCTGGGAGAACATAAGGACATTCCCCGAAATCATGACCACTCAACCCACAATAGTGACACGGTACGGCTACTGGAGTCACCGATGCACCCATGTCATCTACCACATGCATGAAAGAGGCCAAAGGTTCTTGTAATGTCTCAGATTGATGACCAACATATGATCCGACGTAACTAGATGGTGCTCTAGAAGTCGGTGCCTCTCTCATACCACCCCAATATGGAGATTGCTCAGTCACACAATTAAAATTGTCCCAATCATACGGGGTGTTAGTCTGAGCCAACCCAGGATGCATGGGTCGGGAGTACCAGGGAGAATAGTCCTGGTCCCAACAATGATATGGATGGTCGCCCATGTAAACATGCATCTCAACAAAGAACTCTCGAGTCGATCACTCTCACCACCACGAGGCCAAGCTCGCAAAAAGTGCTCGACTCGACCCTAAAACGCTACCAGAGAGTGTAAAGGGGAGGAGACTATAACGTAGAAGAAGGTGAGAAGAAGATGCCTCAAAGGAGAAGGGAAGAATCCCTAAAGCTAGCGTGGGTAACGGGAGAGGGTAGAAGCCTAATCTAGCATGCACGGCTCAAACAATGTAAGACAATGGGTCCTTAGGCTAGACGACGCCTAACTTCGAGGTCACTAGTCTTGACACGCCTCACCTCCCTACAACGAAGACCACAATGCCCAGCAAGTGATACCAGATCCGGAGATCCAGTACCTCCTACTATCGACAAGGTAGGCAACGCCGATCAGGCCATGACGGTCTCAACTAGATCACTCTCCTAGTGCGTCCAAAATCCTTAGGGCCAATGTCTACTTGCTTTTAGAATTAAGGCTTTGATTAAGAGTGATTTTTGGGGCCAAGGAAAGGGTGATGAAATCCCCCACCTTATCTTTTATGGGACAACCCCTCCTTAATAGCATTTTGAACTTAAATCTAGCAATCAATCACTCCAATCAAACACTCAACTCACTCTTGTCTCGATGCACCTTACTCACGCCATCAATCAACAACAAAATGTAAAGCAAAGAAAAGACAAATGCATACGAGGTCTACACATGATGCATGACCTAGATGGCAAGAAGTCTAATCTTTTGCTTTGAGTTTTATGGTCCAAGTTGATTAAAGGGGATTGAAATTAAATCTGGGAGCAAACTAGAAGTCACAGCATGCAAAATGGTACTCCTAGATAACTAAAATGAACCAACAAGCAACCAGAACAACGCGGAGAGAAAATAAGGCTCACCAATCCGCCAATTGGCGGTCCTAGGCCGCTAATTGGCGGTCACTTTTGCGTTATTGGCTCTCAAATTCCTCCAGTCGCTTCCCCTTGATCCTAAGAATGCCTGAAACACACAAAAACTAAAAACAAAAAATTAAAACCCCTTCGAATCGTCCAAGCCAACGTCTGGACAGAGCATCTCCCCGGCAACGGCGCCAAAAAACTTGATTGATTCGTTTTATATTAAACCGCAAGTGCACGGCCGCGTTGAAGCGGTGGCAAATACGGGTCGTCCACTGAGAGGTGTGTCGACATTTGGTTGGTGCGAAGGAGAGTGGTAAAAAATGGAGAGAAAGGTTGGTTACACTAAACTACACTAAGATGCAAAAAGGAAATGAAGATAAGCAATAAAACTAAACCCCATAGGGGGTAGAGAAATAATGTGAATATAAAGATGTGTGTGTGTGTGTTCAATTAAGCCCTCACAACATGTAGTGCATGAAATCATAAAACTACATCCAACTTTGCCTCAACATGAATCAAGATAAGACTACATCATTAAAACATACAAGACAATAATTGGAATGAAGCTAAATGAACTCATGTATAAAGACTAGACCCTACTATGCCTCCACATGAATTAAGATAAGACTACATCATTAAAACATACAAGACATTAACCAAGGTAAAGGCAACAAGAGTACATACACTACAAATTGTGTTTCCAATATTAATTCCATCCATATCCTAACCTTATCATTCCCCATAAAATAGGTCCACTAATCAAAGCATAAGCTAAGCTTCATTCAAGAGTATTAGCATATCAAAGATAAGAGTGAAAACTCATTAGATGGTTATGGAAATCATATAAAGCTCAAGGGATTAAGATAACACACACTTAATACACTACATGATCATATCAAATATTTCTCCACCCCCAAGTGGGGATGGAACTACTCACACATATTTAAACTAACTACTCTAACCAAATGAAGCATAATACTGAAATGAAATTACCCTAAGAAAGCAAGAAATATTAAAGAAACTTAAAAGGAAAGGAAAGACTAAACAAGCATGCACAATTTAAAAGACAAGATTAAAAGAAACTAGAAGAATTATTTTATTAAAAAATGACTCCCATTGAAGGTAGCATTCTTCTCCACCTTGAGTTTTTGCTTCAAGGCTCACTCCTTAGTAGAGAGAATGCCACCAAGCATTGGGTGATTACAATAGAAGGTGAAGAGTTCTATTTATAGGCATGGAAAAAGCTAATCCGGGACAATCCCCTGATGTGGGACTAAACCAATACCAAAAATAGACTACGAATATAATAATACACGTGCTCCACAAATCTTAGCAGATTCAGAGCAATATGGACCGCCAATTAGCGGTCCAAGACCGCCAATTGGCGGTCTATATGATCCAGATCGAGTTGGTTTTGGTTGTGGGATTTTCTTGATGGTTATGTTGGTCTTGGATGCATCTACTTTTCTTGTTGGAGCTCCGACCCGAATCGAATTGCCAAAATACTCCCCATGATGGTGTGGAGTTTCTTGTTTTGCTCTTAGGTCCTTCGGTCTTACGATCATGTCCTTCTCCCTTGCATCTCAGTCCCCATGTCTCACAATTAAGTCCTTTTTCCTGCTTTTGAGTCTTTTCATGGCTCTTCTCTTCAAACCTCTTTATTTCTGAATTTTAAACATAAAACTCGTCACGTAGCATTGCTTAGGTGTAAGATAATGGATATAAGATACAAATATGAGCATGAAATGATGTCAATCAGCCAACCACTGTATTGTCTCCGAAACATCACGCTTGTAAGCCACTTTTTTGAACCAAGAGATGAAATTCTTATTGTGACTATTAATTACTTGTTGATCACTCCATAAAGGATTTCTTTCCTTTAGAAGCTCCATGTCTTCATTTAGGAAAGGTTGAACTTCATTAGAATTGCACAACACATAGAAATGTGTTGTCATTAAGTGCTCGCCATTTGGATTTAACATTTTCATCCCACGCGTCCCTTTACCATCGAAATGTTCATCATAACGATTGTTCGGAAGTCCAATACTTTTGTTGTTTGCTAGGTATCGAGTGCAAAACTCGATAACTTCCTCAGCTATGTATCCTTCAACAATACTAGTATCTGGTCTTTGACGATTTTTACAATAACCTTTCAACACTTTCATATTACGCTTGAAAGGATACATCCACTTTAAAAAAACTGGTCCATACAATTTAATTTCTCTAACACAATGAATAACTAGATGAATCATAATGTCAAAAAGCAGGTGGAAAGAACATCTCCAACTGACATAATGTGACCACAATTTCATTCTGCAACTTATCTAACTGCACGGGATCAACCTCTTTACTGCAAATCTTGCTGAAAAAAGAACACAACTTTATTATGACATGTCTAATATGTTTCGATAAAAGGATCTCAATGCTACAGGTAACAACTGCCGCATTAAAGTGTGACAATCGTAAGACTTCATCCCCACAAGTTTCAAATCATTCATAACAACAAGACTACCGATATTTGAAGAATAACCTTGTGGAACCCTTACATCATGCAAACACTGACAGAGAATGTTTTTCTCCTTTATACACAATGTATAACTAGCTAGACGTAAGTAGTTCTAGTCTCCTTTCTTGTCTGGTGCCAGAATTGCTCGTATACCAAGGTCAACAAGATCAAGTCTAGCATTATATCCATATTTTGTCTACCAGGTATGTTCAACAGACTCCCAACAAGACTATCACAAATGTTTTTCTCTACATGCATCACATCAATACAATGTCTAATTTCTAAAGTTTTCCAGTAAGGAAGATCAAAAAATATGGATCTTTTTTTCCAAAGACTTTTGTCATTTCCTCGTTTGTACAGTTTTCCAAATTCACATTCAACGTTCATTACACGTTCATACACCTTTTCGACGTTGATTTCAACTGGCGGATTCTGAAACTCTTGTTTTCCGTTAAATGCCTTCTTCAACCAACGATAAGGATGAGAGTCTGGCAAAAATCTTCGATGACCAAGATAAACTGTCTTAGAACCATTAACCACTTCCAAGGACCATATATTCTCTTCGTAAATTGGACAAGCTTTATGACATTTGATAGAATATCCAGACGGATTACCATAAGCTGGAAAGTCATTAATCGTGCAAAAAATCATTGCCCGCATTACAAATGACTGCTGACGCTAAGCAAAAAAAAAACAGGTTCTCCGTCATCCCATAATCTCTTTAGGACATCAATTAAAGGTCTTAAATACACATCTATGTCATTTCCAGGTTGCTTCAGACCAAAAATCATGAAGGACAACATAATATATTTGCATTTCATGCATAACAACGGGGGCAGATTGTAAATTACAAGCAGAACAGGACAAGAACTGTGAATGCTATTCAAAATACCGAAAGGATTCATTCCGTTCATACATAGTCCAAGTCGTACATTCCTGAATTCTTCACCAAACATAGGAAAATCGTAATCTACTTTTTTCCACTGAGGTGAATCTGCAGGATGACGTAGCAACTGATCATTTGGTTTCTCACGATCAGCATGCCATGTCATGTTTTTTGAATCCTCCTTACCTGCAAACAAATGTTTAAGCCTTGATATTATCGGAAGATACCACAAAACTTTAGCCAGAGGTCCTTTTTTTTGTAACTCATCATCATCTACATTGTGGTTCGGTCCACTGCATTTCATTTTGTATCGTGAAACATTACACCTAGGATAGGAATGTAAGTTATCAAACTCACCCCTATACAATATACAATCATTCGGACATGCATGTATCTTCCTATATTCCATTACCATAGGACACAACACTTTCTTAGCATCATAAGTTATATCCGGCAATTCAGTATGCTCTGGAAGCATCTCTTTCAATAGCTTCAACAGTGATGTGAAACTGACATCGATCCAACCATTTTCTGCTTTTAAGTTGTACAGATTCAACACCACTGACAATCTAGTAAATTTGGTGCAACCCTTATACGATGGCTTCTCATTGTCACTCAATAAACTACCAAGTAAATCGGGGTTTGACGAAAACTTTTCAGCTATATCCTGAACCATTTCCTCTAACTGATCTCCCGCACTAACATTGTCCCGTCATTCTTGGAACAACTAAATGATTCATTCTCTCCATATATCCACCGTTCGTAACTTGGATCAAAACCTTTCTCAAACAAATGATCTTTTATTTTCTGAAAAGTCAGCACTGACATATTATGACACTTACTGCATGAACAATACGTCATGTCTCTGTCATTCGTATTCTTTCGTGCAACACCATATCTTTATGGAGGATGAGGCACGACCACGTCGCCACCCACATAGGCGTTTAAATCCAGCCATGACAGAAGTAGTTAAGAAAGAGATCATCAAGTGTTTAGATCATGACATCATTTCCCCCATTTCGGACAGTACTTGGGTAAGTCCTGTCCAAGTTGAGCCCAAGAAGTCGGGTATCACTGTTGTCCAGAATTACAACAATGAGCTTGTACCCACACGACTTCAAACTGGGTGGCGAGTTTGTATTGACTATAGGAAATTGAACGCGGTCACGCGTAAGGACCACTTCCCTCTACCTTTCATCGACCAGATGTTGGAGAGACTCGTCGGGCACGCCTATTATTGTTTCCTTGATGGTTATTAGGGGTACAATCAAATCCCAGTCGCCCCCGAAGACCAGGAGAAAACCACGTTCACTTGTCCTTTTGGGACATTTGCTTATGGACGGATGCCTTTTGGACTATGCAATGCACCGGCAACATTCCAACATTGCATGTTAAGTATCTTTTCCGATATGGTCGAGAACTTCCTTGAGATCTTCATGGATGATTTCTCGGTTCATGGCACCTCCTTTGATGAGTGCTTGCACCACCTCAGCCTTGTTCTCAAAAGGTGTTCGGAAACGAACTTAGCCCTTAATTGGGAAAAGTGTCATTTCATGGTTACAAAAGGCACTGTGTTTGGTCACGTGGTATCTCCAGATGGTATCGAGGTGGATAGGGTAAAAATTTAGCTTATTTCTAAGCTTCCGCCACCCACCTCGGTAAAAGAAATCTGTTCATTCCTTGGACACGCTGGTTTTACCGGCGATTTATTAAGGATTTCAGCAAAATAGCTCGCCCCTTGACGAGCTTGCTTGCTAAAGGTACCTCTTTTGAGTTCACACCCGAGTGCATGACTGTGTATGAGTTTCTGAAGCGTGAGTTGACTTCCGCTCCTATTATCAAGGCACCGGTGTGGACTCTACCTTTCGAGCTGATGTGTGATGCATCTGATTACACAATAGGAGCGGTTTTGGGTCAGAAAGTCGACAAATTGCCTCATGTGATCTACTATGCAAGTTGTACACTCAATGACGCCCAGCTCAACTACTCTATTACTGAGAAAGAGTTCCTCGCGATCATATTTGCGTTGGAAAAATTTTGCCAGTACCTCGTTGGGTCGCATATCATCATCTACACTTATCGCTCAGCTCTCTGCTACCTTTTGTCAAAAAAGGATGCGAAACCCCGTCTCCTGTGTTGGATCTTGTTGGTACAAGAATTCGACCTTGAAATACGAGACAAGAAGGGATGCGAGAATGTCGTGGCTAATCACCTCTCTCGCATCCCCGTTGATCTTTCACCGGATCTACCGGTGAACGAGTTCTTACCTGATGAGAACCTTATGGCAATAGCCTCACCCCCCTGGTTCGCTGACATTGTGAACTATTTAGCAACCGGGGAAGTGCCGGCTCATTGGAGACGCAGTGAGACAGCGAAATTCAAGTCGTTAGTCAAGCAATTCTATTGGGATGATCCCTACTTATTTAAGTATTGTGTCGATCAAATCATAAGGAGGTGCATTCCTGACAACAAGATTCCGAGCATCTTGTCCTTTTGCCATAAGGAGGCATGTGGTGGGCACTTTGGTGCCAAGAAAACCGCTGCCAAAGTTCTCCAATGCGATTTTTACTGGCTCACGTTGTCCCAAGACGCTTTTGCATTTTGCGAAGCATGCGATAGGTGCCAACGTGTGGGCCGCATTGGAAGACGTGATATGATGCCACTCAATCCTATCTTAGTCGTCAAAATCTTTGATGTTTGGGGAATCGACTTCATGGGTCCTTTCCCCGTGTCCCATGGTCACACTTACATCCTTGTGGCGGTCGATTATGTGTCAAAGTGGGTTGAAGCAATCCCCACTCGCACTAACGATCACAAGGTTGTGATCAAATTTCTTAAAGAACACATCTTCGCGAGGTTTGGGACACCTCGTTGTATCATAAGTGATTGGGGGACACACTTTGTGAACCGATCCCTTGAGGCAGTGCTGAGGAAATATTCCATCACGCACAAGTTGGCCACACCATATCATCCTCAAACCTGTGGCCAGGTGGAAATTTCCAACCGTCAACTCAAGCAAATTCTTGTGAAAACGGTTAATGCTTCAAGGAAAGATTGGTCGGTCAAGCTTAATGATGCATTGTGGGCTTTCCGCACAACATTTAAAACCGACCTTGGCATGTCCCCCTACCGGCTAGTTTATGGCAAAGCTTGCCATCTTTTGGTAGAGCTTGAGCACCAGGCATTATGGGCAATCATACATCTTGACATGAGTCTTGATGTTTCCGGTGCCAACCGCAAGTTAGACCTCAACGAGTTGGAGGAGCTGAGAAATGAAGCTTATGAGAATGCCAAGATCTGCAAGTCCCGCACTAAAAAATTTCACGATCGCTTGGTGCAAATGAAAACCTTCGAGGTGGGACAAAAGGTCTGGTTGTATAATTCTCGCCTCCACTTGTTTCCGAGGAAACTTTGGAGTCGTTGTTCAGGGCCCTTCATTGTTTTAACTGTCTCCCCTCATGGGACGGTTGAGATTCAAAATCCAAGGAATGGGGACGTGTTCAAAGTTAATGGACAACGCCTCAAACCGTACTTGGAAGGGACCACGACAGAGGTCGAGGAGGAAGTCGTGTCTTTGCACGAACTCCCCACGGATGTGGTCACTTGATGTGATCCATCCCTTCATTTGTTGGTACATATCATTGTTTTGTTGAAAAGAAAAGAAAAAAAAAGAACAAAAAAAGAACAGTATGATAAAAAGCAAAAAAATTGGAAGGCCTTTTAGATATTTCCCCTTTCCTTTGTTAATAACGTGTGATGCCCTTGCCCTACGTGTTTTTCCATCAGACGAAAACGCGTCTTTCCCTTTCCTCTCGCCTCCACCCAAATTCAACCCCCAGATTGCACGAACAGACCGCTAATCAGCAGTTTGGCACCGCCAATCAGCGGTCTGTTGTGCTTGGTTTCCTTTTTCTCTTCGTCTGGCTGTGTTATTTTGGGTGTTCTTTTGGTTGCGTGGTTGGGTGTCTGTTTTGCTGCTGAAGTCGGCACGCGGTTGTCTCCTCTCCTCTCGTGCCGTGTTCATCTTCGTCGTCATCTGCTCTCTTGTTAAAGCTAGCCAAGGTAGGTGCAGGTATGCCTCCCTGTTTCGTGATTTCGGAGCACTCTTCTACGATCGAATCGTAGCTAAAGGGTGGTACCATTTGTTGTACGAGGGCGACGAATCCATGTACGTAGAGCCTCTCGTACATGAGTTCTTTACTAAACTCGAGTGTGACCAGACCGGACCACTCGAGTTTAGTGTCACTCTCAGAGGGGTGAAGCACACCGTGACACCCCAATTAATCTCCGACGCGACAGGGATCCCCTTAGTCGATGAGCTCGCGCCTACCCACGACATTAACTTTTACCGATCTATGCTTGGGCGCGGGCAGCCTATATCATCGCATGGGGGAGTACCTAATGCGCACATTTACTCCAATGTGCACATTGTAGCCAGGTGGGTTTGTAGAAATGTGTTGGCCCAAGAGCGGACCTCCATATTTTTTACACCTAGTCTGCGAATCGTGTATAGTCTGATGGATGGTTCACCTCACTGCATTTGTCGAACATTGTTCGACGTGTTGGTGAACGCTAAGCTGAAAGAAATACATTGTTTGCCGACTCTGGTTACCAAATTGTGTGGCATGTTGGACATCCCACGATTTGAGCGCATGCTGAGGCGCCAAGGCACCGACCTCGAGGTAGCGAAGATGACCCCGTCATTTTGCCATTCCCTTCCTAAGGCATGGGTGCCTGACTACATGGAGGAGGATGTTAGAGCCAGTTCCTCAAGCTCGTCTGTGAGCTCAGGAATGCTCTTTAACACCGACATTTCTGAGATGGTGGTCGAGCAACAAAACGTCATCTTAGCCCAACAAAACCGGAAGATCTATAGGAAATTGTCAGCTCTTGAGAGAGGTGCCTCTTCGGGCACCTCTGGCCGCCGTCATTAGTACGGTACACCCGATCCATGCATTGGCACCATTTTGCCATACATTGAGGACAATGCATGGATTAGGTGTGTGGGGGTGTTTAACGTTTGTACATAGTTTGTGCGTCTTTTTGTTTTTATTTTCGATTTCTTTTGGTTGTACTGCTAGGTTCATTTTAGTGTGCCGCATTTAACACTGATATATCTGCTTGCCATGATCCTTGGGTGACTTGTCTTCTTTTGCTTGCCTGGTGCTTTAAAATTTTCACATTTCTTTCAAAATCTTCATGTGTTTGCGAAAGTTTTTTTTAAGATTTTGCGTGTGTTTAGCATGTGCAAAACCGTTGAGAGGCAAAGTAAAAAGAAAGCTCCCAAAATTGTCTTGAACTTGATGCATTAGGATATCTAGCTTACTGGCTTTAGGTCTTATCGAGTCGTTAGGATGCACTCCGGTTTTCCCTCGGGGGGCATGTAATCGTAGGGTTTCAGCACTAAACATTTAAAGAAGTCCACCCTGAACTTAGTGTGTCAAATAATTCGTGTCTCTTAGTATAAGGAAGTTTGTCGTAGTCAAGGGCCTTTAATCTCTTTTTATGAAACTTAAGTGTAGGGGTTTTGGTTCCCATGTAGATAAATAAAATAAGTGGTGTTCTCTCTTCTCGCACGGCTCCTATCACTCGGGAAAGTAGGTCTGAGGGGACTTTGTGCCTGGTGCTTTCGAGTCATCTGACTTGGGATGCACCGACCGGACTCCCGTTACACGGGTGGTAGGGATCGCCCTATGTGAAGATTTGGGGGAAGGTGTATGTCATAGTGTAAGTCCTCATAGGCAATGATGCACGGAACCCGACCCTGGGAGAATCAAACACCAACCAATAAAATGCTCCAAATAAAAAGAAAAAAAAGAAAAATGAGAGTAAAATAAGAACCTTAATGGACTTTACACATTGTATTACATTCAGAAGTTAAGGTTGCCCATGTCTTTCACTTAAGTCCATAACTAACTTTCACGAATAATTCCTTAGGCTAGGTGTGTGGACCGATTACATATATAGAGTCAACCCGTAGTATTACTGCGTCCCATGATTGACAAAATAAGTCCAACGAGTCATGTAGCTAGATTGATTAATGCATCTTTGTTCGGATTTTGTGGGTGTATCCGCTGAAAACCCTCAGGAGACAAGACTCCTCCTCCTTGGTGACAAGGAGGTTTAACGGCTTGTTGCATGTGCTAAGTGCAACCGTGATTCCTATGAAAGTGGGTTAGGATTTCTTGTTTTTCGTATGCTTTTGTCTTTCTTTGTTTTGCTCGGGACTAGCAAAAGTTAGGTGTAGGGGTATTTGATTGACATCATTTCACGCTTATATTTGTATCTTATATCCATTATCTTTCACCTAAACAATGCTATGTAACGAGTTTTATGTTTAGTTTTCAGGAATAAATAGGTTTGAAGAGATGAAGCATAAAAGGACCCAAAAGCAGGGAAAAATGACTGAATTGTGAGACGTGGGGACTAAGATGCAAGGGAGAAGGACCTGAACGTAAGTCCGAAGGACCAAAGAGCAAAACAGAAAACTCCACACCATCTTTGGGACTTTTTGGCAATTACATTCGGGTCGGAGCTCCAATAAACAAAGTAGATGCATCAAAGACCGACAAAGCCATCCAGAAAAGCCCAGAAGAAAATCCAGCGTGATCCAAACCATATAGACCGCCAATTGGCGGTCTGTTTTGGCCCAAATCAGCTAAGATTTTGGTGGGTCACGTATTAGTGTGTATTTAGTCCATTTCTGGTATTTGTTTAGTCCCACATCGGGGGATTGTCCCGGATTAACTTTTTTCTATGGCTATAAATAGAACTCTTCACCTTCTATTGTAATCACTTCACATTTTGAGTGGCTATTCTTCCTACTAGAAGTGTGGCGTTGAAGCACACACTAAAGTAGGAGGATGCTACTTGAATTGTGATTCATTTTAATAAAAGTTTCTTTATTATGTTTTTTGTTTCATGTTGCTTGTTTTACTTTGTTTAATTTCATTTCATTAGTTTTAGTAGCTTAGTTAATATGCTTTCCTTGCTTAGTTTAATCATTAGTCTAATGTCTAGTGAGTAGTTCCATCCCCTTTGGGGGGTGGAGTAGATGTTCATACATGCAAATGAGAATGGAATGAATGCTTTATTTACAATGTGTTGATAAAACATGAATGTATGCTTGCTTGTTTAGGATAGAATTTATAACTTGATGAGTTTTGCCAAAATGATTAGACACCTCTCATGCTTGTTTAGGTTCTGGAATAAACAACTTGTATATCTAAATGTTAATCAACTAGGTTGGTGAATGGATTGATAGGTTTTGCCATAACATTTAGACACTTCCTTTGCATGATAACACCACCTTCATTTGTGCTTAAAGAATGTGTTCAACACCCACCTCTTTGCATGTGTGCACTCACTCCACCCCTTAGGGGTTTTCCCTTTCTGAATTCCAGCACTTATTTCATTCTTAGTTAAGTTTTAGTTCATCGTTTGTTGTTTGCTTTTGCTTGTGTGATTTCCTAGTGTAGTGTAGCGTAGATTAGGATAATCAAACTCTCTTCCCCATTTTTGCCACTTGATTTCGTGCAAACTCCCTGTGGACGACCCGTATTTGCCACGTCTTCACCGACGTCGTGCACTTGCGGTTTAATTAAAATGTTCAACAACATCACATCTAAGGAACCAGATGCAACTAGGCCACCAGGGAGGCCAAGGAAGAAGAGGTTGCGACCTCATGATGAGCCAAACCAAATAAAAAGGACCCACAGATGCAAGAGGTGCAAACAGAAAGGTCACCAAGCCTGAACATGTAAATTAGTAGCACTAGTTGAATTTGCAGCATACTATAACTTAACTAATGAGATTGTTAGCCACTCCGCAAGCCATTCCTAGCCAAAACACTTTGTCAGTGCAACAAGCATCGCCCGACAAAGATTTCAAAGTGAATTGCCTCAGCTCCTACAACGTCAACTCATCCATCCTTGCATGCGATGCAAACGATTCAATCGATTCAATCTTTTGCTCAAGGGAGTCCAGTTTTGCACCAAGCTTCTCTTCAAGTCTTGATATCTCAATTGTAAAACTATTCTCTTCAATACAAACCCTATCAATCCATAAGAAAAACCCACAAGTACACCCATTCTACTAAAAGCAATCTTCACTTAGGCATTTTAACAAACACCAGACGTGCATTGTAATTGTGAAGAAGAAATCTTACTGCGTAATTGCGACAGCCCCAAAACCTCCTTCCAGCGGTGTTGGCCTTTTCGGAGACGCACACAACTGTAGGCAACCCACATCTACAATCTGGAGGCACCACTCTGAAAGAACTCGTCGAGCTATTGTGCTCACTAGTACTCCTCGCCTTGGGATTCATCGTCAAACAAAAGAAATAATGGAGAACAACGAGGAGCAACCGGTCAACTATTGCTTTCCGATTTAAAGATCATTGGGGAGGAGTGAGGTGAAGGTCGAGGAGGAGTGAGGTGAGGGATGGGGAGGGGTGAGGTGAAGGTGGGGTGGGGGTTTCTACATTAATAGAGGTAATTAACTGTTCCTAAATGCTACATTAACACTTAATACGAATTCCTTTAATGGTGTTAGGGAATCAAGTAACGGAGTGTCATTTATGATAGTTTAATGGTCATCCAAACATTAAGTGAGTTTTCGGATGGCATATTGGATAATAGGTGTAGAGTGGTGGTTGTTGGGAATTATAGCGTTTTGTAATGGCATGTGATTGGCATCATTTCATGCATATATGTGTCTTATATCCATTATCTTTCACCCCAAACAATGCTATGTAATGAGTTTTATGTTTAGTTTTCAGGAATAAGTAGGTTTGAGAAGGAGAGACTATAAATGGACCTAATAGCAAGGAAAGGACTGAGTTGAGAGACTCGAGGACTATGATGCAAGAGAGAAGGACCTGAACGTAAAACCAAAGGACCAAAGAGCAAAACAAAAAAACTTCACACCATCATGGGGAGTATTTTGGCAATTCGATTCGGGTCGGAGCTATAATAAACGACGTATATGCATCAAAGACCGACAAAGAAATCCAGAAAAGCCCACAACAAATTCCAGCCGGATCCAGAGCTTATGGACCGCCAATTGGCGGTCCGGATCTCTCTGGATCCGCTAAGATTTCGCGTGCACATGTATTAGTGTTTGTTTAGGCTATTTTTGGTATTTGTTTAGTCTCATACCGGGGGATTGTCCCGGATTACCTTTTTCTATGGCTATAAATAGAACTCCTCCTCCTCAATTTTATTCTACCCATTGCTTGGTGGCATTCTCTCTACTTGGAGTAAAGACTTGAAGCAAAACTCAAGGTAGAGAAGAATGCTACCTTCAATGTGAGTCATTTTAATAAAATAATTGTTCTAGTTTCTTTTAATCTTGTCTTTTAATTTTTGCAAGCTTGTTTAGTTTTACTTTCCTTTCCTTTTAAGCTTCTTTAATATTTCTTGCTTTCTTAGGTTAATTTCATTTCAGTATAATGTTTCATTTTGTTAATGAAGTTAGTGTAATGAGTAGTGAGTAGATCCATCCCCATTTGGGGGGTGGAGAAATATGCGATATGATAATGTGGTGTATTAGGTGTGTGTTATCTTAATTCCTTGAGCCTTATATGATTTCCATAACCATCTAATGGGATTTCACTCTTATCTTTGATATGCTAATGCTCTTGAATGAAGCTTATCTTATGCTTAGATTAGTGGACCTATTTTATGGGGAATGATAAGGTGAGGATATGGATGGAATTAATATTGGAAACACAATTTGTAGTGTATGTACTCTTGTTTCCTTTACCTTGGTTAATGTCTTGTATGTTTTAATGATATTGGGTTATCTTATTTCATGTGGAGGCATAGTAAGGTCTAGTCTTTATACATGAGTTCATTTAGCTTCATTCCAATTATTGTCTTGTATGTTTTAATGATATGATCTTATCCTATTTCATGTGGAGGCAAAGTTGGATTTAGTTTTATGATTTCATGCACTACATGTTGTGATGAGCATAATGGAAAACACACACACACACGTCTTTATATTCACATTATTTCTCAACCCCATTTGGGGTTTAGTTTTATTGCTTCTTTTCCATTTACTTTCGCATTGGAGTGTAGTGTAGATCGTAACTCCTTTCTCTCCTTTCTTTCCTACTCGCATTCACACAAACCAAAAGTCGACACACCTCCCTGTGGATCGACCCGTATTTGCCACCGCTTCAACACGGCCATGCATGCAAGAAATTAACCCAATGGGACACACATAACTATACTTTTTGTCATTCGGCATTTGGTACATATTCCTCATAAACAAACTAACACCATTAAAATTTAAATGTAACATAAACAGTTATGAAAAAGACAAACATGACTTACTTCAATTGAACCTAAATGATTGTTATACACAATGTTTCTATCTTCAGAAACTGCAGGACATCACCTATGCAGACATATACCAGGTCTTCTATGCCACCCTGGGTTGTTCTGCCTACCATTTCTTTTGGCATAACACATTTTATTGTAGAATATATATATTAATCCTTTACAAGAATGTACAACATTTTGCAATTCGAAGACAATTGGCTCTCTTCACACAACTCCTTAGGAGAAGATGCTTTTGACGATGGAAGACTATCATGATTCTTAAAACACAAAGAAATATTATTAAAACAAAACAACATGAGCATATATCTACACTTAAGGAGTTATAAATTGGAATTTAATAACATTGCCTTCTTTATTATTTCTACTTTTGTTTCCTCATAGATTCGCATTGGGCGTTCATCTTCAGGATTCACACTTCACGGTGTACTTCGCAGTGTCGGAATAGTGTGGCCACATCGGGTAATGCACTTAATTTATTATGTACCACAACCATTTGTTCTTGCAGTGTATGGATCTTTTTTTTGGCAATCCACGTGAATTCCTTTCCTACTACGCTTTGAGAAGGATGAACCAAAATATTGTCGTAGTCCTATTCAACTACCAACACCATGTACTCGCCTAGTATACTCCTCTTTGCCCAGGGCTACAGTCAAAATATGTTTTCTGCCCTATGAAACAAATTCACCTTCAGAAGCTTGTTGTGTAAGATCGTCATATTACGTACAAAACACAAGAACCTTAGAAACTATATCATAGCCTAACGTTAAACACGATACGAAACATAAGAGTTAAATGTAACCACTTACAATGTTTGTTGCAACCTTTGCCGACTCAAAGTTAATGTAACTCCCGTCCAGAGCAACACACTCTATCTTCCAATTATCTTGTGTAGCTGGGGGGAGACAAAGGAGCCAAATTACTGGCTTGCTCTTCTCTCAAACTAGCATCCAAAGCTTCTTGTCTTTTTTTGGCAACATTTTCGACCATCATTGTCTTCTCTAGTTTATGGTACAACCCCCACCCCAGCAACAATTTGTGTGGAAACCATTCTTGGGAGAGCGTTCGTAGCTCCTACAAACCAAAAAAAGAGATTAGTTATCATATTTAACCTTTTAATGTGTGAAGGAAGTATGTTTGTATATTTTACCAAAAATTCTGGAGTTAGTTTGAGCTTTTGAATTCAGCCCGTGTGATATGAGTTAAAATTGAAAATTTTCCATGGATCTCGATCCTTATACTTTCCAAAAATGAAATTGGACGTCAACTTTGTTTCGAAATCCTTCTATCTAGTACCCACAAACGTTATCCACTTCTTTTACAACTCTTTAGTTGATTGGAAAATATATTTTTCCTACAACATAAAATAAAGAAAAGTAGTATTGATTAGATAAAAACCTGTAAAGAAAGTAATTAACTTAAAAGAAAATCTGGATAATAATGAACTAACCATTGCATTCTTCCAAATTTACTCTTTCAATGATTCATCCACCATTGACCACTTGGCAGGACAAATACACTTTGCTTCTTGCAAGACTACCCATATAACTTATAGAATAATCTGTGTTTGCTCCAGTGGGCTCCAAGTAGGACTCAAAGTCCAAGCGCAATGGACATTACTGCTAAATTGTTTTCTGAAACTCCAAGGGTAAGGGCATGATATGATTGACATCATATCATGCATATAATTGTGTCTTATATCCTTTATTCTTAACCTAAGCAATGCTACATAATGATTTTTGTGTTTAAGTTTCAGGAATAAAACAAGTGAGAAGAAGAGACACAAAAAGGACATGAAAGCAAGAAAAATGACTGAATTGTGAGACTTATGGACTGATATGCAAGAGGGAAGGACCCGAATGTAAACAAAAAGGACCAATAAGCAAATCAAGAAATACCACACCTTCATGAGGAGTATTTTGACAATTAGATCAGGGCCTAAACTCCAATAACTGATCTGCGTGCACCCTATCTTATGAATTGAAGAACTAAAGAAGATATCCGAAAATGGCTCGGATCTGGGAAAAATGGACCGCCAATTCGCGGTCTGTTCTTCCCGTTATCCGACCCAGTTTCTCCCGGATATGGGTCACGTGTTTATGTCTATTATGGGAATGTTTTATTAGTCCCACATCGAAGGATTGTCCCCGATTACCTTTTTTCATGCTTATAAACAGAACTTTTCCTTCTCTTTTGTATTTACTCATTGCTTAATGGTCAATCCCTCTACTTAGAGTCAAGCCTTGAAGCAAAAACTCAAGTAGGGAGATTGATGCATTGCATACATTGCATCATATGTCTTTCATTTAGATTACTTTTACATCAATAAATGCTACTAAGGTATGTGTTTAGTCTTATTTACAGAATACAGGGACCTGAATGCAATTTACCCACATCCCGAGCATAAACGCGTGCAAAAGACTCACTTCTATCATAAAGACCAAGTTCAAGATTATCTGGTTACGAATGGAAATGTATCCAAGCATAAAAGCATTCAAGTCCTAATTGCAAAAAGAACAAGGACTTAAGCACAAAAGTAGCCGGGGACTTAATTGCAAAAAGTCAAGGACCTAATTGCAATTCACGAGTTATTATGGAGAAAACCTAAAGAAAAATCAATGTAAATCTCCAAATACATAAAGGAATTAATCCGGAGCTCAAAAGAATGGAAAGAATCAATCCAGACGCGCAAAGAAGGATCAAATCATACCATAAACATTCAACCAAAATCCGAACAAAATCAGATCAGATTGTGCGGCGTTTCCGCCGCATCACACACACAATGTGCGGCGTTTCCTCCGCCCAAGCGTCGATCCGCGTCTCCCAATTTCGTCCAGTCGTGTCTGGACACGTGTACTTTCCAATATTATACCTAGATCCCTTGTAGCAACTATAAATAGACCCGAGAACGATGTTAGAAGGGTCCTTAGTCTTTGGTTGTAGTTTTTATTCTTAATCTTAGTTTTGTATTCTTCTTTTCATTAATAAAATTCTGTGTTTTATTTCTTGTTTCTAGTTTTCTTTTGTAATTCCTCTAGGACCCCTTCTCCTCCTTTCCATACATGAGTTTCTAACTCTTTCCAAAGGGTGGAGGTGACGGATTTAGGGTGAAGAGAAGAAGAATATAAGTTATTATTTTAATTTCGTGTTAGTATATTTTGATTACTTGAGTTTATGTTAAATCATTTATCATGTAATGCTTTATAACTAATATGATTTATTATAAGTTTCTGAATTCTCTAATCTAAACCCAATACCTAAACCTCCACCCAACGGAATTCACCATCTTTGTTCTTGCTTTAGTTTTATTTGTTCATGTTTCATGCTTTAGGAAATTAAAAATCAAAAATCTCAAAAACCCAATTTATTTCTTCTCTCCTTCTTCCCCTTAATCGAAAATCACACAAATAACAAGATCTCTCCCTCCTTGTGTTCGACCCGTATTTGCCACGTCTTCATTGACGCCGTGCACTTGCGGTATAAATTTAAATTCACATCAAGTTTTTGGCGCCGTTGCCGGGGAGGCGACGCAGATTTTGTTTTTTGTTGAGTTCGATTTTATCCTGTTTATCTTGTGCGCGATCTAAGTATTTGGATTTGTGTTTCAGGAGACAACAGAGTGCACGGCGAAAGCCGAGCACCATCTGAGCTAAATGAGCTGCGAAATTGCCGCACCTGAAGAGTAACTTGCGGCGAATCCGCCGCACATTTGAAGCATCTGGGCTTCATCTTTTTCTGGGGTCGTCTCCATCTCTGGGTGGACGCGTGAAGCTACTGAAATTTCAAGAGCGGGCGGCGAACCCGACTGAGCATTGCGTTGGTAACCTTTGTTGCCTTTTTCCTCGTAATATCTAGTTTCAGAAAATTTCCTTTTCATAGAACTGCATGTGTTAGGGCAAAAATTCCATAATTTGCAATAATTCAACTCCGACCTAAAATTGGCAAAATTAGAAAGGCCTTAGTGCATGCATCATCTAGTGTTTTGTTTGCATTATTCTTGCTAAATTCTTGCAAATTAATTCTTGTTGAAGAGTGCTGGAGGCAAGGTACGTATCGCGGTTTTTATCGAATGCATTTAAGCATATAATCTAATTTGCATACAACCTTGCAATTGCCCCCCTCTAAAGACCATTGTTTGACTATCTTTGCTAGATCTAAGTTAAACTATCTTAAGGGCAACTCCGTAGGCAAAGATACGGTGGGGATTTCATCACCCTTCCGTGGCCCACAAATCACAATCCTAAAGTGTCACCCAAGCCTTAAATTAAAATCAATTAGACATTGGCCCCTAAGGATTCAGACTCAATTAAGGAGAAGATTGGTTTGACTTGCTATGACTTGAAGCTGATCGAATTTAATTTGGTGCCTAGGAAGTGTTTTTGTGTTGACGCAAGTCTTCCAAGCGAAGTGGTTGTCTAATTGGCACCGACTCTGTCGGAAGCGCCCCCACTAGCTATACATTACCTGCCCAAGTTGGTTTGATTAGTGAGGGAGGTGAATCAAGCGAATCAATTTGACTCAACCAGTTAGGAGTCGTCTAGATCTAAGCGACACTAGGTCTAGGATTGTTTGAACCGTGCTTTCTTAGGAATTTTCTGACCAACCCTCTTTCTATCTTTAGAGTTAGGTTTCCCTTCTCATCTGAGTCTTCTTTATCTTCTCACCTAAATTCTCTAGATTATGATTCCTTTCTCATCTTTCCCCATTCTATTGTTTGTTTCCCTTTTGAAAAAAAAAACATAAAAAAAATATATTTAAAAAAAACGAAAATATAAAAAAAATTGTAATTAATTCTTGAAATTAAATTTGGAATTTAAATTTCGAATTTGAATTCAAAAATTGATTCAACCCGGTGCACTCAGATTTGGATTCGGGACTTGAGTAATCGACTATCACGAGTTCATCTAGATTCCAGTCTGGAACCTAGCCCCAATCCATCTGCTGCACCACCTCACCCGGATCCAATGGGTGAGAACGTAGTGGACCCGCCTGTTGCACAACCTATAACTCTGAGAGATCGATGCTATCCAGCGATGGCTGCTCAGCCATCGTGCATCGTTATGCCCACCATACCGGGTCGCGACTTCGAACTTAAGGCACAATACATGAGTATGTTGCCTAAGTTCACCTCTAGGGAAGATCCATATCTCTTCCTTAGAGAATTTGAGGAAATCTGCTCCCTTATGCAATACCAGCATATCCCTGAGGAGGCAGTGCGTCTGAAATTTGTGCCTCTAGCACTAAAGGACGACGCTAAGAAATGACTATATAGTCTAGCTGAAAGATCTATTAGGAGTTGGGCTGAGTTTGTTCAAGTATTCCTGAAAAAATATTTTCCCAACCATAAGAGTATGAGGATTAGGAATGAAATTGTTGCATTCGTTCAGTCTGAGAGCGAGCCGTTCTATTCCTATCTAGAAAGATTCAAAAGTGTTCTGACCCAATGCCCTCATCATGGAATTCCGAGATGGCAATTATGTCAAATTATTTATGAGGGATTGACACCCACATCTAGGGTTATGGTAGAATCCGTAAGCCAAGGGAACTTTATGTCGAAAAATGAAAATGATGCCTGGACTTTTCTTGAGGAATTAGATGAAAACAGTATGCAATGGGACAATGCTAGAACACCGCTTAACCCGAGTATTGGATCTAGAATAGCAAGTCAACCCAAACCAGATGTCTTAGCTGTAGATGCCAACATAGCGGCTGAAGCAAAACTAGCTACCCTTATGCGCAGAATGGAAAGTTTAGAGCTACAAACCCAAAACCGAGTGAATCAAGCCTCGTCTATCCCTTGCTCTAGATGTGGTCAGACTGGTCATGTAATGGAGGATTGTGCGGACTGGGACCAAGTTAATGCCATGTATAACCATGCTAGAAATGACCCATACGCATCAACCTATAACTCGAGTTGGCGTAATAATTCCAATTTCTCATCTAGCCAACAAGGTCAACCTCCTAGACAACAACCAAACCCGTATAACCAAAATAATACATCATCTGGGTTTAATAACAATAACGATCATGAGGTTAGGTTGACAAGCTTGGAAAATTTGATCAAAACCTTTATACAAACAACCAACCAGACCTTCCAAAGGCTAGAGACACAAGTCAGCCAACTAGCACAAATAGTAGGTGAAAGAGAAAAGGGTCGGTTTCCAAGTCAACCTGAGGTGAACCCTAAATCTAATAATTCATATCAATCCTATCAAGCACCTTCAGGAAATAACAACCCTAGACCGGTTCAAATGGTTAATGAAGAAGGACTGTTCCAACAAATAAATGTTGTAGTATCATTACGGTCCGGAAGACAAGTTGATAACAATGTGGTAAATCCTAGAACGTCTAATCAATCTAGCCATCAAACTGCCACATATGACCTAACCATTGAACCCGACGTCCAATCTGAAACGCCCAACCCACCTACTCAACCTGAACCCGTAGCTCAACCTGAACCTGAGCGAGTCTATGTCCCTAAAGCCTCATTTCCCAATAGACTCAAAAAAGAACTCAAGTGCACAAATAGAGAAAATCTTGGAAGTATTTAAGCAAGTTAAGGTGAACATTCCACTCTTAGACATGATTCAACAAATACCTGCTTATGCTAAATTCTTAAAAGATTTCTGCACTAAAAAGAGAAAAACAAACGTACCAAAGAAGGCATTCTTAACTGCAAACATAAGTTCTATTTTGTCCAACACATCTCCTATAAAATATAAGGATCCTGGATGTCCCACAATTTCATGTGCAATAGGAGATACTTTTATCAACAAAGCCCTTCTAGACCTTGGTGCTAGTGTTAACCTACTCCCATACTCTGTCTATGAGCAAATGAACCTTGGTCCACTAAAACCCTCTAAGACAACCCTTCAATTTGCTGATTGTTCTATTAAGAAGCCAAGAGGTATAGTAGAGGATGTTTTGATCAAGGTTGGTGACTTCATTTACCCAGTGGATTTTGTCGTACTAGATACCGCACCTGTTGTAAATCCTAACCGACAAATCCCTGTAATTCTAGGCAGACCCTTTTTAGCCACTTCGGAAGCATTGATAAACTGTCGTAATGGGCTCATGCAATTATCTTTTGGGAACTTAAAAGCTGAATTTAATATCTTTCATATTGATAGTGAGCCAGGAATAATATGCAATCAAAGTGACGTTGTGATGAAATCGCGTATCTATAAGATTTCTGAATCATCACGAAATCAAAAAGGAAGTAAGAAAAAGGGGAGGAATTCATCTACACACCCACCGTCACTCGAGCAAATAAGAGAACCAATTTATGTGAGGGGTGTGGAATCTGTAACTCAGGACTCTCATTGCAACATGGGGAACAATTCAACTGGATACATGCACCAACATGGTGTCATTCAATCCAGTTCTGACTATGGTTGACTCTGAGCAAGTTCAACCCCTCTACCGCAATTTGACTCAGGTAATAAGTGCATTTGCTTTATATTTGCATACATTGAGGACAATGCATGATTTAGGTGTGGGGGTGTTTATGTATATATTTATCTATATATTCTGTCTTTTATTTATAAAAAAATTAAAAAAAAATTCAATGTTTCATGACATAACTTAAAATTGAACTGCTAAAACCCGTGTACAAATTGCATTGAGTTTTTGTTCCTTATTATATAGTTCTGCTTGTAGAAATTATGACATAAATCTAAGTCCCAAAGAAATAACCCATTGCCCTTTAAGACATGTAGGCACTTAAATTGGATGAATCAAATCTTTGAAGTGGTTGATAAAAAGCAGAGGTTGAGGAAAATATACCGGGAAGTGTGGACTTCTAATAGCAATTAAGCCTTGAGGAACTTAAAAATAAAGGAATAAAGTGAGGAAAACACATTCTGCAAATGATTACAAAAGCTCAAGTCTTTGAGTCACTGGTCCGTAGGGGTATCTTGAAACCCGGTAACTTGAGTCTACCAGCTCGGGATTATCGACCAAATTCGCTACACGAATGCAAAAAGGGTAAAATGTAAAAAAGCAAATGTGTTGAATCACGGAAGAAAAGAAAAAAAAAATACTCAAGGCCCAAAGCTAAAAGAATGATCCATGCCATGGTTGATCCAAATGATACTTCACCACCTGAGGAGGCGTGCAAAATAATTTAAGTGATATCATGTGTAGAAGGGTTACTGGTGTGAATGTTGGAGGAACAAAGACCAAGTCATTTTTTTAATGAGTTAGATTTATATAATGAGCATGCAAAAAATTTCTTAGTGAGATGTTTAAGGTTGAGGTAGGGATATTGAGAACTATTAATGAAACGTTGATTTAGGATTTTGTGGGTATATCCGCTGAAAACCCTCAGGAGACAACACTCCTCCTCCTAGGAAACTTGGAGGTTTAACGGCTTGTTGCACATGCTAAGTGCAACCGTGATTCCTACGAAAGTGAGTTAGGATTTTCCTGTTTTCATTTTTCTTATATTCTGTTTTGCTAGGGACTAGCAAAATCTAGGTGTGGGGGTATTTGATGCATTGCATACATTGCATCATATGTCTTTCATTTAGATTACTTTTACATCAATAAATGCTACTAAGGTATGTGTTAAGTCTTATTTACAGAATACAGGGACCTGAATGCAATTTACCCACATCCCGAGCATAAACGCGTGCAAAAGACTCACTTCTATCAAAAAGACCAAGTTCAAGATTATCGGGTTACGAATGGAAATGTATCCAAGCATAAAAGCATTCAAGTCCTAATTGCAAAAAGAACAAGGACTTAAGCACAAAAGTAGCCGGGGACTTAATTGCAAAAAGTCAAGGACCTAATTGCAATTCACGAGTTATTATGGAGAAAACCTAAAGAAAAATCAATGTAAATCTCCAAATACATAAAGGAATTAATCCGGAGCTCAAAAGAATGGAAAGAATCAATCCAGATGCGCAAAGAAGGATCAAATCATATCATAAACATTCAACCAAAATCCGAACAAAATCAGATCAGATTGTGCGGCGCTTCCGCCTCACCACACACACAATGTGCGGCGTTTCCGCCGCCAAAGCGTCGATCCGCGTCTCCCAATTTCGTCCAGTCGTGTCTGGACACGTGTACTTTCCAATATTATACCTAGATCCCTTGTAGCAACTATAAATAGACCCGAGAACGATGTTAGAAGGGTCCTTCGTCTTTGGTTGTAGTTTTTATTCTTAATCTTAGTTTTGTATTCTTCTTTTCATTAATAAAATTCTGTGTTTTATTTCTTGTTTTTAGTTTTCTTTTGTAATTCCTCTAGGACCCCTTCTCCTCCTTTCCATCCATGAGTTTCTAACTCTTTCCAAAGGGTGGAGGTGACGGATTTAGGGTGAAGAGAAGAAGAATAAAAGTTATTATTTTAATTTCGTGTTAGTATATTTTGATTACTTGAGTTTATGTTAAATCATTTATCATGTAATGCTTTATAGCTAATCTGATTTATTATAAGTTTCTGAATTCTCTAATCTAAACCCAATACCTAAACCTCCACCCAACGGAATTCACCATCTTTGTTCTTGCTTTAGTTTTATTTGTTCATGTTTCATGCTTTAGGAAATTAAAAATCAAAAATCTCAAAACCCAATTTATTTCTTCTCTCCTTCTTCCCCTTAATCGAAAATCACACAAATAACAAGATCTCTCCCTCCTTGTGTTCGACCCGTATTTGCCACGTCTTCATTGACGCCGTGCACTTGCGGTATAAATTTAAATTCACATCAGAGATGCTACTTGTAATGTGACTCATTTAATAAAAGAATTTTTTGTTAGTTTAATTTTGTCTCTTTTATCTTCTTACATGCTTATCTTTATTTAGTTTCATTAATCTTAGTAGACTTAGTTAACATGTTTTCCTCTCTTAACATAATAGTTAGCTTAATGAGTAGTAAGTAGTTTCATCCCCCTTTGGGGGATGGAGATGATGTACATATATGTTATGAAATTTGGATGTTTGATGAATTTTTGATTGTGTAGACTTGCATGTTTGTATGTTCATTGGGGGTATTTTAATCATCTACATGTTGGGGGATTTTTATGAGTTTTGCCATAAGATTTAAAAACTTCCCATGCTTAGTTTCCTCATGTTTATTGACTGAAATTTCCTGTTGAATATGCTACATGTTAATTAAGTGTTTGTATTTGTGGTTGGTTACTTGATTGATTGAAGAAACTTTGTTTTGATGGGTTTTGCCATAAGATTTAGACACCTCCCATGCTTAGCTTTGTTCTTCACATGAGTTTATTGTTTTTGATGAGTCTCGCCATATCTTTAGACACTTCTTATGCTGAGCCTAGCCTTATGATAATCAAGTAGTAATTGCCGATACGTTGTGTGAATGGATTGATAGATTTTGCCACATCTTTAGACACTTGCTACGCATGAAAACACACACACACGACACACACACACATACAAGCTTACAATCATCATTCATCACTTATTTCACTTCATATGTGCACACACTCCACCCCTTAGGGGTTTCTCTTCCTGATTTCCAATCTTTAGTTGCTTTCTTTTGCATTTCTTACTTACTAGTTTAGTGTAGTTTGGCGTAGCATAATCAAATCTCTTTCCCCTTTTTCGCCACTTGATTTCTCACAAACCAGAGGCTACTCACCTCCCCGTGGATCGACCCGTACTTGCCACCGCTTCATCGTGGTCGTGCACTTGCAGTTATTAAAACGTTTAAACAAGTTTTGGGGTCGTTGTCGGGGAGGTGTCAATCCATACTCTGGTTTGGATGATTCGAGTGGATTTAATTAATTTTTGTACTGTGCTTTTTTTAGGAGACTCTGAGGCTCACAGGAAGAAACAGAAGAAGTTTGGAGGAGAACTAAGCTACAGGGACCACCAATCAGCGGTCTCGTGAGCTCCACTTTCCTCCTTCTTTCTTTGGTTTGTTGTTACGTCTGATATAGTTGTCTGGGGCTCAATTTGGCATGTTTTGACATGTAGTTTGCCCCCAGATCATTAACCAATCCCCTTTTAATCAACTTGGACCCTAAAATCCAAAGCAAAAGATTAGGCATTCCTGCTTGTTTAGGTCATGCATCATATACTTCACTTTGGCACATTGTTTGTCTTTTGTTTTAGCTTTACTTTCAGTTGTTGAGCACTGACGTATGGTACGCATTTCCTACACTCATTCATGCATTTGGTATGATCATGCATTAGTTAGTAGGAATCGCATTGCAACAAGTGTGAGTTTAGCGTTTGTTGGGAGAGTTGATTTCTAGATTAGGACTCCAAAACACTACTAAGGAGGGGTTGTCCCATATAAGATAAGGTGGGGAATTTCATCACCCTTTCCTTTGCCCCAAAAATCACACTAATAAAGAGCCTAATTTTAAAATCAAGTAGACATTGGCCCTAAGGATCTCGGGCGCATTAGGAGACTGATCTGGTTGCGACCGTCATGGCGTGATCGACGTCGCCTGGTCTGTCTATAGTAGGAGAGACGAGATCTCCGGATCTTGGCTCACTTGTTGGGATTTGTGGTACTCGTCGTTGGGAGGTGAGGCGTATTGAGGTTGCGTGACCTCTCAGTTAGGCATCGTCTACCTGTAAGGACCTATAGAGACCATAGGTTGTTTGAGCCTTGTTTGCTTGTGGCTTCTATCAGTACCTACCCACCATAGCATAAGGACTTCTTCCCTTCTCTCCTGAGTCATTCCTTCTCATCTGAGTATTCCCATCATCTCATCTACGCACCCTTCTCAGCTTTTTTCTTTTTTTGTCCTAAAAAATCTTTTGGTTCGTGTGTGTGTGCACCTTTGTGCATGCTTGTGTGGGCACGAGACGAGAATGGTCGTTTGACGACGCGCTTCGTCAATCCTGCCTTGGTAGTCGATTTCTCGATGCCTTCCCTTTCTCGTGTCGCACACAGTCTGGGTTCCATGGTTGCTCAGTACCACGAGGAGGAGTAGTTGCTGGACCCACCTGATCCACCTATTCTTGTTCCCGTTTCTCTACGTGGTGGATGCTACCCGAGCCGTACTGCTCTACCTTCGTGATTCGAGTTGCTAGAGGCCAATGGGGACCACTTTGAGGTTAAGCCTCAATTTAACTTCACTGGGAAGGGTGACCCCTATATCTTTCTCAGGGAATTTGAGGAGGTTTGCACTATGATCAAGTTGCAATAAATTAGCAGATACTCCATCCATCTTAGGCTTGTCCCCTTTGCACTAAAGGATGATGCCAAGAAGTGGTTGTACAACAACCAGGCAAATGCCATTAGGACTTAGGATGAATTTCAATATGCATTCCTCAAGAAGTACTTCCCAAATCATTGGACTCAAAAACTGAGGAACGAAATCAACTCGTTTTATCAGCATGAGACTGAATCATTCCATGCATATTTAGGTTCAAGCAGCTATTATCCGCATGCCCTCACCATGGCATCGAGTTGTGGTGCCTTTGTTAGATTGTCTACGAGGGTCTTCACATGTTATCCCGAACGCTCCGTGAGTCCATGTGTCAAGGAGAGTTCTTAGGAAAGAATGAAAGGGAGGCATGGGCTTTCCTAGAAGACCTCGCTGAGAAAACAATGCAGTGGGAGAGTGTGAGGGAACCATTACCATCATCTAGCAAAAGAGAGAGGATCCTAAACGCTAACTCGACTAGATCAGGTGTTGCATTTGCTGTCGATACCACTACGGCCACCAAACCACGTATGGCGTCTTAATGCGCTGAATGGATTCGATTAAGCTCCAAAAACCAGCAAGCGGTGTCACTTGTGTCTGCATCTACTCCAATTCCCTGTTATTTACATGGTAGGATAGGTCATTTAGGAGGCGAGTGTGCATCCATTCCTCCTGAGATAGAACAGGTCAACGTCATCTATGATAGATCCAGGAATGACCCATACTCATCATCATATAACCCTGGATGGAACCAAAACAATGTCTACGGTGGTCCTTCTAACTTCGCTCGACCACCCAACCAACCACACCATCCTCCCATGCATGCATAATCTTATCAGCCACCCCAAGCTCAAATCACCAATCAATCGGGCTTCCCAAATTCCAACAATATGAAACCTTATTCAATTTGCTTGAGACCTTGACTCATGTACTTGAGAACTCAATGAAAAACTTTATGTCATTCACAAGTCAAGTTCTCACTTCAAATCGGCAGACCATCAAATCTCTTGAGCTTCAGATGGGTCAATTGGCTCAGTATGTACACAAAGTGTAAGCTCACTTTTGTCCAATTCCACATACACAAAGTACAAGGACCCTGGGTGTCTTACTATTCAGTGTACGATAGGGGACACTAGCATGAGTAATGTATTGCTTGATTTAGGATCAGTAGTCAACCTCCTCCCATTTTCTATTTATCAACAGTTGAACTTGGGAGAATTGAAACCAACTAAGATCACCTTACAATTGGCGGATAGATCCATTCGTGTCCCAAAGGGGATTATTGAGGACGTGCTCATCAAAGTTGGAGATTTTATATTTGCAGTAGATTTTGTCGTCCTCAATACCAACCCTGTTGCGAACAACCACTCTCAAATACCTTTGATTTTGGGTAGACCATTTCTGGAAACCTCCAACACCTTAATTAATTGTAGAAATGGTCTCATGAAGCTCTCATTTGGTAACATGAGTGCCGAGTTTCATGTGTTCAACTCTGATAGGTAACAGGAGCCCTTGGACCAACCTTTAAATCTCAACCTCATTCACCAATTAGAGAAAGCACCGTAAAATCAACAAACACCCCCAACACCAATGCAACCCATTGAGAATGTTTATGTTCCCAGCGATAACTTGTTGCATGTCTTTGCAATGCAACAGAGTGAGCTGGCATCAAACAATAATATACAAAGGGAGTGTTTTTTGGATGATTCAGTTGGGACTATTAGTGAGGGGGACACACCTCATCATATGCCCATACCAGAAGGTGTCTCTACCCCATGTCCCATGGCTATTGAGCCCTTGGACCTTCATCTTGACTCCAACAATGACCCACCTGCGACTGAGCTTATGCTTGATAATATAAAGGAGGTTGAGTGGTCCTTGTTGGACGACTTGGGGAGAAGCCCCTTTCTTAGTGAAACTGGTGTGCCACACCCTTCGAATGAGTCTGAGGAACTCATTCCGATGCACCCGCCTATTGGTTGAAGGGTTTTGTTCGATAAGCAACTAAACCCTAGTGAGGCAACACAACTCCACTCATTCATGCTACCTATGCCCAACCAATATCATGAGGGGTTCGAGCCTTTCAGTTTTGACCTTTCACCCCTCATGATACCTCATCGTACAAGTGAAGTGGGCCCATATTGGCAAATCTCTGGTCTGCCTGACTCGATGTTCTCATTTGATGTTCATTGACCAAATGATTTTGAGAATATCTTCGTTGATGTATACATATATTGTTGATAACAAAAAAAAAGAAAAAAAAATTAAAGAAAAAAAGAGAGAAAGAAAAAGAAAAAAAGAACAATAAAAGACTCCACCAGTGAGCATTGATTGTTGTGGGCTCCAACCCTTGTGTATTTGGGCTCCATTTCTTTACAGTATTTGTATCCCTTCTTTAGTATTTCACAGGTTTTAAGGAGAATTTGGGTTTGTGTCCATCAACATAACCATGAACTTCACTTTATGCTTCACGTTGGTGAGATCTTTTCTTTTTCATGCATAAATCCATGTAGTATCGTACTCACATTCATTGAGGACAATGCATGAAGTAAGTGTGGGGGGTGCTTTACGTTTGTATATATGTGGAGTCGATAATTTTCATTTTGTTTTTCATTTTCTTTTGTTTGTATTGTTAGAGTCATGATAGTGTGTTGTGTTTAATATTGATATATCTGCATGCCATGATCATTGGGTGACTTCTCTTCTTTTGTTTGCCTGGTGCTTTGAAATTTTCACATTTCTTTCAAAATCTTCATGTGTTTGCGAAAGAAAATGTTTTGTGGGTTTGGCGTGTGTTTAGCATGTGCAAAACTGTTGAAAGGCAAAGTAAAAAGAAAGCTCCCAAAATTGTCTTGAACATGATGCATTAGGATATCTAGTATACCGGCTTTAGGTCTTATCGAGTTGTAAGGATGCACCCCGGTCTTCCCTCGGGGAGCGAGTAATCATAGGGTTTCAGTACTCAAACAAATAAAGAAGTCCACCCTGAACCTAGTGAATCAAATAATTCGTGTCTGTTAGTATAAGGAAGTTTTCCGTAGTCAGGGACCCTTAAAATCTTGTTGTGAAACTTTAAGTGTATGGGTTTTGGTTCCTATGTAGATAATAAATAAGAGGTGTTCTCTCTTCTTGCACGGCTCCTATCACTTGGGAAATTAGGTCTGAGGGGACTTAGTGTCTGGTGCTTTCGAGTAATATGACTTGGGATGCACCGACCGAACTCCCGTTACACGAGTGGTAGGGATTGCCCTTTGTGGAGATTTGGGGGAAGGTGTGCGTGATAGTGTAAGTCCTCATAGGCCAATGATTCATGAAACTCGACCTTGGGAGAATCAAACACCAGCTAGTGTAAATCATAATGCTCCAAAAAGAAGAAGAAGAAAAAAGACAAATAAGAACCTTAATGGACTTTACACTTTGTATCACTTGAGGATGTTAATTAAGTCCTTAACTAACTTGCACGATTGGTTCATTAGGCTACGTGTGTGGACTGAATACATATAGACTCGCCCCGTAGTATTACCGCATCCTATGATCGACAAAGATAAGCCCATCGAGTCGTGTTGCTAGGTTGAATAATGCATATATGTTTGGATTTTGTCGGTATATCCGTTGAAAACCCTGAAGAGACAACACTCCTCCTCCTTGGCGACAAGGAGGTTTAACGGCTTGTTGCACATCCTAAGTGCAACCGTGATTCCTACGAAAGTGAGTTAGGATTTCCTAGTTTTACGAATGATTTTTCCTTTCTTTCATTTTTCTCTTCCTTTGTTTTGCTCGGGACTAGCAAAAGTTAAGTGTGGGGGTATTTGATTGACATCATATCACGCATATAATTGTGTCTTATATCCTTTATTCTTAACCTAAGCAATGCTACGTAATGAGTTTTATGTTTAAGTTGCAGGAATAAAACAAGTGAGAAGAAGAGACACAAAAGGGACATGAAAGCAAGAAAAAAGCTGAATTGTGAGACTTATGGACTGATATGCAAGATAGAAGGACCCGAATGTAAACCAAAAGGACCAATAAGTAAATCAAGAAACTCCACACCATCATGAGGAGTATTTTTGCAATTAGATCTGGGCCTAAACTCCAATAACCGATCCGAGTGCACTCCATGTGAAGAATTGAATAACGAAAGAATATATCCAAAAATAGGTCGGATCCGGGAAAAAGTGACCGCCAATTAGCGGTCCTTGCTTCTACAAATCAGACCAGGTTTCTCCCGGATATGGGTTATGTATTTATGTCTATTATGGGAATGTTTCATTAGTCCCATATCGGAGGATTGTCCCCGATTACCTTTTTTTTATGCCTATAAATAGAATTTTTCCTTCTTCTTTGTATTTACCCATTGCTTAGTGGACAATCCCTCTACTTAGAGTCGAGCCTTGAAGCAAAAACTCAAGTAGGGAGATGCTAATGTGAGTCATTTAATAAAAGAATTTTTTGTTAGTTTAATGTTGTCGCTTTTATCTTCTTGCATGCTTAGCTTTATTTCGTTTCATTAATCTTAGTAGACTTAGTTAACATGTTTTCCTCTCTTAACATAATAGTTAGCTTAATGAGTAGTGAGTAGTTTCATGCTCCTTTGGGGGTGGATATGATGTACATATATGTTGTGAAGTTTGGATGTTTGATGAATTTTTGATTGTGTAGACTTGCATGTTTGTATGTTCATTGGGGGTATTTTAATCATCTACATGTTGGGGGATTTTTATGAGTTTTGCCATAAGATTTAAAAACTTCCCATGCTTAGTTTCCTCATGTTTATTGACTGAAATTTCCTGTTGAATATGCTACATGTTAATTAAGTGTTTGTATTTGTGGTTGGTTACTTGATTGATTGAAGAAACTTTGTTTTGATGGGTTTTGCCATAAGATTTAGACACCTCCCATGCTTAGCTTTGTTCTTCACATGAGTTTATGGTTTTTGATGAGTCTCGCCATATCTTTAGACACTTCTTATGCTGAGCCTAGCCTTATGATAATCAAGTAGTAATTGCCGATACGTTGTGTGAATGGATTGATAGATTTTGCCACATCTTTAGACACTTGCTACGCATGAAAACACACACACACGACACACACACATACATGCATCATTCATCACTAATTTCACTTCATATGTGCACAGACTCCACCCCTTAGGGGTTTTGTCTTCCTGATTTCCAATCTTTAGTTGCTTTCTTTTGCATTTCTTACTTACTAGTTTTGTGTAGCTTAATGTAGCATAATCAAATCTCTTTCCCCTTTTTCGCCACTTGATTTCTGACAAACCAGAGGCTACTCACCTTCCCGTTGATCGACTCGTACTTTCCACCGCTTCATCGCGGTCGTGCACTTGCGGTTATTAAAACGTTTAATCACTAGAGTACCCATATAACTTATACAATAATCTTTGTTTGCTCTGATGGGCTCCAAGTAGGAATCAAACTCCAAGGGCAATGGACATTACTGCTCAATTGTTTTCTGAGACTCCAACATAACAGTAGCTCTGCGGGCATGACACTCTATCATGTTAGTGTCACTTGTATCGTCGTCATTTTTCTCACTGATTGCCTTTTGCTGGTTGCTCTGCTTGTTGGAAGACATTTACCAGGTCGAGACCGATCAGAGGGGATGGGTTGAGGGTTTAGGGTGGTTGATGCCTGTTGTAGAGAGACCAGGTTGGTGTGCATGATAAGGGATGGTCATGGTAGGTCGAGAATGCTCGGGGTAAAATAGGAAACTATGAGGCATATCACATTGATAAACAAATCACACTGGACACTGCTGACTTTGGACGGAAGAACTAATCAAATAACACACCTAACAACCTTCCTCGGGTTGATAGAGACAATGATGAAACAACAGTGTGTGTCCACGAACAATCTGTGGTAATAATGGAAAAAATCTGGACAACCTAATTTTACATTGACTAGAAAATGTCCTATGAAGGGGAAAAGTGTCAATGCCAAGCACCCAATAGCGAGGATTGTGGAGTGTATGTCTTTCACTGGATAAAATGCTTATCGTTAGACGCATATCCCACAGTTGAAATAGACGACAAATATCTGCACTCAGTCAGAGGCAAAATGACAATGTATTTGCTTAGGGACTCAACTTCAAAAGCCATTTTTTGATGGCAGAAAATTGATGTGGAATCTTGTTAACCATAATTATATGCATTTTTTGTATATTTTCAATTGTAATTGTATACATTTTTTGTATACAGCATTACAACCCTTGAAATTGTAATTATTTGAATTTTTAAATTAAGGCAACAAATTATAAATTGTTTTGTTCTTTAAAATTCGAAAATGGTCCTTCAAACCACAAGCATGTGCTTTAAAGGACACTTATATCCAAAAAAATGTGCTTTAAAGTATTTGTTTGTTCATTATCTCAAGAGGGTCCTTAAAGGACAGGTGAGTCCGTTAAAGGTTTGGTTTGTCCTTTAAAGCACAAGTTTGTTCTTGAAACTTGAAAGATGGTTCAAATTCGTTCTGCCTCGAAATAAGGTGCCCTTTAAAGGACATGTGTGTCCTTTAAATGTGTGTCCTATAAAACAAATACTTCTATGTTCTCTAAACTCGAAAGGGTCCTTTTGGCTTAATGGACACTTATGTCCCTCAAAGCACAAGTCCGTTAAAGGACTGGTTTGTCCTTTAAATGACAGTTATATCATTTAACAGACGCCTATTTCCTTTAAATTGGACTAATAAAAGGGACATGTCACGTCAGATTATAGCCTTAAAACCGACGTGTTTTTTTAAAATTGATTTCTTGGGAAAAAATATGTTTTCTTAAAATTTTCTCAATTAATACTCGGAAATGGGCCATTCATCTGGAAAAAAGAATAATAAACTCAATGTACATTGTAAGCTGGGTCAGTTCAAAAACACAATTAACTCAAGAGTTATTAATATAAACTAATAAAACACTAGGGTAACCTTCAATCCATATTCCTTCATCATGATCCTCTCGAATAAGTAATTTATCAGCTTTTCTATCATCATCGACGGTCTTCAATTCAAGCACTTGTGTTATCATTCAGGCATTTGTGTCTTCAACTCGGGAAATTTCTACAATATCATTAACATCCTCCTCAAAAATAATCTATCGTTTTCTTCTAAAACGACCGACCAGTGATTATCACAGGGGTCTACTACATAAAAAATCTATTTTCTTGAGATGTCAAAATAAAAGGTTCTTCCTTGAATCCTAGTTTGTTAAGGCTTACCAAGGTAAATCCCAACTCATCCACCCGAAGGCCGTTGTTATTGTCCACCAAAATCGCTAACTAGAATCACCAGTTCAGACAACCGAAAGGCATTCGGTCAATAGAAGATAAATGTTTCAGAAATATTGTGCTACGATGGACATGTATGTTCTTTAAAGGATATTTATGTCCACCACGTCAGTTTTCGGTAAACATAATACAGTAAACGTTGAAACTCGAACATTCTCGTCGATCGTAAACTATCTGACGTGATAAGCCTAAAATCACGTCAGTGCACGTCGAACGTATTACGATCGACATGGTAATGCAAACATTCACGTCGGTCATAAACTATTAGACATGCTAAGCCTAAAACCATGTCCGTGCTCGTCAAACATATTACAACAGACGTTGGAAGTCAAACATCATGTCGGATTTTAAGCTACCAACGTGGTTTGCATAGTACCACGTCGGGTTCTCACATTTTGACGTAATGAGGGCGATGTAATACCCTTATTTTCCAGCAATACCTCTAAAGTAGTTGTTAACTTTTTACTAATTAACCTCAAATGCACGACCGTCGGTAAAGACGGGGCAAGTACGGGTCGATCCGTAGGGAGTGTTGCCAACCTTCAAGTGAGAGAAATCAAGTGGGAAATAACAATGGAAGAAGAGATTATTACGTTACTACTGAAAGACGATTTTACTAAGAATGCAAAACAAACTAGATAACGATGCAAATGAAAACTAAAGAAATTCAGCAAACGATATGGAACAATATATGGTCCTAAGGGGTGGAGTCTGTGCACATATGAGGTGAGAGAAGTGATGAATGATGCACGTATGTGTCTGTGTGTCATGTGTGTGTCTTCATGCATAGGAAGTGTCTAAAGTTATGGCAAGACCTATAATTTATTCACACAACGTATCAGCAGTTAGTACTTGATTATCATTAGACGAGCCTCAGCATGAGAAGTGTCTACAGAAATGGCAAGACTCATCAAAAACCAGGAACTCATGTGAAGAACGAAGCTAAGCATGAAAGGTGTCTGAATCTTATGGCAAAACTCATCAAAACAAAGTTTCTTCAATCAATCAAGCATGTAAACACTAATACAAACACACAACTAACATGTAGCATACCCAACATGAAATTTCACCCAATAAACATGAGGAAACAAAGCATCGGAAGTGTCTGTAACGTATCGCGAAACCCACCAAAAATCCCCCAACATGTAGATGATCAAAACAAACCCGATGAACATACAAACGTTCAAGTCTACACAATCAAAATTCGTCAAACATCAAAACCTCAAAACATAAATGTGCATCATCTCCACTATGCCCCCCCCCCCCCCACCCACCCAAAGGGGGATGGAACTACTCACTACTTACTAAGCTAACATTTATATTAAGAAGAGGAAACATTCTCTCTAATTCTACTAATTAATAAAACAAAAATAAAGCTAAGCATGCAAGAATCAAAATAGAACATGAAACTAACAAAGATTTCTTTTACTCATGACTCACACTACAAGTAGCATCTCTCCACTTGAGTTTTGCTCCAATGCTTACTCTAAGTAGAGGGAATGACCACCCAGCGAAGAGTCGTTTACAAAAGAGGAGGAAGAGTTCTATTTATAGACATGAAAAAGGCAACTGGGGATAATCCCTCGATGTGGGACTAATGAAACATTCCGAGAATAGACATAAACACATAACCTATATCCCTACGAAACTGGATCGCATACTGACCAAAAGAGACCGCCAATTCAGATCCGACTCCATTTTGTGCGCCTACTTAGGCTCTTCAATTATGCATGTGGCGTGTTGCCCGAATCTAATTGCCAAATTACTCCTCATGATGGTGTGGAGTTTCTCGGTTTGCTAATTGGTCATTTTGGGCTTACGTCCTGGTCCTTCCCTCTTGTAGATGGACCCTTATGCATGACAGAGAGGTCTGTTTTGCTTCATTTAAGTCCTTTCTTCTTACGTTCAGTCATTTTTCTCTTCCCTTCTCTTCTTTATTACCTGATACCTGAAATATAAAAACAAACACTCGAGTAGCACAATATTGGGGTAAAATTAAGGATACATAGCATGAATATGATGCATGATATTCTACTAATCAAATACCCTACACTTACCTTTTGCTAGTCCCAAGCAAAACAAAGAAAGAGAAGAAATGAAAGAAAGGAGAAACATACGAAAAATAGGGAAATCCTAACTCACTTTCGTAGGAATGACGGTTGCACTTAGCACGTGCAACAAGCCGTTAAACCCCGTTGTCGCCAAGGAGGAGGAGTGTTGTCTCCTGAGTGTTTTCAGCGGATATACCCACAAAATCTGAACATTTATGCATTATTCCACCTAGCATTTCGACTCGTCGGACCTACTTTTGTCAATCATTGCACACGGTAATCCTACTGGCCGACTATATATATGTATTCAGTCCACACACCTAGCATAATGAACCATTCGTGCAAGTTAATTAAGGACTTTAAAAGAAAGACATAGGTCACATTAACATCCTCAAGTGATACAAAGTGTAAAGTCCATTAAGGTTCTTATTTGGATTACCATTTTTTTCTTTTTTCTCCTTTTTTCATTTCATTTTATTTTTCTAGTTGGTGTTTAATTCTCCCAAGGTCTGATTTCATGCATCATTGCCTATGAGGACTTACACTATCACGTACACCTTCCTCCAAATCTCCACATAGGGAGATCCCTACCACCCTTGTAACGGGAGTTCAGTCAGTGCATCCCAAGTCAGATGACTCGAAAGCACCAGTTACTAAGTCCCCTCGGATCTAATTTCCCGAGTGGTAGGAGTCGTGAGAGAAGAGACAACAACTTACTAAATTCTTTCTTATTTACAAATGAACCAAAACCCCTACACTTACGGTTTCACAACAGGAATTTAAGGGCCCCTGACTATGACAAACTTCATTATACCAACAAACATGAATTATTCAACTACTAGGTTCAGGGTGGACTTCTTTATGTGTTCGAGTACTGAAACCCTATGATTACTTTCCCCTCAAGGGAAAACCGGGGTACATCCTCACGACTCTAGAAAAGACCTAAAGCAAGTACACTAGATATCCTAATGCATCATTTTCAAGTCAATTCTGAGAGCTTCTCTTTTAATTGCCTCAAAATAGTTTTTTGCATACGCTAAACACATTCAGAAACCCCACAAAACATTTTTCTTTTGCAAACGTGTCAAATTTTTGAAAGAAATGGAAAATGACAACACTATGACAAACAAAAGAAGACAAGTCACCCAAGGATCATGTCATATCAAATATATCAATATTAAATGCAGCACACTATCATGACCCTAACAATACAAACAAAAGAAAATAAAAAACAAAATGGAAAAGACTCGATTCCACATTTATACAAACGTAATGCACCAGCACACTTCATGCATTGTCATCAATGTATGCAAGCTAGATGGTAGATGCATTTATGCATGAACAAGTGACGATCTCACCATACTGTAAAGCATAAGGAAAATTCTGTGGTTATGTTGCAAACCTGAATTCTCTCTTAGACCTGTGATATGTATAAGAAGGGAGGTGATCACAATAAACAAATGGGGCCCAAGAACTCAAGGGTTCGGGCCTCTAACAACCAACGCTCACTTGTGGAGCCTTTTGTCTTTTTTCTTTTTTTTTTGAAACTATGACAAACTATATACAACTGAAATGAATGATCATGTCAAGTGATCACATCCGTAGGAAGTCATATAAAGACACGACATCCGCCTCTACCTCTGTCGTAGTCCTCTCCAAGTACGGTTTTAGCCGGTGTCCATTAACTTTGAACACATCATTGTTACATCGACCACCCTATAAGGCAAAACGGTCAACACAATGAAGGGACCAAACCAACGACTTCGCAGTTTCCCCAAAACAAGCGGAGGCAAGAGTTATACGAAAGACATTTTGTCCCACCGTGAATGTTTGATCCGGACCATGTGGTCGTGAAATATTGGTGCGGGACTTGAAAATCTTGGCAGTTCTGTATGCCTCGTTTCTCAACTCCTCCAACTCATTGAGGTCCAACTTACGGTTGGCACCGGCAACATCAAGGCTCATGTGAAGATGTTTGATTGCCCATAATCCCCGGTGTTCAAGCTCTACCAGAAGATGACATGTCTTGCCATAAACAATCGGATAGGGGGACATGCCTAGATCAGTTTTATACGTGGTGCGGAAGGCCCACAATGCGTCATTAAACATAACCGACCAATCCTTCCTCCAAGCATTAACTGTCTTTTCGAGTATTTGCTTGATTTGACGGTTGGAGATTTCCACCTGGCCACTAGTTTGAGGATGATAGGGTGTGGCCAACTTAGGCGTCATGGAATATTTCCTCATCACTTCTTCGAAGGATCGATTCACATTGTGAGTCCCTCAATCACTGACGATACAATGAGGTGTCTCAAACCTCGCAAAGATGTGTTCTTTAAGGAATTTGATCACGACCCAAGGATCGTCGGTGGAAGTGGGGATCGCCTCAACCCACTTCGACACATAATCAACTGCCACAAGAATGTAGGTTGACCATGGGACATGGGGAAAGGAACCATGAAGTCAATTCCCAAAACATCAAAGATGACGACCACTAGGATAGGATTTGGTGGCATCATATCACATCTCCCAATGCGAGGCACACGTTGACACCGATCGCACGCTTTGCAGAACGCAAAAGCATCTTGGGACTGTAGGATCGTCGTAGGTCAAGTTAATCTAATCACTTTTATGCTAATCCCTAGCTAATCAAACAATAAACGCAGCGGAAACAATTTAAAGACTAGTAGGGAAAAGGACATGCAAACCACAAAGAGACGGGTCAGTTTTTATAGAGGTTCGGCACCCCACCCGGGTCCTAGTCCTCTCTTGCAAGCTCCGCGAGTTCCGCCTACGACTTCACTATCCGCTCCCCATTCCAGGCCGGGACACAACGCCTTACAACTGTCAAACTCGCGAACAACCCTCGCCGAGCTTGGAATCCTCTTCTCACAATCCGAAAAGGATCACTTCGGGCTCTCACCGAAGTCTATACTTGTGTCTTGGGATTTCACCAAGACCCTTGCTCTCTTGACAACAAAAGTAACTTGAGTGGGATTCACTCTCTAATTGAGCACACTTGAGTTGGATGAGGATATGATCACTAAGTGTGGATTTAGGCTTACGGAGTGAGATTGGGAGCTTTGAGGATTGAGAGCTTCTCTCTAATGAATTGGACAATTGGAAGTTGGAGAGTTGTGTTAACAACAAGTCTTGATCCTCTATTTATAAGCTCCTAAGGTATTCTAGCCGTTGGGGATAGATTTGGTTGGGTTTTGTGTAAGATACACAAAGCAGAAAAATCAGGCTGCAAATCTGTCCAGAATTGGTCGACCGAAACTAATAAACTGGTCGACCGTTCACTTGATTTCAAGGAGAACGGTCGAACAAATAAAGATTTGGTCGGACAAACGAGCTAGAACTTAACTCTACTTAAGTGAATCGGTCGAACCAAAGTATGGGGCGGTCGACCGTTAAGGGGATTCGGTTGAGACAAAGGTGCAACGGTCGAACGAAGAATGTGTCGACCGATAGCAGGGAATTTGGTTTCTTGAAAAAATGTTCAACCGGTCGACCGAAACAAAGTCGTCGTTCGACCGGTTACCGAATGTATTTTGGGGTTAAGTTTGTTTAATACGAATACGACCATTATAGGAATACGACAAGGAAAACGGCCATATTAAAATCTAGGATTGGTCGACCGAAAAGGTAGAATCGGTAAAATCACTGTGGAGAGTCTGTTATAAACCGGTCGAACTGTGAACTGGTTCGGTCGACCGGTTCACACAGGAATTCTGGGTTTAGGTTTTAAGTGATTTCCGACTAAGGTTTGGGTGATCTAATGAAGTCCAAATAAGGTGAAATTTTGTGTGTGACTTCTCTAACGAACCTAGTGCGTATGTGATAAGTTTTTAGCTCTTGTATGCTCAATTTACACATGTTCCTAAGACTCAAAATAAAATCAAGATTACAAGTCTTCATATAGCTTTATTACAAATCTTGACTTGATTTCCTTCCTTCCATGAGTCTTGATCACGTGTAGAGGTTAGCACATGCAATATATATGCAATGCAATATGTGTGCTACTCTACATTACTTATGATTAAGATTAGGTTGATTAAATCATCAAAACAAGGATTAAGGCCAAAAAGCCAACAGGGACAACATGGGGCAGTAAAAACCACATTGGAGGACTTTGGAAGGGGTTTTCCTAGCACCGAAGTGCCCACCACATGTCTCCTCATGCAAAAGTTCAAGACATTATGTATCTCGTCGTTAGGAATGCACCTTCTTTTGATTTGATCGGCACATTACTTAAATAAGTAAGGGCCATCCCAGTAGAAGTGTTTGATTAACAACTTGAACTTGGCTTTCTCGTTTCGTGTCCAATGCGCCAGCACCTGCCCGGTTACTAAATAATTCACAATGTCTGCGAAACAAGTGGTGAGGCTATTGCCATGAGATTCTCGTCAGGGAAGTACTCGTTGATTGGTGAATCCATTGAAAGTTCAACCGGAATGCGAGATTGATGATCTGCCACGACATTCTCGCATCCCTTCTTATCCCTTATCTTGAAGTCGGACTCTTGCAATAACAAGATCCAACGAAGGAGACAGGGTTTTGCATCCTTCTTAGACAAAAGGTAGTGAAGAGATAGGTGATCAGGGGAGATGATGATGACCTACGTGAAAGGAATGTGTTATAAAAGTTTTACTCTTATATGTCAATTATTATGAATTGAATGTGCAAACATTTTGTTCCTTGATTATGGTATTCGTCTTTTGGAAGTGTTAAGGAAGAGGCGCTTGGTCCTTAACCGTAGAGCTTTAAAAGATAATGGTTTAGATAAGTCAAAAGTTATTCAAAATCATGGTAATTAACATGGAACATTAATTACCAAGATAAGATTGTCGTGTTGGTCTTCGATTGTTGTACCTCTACAAATAATTGACGACACGAGTATATAAAAGAGGAAAAGATTACTTTTATATATTGAATAGACCTAACAAGTAAAACATTATGGAATTGTGTTTTGTGTCATTAATGTTTTACTGTGTCTTAGATCCTAAGATATGAGACTTATATCTTTTCACTCAAGAAGTGCTTAATTTGATTATTGTCAAAATCAATCAATAAGTATAGTGATAAAGGCAATAGTTGGTTGAACATGACTTGTGCTGGAAAAGATAGCTAGTCAAATGATTATCATTGCCCCTCTTAATTGAGTGATGATATTAGTAGGCCCCTTGATAAAGCAAAATTAATGTGCACAATGTAACTTGAGTTAAGTTACATAGTTATAATTGGCTTAAAGAGATCAATAAATGAATATAATACAAAGGTGACACATTTTTACTTTGTATATATTCTTAATATCATGAGGCAAGGGACGAACACAAGTGGTGCACTTACATCACTAAATGGATCGTGTTTTGGTTCGGGTGGAACAAAGACATCTATGTTAATTGGGTAACTATAATGTGTAGCTAGATACCGCTTATAGTTTGAGATATTAAGTGTTTAATATCACTGCCAATTTAGCGGATCTATTCTCTCTAATGCCTATATAAAGAGTTGTAAAACACATTTTAACACAACTCTCCCACTACATACTTGTCCAAAACATCAGAGAGAATCCCAAACACTCCAAGCCTCCAATTTCCACACTTAAGATCAATTCCACATCATAAGCTAAGTGTGCTCAAGTTAGAGAGTGAATTCCACTCAAGTTTTCGTTTGTGAAGAAGCAAGGACTTTGGTGAAAGCCGGAAGTGTTCCTCTCGGATTGTGAGAGAAGAAAGTCAAGCAAGCGAGGGTGTTCGTGGTGCTTGTTTTGTAAAAGGCGTTCTCTCCCGGCCCAGAACGGGGAGTGGATAGTGAAGTCGTGAGCGGAGCTCAAAGTGTCGAGCGGAGCTTGCAAGAGAGGACGTAGGCGGTGGCCGAACCTCTGTAAAACCCTCGTGTCCATCGTGGTTTGCATTATCTTCCTTTTACTTGCTTGTTTAGTTTAAATTCCGATGCACATATCTTTGATAGATCAAACGAGTAGGCAATTAGGATTAATTGTGATTAGTATTGTGGACCCCTAACCCACACGATCCAACATTTGGTATCAGAGCCTTGTCAGCTAATTCTCATACTTAATCGTATTTTTAGCACGGCCTCTATTTCATCTAATCACATAGAAGGATTATGCACAACTCGACCTCCTTTGCTAAATGGGTCAAATTAAGATTATTGGAAGAATAGGATGAAGATTTTCCTAATTTCTAATGACCTTAAGTATTGGATGTTTCTTCAAAATCCATACACACCCCCAAATGAAGATGAATTGGATTCACTTACAAGACCCAAAATGAAAGAAATCGAAATGAATTCGAAAATTATGAATATCTTGTATTGTGGCCTTAATGAGGGTGAATATAATAGGATTAGGGGTTGTGTAAGTTCATATGAAATATGGCATAGATTGCAAATGCATCATTAGGGGGATAGCAAAACTAAGGAAACCCGCATTAGTCTCCTCATGCATAAATATGAGATTTTTTTCTATGCAAATCGGTGAAAACATAAGCGAAATGAACACTCACTTCACCGATATCACTAACTCTCTTTTGGTTCTTGGAAGAAGATTAAATGAAGGAGAGATGACAAGGAAATTCCTCTGGTCATTAAGCCGCGATTGGGAAGATAGCGTGGTTGCAATTGAAGAAGCACACGATCTTTCCCAACTCAAGATGGAGGAATTAATTGGAAACTTGATGGCATATGAACTCCAAATCAACCATCGAAAGGAGAAAGAAGCTTCAAGGAACAAACCCCTCTTGTCATTACATGCAAATATCAAGCAACCAACGAGGAGTGTAGAAGATGAGGACATTGAAGTCCTAGCAAAAGACTTCTTCAAATACCTCAATTAGGATAAGGGAGAAAAGAATGAAAGAAGAGGTAGAAGAAGTGAGAAAAGAGAAAAAAGGAGAAGGAGGAGAGCGAAAATGAGAGAAGAGAAGGGGAAAAAGAAAAATGAGAGAAGGGAGAGAATGAGAGAAAAGGAGAGGAGTAAGAGAAAAGAGAAGAGGTTGGAAGCTCAAAAGGCTACTTGGGACGATTCATCGTCTTCATCATCATCCAAATCAACCGTACCTTCATCAACAAAGGAATATGCACATATGTGCTACATGGCAATTCAAGATGAAGGAAGTGAGGTATCTTCTAACTCTTACTCTAGAAAATCACATTCATGCTCAACTAACTCATATTATAGTGATAGCTCAACTCTAGTGCAAATAACGAAAATTATACACTTGATGAGCTTCAAAATGCATTTCATGACTTAGTTAAACAATATGAGATCATTTGTGAAAAGAACAAAAGTGCTAGGAAGCTAATCAAAGATCTCCAAAGTCAAATTGAAACATGCATGAATGAGAAAAATGAGGTGCTTGCTAAACTTGAAACTAATGCATCAACTCTTGACAAGTTAAAAGCAACACCTATAGATTGTGAACAACTAGATCTTCAAGCTTGCAATGTGCAATTAAGAAAAGATTTAGAAAGGTTCACACATGGAACTAAGATGCTTAACATGCTATTAGGAAGTCAAAGACAATCTTTGCAAAAACATGGTTTAGGATTTAATGCTAAATTGAAAAACCATGCATCTTATACAACTTTAAATGGAAAGCACTTAGTTGTAAAGCATACTTCCTCAAATGTGTGGGTTCCTAAAACCAAAATGGTTTGGGTTCCCAAAGCTAACATTCAAGGACCCAAAGTTGTTTGGGTACCTAAATCTACACTTGTAGGTGCTTGAGGAAGAAATCGGTGGTGACCGGGCGAGCTAAAGAGTCGAATTGAAAACCGGTTACATCACCGAATGAAGGGTAGAACCAATTCAAACTTCAAGTTGGTATATTTTCATATCCTCTAAATTTTTCGATAAAATTGGTTCTAGTCTAGGATACATGCTCAATTGACATATCATTTACCCATTCATTGCAAATCCTAAATGTTTGAAGAACATCCATAGTTTTAGAGTCAAATTATCTAAATGGATGTAAAAAGGGGAAATGAAAACATCACATGGTAAATTGTAGTATTTGCTTGATGTTAATAGGGGAGAATTAAGAATTGACCTTAATTGAAAAATCATATTCATATCGATAGGGGGAGATTATTTAATATCATTTTCTTAGAGTAATGAGGTGCAAAATTTAGGGGGAGCAACTTCATTACAAGACATCCACATTGAACTTCAATCGTATAAATTTTCTTATATAAATATTATTTTTTGATGGATGTCAAAGGGGGAGAGATAATTAAGGGGGTAAAACTTGGAATTTGAGTTAAATTGAACAAAAACTATGCACATCCATAAGGGGAGTATTTATATGCATAGTTTACATATAAAAAATTCCATGTATTAAGATATAGTTAAATATAGGTTGTCATCATCAAAAATGGGGAGATTGTTGGCCTTTTGGCCTTAATCTATGTTTTGATGATTTAAACAACCTAATCTTAATTATGACCATGTAAAGTAGCACACATATTGCATTGCATATATATTTCTTTGTGCTAACATCTACAGGTGATCAAGACTCAAGGAAGAAAGGATGTATTTGTAATCAAGCTCTTTTGAAGACATGTATTTTGTATTTTCTTTTGAGTCTTAGGAACTTGTGTAAATTGAGCATACTTGAGCTAAAATCAACTTAAACACACACTAGGTTCCTTATAGAAGTCACACACAAAATTTCACATAATTTGGACTTCAATAGATCACCCAAACTTAGACCGGAAAATACTAAACTTGTACCCTAACAGTCTGCCCACATTTGGTCGACCGTAACAGACCGTTCGGTCGACCGAGTGATCAATTATCTTGTTTGCACGAGACGACAAAAAATTGTACACCATCAACTGCGACGAATATAAAACATGATGTTAGGTCACTAACTAACAACATACCTAAACTATGAAGGTCTATCGTGCTCCTATCGAGGACTGGAATCGAATATCGAGTTATTATCAAGCCCCTATCGAGTTCTATCGAACTCTTGTCGAGACCGTCTCGTAACTACTCCATTACCCAAAAAACATGATTTAACAACAATGAAGACAAACTTACTTGTCTTTTGGAAGAAAACATCCTTGCAACCTCAGCCATCTGTGGGACATTTTGGTCATTGCTCGTCTAGGTGAGCATCTTGGGGAACCAGTTTCCACAGTTGAGGGCATACTGGGCACCGAACTGCAGTATAGCCTCGTACGCCCTATACTGTAATGCCGGGGCATAACCATAGAAACTGTATTTGACCACTTTTTGTTGGCCCCTATCATCCTTTCTTGCATACAATTCTTTCTGGTGTATCATGTCTTTTTTGCATGATGTTAACAACCTTTGGTAAGACGACTTCCCCCATGGATACTCCGAGAAGTAGTTCAGGTCATCGACCGGTTTGACCATATCCGTCCATATGAATAGCTTGGCCTCACGGGCATATAGAACACCTTCAATCAGGATGCTAACCCCAACTTGAAGATGTCTTCTTTGTTTGTACAGTTTTTGAAAGCTAGCTCCAACCAGTCGAGCTGAATTTTGGGATTTCCATTAAAATACTCGTCAATAACTCGGTCATTCATACAGTGATCCCGCAAATCAGCCTTAGACGGTCCAGTATTGAAGTTCAAACCGGTGATCAGTGCAAACTCAAATTTACTAAATCTGTAGGGCCTAGTGCCAAACAGGAAATGAAACTCGTCATCCCTTCCATTGTTGGTCTTGTGAAACATTAACTAATTCATTAGAACACTGGAGAACTGTAACTCGCCCACCTCAAAAAAAATCTTGAACGTTGATTCCTTTGCCTTTTCAAGCAGGTCGTGCTTCCGAAACTTCTTTTTGATCTCATTCATAGGCTTACTGCCCCTGTACGTCACACGGGCAGGGAAATGATCGTTGCTTGGAACTATTAAATTCAAAGTCTGAAAAAACAAAAAAGGAACAAATAACTATCAATCGACGACAACCTATCGAGTTTCTATCGAACTCTATGGAAACACAATACGATTACGGCCCTACTTCCAACCAAGTCGACACAACTCGTATGTGTTGGCTTTTTGGCCTTAATCTATGTTTTGATGATTTAATCAACCTAATCTTAATTAGGATTATGTAGAGTAGCACACATGTTGCATTACACATTTATTGCTTTGTGCTAACCTCTACAGGTGATCATGACTCAAGGAAGAAAGGATGTATTTGTAATCAAGCTCTTTTGAAGACATGTATTTTGTATTTTCTTTTGAGTCTTAGGAACTTGTGTAAATTGAGCATACTTGAGCTAAAATCAACTTAAACACACACTAGGTTCCTTATAGAAGTCACACACAAAATTTCACATAATTTGGACTTCAATAGATCACCCAAACTTAGACCGGAAAATACTAAACTTGTACCCTAACAGTCTGCCCACATTTGGTCGACCGTAACAGACCGTTCGGTCGACCGAGTGATCAATTATCTTGTTTGTGTTTTCACTGCCCAGTTTCGGTCAACCGTATATGCCCTTTCGGTCGACCGTATGAACTTATTTTTTCGACCGTTTATTTTGTCGTATTATATCCAACAGTCGTATTCGTATTAGCCAAAAATACCCTAGATACATTTCATGTATCAGTCGACCGAGGACCTTGTTCGGTCGACCGAATATCTGTCTCTTGACAAACCCGAACCTCCTGGACAAAATCGGTCGACCGCAAGACCTTATCTCGGTCGACCGAATTGATCATTGTTTGTCAAACCCAAAGTGCCTGGTGCAAATCGGTCGACCGAACCCTTTTCAGAGTTCGACCGATTAGTTAAGTGTACCTAAGTCGTAGTGTTGGGCGGTCGACCGTTACCTAACTGGTCGACCGAACTGAGTTCAAAACTGCCAAATGGTCGACCGTTCAGACTGATCCGGTCGACCGAATTAACTCAGAATTGGGTCCCACGAGTTTCTGTTTTGTGTATCCTACACCAACACTCACCCAATCAACCCCAACTGATTTGTTCTCTCTAATGCCTATATAAAGAGTTGTAAAACATATTTTAACACAACTTTCCCACTACATACTTGTCCAAAACATTAGAGAGAATTCCAAACACTCCAAGCCTCCAATTTCCACACTTAAGATCAATTCCACATCATAAGCTAAGTGTGCTCAAGTTAGAGAGTGTATTCCACTCAAGTTTTTGTTTGTGAAGAAGCAAGGACTTCGCTGAAAGCCTGAAGTGGTCCTCGGCCTTTTGCAATTAAGTCCCTAGCCTTTTTGTAATTAGGTCTTTGAATGCTTTTGTGCTTGGATGTACTTCAATTTGAACCCCGATAATCTTGAACTTGGTCTTTATGATAGAAATGAGTCTCTTGCACGCGTTTATGCTCGGGATATGGGTAATTTGCATTCAGGTCCCTGTATTCTGTAAATAAAACTAAACACATACCTTAGTAGCATTTATTGATATAAAATTAATCTAAATGAACGACATATGATGCAATGTATGCAATGCAACAAATACCCCCACACCTAGATTTTGCTAGTCCCTAGCAAAATAAAATATAAGAAAAATGAAAACCGGGAAATCCTAACTCACTTTCGTAGGAAACACGGTTGCACTTAGCATGTGCAACAAGCCGTTTGACCCCTAAGTTTCCTTAGAGGACGAGTTTTGTCTCGTGAGGGTTTTCAGTTGACACACCCACAAAGTCTTAATTCAACATTTCATTAATAACTCTCAATATCCCCACCTCAACCTTATACATCTCACTTAGAATTCTTGCATGCTCATTATATAAATCTAACTCATAAAAATTCTGACTTGGTCTTTGTTCCTCCAACATTCACACCACTAACCCTTCTACACATGTTATCACTTAAATTATTTTGCACGCCTCCTCTGGTGGTGAAGTATCATTCGGATCAACCATGGCATGGATCATTCTTTTAGTTTTAGGCTTTGGGTATCTTAAAGTATATATATATATATATATATATATATATATTTCGTGATTCAACACATTTGCTTTTTTGACACTTTTACCATTTTTGCATGCGTGTAGCGAGTTTGGTCGATAATCCCGAGCTGACAGACTCAAGTTACCGGGTTTTAAGATACCCCTACGGACCAGTGACTCGAAGGCTTGGGCTTTTGTAATCATTTTGCAAAATGTGTTTTCCTCACTTTATTTTTACTTTTATTTTCCTCAAGGCTTAATTGCTATTAGAAGTCCACACTTCCCGGTATATTTTCCTCAACCTCTGCTTTTTATCAACCACTTCAAAGATTTGATTCATCCAATTTAAGTGCATACACGTCTTAAAGGGTAATGGGTTATTTCTTTGGAACTTTGATTTATGTCATAGTTTCTACAAGCATAACTATATAATAAGGGACAAAAATTCAATGCAATTTGTACACGGGTTTCGGCAGTTCAATCTCAAGCTATGTCATGGAGTATTGAATAATTTTTATTTTTATTTTTATTTTTTATATCAAGTTTTTTAACCAACAGAATATATAGATAGATAGATAGATAAACACCCCCCCCCCCCACACCTAAATCATGCATTGTCCTCAATGAATGTGAGAAAGATACTACATGGATTTATGCATGACAAAGGAAGATCTCACCAACGTGAAGTACAAAGGAAAGTTCATGGCTATGTTGATGGACAAAAACCTGAATTCCCTCAAAACATGTGAGATGCTAAAGAAGGGATACGAATACGTGAAAGAAATGGGGCCCAAATACTCAAGGGTTGGAGCCCACACAAACGATGCTCACTGAAAGAGTCTTTTATTGTACTTTTCTTTTCTTTTCTTTTTCTTTTTTTTTGAATATAATTATGTACAAACATAAGTTCCCATCTTCATTTGTCAAAAGACATCAAATGGGAACCTCAAAAGTGGGTCAATGCACTTGGAAAGGGAACATGACACCACGTCGGACCAGAATACACATGCGTGGGCCCCCTTCACAAAGAGCACCTGATGAAATGAGAGGTTCATGAATTGGATGCAAAGGTGTCTCATTCAAAGGATCAAACTGAAAGAGTTTGAACCTCTCGAGAGTTTGGGAAATAAGGGGCAACGGAAGAAGAGTTTCTACCGTTGCGGTGCTGAAGTTATGATCGTCAATCCAAACTCTCTAACCAACTGGCTGGTGCGTCGGAGCGAGGTCAAGAACCTCGTTAGGCAAGTCCGACTCACCAGGCGAACAAAAAGTGGGTCTCATACCCAAGGTATCCTCCAAGGAACTCCTAATACCCTCATGCGCAATGTAGTTGTTTGATGTTCCATCATTTCCAAGATGATCAGGAACAATAGTGAGAGGCAAACTCTCATCAGGTTGTTTGAAATTGAGGGTACTAGGGAGCTCTTGCTCCACCAGAGGTGAGTCCTTAAGAGGCACAACATGAAGATCGTGTGGCTCAAGGGCCACGGACAAGAAAGTAAGGCACAATCTTGTGCCGACTCATGATGAAATTGGTCCATGTTATTCTCAATGTGAATCGAATCCTCCTGTTGACAAGAAAAGTTACTCCCCTCACATTTACGTAATTGCTGCGACATTTGACTCACATGCATTGTTATATTTTTTATGGACTGTTGAGTCGTTTCCATGAACGTAAGGAAAGTTTGTTTCAAGGAATCAGGTATGCGGTCAACTATGAGGTTCAAGTCAGAGCTTGGGAAATTTTGAGGTTGGGTGTTGATGGGCTGAGAATAAGTCCAATGATTTGAAGTGGGGTGTTGGTAGAATTCTGGGTATTCGGGAGGAGGATACTGGGGTGAAAATGAAGTATAAGAATTTGGATATGAATTGTCTCCCCACGAATCAATCACTCTCAGGTTGTACGCAGATGCGTAATGGTCATATTGAGCATTTTGGGAAAAGGTATGCTCATACTCAGGCTCTGGGGGAACATAAGGACATTCCCTGATAACATGACCACTCAACCCACAACAGTCGCATGGTACGGCTACTGGAGCCACCGTTGCACTCATGTCGTCTGCCATACGCATGAAGGAGGCCAAAGTTTGTTGTAATGTCTCAGTTTGTTGACCAGCATATGATCCAATATAACTAGATTGTGGTCTAGCAGTCGGTGCCTCTCTCATGTTATCCCAATATGAAGATTGCTCAGTCACACAATTAGGATTGTACCAACCATATGGGGTGTTAGTATGAGCCACCCCAGGTTGCATGGGTCCAGAATACCAGGAAGAATTGTCCTAGTCCCAACAATGATATGGATGCTCGCCCATGTAACCATCCATCTCAACAAAACACTCTCGAGTCGACCACTCTCACCATCACGAGGCTAAGCAAGCAAAAGTGCTCGACTCGACCCTAAAACGCTAATAGAGAGTGTAAAGGGGAGGAGACTAGAACGTAGAAGTAGGTGATAAGAAGATGACTCAGAGGAGAAGGGAAACTTAACTCTAAAAGATAAATGAGAGGGTTGGTCAGAAGTTTCCTAAACAAGCACGGTTCAAACAATCCTAGACCTAATGTCGCTTAAATCTAGACGACTCCTAACTGGTTGAGTCGAATTGGTTCGCTTGATTCACTTCCCTCACTAATCAAACCAAATTGGCCAGGCAGTGTATAGCTAGTGGGGGCGCTTCCGACAGAGTCGGTGACAATTAGACAACCACTTCGCTTGGAAGACTTACGTCAACACAAAAACACTTTCTAGACACCAAATTAAATTCGATCAGCTTCAAGTCATAGCAAGTCAAACCAATCTTCTCCTTAATTGAGTCTGAGTCCTTAGGGTCCAATGTCTAAATTATTTTAATTTAAGGCTTGGGTGACACTTTAGGATTGTGATTTGTGGGCCACGGAAGGGTGATGAAATCCCCACCGTATCTTTTCCTACAGAGTTGCCCTTAAGATAGTTTAACTTAAATCTAGCAAAGATAGTCAAACATTGGTCTTTAGTTGGGGGACAATTACAAGGTTGTATGCAAACTAAATTATATGCTTAAATGCAATCGATAAAACCGCGCACGTACCTTGCCTCCAGCACTCTTCAACAAAAATTAATTTGCAAGAATAATGCAAACAAAACAATATATGATGCATGCACTAAGTCCTTCTAGTTTTGCCAATTTTTAGGTCAGAGTTGAATTATTGCCAATTATGGAATTTGAGCCTAACACGTGCAGTTCTACTAAAAATGAAATTTTCCGAAACTAGAAATTACGAGGAAAAAGGCAACAAAGGTTAACTACGCACGCTCAGTCGGGTTCGCCGCCTGCTCTCGACAATTTCCAGTTGCTCTACGCGTCCACCCAGAGATGGAGACAACCCCCAAAAATTTTGAAGCCCAGATGCTCCAGTCGTGCGGCGGATCCGCCGCGAGTTCTTCTTTGGATGCGGCGATTTCGTCGCCCTTCTTTCTCCAACTCTGCTCGAATTTCGCCGAGCACTCTGTTGTCTCCTGAAACGCAAACCCAAATAGTTAGATGACGCACACGGTAAATAGAATAGAATTGAAATCACAAAAAATAAAAATCTTCGTCGCCTCCCCGGCAACGGCGCCAAAAACTTGATGAGAATTTTATTTATACCGCAAGTGCATGGCGTCAATGAAGACGTGGCAAGTACGGGTCGAACACAAGGAGGGAGAGATATTGTTATTTTTGTAATTTTCGATTAAGGAAAGAAAGAGAGAGAAATAACGTTGGTTTGAGATTTTTTGATTTTTAATTTCTAAAGCAAGAACAACAAAAACAAATTAAGAATAAAGCAAATATGGATGAGAGTCCAGCGGGTGGAGGTTTAGATATTGGGTTTTGTTTAGAGAAATCTGAAACTTATAATAAATCATATTAGTTATAAAGCATTACATGATAAATGATTCAACATAAACTCATGTAATCAAAATATACTAACACGAAATTAAAATAATAACATCATTCTTCTTCTCATCACCCTAAATCCGTCACCTCCACCCTTTGGAGAGAGTTTAGTAACTCATGGATGGAGGGAAGGAGAAGGGGTCCTAGAGAAACTACAAAAGGAAACTAAAAACAAAAAATAAACCAACAGAATTTTATTACTAAAGCATGGAAAAAAACAAGTTCTCCTTTCAATACATGATTCGGCCTTATTTAAAGCCTCAACCGGGGATCCCAATACATAAAAGAAAAGTGCACGCGTCAATACAGCATTGGTAAAAATTTGAGCGCACGGATCGACTTTTGTGCGGCTAATCTGCCGCATTTTGTACATGGGGTGCGGCGGAATCGCCACCTTTTTGGCTCAGATTCGATCCGGATTTTTCCTGTGTGTTTACCGTATGATTTAAATGTCCTTTGCGCGTCTGGATTGATTTCTTTCCTTTCTTTTGAGCTCCGAATTAATTTCTTCATAGATTTGGAGATCCAAATTGATTTTTCTTTAGACTTCTCCAAAATAATATTTTGGTACTCGAAATTTGCAGTCGGGTCCTCGGCTTTTTGCAATTAAGTCCCTGACCTTTATGTAATTAGGTCTCTGAATGCTTTTGTGCTTGGATGTACTTCAATTTGAACCCCGATAATCTTGAACTTGGTCTTTATGATAGAAATGAGTCTCTTGCACGCGTTTATGCTCGGGATATGGGTAATTTGCATTCGGGTCCCTGTATTCTGTAAATAAGACTAAACACATACCTTAGTAACATTTATTGATATAAAATTAATCTAAATGAACAACATATGATGCAATGTATGCAATGCATCAAGACCCATCACTGTTTGATGTCTACTGTGCTAGGGAGAGAGTTCCCGGGGCCCCAGTAAGACGATGTTTGTTTATTGCATTCCATATCATACATGCCTTAGATGTCTAGTTCATTTATTGTGGTAGAAGTTTGGCATACGGGGTTTCCTTCAGGGAAACTCAGGAATAGATGTGTTCTATTTCAGGTCATGAGCAGCATTAGTAGGTGGTGACTGAGGAGGAGCACGTTCGGGGCCAGATCTTGCTTTCCGTGTTTTTGAGGTCCGAGTGATTACATGTATATTTTCCTTATCTTTTGTTGTAATCACACTTTTGAAACTCTCAGATATATATATTGAATATATGTTGCTACACCAGTTGTCCATTTTCTTCGGTAATATCCTCGTGTGTGTTTTATTAAAAATTTAAATTTCTTCCGCTTTTGAGGATGTTACAAATTGGTATCAGAGCGGTCAGTTCCGACGCACTTGTCCAAGGAAGCCACCTTAGATGTCTTTTAGATAGTTGCATTTTAGAGCATGCATGCATAATCATCTGATTTTCTATTCTGATGTCTCGTGTGTAGATGCCTCCGAGACGCGTGAGACTTCCCCCACGTGGCCAGAGTACCACCGAGGAGACTGGAGCCACGGATTGGTCTGAGGAGCGTCGGATGCTCTACGACACTGTGCAGAGGCTGGGCATTCTTCTAGAACGTCAGTCTGGCAGAGAGGAGAGGGCAGGGGTGGGAGCGGTGCACGACCGATTTATACGCAAACACCAACCTGCATTTGATGGCAGAGGAGATTCTGAGGCTGTCGAGGACTGGGTATTTTAAGATTTGGGAGATCTTCCAGGCGATTGGGAGTCCACCGGAGAGGATGGTGGGTTTGGCCACGTATGTGTTGGGCGGTGAGGCGTCAAACTGGTGGAGGACCATGGCTGCAGTGGTGTTTCCGGGCCGAAATGATGCCAACTGAGATGAGTTCCTCGGGGAATTCAATGAGCAGTACATCCCAGAGCATGTCAGGGACGGGAAGAGAGAGGAATTCATGAGCATCGAGCATGGGGAGATGACACTGGCGGATTACGTCCGGAAGTTCAACGCTTTGGAGCGTTATTGTCCGTCAGAGGTGAAGCAAGCCTCAAGCACCATGGATGTTGATGTTGCAAAAATATAAACATGCATCTCTCAAATTTGAAAATTGTCTAGTGCAAGTCCTATGTAAAAATCTTCTCATATGCATGCATATACATAGAATTAAAATTTGGCTTTCACATAAACATAAGCCCCTGTGATTGAATAATAATAACATACACATTCATTCATTCATTCATTCATTCACATATGGCTTCAATGGAACATACAAACTCACATATCCCTGCATATGAGAACTCGAGCAACGCATGTACATATACTATATATTACTCGATTTAGTTTATCATGCATCTCTAAATCAAACAATTCTAAAACCATTTGAAATCCTTTAAAATGATTTTATCTATCCATAGTTCAAATTACAAAACATTTGAACCGCTGATTATCCAATTTCCAAAAATAAATATTTAATGAAAGATAAATATATGCCTTTTTCGTTTTGTCGATTCCTTATAAAATAATCATTTAACTAAAAACGAAAATTCTAAAAATTAGACATAAGTCTAAATTTTAATTCTAACATTCACATGATGTGTTTCAAAATATTTAAAACTATCAAAAGAATCAATTAGAATTAAATCAACAAAACTATCGGAAAACTCGAAAAGACATAGAACATGAATTGTTTCGATTGTAGACGGTAAACTAAAATTAATTATATAGTCTAATCATTGAAAATATGAACTAAATGTTCTGATACCACTGTAGCATTTCGTGCCTCCATGTAGGTATATATTGTAAAATTTTAATACAACATACAAGATCGATTTCATATTTTCAATGATTTTATGTACATAACTTTGTGTTTTATTCTAATAACATGCAACCCTACATTTATTAAAATAAACCACGAAGGTAGAATCATACCTAAAGGTTCTCTAAAACCTTTTGAAGATTCGGAGTCACGTTGCACATTGAATCGTCCACGGAATTGCCTCCGAGTGTTCACCAAACTCTAAACAAGATTAGAGAGAAATGAGCTAGTCAATCAATCTCTAATAAGGTTTAGAATCAAGCTAATAACCCCTCTTTAAGCTCCTGAGATTCTTATCTCTAAAACTTAAATTTACTAAGAGATTTTCGTGGTGATTATGGAGAGATTAATGAGAGAAAGAATTTTGCATTACTCTTACACAAGTAGGAGTAGGGGTCCTTTTATAGTCTCCCAAAACATCCTCATCAAGAGCTATTCTTTAGCCATGATCCTTTGTTTATTCTCTCCTAAAATTAATCTCTAATTTCCACATAAGCACCCACAAAAAATGTTTTAATTAAATCTAGAATTAATCCACCCATGATTTAATTAATCTCTTAATAATTCAGGCAGAATCGTTATGTTCAGTCGACCGAGAATAATTCGGTTATAACACGTGTTCGGTGCACCGTGAGCTAGACGGTCGACCGAATCCCTGGAAGAATTCGGACGAACCACGTCTTTTACTCGGTCTACCGTTGACCCACCAGAATCGCTCCTGGGACATAGTCATCGGATGACCGTGTAACCTTCGGTCTACCAAAAATACTACTTCTCGGTTGACCGTGCACACTCGGTTAACCGAACCCGATTGTCCAGGCACTCCAGACAATTTCGGTCAACCAATTGCGTTTACCCGTTCCCTATTCGGTTAACCGATCCGAAGATACCCCGGTCGACCGAACCATGAACGGTTCACCGTGTTTGACCCTGATTTTGCCCTTGTCAAATTTTGGATTTATTTCCAACAAAATTTGATCTTCTGGGGCTTTTAGCAAATTCACATTTTTTATGTAATATATTATCATACGTAATATTAAATTATTACACCCCATAATATATACACCTCATATGAATTTATTATGATTCTAATTAAGTCAATTCTCATGACATATTGACTTTATTCGTTCACCACATGTGTCATATTTTCACATGAAACCCGACACATCATATGAACTCAAAATCAAACCTCTTGTTTCCCAGTTTTGTAGTTTGACCTATAGGAGGATCTAAGCTAAATTGACTTTGATATTAAACACTTAATATCTCAAACTATAAGCGGTATCTAGCTACACATTATAGTTACCCAATTAGCATAGATGTCTTTGTTCCACTCGAACTAAAACACGATCCATTTAGTGATGTAAGTGCACCACTTGTGTCCGTCCCTTGCCTCATGATATTAAGAATATATACAAAGTAGAAATGTGTGACATTTGTATTATATTCATTTCTTGATCTCTTTAAGCCAATTATAACTATGTAACTTAACTCAAGTTACATTGTGCACATTATAATTTTGCTTTATCAAGGGACCCACTAATATCATCACTCAATTAAGAGGGGCAATGATAATCGTTTGACTAGCTGTCTTTTCCAGCACAAGTCATGTTCAACCAACTATTGCCTTTATCATTATACTTATTGATAGTTTTTGACAATAATCAAATTAAGCACTTCTTGAGTGAAAAGATATAAGTCTCATATCTTATGATCCAAGACACAGTAAAACATTAATGACACGAAACACAATTCCATAATGTTTTACTTGTTTGGTCTATTCAATATATAAAAGTAATCTTTTCCTCTTTTATATACTCGTGTCGTCAATTATTTGTAGAGGTACAACAATCGATGACCAACACGACAATCTTATCTTGGTAATTAATGTTCCATGTTAATTACCATGATTGTGAATAACTTTTGATTTATGTAAACAATTATCTTTTAAATCTCTACGGTTAACGACCAAGCGTCTCTTTTTTAAAACTTCCAAAAGACGAATACCATAATCAAGGAACAAAATGTTTGCATATTCAATTCATAATAATTGGCATATAAAAGTAAAACTTTTAGAACACATTCCTTTCATCACTAACTAACACTCTAGACTTGAACACACTTGGATTCAATAGGAATTGATACACAAGTGGTGAAGTTTGGCTTTGATGCATTGCATACATTGCATCATATGTCTTTCATTTAGATTACTTTTATATCAATAAATGCTACTAAGGTATGTGTTTAGTCGTATTTACAGAATACAGGGACCTGGATGCAAATTACCCACATTCCGAGCATAAACGCGTGCAAAAGATTCATTTCTATCATAAAGACCGAGTTCAAGTTTATCGGGTTTCAAATAGAAATGCATCCAAGCATAAAAGCATTCAAGGAGCTAATTACAAAAAAGGTCAAGGACTTAATTGCAAAATGCCAAGGACCTGATTGCAAAATAAAAGGACCAAGTTATTGTGTGGAGAAAGTCAAAAGAAAAATCAAATATAAATCTCCAACAATGGAAGGAATTAATCCGGAGCTCAAGACAATGGAAAGAATCAATCCAGACGCGCAAAGGAGGATCAAATCATACCATAAACGCGTGACAAAAATCCTGATTAAATCCGACCAACGTGTGAGGCGAATCCGCCGCACAATACACATGATGTGCGGGGATTCCACCGCCCATTGGTCGATCTGTGTGTCCCAATTTCGTCCAGTCGTGTATGGACACGTGTACTATCCAATTCTATACCTAAGTCCTTTGTAGCAACTATAAATAGACCCGAGAACGATGTAAATAGGGTCCTTGGTTGTTGTTCTTATTTGTGTACCTTAGTTTTATTAATAAAATTCTGTTACTTATTTCTTACTTTTTAGTTTTCTTTGTAATGTCTCAAGGACCCCTTCTTCTTCCTCCCTCCATGAGTTTCTAACTCTTTCCGAAGGGTGGAGGTGACGGATTTAGGGTTAGAGAAGATGAATGAATGTTATTATTCTAAGTTCGTGATTAGTATTTTGATTACTTGAGTTTATGTTAAATCATTTATCTTGTAATACTTCATAACTAAACATGATTTATTATAAGTTTCTAAGTTCTCTAATCTAAACCTTAAATCTAAACCTCCACCAAACGGAATTCTCTTCTTATTTCTTGTTTTAGTTCTAATTGCTTTTGTTTCGTACTTTAGATAATTAAATCAAAAATACCAAAAACCCAACTTATTTCTTCTCCCTTCTTCCCCTCAATCGAAATCACACTAACAACGAAATCTCTCCCTCCTTGTGTTCGACCCGTACTTGCCACGTCTTCATAGACGTCGTGCACTTGCGGTATAAATTTAATTCTCATCAAGTTTTTGGCGCCGTTGCCGGGGAGGCGACGCAGATTTTTGTTGTTTTTGTGTTTTCGATTTTTCCTGTTTATCTTGTGCGCGATCTAAGTATTTGGATTTGTGTTTCAGGAGACAACAGAGAGCGCGGCGAAATACGAGCGCATTCTGAGCTTAAAGAGCGGCGAATCCGCCGCCCCATAAGAAGCATTTGCGGCGAAATCGCCGCACAGGTTGGTCTTCCGGTCTTCAAATTTTGAGGGCGTCGTCGGCATCTCTGGGTGGTCGCATTGAGCTACTGGAATCTCCGAGAGCGGGCGGCGAACCCGACTGAGCATTGCGGAGGTAACTTTTCTTGCCTTTCTCGTAAAATCTGAATAGTTGAAAAGTTTCCTTTCGTAGAATTGCACGTGTTAGGGTTACAATTCCATAATTGGCAATAATTCAACTCTGACCTAAAATTGGCAAAATTAGAAAGACCTTAGTGCATGCATCATATAATGTTTTGCTTGCATTAGTCTTGCTAAATTCTTGCAAATTAATACTTGTTGAAGATTGCTGGAGGCAAGGTACGTATCGAGGTTTTTATCGATTGCATTAGAGCATATAATTTAGTTGCATACAACCTTGCAATTGCCCCCATTAAAAGGACCATTGTTTGACTATCTTTGCTAGATTTAAGTTAAACTATCTTAAGGGCAACTCCGTAGGAAAAGATACGGTGGGGATTTCATCACCCTCCCGTAGCCCACAAACCACAATCCTGAAGTGTCGCCTAAGCCTAAAATTTAAAATCAATTAGACATTGGCCCTTAAGGACTCGGACTCAATTAAGGAGGAGATTGGTTTGACTTGCTATGACCTGAAGCTAATTGAATTCAATTTGGTGTCTAGAAAGTGTTTTTGTGTCGACGAAAGTCTTCCAAGCGACGTGGTTGTCTAATTGGCACCGACTCTGTCGGAAGCGCCCCCACTAGCTATACACTAACTGGCCAACTTGGTTTGATTGGTGAGGGAGGTGAATCAAGCAAATCAATTCGACTCAACCAGTTAGGAGTCGTCTAGATCTAAGTGACACTAGGTCTAGGATTGTTTTGACCGTGCTTGTTCAGGAAATTTCTGACCAACCCTAATTTTTATCCTTTAGAGTTAAGTTTCCCTTCTCGTCTGAGTCTTCTTTCCCTTCTCATCCTTACCTTTCTATTGTTTGTTTCCTTTAAAAAAAATAAAAATAAAAAATTTAAAATTCAAAAATTCAAAAAAAAAGAGTAATTGATTCTTGGAATTGAATTTGAAATTTAAATTTCGAATTCAAATTCAAAAATTAATTCAAACCGGTGCACTCAGATTTGGGTGCGGGATTTAAGCAATCGACTCTCACGAGTTCATCTGGATTCCAGTCTAGAGCTTAACCCCAACCCATCTGTTGCACCACCTCACCCGAATCTAATGGGTGAGAATGTCGTGAACCCGCCTATGACTCTGAGGGATCGGTGCTACCCAACGATGGCTGCTCAGCCATCGTGCATCGTCATGCCCACCATACCGGGTCGCGACTTCGAACTTAAGGCACAATACATGAGTATGCTGCCTAAGTTCACCTCTAGGGAAGACCCATATCTCTTCCTTAGAGAATTTGAAGAAATCTGCTCTCTTATGCAATACCAGCATATCCCTGAAGAGGCAGTGCGTCTGAAATTCGTGCCTTTAGCACTGAAGGACGACGCTAAGAAATGGCTATATAGTCTAGCCGAAAAATCTATTAGAAGTTGGGCCGAATTTGTTCAAGTTTTCCTAAAAAAATATTTCCCCAACCATAAGACTATGAAGATTAGGAATGAAATTGTTGCATTCGTTCAGTCTGAGAGCGAGCCGTTCTATTCCTATCTTGAGAGATTTAAGAGTGTCTTGACCCAATGCCCTCATCACGGAATTCCGAAGTGGCAATTATGCCAAATTATTTATGAGGGATTGACACCCACATCTAGGGTTATGCTAGAATCTGTGAGCCAAGGGAACTTTATGTCCAAAAATGAAAATGATGCCTGGACTTTTCTTGAGGATTTAGCTGAAAATAGTATGCAATGGGACAATGCTAGAACACCCATCAACCCGAGTATTGTATCTAGAATAGCGAGTCAACCCCGACCAAGTGTCTTAGCTATAGACTCCAACATAGCGGCTGAGGCAAAACTAGCTACCCTAATGCGTAGAATGGAAAGTCTAGAGCTACAAAATCAACCCCGAATGAATCAACCCTTGTCTATCCCCTGCTCTAGATGTGGTCAGACTGGTCATTTAATGGAGGACTGTTTGAACCTGGAACATGTTAATGCCACATTTAACAATTCTAGAAATGATCCTTACGCATCAACCTATAACCCAAGTTGGCGTAATCATCCCAATTTTTCGTGGACCCAACAAGGACAACCTCCTAGACAACAACCAACCCCATATAACCAAAATAATACATCATCTGGGGGTAATAATGGAAATCATGAGGTTAGGTTGACAAAATTAGAAAATTTAATGACAACTTTTATACAAACAACCAACCAATCATTCCAAAGGCTAGAGACACAGGTCAGCCAATTAGCACAGATAATAGGTGAAAGAGAAAAGGGCAAATTTCCAAGTCAACCTGAGGTGAACCCCAGAACTAATAATCAATATCAATCTTATCAACCACCTTCAGGAAATAACAACCCTAGACCGGTTCAAATGGTTAATGAGGAAGGACCGTTCCAACAAATCAATGCTGTAGTATCATTACGGTCCGGAAGACAAATTGACAATAATGTGGTAAACCCTAGAATGACTAATCAATCTAGCCATCAAGCACCCACATATGACTTGACCATTGAACCCGACGTCCAAATTGAAAAGCCCAATCCACCTACCCAACCTGAACCTGAGCGAGTCTATGTGCCTAAAGCCCCATTTCCCAATAGACTCAAAAAGAACTCTAGTGCACAAATAGAGAAAATCTTGGAAGTATTTAAGGAAGTTAAGGTAAACATTCCACTCTTAGACATGATTCAACAAATACCTGCTTATGCTAAATTCTTAAAAGATTTGTGCACTAAGAAGAGAAAAACGAATGTACCAAAGAAGGCATTCTTAACTGCAAACATATGCTCAATTCTTTCCAACACATCTCCTATAAAATATAAGGACCCGGGGTGTCCCACAATTTCATGTTCAATAGGAGATACGTTTATCAATAAAGCCCTTCTAGACCTTGGTGCAAGCGTTAACTTGCTCCCATTTTCTGTCTACGAGCAACTCAACCTTGGTCCACTGAAACCCTCTAGGACAACCCTCCAATTCGCTGATTGTTCTGTTAAGAAACCGAGAGGTATAGTAGAGGACGTTTTGATTAAGGTTGGTGACTTCATTTATCCAGTGGATTTTGTCGTACTTGATACTGAACCTGTTGTAAATCCTAATCGACAAATCCCTGTAATTCTAGGTAGACCCTTTTTAGCCACTTCGGAAGCATTAATAAACTGTCGAAATGGGCTCATGCAATTATCTTTCGGGAACTTAAAAGCAGAATTTAATATCTTCCATATTGATAATGAGCCAGAAATAATATGCAACGCAAGTGATGTTGTGATGAGAGCACGTATTTATCAGAATTCTGAATCAAATAAATCATCACATAAGCAAAAAGGAAGTAAGAAAAAAGGGAGTGATTCATTTACTCAACCACCATCACTCAAGCAAATAAGCGAACCAATTCAAGTGAGAAGAGTGGAATCTTTTCCTCAAGTCAACATGGGGAACAATTCAACTGGATACATGCACCAACATAGTGTCATTCAATCCAGTTCTGATTACGGTTGACTCTGAGCAAACTCAACCCCTCTACCGCAAGCCGACTCAGGTAATAAGTGCATTTATTTTATCTATGCATACATTGAGGACAATGCATGATTTCGGTGTGGGGGGTGGTTATCTATGTATATATCTATTTGTTTGTTTTCTTCTATTAAATAAAAAAAAAATCAATGTTCCATGACATAGCTTAAGATTGAACTACCAAAATCTGTGTACAAATTGCATTGAGTTTTTTGTTCCTTATTATATAGTTCTGCTTGTAGAAATTGTGACATAAATCTAAGTTCCAAAGAAATAACACATTGCCCTTTCAGACGTGTATGCACTTAAATTGGATGAATCAAATCTTTGAAGTGGTTGATAAAAAGCAGAGGTTGAGGAAAATATACCGGGAAGTGTGGACTTCTAATAGCAATTAAGCCTTGAGGAAAATAAAAGTAAAAAAAAAAGAATAAAGTGAGGAAAGCACATCTTGCAAAATGATTACAAAAGCCCAAGCCTTCGAGTCACTGGTCCGTAGGGGTATCTTAAAACCCGGTAACTTGAGTCTTCCAGCTCGAGATTATCGACCAAACTCGTTACACGAATGCAAAAAGGGTATAAGTGTCAAAAAGAAAAAGCAAATGTGTTGAATCACGGAAAAAGAAAAAATACTTTAAAGATACTCAAGGCCCAAAGCTAAAAGAATGATCCATGCCATGGTTGATCCAAATGATACTTCACCACCAGAGGAGGCGTGCAAAATAATTTAAGTGATAACATGTTTAGAAGGGTTAGTGGTGTGAATGTTGGAGGAACAAATACCAAGTCATATTTTTAATGAGTTAGAATTGTATAATGAGCATGCAAGAATTCTCAGTAAGATGTATAAGGTTGAGGTAGGGATATTGAGAACTATTAATGAAATGTTGATTTAGGATTTTGTGGGTATATCCGCTGAAAACCCTCAGGAGACAACACTCCTCCTCCTTGGAAACAAAGAGGTTTAAAGGCTTGTTGCACATGCTAAGTGCAACCGTGATTCCTACGAAAGTGAGTTAGGATTTCCCTATTTTCAATTTTTTTTGTTATATTTTGCTTTGCTAGGGACTAGCAAAATCTAGGTGTGGGGGTATTTGATGCATTGCATACATTGCATCATATGTCTTTCATTTAGATTACTTTTATATCAATAAATGCTACTAAGGTATGTGTTTAGTCGTATTTACAGAATACAAGGACCTGGATGCAAATTACCCACATTCCGAGCATAAACGCGTGCAAAAGATTCATTTCTATCATAAAGACCGAGTTCAAGTTTATCGGGTTTCAAATAGAAATGCATCCAAGCATAAAAGCATTCAAGGAGCTAATTACAAAAAAGGTCAAGGACTTAATTGCAAAATGCCAAGGACCTGATTGCAAAATAAAAGGACCAAGTTATTGTGTGGAGAAAGTCAAAAGAAAAATCAAATATAAATCTCCAACAATGGAAGGAATTAATCCGGAGCTCAAGACAATGGAAAGAATCAATCCAGACGCGCAAAGGAGGATCAAATCATACCATAAACGCGTGACAAAAATCCTGATTAAATCCGACCAACGTGTGAAGCGAATCCGCCGCACAATACACATGATGTGCGGCGATTCCGCCGCCCATTGGTCGATCTGTGTGTCCCAATTTCGTCCAGTCGTGTATGGACACGTGTACTATCCAATTCTATACCTAAGTCCTTTGTAGCAACTATAAATAGACCCGAGAACGATGTAAATAGGGTCCTTGGTTGTTGTTCTTATTTGTGTACCTTAGTTTTATTAATAAAATTCTGTTTCTTATTTCTTACTTTTTAGTTTTCTTTGTAATGTCTCAAGGACCCCTTCTTCTTCCTCCCTCCATGAGTTTCTAACTCTTTCCGAAGGGTGGAGGTGACGGATTTAGGGTTAGAGAAGATGAATGAATGTTATTATTCTAAGTTCGTGATTAGTATTTTGATTACTTGAGTTTATGTTAAATCATTTATCTTGTAATACTTCATAACTAAACATGATTTATTATAAGTTTCTAAGTTCTCTAATCTAAACCTTAAATCTAAACCTCCACCAAACGGAATTCTCTTCTTATTTCTTGTTTTAGTTCTAATTGCTTTTGTTTCGTACTTTAGATAATTAAATCAAAAATACCAAAAACCCAACTTATTTCTTCTCCCTTCTTCCCCTCAATCGAAATCACACTAACAACGAAATCTCTCCCTCCTTGTGTTCGACCCGTACTTGCCACGTCTTCATAGACGCCGTGCACTTGCGGTATAAATTTAATTCTCATCGGGCTTCAAGTGTAGGAAAATAAGAGTCTGAAAGTGTTTGATATTTGGACACAAAAGATAGGCGTATAGAGAGGTGTCTTGATATCTAAAACTCATGTATGAACTCCAATTTATAAGACTTCAAGCTCTACTAGCCGTTTGGGAGAGTTGGTGAGATATGGACCACAGAAAGAGATGTTATGACTTAAGCTCGGGTAGAAATATGCATATATTTGGTCAACCATTTGAAAAACGGTTGTCCGAAATTAAGAGTTGACTTGGCTAAAACTAAGATTTTGGTTGACTGAACAAATGTCGAATAACCAAACACCAAATTTCAGTAACTTTGTTCGAATTTCCTTGAATTTAATTAATTTCGGCGGACCAAATTGGGTTCGGTTGGCCGATCCAAAAGAGCAGTAATGATTTAATCGATTTTGTCACAAGAATTTTGATCATCTGAAATTAATCTTTGATACTCAAACTGTTTTGGTCTTTAGTGCCTAAATACTTGAGGAACTTTGTTTAAAAAGAAACACTTTCCATTCAAAATAGTATGGATAACATGGTTTTTATTGTTTTTGACATTGTAGCCTAAGCCAGGCTTATCTAAAGATTGTCTTTGACTACGTATAAGCATATCAAGTATTTTCTTGCCATTTGTGAACTTATGCATGTCATTAAGTAATGTTTTATTTGTAGCAACAAGTTCACCATTTTTATGCACAAGAGATTCAGAATATTCATGCATTTTAGATTTTCAGTCAAAGTAGTGTGTTTTTCATTCATTTCATTCATGTGAAGCTCTAAATCAACAACCTTATCATTCATGCTAGTCAAGATCCCCAATAAATTCTTGCTTTCAAGATATGACAAGCAAGTTGTTCTTTTCTTGTTCAAGCATATGGCTATCAATAACATGAGATGAGTTAAGTTCTAAAGTTATGATCTTAGCATGCAAGCATTCATTCTCATGTTTCAAACATGAGTTTTCCAAAGCAATTTTATCAAGTTTAGAAAGCAAGTCATTTTTGTCATCTATGATAAATTCATTCAAACATTGTAGATCATGATTTGCTCTCTTACCTGACTTGTTCTTTTGACAAATTTGCTCATACTTTCCCACTAACTCATGGAATGCATCAAGAATCTCACTATAAAAATGTAATTCATGCATCATTACAGTAAGATCATACCTCATTTTCTTCATCTTCTAATGCTATGAAATACATGTGAGCAACTTCCCCATTGGATGATCTTGATGAAGAATATGACGTAGAAATGTTCTTGTCCCATCTCTCATGAGATTCATCTATTGTTATTGATTTACCTTCACTCCCGATTAATGATCTTTCTTTGTCACCAAATTAAGGTTGAAGAGTTTGCCATATCTCATATGTACTTTCAAAAGAAGAAATAAGATTAAAAAGTTCACACCCAAGTGCATGATGAATTTTAAAATTTAACCAGAAGCATACGATGTTGTAGCATAACAGTCAAACATGAGGACGCAATGGTGAATTCCAATTTGAATGATTTATGCAACTAAATTAATATGCATGCAAAAACCTATGGTGGAAAGACGATTTTTTCCTTTTTTTATGATTCATGCACCTAATGATTTAATTTAAGCTAAGCTGAGGATGTTTGAGATGGGAATTCAGATATTAAAATTGGAGATGAGGTATAAGGATTTAGGGTTGAAAAGAATTCAAGGTTGAGAAAAAAGATTAGATTATAGAACTAAGCATCACATAAAACAATGTGTTCTTAAGTGATCAAAATTTACTACAACCTTAGATCCAACAAGATTAAATAGTGTATTCGTATGGAATTATATCTTTGTTCTTTGAGATTTCAGTGATAAAACCCATATAGTTAAATTCACTAAAACATAACAAACAAAAGATTAACAACAACAAGAACAACTACACTTGGAAGCCCACTTTTCGCAATCCTCTCATTCCTATGAACCCGATCCGTCTACCTCATCCCACAGAGGGCTTAGCCACTCATTTCAGTGAGTGACATGGGGAGAATCATAGGAGAAAACAAGAATAAGAAAAGGAAAAACCAAATGCTACAAGGAACCAACGATAAAACAATACACAAACATCAAACTACTAATACTAGAACAAAAGAAGAAAAAACAAGTAAAAGAAAAGAAGGAATTTCATTGCTTGAATAACTCTAGATTTATCTTCATTACACTTCTGAAAATTAAAAAAACAAGAAACAAGAAAGATAGGATTGTGGAGGAGGAGATACTCTCTCCTCTCCACCCCTTTATATAGCCAATACAAGTAGGGTTTTCTGTTCTCTCACATCAGTAGTCTTCCATGCCCTTTACGAGCCCCTTGGGTTCATACTTTGGAAATATGTGAAATACAATAGTTGTGCATATGGAAGTTTTTTTTGTAACGCATCTTCAATCGCCTTATTTGGATATTGGAGCACTACGTTATGCACAAATTACTGATGATTTGTCGATTGTCCAATTTCCAAATATAGTATGTCTTGACACATATTTTGTACCCTTGTATCATCGGAATTTGACAAGTCTCAAGAGTGATGATTTTTTTCCTTTAAATTTTCTTTCCAACGGATCTTGAATCATCAAATTTGGTATTTGGATGTGGATGCTATGAATAAAACAAGTTGCATGTGCTGACTCCAGACTTTCCTTATCTGAACTTTCCTTTTGATGTTGATTGCATAATCCAAATTCGCACTTATAATTTTAATATTTCCCATAAATTTGCAGCACAATAGAGAGCATACATATATAGAGTGGATTTCTTGTATCATCGCCCTCAACTTTCACTTTATATATTGGATTTTGAATTTAAGTCCTTCCACTTTTCAATATTTTCAGCAATTGTATGTATTTTCTTGAAACCTTCAAAATGAAAACAAAACACTCGACAAAGCATTACTCAAATACAAAAGTAAGATAATAGTGAAGGTAAAAATGATAAATTATGATACTCATTCGTGCACAATATAAAACTTTCATAACCTTGGCATTCAAACAAATTTTTATCTCATCCTCTAAACTTTATTGTCTATGATCATATCTAGGAAATTCATATGGAGTTATAATCATGGACCACATATTTAAAGTCATGGATTTTAATTATGTCTTCATTTTACTTCTCCATGAACAAAAGTTAGTTCCAGCAAAATATGATGGTCTAGATGAACATGGGGATGCTTCTAAATCATATAAGGTCGATGTGGATGGAATTTCGGGAATGCTTTACTACAATTACTATGTGATTTAAGCACCTAAGCTCTAATACCAATTGTTAGGAACGATGACCCTCCAATAATAAGCTAAATGTTCTACTAAATGTGGAATTAAAATAAGTATGGATAGACTAAGCAAACGACAAATTGACTCTGATGATTTTTATAGAGCTCCGATCACAACCACAGTTATCTAATCCTTTCCTCCGATCCCTACTCGAGTATCCATTAATCCCTTCGTTCCAAGTTGAAGATAAACCCTCTACAATCTGAGCATTACGAACGCCCTCTCCTTGCTCGATTCCTCTCTCACAACCTAAGAGGGAGCTTATCAAAGCTTTACAAGTTTGTTGATTCTTGGACATGGAAGTTGGAATCACTAACTAACACTCTAGACTTGAGCACACTTGGATATGAAAGGAATTGATACACAACTAGTGAAGTTTGGCATTGAGTGTAGGAAAATGAGAGCTTGAAAGTGTTTGATGTTTGGACACAAAAAAGAATATAGAGAGGTGTCTTGATATCAAAACTCGTGTATGAACTCCTATTTATAAGGCTTCAAGCTCTACTAGTTGTTTAGGATAGTTGGTGAGATATGTACCAAAGAAAGAGATGACGTGACTTAAGCTCAGGCAGAAATCTTCATATTCGGTCGCCCGTTTGAAGAACACTTGTCCGAAAATAAGAGTTGACTTGATTAAAATTAAGTTTTCATTTGACCGAACAAAGTTCAGATAATCGATCACCAACTTCTATTAACTATTGTCGAATTTACTCTAATTTATTTTTATTGGACCGAAATGGGTCTGGTTGGCCAATCCAAAATAGCAGTAATGATTTAATCGACTCTGTCATAAGAATTCCGGTCGTCCGTGACAAATTTGGTCATCTGGATCAAGAGTTTGTCTTTTACCGTCAAGGGTTGGAAATCAAATATTTGTTGTGAGTCCAATGACTTTATTAACATGTGGAAAGAGTCGTTGTGCACCAGAGACCAAAAAGTAAACAGTTGACAGATAAGAATCGGTCATCCCAAATGGCCAAGGCAAATGGGCTCTAAGACAAAATACAAATGTAACCATTGGAGTCAAATCCAAAACTGGTCTAAGGGGATTTGGTCATCCGAGTGGAGAATTCCAGTAAGAATTCTAACGACTACTGGGATGGTCAATTCAGTCGTCCATCAGGGTTTCGGTCGTCCGAACTGGATTTGGATAGAATCCTAGTGCTCAAGTTTACAATTGATCATATGGACTCAATAAATGGAAAGGATTGAACCGTGCGTGGTGGATTCACAATCCACTGACTTAATCCACTTGGCCAAATCCATCAAGTCTTGGTCCAAAACTTTGTTACAATCTTGAGTCTTTGTCTCATTGCTTATTTGTCCTGATAATCTTAATCACCTATTAAGATGAATTGCACACACACGTCTAAATGCAATGTATGTAATCATGTTTTTCCACTTTGATTGACTAGGTTGATTGATTAAGATTAGTTTGGTTAATCATCAAAATTAACATAGATTAATGCTTAAAAGTTAACATGTAAATCATGACATTTTTTTTGTTTTCATTTGGATAAATCAGATTATCACACAAATTATGGCACATTTCTATGGTTCCTTTTTATAATTTATTTTGGCTATTATTTGTTGTGACCATATCAGTCAATGTCTGTAAATCAATACATTTTTCTGGTTTGGTTTTCGATAAATCAGATCCGTGCTGAATTTCGGCAATTTTTTTATTATGTCGTATATAATTGTAATCTATTATGACTGAGCTTATGTGTATCCCACACTAGATACATGCAAGGTCAATCGGATTATAGTTACTTGTTTGATTGAAATTAATAACTAAGGTGTGGAACAAGCATAATTACATGTTTAATCGATTAGGGACCTTTTGTTGGACAATATTAGGGTCAAAATTAAGAAGAATGATTGTTGTGGTGTCCTTCATTGGTTTCACTTTCAAAGTCAATTCTTTCAATGTCTTTAGTAAATTCCACGTCAATATATTATCTTTTTCCACATTTTCAAAGTCAATCCTTTGAATGTCTTTAATCATGTCGTCATGTTTAGTATTATGTTAATAAAAAGTAGGTCTTTGTACATACTAGTGACCAAACCGCTTATGCTCACAAGATGTGGTTTAAATTAATTTTGATTTTAGGATTTGTCAGTACTAAACCAAACATGAGTGGTGAAACTTTGGACCTACACTATGAGGACAACAAGGAACTAGAGGAAACAATTTTAACGATTGTGGAGAGTGTCTAGGAGTATGTTCAGAGATATCTTGTGAAAACTAAGGTCCACAACGCACCTTGTATTGGTAAGCAGTGGACTGAAGATCTGCTAATCAGTCATATGCAGCTTGTTTAAGGCAGAAGACCTTTCAACTCCAACTAGAAATTTAACCGTAGAAGAACAATGCATATTTTCTTGTATGCTCTAGGGCATGGGCATGTTAATCAGGCGTTGCAACAACATTTTCAGCATTTGATTAGTAACATAGCATACAATATATATATATATATATATATATATATATATATATATATATATATTGCAAAGCAAAATGAAGACTTAGCCTCGAAATTGTATTAAGTATGTAAATTAAAATTTACATCCTACCAAAAGTGAAAATAAGCCCGCAGGGTAAGCGATGTGCTTGCCTAGCCTTACATTACCACATGAGATCAAAGTTTCACCTACGCTAACTTCACCATTACATTACATTAGTTTCTAGTGGACGTGTTCTCCTAGTTCAATGCCTCTTGAAACGCCCTCAAGGCCCCCGGGCCCTCAACAATGTCCTTCAATCTCGACCCCACTATCCATACCGTATTCTTGACCATTTCAATGATGTCCGTCGAACGTTTTTGTTCATGGTTGAATATTCTTCTGTTCCATTCCTGCCAACACTCATACACAACAGCGCCAAAAGCCAGCTTCCACAACGTCGTTTGATCCTGGTTGCCCTTGATTTGTGACAGGCGTTGTGCCTCCTCCCCGAGCGTGGTCCGTATACCAGCAGCTACTCCCAAGGTTCATAGGATTCCTGTCCAGACCTCCCTCGTGAAAATACATGCCCAAAAGAGGTGTCCCATGTCCTCCTCTCTATCAATGCATAACACACAATCCAGCCCATGTTGTGCACCCCTAGCTTGCATGAATTTCTTTGTCATTAAACGACCTCGCAGCGCACTCCAAGTCACCATGGCATGCCTTGGAACGTAATTGTTGTGCCAAACGAACAAGCTCCATCCCACTCTTGCCCTCTTCGGAGCCACCCATGCCCATGCCTCCTTGAAGGAGAATTTTTCCTTTCTTGCATGCACCCGAGTCGGTTCGTCCCGGCCCCCATGGATTTGCGTATGTGCTATCTTCGGCCATAACTCTAGCATTTTCATTGACCTCGGATCAGGAAGGTACCACGTGCCATTGCTGATATAGTAAGCTACCAATGTGTCCTTCCCGCCTACGTTACTGTAGCACCACGCTAGGACTAACGACGCCTAATTGTACCAGCAATGCACTAGACAATTCAGTTTTCTTAAAATCACTTGTTCTGATTCTCAAGATTGGACGACGTCTGAGAATCTGGAATCTCCAACTTTATATATTGATCCAAAATCGTCTCGTCGGAAGACTGCAAAGAAGAAAGGGCCGGTCGGCAGCCAAGGAAACAAGTTTAACTGGCCTCCTTCCCACCAAAGGACGTGGGTTATGTTGTGTCTGGATGAGGTATGTGTAGGTAACAAGGTTGGCAACGTCCTCATCAGCACTTGTAAAAAGAATTTGAATCAAAATTTCTTTCAAATAACTGGGACAAACTACAATAAACAACAACACAAAAACCACAGGGAGAAAACCAAAAAACACTTCTGCAACTAGCAGTGGTTGAAAAAACAAACTGGAATTGGATGGGATGACAACAAGAAGATATTCATTGCTGATGATGAATGATGAATGGTGAATGGCAGTTGCAAAGTTCCATAATAAATTTAGTATAAATTATCCTCGATCTTTCATACTTTAATTTCTGATTAGAAATGCCTATTCTCTTTACCTTTTTAACTTGAAAACAAAAAATGGACATGGTTGACAAGTTCAAAAAGAAAGGCATAGACTTTGAAGACAAGCTTGGTTTAGTATTTGGAAGCCATATTAGAGATGGAGAGAAAATTTTCATAGTTGGAACACCCGAGGTAAAGAATAGGAGGGAAGTCGACATCGTCCCACGCCGGTGGCCTTGATGGCAATGAACTGGAAGACACAACCAACTCTGGTGCGAAAAAAATTGAAGAATCGCCTGTGGAGCCTTCCAGTAAGAGTGGTAGTGTTAAAACAGAAACAGAGATTGGGTCCAGTAGCAACTGTTATAACTTCTAAGCTAACTGGCATACAAGATGAAGTGTCAAAAATGCGGTCCTTGCGGGAAGATGGAACTGAAATTTGGAAGAAATACAACGTCGAGTTGTGTCCAACTGCTGCAAGAGTGTGGTGTGCAACGGGGTACAAGAGACTTGGGAAGAATGTGTCAAAACTTCAAGGACCTTTCCACACGCATGGCGTTTGTATTGTTGGCTTTTAGGCATTAATATATATTAATGTAGATGATTAATCAAACTGATCTTAATAGATCAACCTATTCAATCAAAGTGGGAAAACATGATTTCATGCATTGCATATATACTTGTATACTTGCAATCATCTTAATATGTTGATCAAGAGAATGAGCATCGACACAAAGACATCAAGGATGAAGACTTGTAATCAAAGCTCAAGGAGAAGACTTGTAATTTTCTATGTAATGAGTCCATAGGATTACATGAAAACTTGAGCACTAAGATTTTGTCCCAGTCATGTTAGGTCAACCAAATAACATTAGCTCGGCTGAATTGCCTTGGACCTTAGGATTTTGTCCCAGCCAAGTTAGGTCAATCGAATAGCATTAGGTCGACCGAATTGCCTTGGACCATAGGATTTTGTCCCAGCTAAGTTAGGTCAACCGAATAGCATTAGGTCGACTGAATTACCTTGGACCTTAGGATTCTATCCCAACCAAGTTAAGTCAACTGAATAGCATTTGGTCGATCGAATTGAATTGGACCATTTTTGGATTTTACTCTCTGGAATTGTCGATTAGGTCGGCCGAATGGCCTTGAACCAATTTTGGATTTTACACCAATAGTCAAATTTGAATTTTTCCTTAGACCCTATTTGACTTGTCCATTTGCGGACGACCGATCTCCTATTGGTCAACCGATTCCTTTTTGCCGTTTGGCACACAACGACTCTTTCGATGTGGCAAATGACCGTTGCCTACAATGGACATTTTAACCATAACTGTCAGCACAAAACCCATGCCTCTTTATGTCATCTAGATAGACAACGATCACCAAATTGGTCTAAGCTTGAAAACAACCATTTTTCGCTGTTAAATTGAAACAGTGCACAAAACCCCATTCTAAACGAAAACCTCTATTGGTAGAAATTGAAGTCCTTTTCTGGAGCAACCAAACAGTTATCTGAATGCCATTCGGTATACCAAGACACTTTTGTTGCGAAAGACCGTTTAAACTTAGGTCGACCGAACCAGCCCATAATTCTACCTGAGCTTCAAGCTAACTCTTGCTTCTCATTGGTTTATAACTCCACCAACTCCTTAACAACTCTATTTGCTTTGAAGCCTATATAAGCCTCATTCAAGAGACACAAACAAAAACACTACACTCTCTATTGATTCATACTCTTTGTGCTCTCAATTCTCAAACCTTCAAAGCTCAAATACGCTCAAAGCCAAACTTCATCACTTGCATATCCATTTCCAATCATACATCCCAGTGTACTCTAGTTAGAGTGTTTAGATTGTCATTCAACTTCCATATCCAAGAATCACCAAGTGTTTATAAATCTTCGAGTAAGCTCTCTCTCAGGTTGTGAGAGGAGACACGAGCAAGACAAGGATTGTTCGTGAGTCTCGGTGTTGTAACGACGTTTATCTAGGCCGGAACGGAGATTCCTTTGTGAAACCGTAAGCAAGGCTTAGAGGATTGAGCGGGGCTTGCGAAGAGGACTAGGACCGAGTGCGATGTCGAATCTCTCTAAATTCGGTGTCTTCATTTGTGGTTTGCATGTTCTTTCTTTAATCCCTTATTTACCGTTTAATTTTGCATTTAGTTTAAGATTAAAGAGCCATCGATCCTAACATGTAATTGTTGGTGAAAGTCGTAAATTTTGGCTTCAGGAAGAGCTTTAGGAATGAGTGTGTATGGAATTCAAACCGTGTGTTCATAAATGGACTTGTTTTAATTTCACTTAATGAAGCTTGTAGTGCCTTTATTAGCTTTTCGTAATTTACTATGTCGACGTACAATTTATGTGAATTGTTGTAATATCATATATTTTGATTTGCATGGATGTCAGTTGGATAATTTGGGACATGTACACTGATTGTAGTAAATGCCTCATGCAAGTTAAGATCTTCTCCTTGATTGTGTAAGAATAAGTTTGTTAAATAAGATACATAATATGCTACACAAGTTTGATCAATTTTGATAGATAATATTAATAAAATCTTTACCATAGTTTGTCAAGAAGGGTGGTTTAAGATAAGATTTGTTTATGCCATTCAAATATCTCTCTTATTGATATACCATAAGATACAAGTACACACATGAGAAGGTATCTTTTGAAGGACAAACTGATATAGGCAGAAGAAAAATTAGATTTTTGTTATATCATTTGCTGGATTATTGGATTTACCACATAAGTAATTTATAATCCCAGATAATCTAAGATCTATTCATGAATCAAAGTATATGCGGCAATTTATACATGATATAAGATTTAGTAGACCTGTCGAGAATGAAAACGAGTAAACAAAAAACTTGCAGAAGAAATAACTGAACATCATTGATATATATATATATATAATATTTAAGACATTTGGAGTTCATACGTTACGAAAAATTGTATATCATTACATATATGGATGGTTGAACTAGCAGCAACTGAAACATCAAACACTTGCTAAACCATGCTAACCAAAACACCGCAACCATCATTGAGCATACAACATGTAGTGATATTTATGCATTGCATACATTGCATCATATGTCTTTCATTTAGATTACTTTTATATCAATAAATGCTACTAAGGTATGTGTTTAGTCTTATTTACAGAATACAGGGACCTGAATGCAAATTACCCACATCCCGAGCATTAACGCGTGCAAAATACTCATTTCTATCATAAAGACCAAGCTCAAGATTATCGGGTTTCAAATCCAAGCATAAAAGCATTCAAGACCTAATTACAAAAAGAACAAGGACTTAAGCACAAAAGTAGCCGGGAACATAATTGCAAGAAGCCAATGACCTAATTGAAATTAAAGCACCAAAATATTATCTTGGAGAAAATCTAAAGAAAAATCAATGTGGATCTCCAAATATATGAAGGAATTAATCCGGAGCTCAAAAGAATGGAAAGAATCAATCCAGACGCGCAAAGGAGGATCAAATCATACCATAAACATTCAACCAAAATCCGGACAAAATCAGAACATTATGTGCGGCGTTTCTGCCGCACCATACCTTCCATCTGCGGCGATTTCGCCGCCCCCTTAGCGATCCGTGTGCTCCAATTTTGTCCAGTCGTGTCTGGACACGTGTACTCTCCAATTCTATACTTAGGTCTCTTGTAACAACTATAAATAGCCCTGAGAACGATGTTAAAAGGGTCCTTGGTCCTTAACCTTAGTTTTTATTTTTTGTCTTAGTTTTGTATTCTTCTTTTTAGTAATAAAATTATGTCTTTTATTTCTTGTTTTTAGTTTTCTTTTGTAATGCCTCTAGGACCCCTTCTTCCTCCCTCTATGAGTTTCTAACTCTTTCCAAAGGGTGGAGGTGACAGATTTAGGGTGAAGAGAAGATGAATGAAAGTTATTATTTTAATTTCGTGATTAGTATATTTTGATTACTTGAGTTTATGTTAAATCATTTATCATGTAATGCTTCATAACTAACATGATTTATTATAAGTTTCTGAATTCTCTAATCTAAACCCTAAATCTAAACCTCCACCCGACGGAATTCACCTCTTTGTTCTTATTTTAGTTTTAATTGTTCATGTTTCTTGCTTTAGATAATTAAAACCCAAAAATCTCAAAACCAACTTATTTCTCTCTTCCTTTCCCTTAATCGAAAATCACAAAAATAACAAGATCTCTCCCTCCTTGTGTTCGACCCGTATTTGTCACGTCTTCATTGACGTAGTGCACTTGCGGTATAAATTTAATTCTCATCAAGTTTTTGGCGTCGTTGCCGGGGAGGCGACGCAGATTTTGTTTTTTTTTTGTTGATTTCGATTCTATTCTGTTTATCTTGTGCGCGATCTAAGTATTTGGATTGGTGTTAAGGGAATGTGTTCTAAAAGTTTTACTTTTAATTCTAGTTCTTAAGGGAATGTGTTCTAAAAGTTTTACTTTTAAATGTCAATTATTATGAATTGAATGAGAAAATCGTTTTGTTCCTTGTTTATGTTATTCGTCTTTTAGAAGTGTTAAGGAAGAGGCTCTTGGTCCTTAACCGTAGAGCTCTAAAAGATATTGGTTTACATAAAACAAAAGATATTCGCAATCATGGTAATTAACATGGAACATTAATTACCGAGTTAAGATTGTCGTGTTGGTCATAGATCATTGTAGCTCTACAAGTGAGTGACAACACGGGTACACAAAAGAGGAAAATAGTACTTTTGTATACCGAATTGACCTAACAAGTAAAATATTATAGAAATGTGTTTCTGTGTCATTAATGTTTTACTGTGTCCTTGGTCCTTTGATATGAGACTTATATCCGATCGCTTAAGGAGTTCTTAATTATACTAGTGTCTTGAGCTATCGATGAGTGTAGTGTAAAGGCATTAGTTGGTTAAGTATAACTTTCGTTGGAGAAGATAGTTAGTCAAAAGACTATCATTGCCCCTCTTAATTGAGTGATGATATTAGTGGGCCCCTTGATAAAGCAAAGTTATAATGTGCACAATGTGATTTGAGTTAAGTCACATATTTATAACTAGCTTAAAGAGATCAAGAAATGAATACTAATACAAAGATGACACAATACTACTTTGTGTGTATTCTTAATATCATGAGGCAAGGGACAGACACAAGTGGTGCACTCCATCACTAATTGGATCGGGTTTTGGTTCGAGTGGAATTAAGACATCTAACTAATTGGGAGCTATAATGTGTAGCTAGATACCGCTTATAGCTTGTGATATTAAGCTCTTAATATCACTGCCAACTTAGTTTAGATCCTCCCATAGGTCACACCGCAAAACTGGGAAACAAGAAATGAGGATTTTGAGTTCATAAGATGTGTCGGGTTTCATGTAGAAAATATGACACATGGGGTGAACAAGCAAAATCAAAATTATGTTGTGATTAATAACATAATTAGAATCTAAATTAAATTCATATGTGATGTAAATATTATGGGGTGTAATGATTGATCATTACATAGGATAATATGTTACATAAGTTGTGAATTTACTACTAATCCCGAAATGTCAAATTTTGTAGGGTTAAACCGAAATTTGACAAGTCTGCATGCACTGTGCAAAAACGGTCGACCGCTAGACCATAAACGGTCGACCGAATGTTGCGCGGTCGACCGCAATATTGCACGGGCGTAACGAGAATTTCGTCTGTTCGTTTTCGGTCCACCGAGTATTCTCGGTCGGTCGACCGAACATTGCGATGAACTTTTTTTGTTACGAACTGTCGACCGACAATATTGATCGGTCGACCAAAACTCGGTCGAAATGGTCGACCGGACCTCGCAAACGGTCGACCGGTCAGACGGTTTTATGCAGAATTAATTAGATCATGCATGGAATTGGTCCATAATTGATTTAATTCGTGGCTAATATTATTTATTAATAAATAATGGATGGTTAGATGGAATTTTTGCTTGAGATCATGGGCAAGGGGTTGCACATGAATAGGTAATTTGGAGAGAACTTATAAATACAAGTTTATCTCATTACCTAATTAATTCATTCATTATTTTCTTGAGCAAAATTCTCTCTCCATAATTCTCCACGAAAATCCCTTAATTCTTAAGTTTAGTTTTAGTTCTTAAGAGATCATCTTCTCAAGGAAATTAAAGAGGGGTTAGTAATTAGATTCTAAACCCTATCGGAGATCGAGAGACTAGCTTCCCTCTCTCCGATCTTGTTTAGAGTTTGGTGAATACTCGGAGGCATCCGGCACGGCGAGAAGCATCCCCAACGTCTCCGAATCTTCAAGAAGTTTTCGAGAACTTCTAGGTATGAATTTCGGAGTCCAAATTTGTTTTAATAAAGTTTTGAAACTAGATATTGAAACAAATTGATGCATGCATGAAATAAATTATAGAAAATTGAAAATTGATCCTTATTATACATAACAAATTCGAAAATATATATGTATAATTAAACATGAAATTCTACAGTGTTATCAGAGCTTAGGGTTCAATTTTCTCATGATTTATGGTTGTAAACAAATTTAGTTTACCATCTAGGATTTAAACAATTCGTTTTACCGGTTTTTCGGTCTTTAAATGTTTGTTGAAATAATTCTTTGTAATAATTCGTTTTAAATGTTTTGAATGTTTAAAACATGTCATGTAATTATTAGAATTATGATTTAGACATAAGTCTAACTTGCAATAATTTTGTTTTTAGTATAAACGATTATTTTGTAAGAGAATCAACAAAACCGAAAAAAACTGCATTTCATCTTTCCATTGGAAATTGGATGGACAGCGGTTCATAATTAATTTTTTTGAACTATGGATGCATGAAAAACGTTTTTTAATGGATTTCAAAATGTTTTTCAAAGAATTGTTTGGGATTCTAGATGCTTGATAAACTAGGTTGGATAGTTTATAGCGATATTGCGTGCATGGATGCTCGAGTTGTTTTGCAGGAATTGTGAGTTTGTATGTTCCAAATCAGCAGCTATGAATGTTTATAATTGTTATAATACAGGGGCTTATGTATGTAAAAGCCAAATTCTCTATTTCCATCGTTTAGATAAATTGCATATGCATATGAGAGGTTTTTACATAGGACTTGCACTAGTCGGTTTTTTATCAAATGTGAGGAGCATGTTTATTTTCTGTAAAATCTACATCTCCGGTGCAAGAGGAAGTCGCCGCTGTAGCGCATCAATCGAGGATCGAGGATCGGGGATCGAGGATCAATGATCGAAGGGAACATATAAACTCACACGATGTGGATTGTGTGAATGTTTAATTTCTGTTTTTATCTTGCTATGCATGTGATGAATGTGTTGAATGTTAGGATGTGTATAATTAATAATATGCATGATAACATAAAATTCTAAATCACATGTTAAATTGTCCAACAAAAATTAAGAATAAATTTCCTTCTTATTTTCATCCACTAGCAGCCATTGATCGAGGGATACTCTGCTCGCCCTTAGCGGGAGATAGCTCCCTCCATCTTTGGGAATAGTGGGAGATATAAAGGTTGTCTGTTGTTGTGCCACAATTAAATATATGAGGTGTGTTTCACCCTAGTGAACCCCAAGTATGTTTAGTTGTGAATACAATGGATAAACGTATCTCGTATCAAATGAAAATAAGTTTTCTTAACATTACCTAGAGCCCTCGCTCGGTTTTGGGAAAAAGTTTTTCTTACGAGGATAGGTTGTATTCCCTCATAATTAAAACGACAAGAGTCACAAGAGTTTGAAGATGCTAAATGTTGCTAAAATTCAAAAAGGTTGTGATTAGAAAATGTTTTCTTACCTTGATATTGTAATGCATTCGATAGCCCTTAGCTAGTCTATATTACAATTGATGGGATCTTGGATTGTTGCATTTATGGGCAAAATTTTTATTTGCAACATTTACATTTATATATTCGATATATGTATGCATGTGTATTAAAACATAAAATTGGCATTAGAACTTGTATGATTTATTTTGTAGAAAAATGTCGAACATCCAACCTATCGTACGATCCATGATAGAAAAACACCCTTTAGCAAATGATGGCTCAAACTTCATTAGTTGGCAACTCAAACTCAACATCGTGTTAAAGTTTGAGAAACTATCTCACATTTTGGAAGGTCCAATCCCAAAGTGGAATGAGAGATTAACTGATGAAGAGAAAGAGGCTAAAGCCAAGTGGGAAGACCAAGAGAACCAAGTTCACGGTCTTATGCTAGCATCCATGGGTGACTCGCTTCAAGCGAAATACTTGGATTCAAAACCCAAGAAGACCATGGAGGCTTTATCAAAGATGTTCATGGATAGTGCCCGAAAGGAGCGCTATAAGACCACCATCGCACTCACAAGGTGCCATATGGCGGAGGGAACATCGGTATCTATGCATTTTCTCACGATGCAAGGATACCTTGAGAAGTTGGCAAAGCTCTCTTCACCAATGCCCGAGGACATTGCTGAAGATATGATTATTGGCTCTCTAGCCCCGTCCTTTAAGGACTTTGTGATGCACTATCACGTGCGTGAAAAAGGGGTGAGTCTTGAGGAGCTTCACAACGCTCTCAAAACCGCTGAAGTTGACATGGGCAAGGGTAGGGACAAGCAAGTCATTGCCGTCCATGGGAGGGGCCATAAGATTGGTAAAGGAAAGGGCAAATCTACCAAAAGTGGTTCAATCAAGAGCAAGGGAGTAGGAGGTGCTCATAAAAGTGCCTCGAGGGGGAAATCTCAGAAATCTCCAACTCCCAATACGGAGTGTTTTCACTGCGGTGAAAAAGGACACATCCGGCCAAATTGCCCCAAGTACAAGGAAGACCTTGACAACGGAGTGATTGAACGTCGGCGCCCCAAAAGGCCAAAGGTATATTTGTTATTGAAATAAATTTAGCCACCTCTGTCCAGGATTGGGTAATTGATACCGGATCTTGTGCTCACATAGTTTCTAATGTGCAGCTACTCATGGATAGGAAGGAACTCGTAAGGAACGAGGTAGAATTGAAGGTCGGAAATGGTGCGAACGTGTCTGCGGTTGCACAAGGTTCTGTGGTGCTTCAATTGTGTAGTGGTTTAAATTTATGTCTAAAGAATGTTTATTATGTACCTTCGATTAGCAAGAATATTATTTCTGTATCATGTCTGGATATGGATAATTTTAATATAAATATTTCAAATTCTTGTTTGTCTATATCGAAGAATGGTGTGTTCTATGCAAATGCGTTCATAAGGAATGGTCTCTATTTGCTTGAATTGGATAATAAACAAATCCTTAATATCAATAACAAAAGACTTAAGACCGCTCACGAGAATGATACTCTCTTATGGCACTATCGTCTTGGTCACATAAATGAAAAGCGCATCAAGAAATTGCAAGAAGCTAACCTTCTTGGTCTACTTGATTTTAAATCATTGGAGACGTGCCAACCATGTCTAATGGGAAAAATGACCAAAAAGCCTTTCAAGAAGAAAGGCCCAAGGGCGAGTGGCTTGTTGGATTTGATACATTCCGATGTATGTGGTCCAATGAGTACTAGTGCACGAGATGGTTTCAGGTACTTCATTACGTTCACGGATGATTATAGTCGTTATGGCTATGTTTATCTAATGAGAAACAAAAGTGAATCTTTTGACAAGTTCAAAGAATTCAAGAATGAAGTAGAGAACCAACTCGACAAGAAAATCAAGTCTCTACGAACGGATCGTGGAGGTGAGTACTTAAGTGCCGAATTTGACTCATACCTAAAGGAGTTTGGTATTGTACCTCAACTCACCCCTCCCGGTACACCTCAGTGGAATGGGGTATCCGAAAGGAGGAATAGGACATTGCTCGACATGGTTCGGTCAATGATGAGTCATGCGGAATTACCTCTTTACTTTTGGAGTTATGCACTACAAACTGCGGCTTACACACTAAATAATGTTCCATCCAAATCCGTGGAGAAAACTCCTTATGAGCTATGGAGTGGTAAAACACCTAAGCTCAGTTTTCTCAAGATTTGGGGTTGTGAGGCTTACGTCAAGAGATTGATGTCGACCAAACTTCAACCAAAAGCGGATAAGTGCTTCTTTATTGGTTATCCTCGTGAGACAAGGGGATACTACTTTTGGCATATCACCTCCAATCGAGTGATTGTAGAGAGGGATGCCACATTTCTGGAAAAGGAATTTCTAGAAAGAGTAAAAAGTAGTGGGAGTAGGGTTGTGCTTGAGGAAACTCAAGATACTCTACAAGATCATGACATGAATGATGACATTCAAGATCATGAAGGCCCAACCGAGATTCCTTTGGTTAGTGGGAGCGTGAGCGAGAGACCATCATAAGAAATTGTGAGAGAATCTCAATCATCCCCACCAAGTGTACGTTCAAGAGTTGAACGTGAACCCACTCCTCAAGAAATTGTGGAAGAAGTTCGAGAGACACGAGAAGAACCAAAAGAACTTAGAAGGTCAACAAGGGAAAGGAAGAAACCCGATTTGTATCTGGGACTTCATGAAATCATGGTACTAGATACCAATGATCCCTTAACCTTCCAAGAGGCAATGGAAAGGGAAGACTCCAAACTGTGGCTTAAGGTCATGGAATCCGAAATAGAATCCATGTATGATAATCAAGTATGGGACTTGGTTGACCTTCCTCAAGGAAAAAAAGGCCATTCATAATAAATGGGTTTTTAAGAGGAAGATGGACATGGATGGGAACTTGACAACCTACAAAGCGAGGCTTGTAGCGAAGGGTTTCACTCAAGTTCAAGGAATTGACTATGATGAAACTTTTTCACCGGTTGCCATGTTCAAGTCTATTCGGATCATGCTCGTTATTGCCGCATTTCACGATTATGAAATATGGCAAATGGATGTCAAAACGGCGTTCCTGAATGGGAACTTGGAGGAGGATGTGTACATGGTACAACCTCAAGGTTTTGAAGATCCAAAGAATAGCGAGAAGGTATGCAAGCTTCAAAGATCCATCTATGGATTGAAGCAAGCATCAAGGAGTTGGAACAAACGCTTTGACGAGGAAGTGAAGAAGCTTCACTTCGTTCAAAGTAAGGAAGAACCTTGTATATACAAGAAGGTTAGTGGGAGCCATGTAGTATTCCTAATCTTATATGTCGATGACATATTGCTTATGGGCAATCATATTCCTTTGCTTGAGCAAACGAGAAGTTCATTGAAATCTGCATTTTCGATGAAAGACATGGGTGAGGCTCAATACATCTTGGGAATCAAGATATATCGAGATAGATCTAGTAGACTCATTGGCCTCAGTCAACGTGCATACATTGACAAGGTCTTGGAAAGGTTCAAGATGAACAACTCCAAAAAGGGCAGTGTGCCAATGAGTATGGGTGTGCAACTCAAGAAGTCTCAACGTGCGCAATCACGTTAGGACTTAGAGTACATGAAGGATGTCCCTTATGCTTCGGCAATTGGGTCGATCATGTACGCGATGACTTGCACAAGACCTGATGTCTCGTATGCTCTAAGCGTGACAAGTCGTCACCAATCCAACGCAGGTCCTGAGCATTGGACTGCGGTCAAGAATATCCTGAAGTACCTTAACCGGACTAAGGATAAGATTCTTGTTTATGGAGGACAAAGGGAATTGATAGCTGAAGGTTACTCGGATGCGAGTTTCATGAGTGATCCAGACGATAGAAGGTCGCAATCAGGATACGTCTTCCTTCTGAATGGTGGAGCTGTGAGTTGGCGTAGTTGGAAGCAAAGCACTACAGCCGACTCAACCACTGCTTCCGAAGTAATGGTTGTCGCTGAAGCGAGCAAGGAAGGAGTGTGGATTAAGAAGTTCCTTGAAGAGCTTGGAGTAGTTCCCTCGAGCAAGGGACCAATAGAGCTATTTTGCGACAATAGTGCATCTATCTCGCAAATCAAGGATCCCAAATCACACCACAAAGTGAAGTACATGGATCGTAAGTACTTCGTGACGCGTGACCTCATCGACGAAGGCAAAATAAATCTGTTATGGGTGGACACCAACAGCAACACAGCTGATCCATTCACAAAACCCTTATCCCAAGCCAAGGGCGAAATGCATTTCGAGTCCATGGGATTGAGGAACCATGTATATTGGCTTGATGATTGATATGTAATGGGGTTTACCCTAGTTATTATTGTTTTATGCATTGAGTATATATGAGAAAGAAAACTTTAATAACAAGTGGGAGATTGAAGGGAATGTGTTCTAAAAGTTTTACTTTTAAATGTCAATTATTATGAATTGAATGAGAAAATTGTTTTGTTCCTTGTTTATGTTATTCGTCTTTTAGAAGTGTTAAGGAAGAGGCTCTTGGTCCTTAACCGTAGAGCTCTAAAAGATATTGGTTTACATAAAACAAAAGATATTCGCAATCATGGTAATTAACATGGAACATTAATTACCGGGTTAAGATTGTCGTGTTTGGTCATAGATCATTGTAGCTCTACAAGTGAGTGACAACACGGGTACACAAAAGAGGAAAATAGTACTTTTGTATACCGAATTGACCTAACAAGTAAAATATTATAGAAATGTGTTTCTGTGTCATTAATGTTTTACTGTGTCCTTGGTCCTTTGATATGAGACTTATATCCGATCGCTTAAGGAGTTCTTAATTATACTAGTGTGTTGAGCTATCGATGAGTGTAGTGTAAAGGCATTAGTTGGTTAAGTATAACTTTCGTTGGAGAAGATAGTTAGTCAAAAGACTATCATTGCCCCTCTTAATTGAGTGATGATATTAGTGGGCCCCTTGATAAAGCAAAGTTATAATGTGCACAATGTGATTTGAGTTAAGTCACATATTTATAACTAGCTTAAAGAGATCAAGAAATGAATACTAATACAAAGATGACACAATACTACTTTGTGTGTATTCTTAATATCATGAGGCAAGGGACAGACACAAGTGGTGCACTCCATCACTAATTGGATCGGGTTTTGGTTCGAGTGGAATTAAGACATCTAACTAATTGGGAGCTATAATGTGTAGCTAGATACCGCTTATAGCTTGTGATATTAAGCTCTTAATATCACTGCCAACTTAGTTTAGATCCTCCCATAGGTCACACCGCAAAACTGGGAAACAAGAAATGAGGATTTTGAGTTCATAAGATGTGTCGGGTTTCATGTAGAAAATATGACACATGGGGTGAACAAGCAAAATCAAAATTATGTTGTGATTAATAACATAATTAGAATCTAAATTAAATTCATATGTGATGTAAATATTATGGGGTGTAATGATTGATCATTACATAGGATAATATGTTACATAAGTTGTGAATTTACTACTAATCCCGAAATGTCAAATTTTGTAGGGTTAAACCGAAATTTGACAAGTCTGCATGCACTGTGCAAAAACGGTCGACCGCTAGACCATAAACGGTCGACCGAATGTTGCGCGGTCGACCGCAATATTGCACGGGCGTAACGAGAATTTCGTCTGTTCGTTTTCGGTCCACCGAGTATTCTCGGTCGGTCGACCGAACATTGCGATGAACTTTTTTTGTTACGAACTGTCGACCGACAATATTGATCGGTCGACCAAAACTCGGTCGAAATGGTCGACCGGACCTCGCAAACGGTCGACCGGTCAGACGGTTTTATGCAGAATTAATTAGATCATGCATGGAATTGGTCCATAATTGATTTAATTCGTGGCTAATATTATTTATTAATAAATAATGGATGGTTAGATGGAATTTTTGCTTGAGATCATGGGCAAGGGGTTGCACATGAATAGGTAATTTGGAGAGAACTTATAAATACAAGTTTATCTCATTACCTAATTAATTCATTCATTATTTTCTTGAGCAAAATTCTCTCTCCATAATTCTCCACGAAAATCCCTTAATTCTTAAGTTTAGTTTTAGTTCTTAAGAGATCATCTTCTCAAGGAAATTAAAGAGGGGTTAGTAATTAGATTCTAAACCCTATCGGAGATCGAGAGACTAGCTTCCCTCTCTCCGATCTTGTTTAGAGTTTGGTGAATACTCGGAGGCATCCGGCACGGCGAGAAGCATCCCCAACGTCTCCGAATCTTCACGAAGTTTTCGAGAACTTCTAGGTATGAATTTCGGAGTCCAAATTTGTTTTAATAAAGTTTTGAAACTAGATATTGAAACAAATTGATGCATGCATGAAATAAATTATAGAAAATTGAAAATTGATCCTTATTATACATAACAAATTCGAAAATATATATGTATAATTAAACATGAAATTCTACAAGTTCACCTCTAGGGAAGACCCATATCTCTTCCTTAGAGAATTTGAGGAAATCTGCTCTCTTATGCAATACCAGCATATCCCTGAGGAGGCAGTGCGTCTTAAATTCGTGCCTCTAGCACTAAAGGACGACGATAAGAAATGGCTATATAGTCTAGCCGAAAGATCTATTAGGAGTTGGGCTGAGTTTGTTCAAGTATTCCTGAAAAAATATTTCCCCAACCATAAGACTATGAGGATTAGGAATGAAATTGTTGCATTCGTTCAGTCTGAGAGCGAGCCGTTTTATTCCTATCTAGAAAGATTTAAGAGTGTACTGACCCAATGCCCTCATCACGGAATTCCAAGATGACAATTATGCCAAATTATTTATGAGGGATTGACACCCACATCTAGGGTTATGGTAGAATCCGTAAGCCAAGGGAACTTCATGTCGAAAAATGAAAATGATGCCTGGACTTTTCTTGAGGACTTAGCTGAAAACAGTATGCAATGGGACAATGCTAGAACACCGCTTAACCCGAGCATTGGATCTAGAATAGCAAGTCAACCCAAACCAGGTGTCTTAGCTGTAGATGCCAACATAGCGGCTGAAGCAAAACTAGCTACCCTTATGCGCAGAATGGAAAGTTTAGAGCTACAAACCCAAACCCGAGTGAATCAAGCCTCGTCTATCCCTTGCTCTAGATGTGGTCAGACTGGTCATGTAATGGAGGATTGTGCGGACTGGGAACAAGTTAATGCCATGTATAACCATGCTAGAAATGACCCGTACGCATCAACCTATAACTCGGGTTGGCGTAATAATTCCAATTTCTCATCAAGCCAACAAGGTCAACCTCCTAGACAACAACCAAACCCGTATAACCAAAATAATACATCATCTGGGTTTAGTAACAATAGCGATCATGAGGTTAGGTTGACAAGCTTGGAAAATTTGATGAAAACCTTTATACAAACAACCAACCAGACCTTCCAAAGGCTAGAGACACAAGTCAGCCAACTAGCACAAATAGTAGGTGAAAGAGAAAAGGGTCGGTTTCCAAGTCAACCTGAGGTGAACCCTAGATCTAATAATTCATATCAACCCTATCAAGCACCTTCAGGAAATAACAACCGTAGACCGGTTCAAATGGTTAATGAGGAAGGACTGTTCCAACAAATAAATGCAGTAGTGTCATTACGGTCCGGAAGACAAATTGACAACAATGTGGTAAATCCTAGAACGTCTAATCAATCTAGCCATCAAGCTACCACATATGACCTAACCATTGAACCCGACGTCCAATCTGAAACGCCCAACCCACCTACTCAACCTGAACCCATAGCTCAACCTGAACCTGAGCGAGTCTATGTTCCTAAAGCCCCATTCCCCAATAGACTAAAAAAGAACTCAAGTGCACAAATGGAGAAAATCTTGGAAGTATTTAAGCAAGTTAAGGTGAACATTCCACTCTTAGACATGATTCAACAAATACATGCTTATGCTAAATTCTTAAAAGATTTGTGAACTAAAAAAAAGAAAAACGAACGTACCAAAGAAGGCATTCTTAACTGCAAACATAAGCTCTATCCTGTCAAACTCGTCTCCTATAAAATATAAGGATCCTGGATGTCCCACAATTTCATGTGCAATAGGAGATACTTATATCAACAAAGCCCTTCTAGACCTTGGTGCTAGTGTTAACTTACTCCCGTACTCTGTCTATGAGCAAATGAACCTTGGTCCACTAAAACCCTCTAAGACAACCCTTCAATTTGCTGATTGCTCTATTAAGAAACCAAGAGGTATAGTAGAGGATGTTTTGATCAAGGTTGGTGACTTCATTTACCCAGTGGATTTTGTCGTACTAGATACCGCACATGTTGTAAATCCTAAACAACAAATCCCTGTAATTCTAGGCAGACCCTTTTTAGCCACTTCTGAAGCATTGATAAACTGTCGAAATGAGCTCATGCAATTATCTTTTAGGAACTTAAAAGCTGAATTTAATATCTTTCATATTGATAGTGAGCCAGAAATAATATGCAATCAAAGTGATGTTGTGATGAAATCGCGTATCTATAAGATTTCTGAATCATCACAAAATCAAAAAGGAAGTAAGAAAAAGGGGAGGAATTCATCTACACACCCACCATCACTCGAGCAAATAAGAGAACCAATTTATGTGAGGGGTGTGGAACCTGTGACTCAGGACTCTCATTGCAACATGGGGAACAATTCAACTGGATACATGCACCAATATGGCGTCATTCAATCCAGTTCTGACTATGGTTGAGTTTGAGCAAATTTCATCCTTCCACCGCAGTTCACCAAGGTAATAAGTTCATTTTCTTTATATTTGCATACATTGAGGACAATGCATGATTTAGGTGTGGGGGGTGTTTATGTATATATCTGTTCTTTTATCTCTTAAAAAAAATCAATGTTTCATGACATAGCTTAAGATTGAACTACCAAAACCCGAGTACAAATTGCATTGAATTTTTTGTTCCTTATTATATAGTTCTGTTTGTAGAAATTATGACATAAATCGAAGTTCCAAAGAAATAACTCATTACCCTTTAAGACATGTAGGCACTTAAATTGGATGAATCAAATCTTTGAAGTGGTTGATAAAAAGCAGCGGTTGAGGAAAATATACCGGGAAGTGTGGACTTCTAATAGCAATTAAGCCTTGAGGAAAATAAAATTAAAAATAAAGGAATAAAGTGAGGAAAGCACATTTTGCAAAATGATTACAAAAGCCCAAGCCTTTGAGTCACTGGTCCGTATGGGTATCTTGAAACCCGGTAACTTAAGTCTACCAGCTCGGGATTTTCGACCAAACTCGCAAAACGAATGCAAAAAGGGTAAAAGTGTCAAAAAGCAAATGTGTTGAATCACGGAAGAAAAGAAAAAAAAATACTCAAGGCCCAAAGCTAAAAGAATGATCCATGCCATGGTTGATCCGAATGATACTTCACCACCAGAGGAGGCGTGCAAAATAATTTAAGTGATAACATGTGTAGAAGGGTTAGTGGTGTGAATGTTGGAGGAGCAAAGACCAAGTCAGAATTTCCATAAGTTAGATTCATATAATGAGCATACAAGAATTCGAAGTGAGATGTATAAGGTTGAGGTGGAGATATTAAGAGCTATTAATGGAATGTTGAATTAAGACTTTGTGGGTGTGTCAACTGAAAACCCTCACGAGACAAAACTCGTCCTCTAAGGAAACTTGGAGGTTTAAAGGCTTGTTGCACATGCTAAGTGCAACCGTGATTCCTACGAAAGTGAGTTAGGATTTCCCTGTTTTTATTTTTTCTTATATTCTATTTTGCTAGGGACTAGCAAAATCTAGGTGTAGGGGTATTTGATGCATTGCATACATTGCATCATATGTCTTTCATTTAGATTACTTTTATATCAATAAATGCTACTAAGGTATGTGTTTAGTCTTATTTACAGAATACAGGGACCTGAATGCAAATTACCCACATCCCGAGCATTAACGCGTGCAAAAGACTCATTTCTATCATAAAGACCAAGCTCAAGATTATCGGGTTTCAAATCCAAGCATAAAAGCATTCAAGACCTAATTACAAAAAGAACAAGGACTTAAGCACAAAAGTAGCCGGGGACATAATTGCAAGAAGCCAATGACCTAATTGAAATTAAAGCACCAAAATATTATCTTGGAGAAAATCTAAAGAAAAATCAATTTGAATCTCCAAATATATGAAGGAATTAATCCGGAGCTCAAAAGAATGGAAAGAATCAATCCAGAGGCGCAAAGGAGGATCAAATCATACCATAAACATTCAACCAAAATCCGGACAAAATCAGAACTTTATGTGCGGCGTTTCCGCCGCACCATACCTTCCATTTGTGGCGATTTCACCGCCCCCTTAGCGATCCGTGTGCTCCAATTTCGTCCAGTCGTGTCTTGAATGGCCTTGAACCAATTTTGGATTTTACACCAATAGTCAAATTTGAATTTTGTCGTAGAGCCTATTTGACTTGTCCATTTGCGGACGACCGATCTCCTATTGGTCAACCGATTCCTTTTTGCCGTTTGGCACACAACGACTCTTTCGATGTGGCAAATGACCGTTGCCTACAATGGACATTTTAACCATAACTGTCAGCACAAAACCCATGCCTCTTTATGTCATCTAGATAGACAACGATCACCAAATTGGTCTAAGCTTGAAAACAACCATTTTTCGCTGTTAAATTGAAACAGTGCACAAAACCCCATTCTAAACGAAAACCTCTATTGGTAGAAATTGAAGTCCTTTTCTGGAGCAACCAAACAGTTATCTGAATGCCATTCGGTATACCAAGACACTTTTGTTGCGAAAGACCGTTTAAACTTAGGTCGACCGAACCAGCCCATAATTCTACCTGAGCTTCAAGCTAACTCTTGCTTCTCATTGGTTTATAACTCCACCAACTCCCTAACAACTCTATTTGCTTTGAAGCCTATATAAGCCTCATTCAAGAGACACAAACAAAAACACTACACTCTCTATTGATTCATACTCTTTGTGCTCTCAATTCTCAAACCTTCAAAGCTCAAATACGCTCAAAGCCAAACTTCACCACTTGCATATCCATTTCCAATCATACATCCCAGTGTACTCTTGTTAGAGTGTTTAGATTGTCATTCAACTTCCATATCCAAGAATCACCAAGTGTTTATAAATCTTCGAGTAAGCTCTCTCTCAGGTTGTGAGAGGAGACACGAGCAAGACAAGGATTGTTTGTGAGTCTCGGTGTTGTAACGACGTTTATCTAGGCCGGAACGGAGATTCCTTTGTGAAACCGTAAGCAAGGCTTAGAGGATTGAGCGGGGCTTGCGAAGAGGACTAGGACCGAGTGCGATGTCGAACCTCTCTAAATTCGGTGTCTTCATTTGTGGTTTGCATGTTCTTTCTTTAATCCCTTATTTACCGTTTAATTTTGCATTTAGTTTAAGATTAAAGAGCCATCGATCCTAACATGTAATTGTTGGTGAAAGTCGTAAATTTTGGCTTCAGGAAGAGCTTTAGGAATGAGTGTGTATGGAATTCAAACCGTGTGTTCATAAATGGACTTGTTTTAATTTCACTTAATGAAGCTTGTAGTGCCTTTATTAGCTTTTCGTAATTTACTATGTCGACGTACAATTTATGTGAATTGTTGTAATATCATATATTTTGATTTGCATGGATGTCAGTTGGATAATTTGGGACATGTACACTGATTGTAGTAAATGCCTCATGCAAGTTAAGATCTTCTCCTTGATTGTGTAAGAATAAGTTTGTTAAATAAGATACATAATATGCTACACAAGTTTGATCAATTTTGATAGATAATATTAATAAAATCTTTACCATAGTTTGTCAAGAAGGGTGGTTTAAGATAAGATTTGTTTATGCCATTCAAATATCTCTCTTATTGATATACCATAAGATACAAGTACACACATGAGAAGGTATCTTTTGAAGGACAAACTGATATAGGCAGAAGAAAAATTAGATTTTTGTTATATCATTTGCTGGATTATTGGATTTACCACATAAGTAGTTTATAATCCCAGATAATCTAAGATCTATTCATGAATCAAAGTATATGCGGCAATTTATACATGATATAAGATTTAGTAGACCTGTCGAGAATGAAAACGAGTAAACAAAAAACTTGCAGAAGAAATAACTGAACATCATTGATATATATATATATAATATTTAAGACATTTGGAGTTCATACGTTACGAAAAATTGTATATCATTACATATATGGATGGTTGAACTAGCAGCAACTGAAACATCAAACACTTGCCAAACCATGCTAACCAAAACACCGCAACCATCATTGAGCATACAACATGTAGTGATATTGATGCATTGCATACATTGCATCATATGTCTTTCATTTAGATTACTTTTATATCAATAAATGCTACTAAGGTATGTGTTTAGTCTTATTTACAGAATACAGGGACCTGAATGCAAATTACCCACATCCCGAGCATTAACGCGTGCAAAATACTCATTTCTATCATAAAGACCAAGCTCAAGATTATCGGGTTTCAAATCCAAGCATAAAAGCATTCAAGACCTAATTACAAAAAGAACAAGGACTTAAGCACAAAAGTAGCCGGGAACATAATTGCAAGAAGCCAAGGACCTAATTGAAATTAAAGCACCAAAATATTCTCTTGGAGAAAATCTAAAGAAAAATCAATGTGGATCTCCAAATATATGAAGGAATTAATCCGGAGCTCAAAAGAATGGAAAGAATCAATCCAGACGCGCAAAGGAGGATCAAATCATACCATAAACATTCAACCAAAATCCGGACAAAATCAGAACATTATGTGCGGCGTTTCCGCCGCACCATACCTTCCATCTGCGGCGATTTCGCCGCCCCCTTAGCGATCCGTGTGCTCCAATTTTGTCCAGTCGTGTCTGGACACGTGTACTCTCTAATTCTATACTTAGGTCTCTTGTAACAACTATAAATAGCCCTGAGAACGATGTTAAAAGGGTCCTTGGTCCTTAACCTTAGTTTTTATTTTTTGTCTTAGTTTTGTATTCTTCTTTTTAGTAATAAAATTATGTCTTTTATTTCTTTTTTTTAGTTTTCTTTTGTAATGCCTCTAGGACCCCTTCTTCCTCCCTCTATGAGTTTCTAACTCTTTCCAAAGGGTGGAGGTGACGGATTTAGGGTGAAGAGAAGATGAATGAAAGTTATTATTTTAATTTCGTGATTAGTATATTTTGATTACTTGAGTTTGTGTTAAATCATTTATCATGTAATGCTTCATAACTAACATGATTTATTATAAGTTTCTGAATTCTCTAATCTAAACCCTAAATCTAAACCTCCACCCGACGGAATTCACCTCTTTGTTCTTATTTTAGTTTTAATTGTTCATGTTTCTTGCTTTAGATAATTAAAACCCAAAAATCTCAAAACCAACTTATTTCTCTCTTCCTTTCCCTTAATCGAAAATCACAAAAATAACAAGATCTCTACCTCCTTGTGTTCGACCCGTATTTGCCACGTCTTCATTGACGCCGTGCACTTGCGGTATAAATTTAATTCTCATCAGATATCATTATTTAACTATTTATGCTAAGATTTCCACTTGTTGGGATCCAAAATGCGGGAGCGCTTATATCACAATGATGTAGAACCACAATCTAAGTTGGTTAATTTTATTAGACCCTCAACCTGATCCAAAATCTAGCTTCCTTCTTCTCCTTCCACCTACACGTCGGAGCCTTGGTCAGAAGCTTCTGTGTTTGATTAGGAGGATGACTCGTAGAGGCCTCACATTGTGGACTGCCCAGGCATGCCAACAGAGTGGTTGGACAATCCCTTCTTCCATATACTCATCAGACGATTCACTACATATATCTAGTTATCCATATACTCGTTAGACGATTCACAAGCTTGTTGGAAAAAAACCTTCTTCCATTTCTTTTCGTCCTTCCCCTTGTTCGCTCCTCACCAATTCTTGCCGCCATAACACCATAATGCCATTCCCTTTCTTTTTCCACTTCCTCTGGCATAGGTCTTGACGCATCTCCTGATTAGTTGATGGGGTATAAGCTTGCCCAAGCTGTTATACGTAAGTTATTTGTGTCACCCAGAAATTGGATTGATCTGCTTAAACATCAAATGAAATTCAACATCGTACTTAATTAAATACCACTTTCGTAGACAATTTGTTAAATACCAAACCTTCATGGACCTATTTGTGTTTGCCAAACCCTATTCACCACATATATAAACATTTTTTGTTCACTATTGACTCCATCCTTGTTTTACCTTAAGAAAACTCCATCTCCTCAATCTCCACCTTCTTCCTTCTCCAGCTCCGGCGACGGTGAGGGGCTTCGACGAAGGCGTGGTCCGCACATAGGTGTGGAACGGAAGGTGTCTCCTTCTCCTATCATTTCTTCTCGACTCACTCGAGTAAAGGTACGTCATCTGTCCTTTTCATTTGTTTAGTTGGATCCGATTGTGGTTAAAGGTTGATGTTGCTTAGTTCAGAATGGGAATAGTGATTTAGGTTTTGGAAAGGACGGATGTTTAAACGTTTTAAATTTAGACCGCAAGTGCACAGTCGTCGGTGAAGACGGGGCAAGTACAGGTCAATCCGCGAGGAGGTGAGTAGCCTCTGGTTTGACCAAAATCAAATGGCGAATAGAGGGAGAAGAGATTTGGATATGCTAATCTAAACTACACTAAACTAGTAAGAAGAAATGTGAAGGAAAGCACAACTAGTGATTCAAACTAAACCAAAGGAACTTAATGTAAAGCTGCAAATCAGGAAGAGAGACCCCTAAGGGGTGGAGTGAGTGTACACATGCAATAAGATGATGAAGAATGCAATCAATAAGCACAAATGTAGGTTATGTTTTCATGTATAGGAAGTGTCTAATGATTATGGCAAAACCTATCAATCCAATCACTAACCTAGTTGACTAACATTAACATACACAAGTTGGTTATTTAAGAACCTAAACAAGTATGGAAGGTGTCTAATAGTTGTGACAAAACCCATCAAGTTACATGTTCTATCCTAAACAAACAAGCATACGTTTATATTTATCAACACATTTCATAACAAAGCATCCATTTCCATTCTTTATTGCATGTATAAAACATCATCTCTACCCCCAAAGAGAATGGAAGTACTCACTAATCATTAAACTAACTATTAAATTAAGATAGAAAAACATGCTAATTAAGCCTACTAGATTTAATGAAAAAAAATTAAGCTAAGCATGCAAAAAAAACAACATAATGATGAGAATTAAATTTATACCGCAAGTGCACGACGTCAATGAAGACGTGGCAAGTACGGGTCGAACACAAGGAGGGAGAGATCTTGTTATTTGTGTGATTTTCGATTAAGGGAAAGGAAGAGAGAGAAGAATAAATTTGGGTTTTGAGATTTTTGATTTTTAATTATCTAAAGCATGAAACGTGAACAAATAAAATTAAAATAAGAACAAGGATGGTGAATTCCGTTGGGTGGAGGTTTAGACATAGGGTTTAGATTCGAGAATTCAGAAACTTATAATAAATCATGTTAGTTATGAAGCATTACATGATAAATGATTTAACATAAACTCAAGTAATCAAAATATACTAATCACGAAATTAAAATAATAACTTTATTCTCTTCTCATCACCCTAAATCCGTCACCTCCACCCTATGGAAAGAGTTAGAAACTCATAGAGGGAGAAAGAAGGGGTCCTAGAGGAATTACAAAAGAAAACTAAAACAAGAAATAAAAGACATAATTTTATTACTAAAAAGAAGAATACAAAACTAAGACTAAGAATTAAAAACTACAAGCTGGGACCTCTATAACATCGTTCTTGGGGCTATTTATAGTTGTTACAAGAGACCTAAGTATAGAATTGGAAAGTACACGTGTCCACACACGACTGGACAAAATTTGAGCACATGGATTGCCTAGGGGGCGGCGGAATCGCCGCACATTGTGTGTGTTGTGCGGCGGAAACGCCGCACAATTGAGTCGGATTAAATCTGGATTTTGGCTGAATGTTTATGGTATGATTTGATCCTCCCTTGCGCGTCTGGCTTGATTCTTTCCATTCTTTTGAGCTCCGAATTAATTCCTTTATATATTTGGAGATCCACATTGATTTTTCTTTAGATTTTCTCCATAATAATAAAAGCTACTCATAATTTGCAATTAGGTCCTTGTCTACTTTTGTGCTTAAGTCCTTGTCCTTTTTGTAATTAGGTCTTGAATGCTTTTATGCTTGGATGCATTTCCATTTGAAACCCGATAATCTTGAACTTGGTCTTTACGATAGGAATGAGTCTCTTGCACGCATTTATGCTCGGGATATGGGTAATTTGCATTCAGGTCCATGTATTCTGTAAATAAGACTAAACACATACCTTAGTAGCATTTGTTGATATAAAATTAATCTAAATGAAAAACATATGATACAATGTATGCAATGCATCAAATACCCTCACACCTAGATTTTGCTAGTCCCCAGCAAAACAGAATATAAGAAAAATGAAAACAGGGAAATCCTAACTCACTTTCGTAGGAATCACGGTTGCACTTAGCATGTGCAACAAGCCTTCTAACCCATAAGAAAAATCTGACTTGGTCTTCATTCCTCCAATATTCACACCACTAACCCTTCTACATATGATATCACTTAAATTATTTTGCACGCCTCCTCTGGTGGTGAAGTATCATTCGGATCAACCATGGCATGGATCATTCTTTTAGCTTTGGGCCTTGAGTATCTTAGAGTATATTAATTTTTTTTTTGCGATTCAACACATTTGCTTTTTCTGATACTTTTACCCTTTTTGCATTTGTGTAGCGAGTTTGGTCGATAATCCCGAGCTGGTAGACTCAAGTTACTGGGTTTCAAGATACCCCTACGGATCAGTGACTCAAAGGCTTGGGCTTTTGTAAGCATTTTTGCAAAATGTGCTTTCCTCACTTTTATTCCACTTTTATTTTACTCAAGGCTTAATTGCTATCAGAAGTCCACACTTCCCAGTATATTTTCCTCAACCTCTGCTTTTTATCAACCACTTCAAAGATTTGATTCATCCAATTTAAGTGCATACATGTCTTAAAGGGCAATGGGTTATTTCTTTGGAACTTAGATTTATGTCATAATTTCTACAAGCAGAACTATATAATAAGGAACAAAAACTCAATGCAATTTGTACACGGGTTTTGGCAGTTCAATCTTAAGCTATGTCATGAAACATTGAATTTTTTTTTAAGAACAGAAAAATAAAACAGATAGATAGATAGATAAATACCCCCCCCCCCCCACCTACATCATGCAATGTCCTCAATGTATGCAAAGAAAAAGCAAATGCACTTATTACCTGCGTCAACTTGCGGTAGAGGGGTTGATTTTGCTCAGAGTCAACCATAGTCAGAACTGGATTGAATGACACCATGTTGGTGCATGTATCCAGTTGAATTGCTCCACATGTTGCACTGAGGCACAAATTCCACACCCCTCACATGTATTGATTCTCTTGTTTGTTCGAGTGATGGTGGGTGTGTCGCAGAATTACTCCTCCTTTTCTCACTTCCTTTTTGATTTTGTGATGATTTATTTGATTCAGAAATCTTATAGATACGTGCTCTCATCACAACATCACTTTGATTGCATATTATTTCTGGCTCACTATCAACATGAAAGATATTAAATTCAGCTTTTAAGTTCCCAAAAGATAATTGCATGAGCCCATTTCGACAGTTTATCAATGCTTCAGAAGTGGCTAAAAATGGTCTGCCTAGTATTACAGGGATTTGTCTCTTAGGATCGACAGCAGGTTCAGTATCTAGTACAACAAAATCCACTGGGTAAATGAAGTCACCCACCTTGATCAAAACGTCATCGACTACACCTCTTGGTTTCTTAATAGAGCAGTCAGCAAATTGAAGAGTTGTCTTAGAGGATTTTAGTGGACCAAGGTTGAGTTGCTCGTAGACAGAGAACGGGAGTAAGTTAACACTAGCACCAAGGTCTAGAAGGGCTTTGTTGATAAAAGTATCTCCTATTGCACATGAAATTGTGGGACACCCACGGTCCTTATACTTTATAGGAGATGTGTTGGACAAAATAGAGCTTATGTTTGCAGTTAAGAAAGCCTTCTTTGGTACGTTTGTTTTTCTCTTTTTAGTGCACAGATCTTTTAAGAATTTAGCATAAGCAGGTATTTGTTGAATCATGTCTAAGAGTGTAATATTCACCTTAACTTGCATAAATACTTCCAGGATTTTCTCCATTTGTGCACTTGAGTTCTTCTTGAGTCTATTGGGGAATGGGGCTTTAGGAACATAGACTCGATCAGGTTCGGGTTGAGTAGGTGGGTTGGGCGTTTCAGATTGGACGTCAGGTTCATTGGTCAGGTCATATGTGGGTGCTTGACGACTAGGTTGATTAGACGTTCTAGGATTTACCACATTGTTATCAACTTGTCTTCCGGACCGTAATGATACTACTGCATTTATTTGTTGGAACGGTCCTTCCTCATTAACCATTTGAACCGGTCTAGGGTTGTTATTTCGTGAAGGTGGTTGATAGGGATGATATTGATTATTAGATCTTAGGTTCACCTCAGGTTGACTTGGAAACCGACCATTTTCTCTTTAACCTACTATTTGTGCTAGTTGGCTGACTTGTGTCTCTAGCCTTTGGAAGGACTGCTTGGTAGTTTGTATAAAGGTTTTCATCAAATTTTCCAAGCTTGTCAACCTAACCTCATGATCTCCATTGTTACTAAACCCAGATGATGTATTATTTTGGTTATACAGGTTTGGTTGTTGTCTAGGAGGTTGACCTTGTTGGTTTGATGAGAAATTGGAATTATTACGCCAACCCGAGTTGTAGGTTGATGCGTATGGGTCATTTCTAGCATGGTTAAACGTGGCATTAACTTGTTCCCAGTCCGCACAATCCTCCATTAAATGACCAGGCTGACCACATCTAGAGCAAGGGATAGACGATGCTTGATTCACTCGGGTCTGTAGCTCTAGACTTTCCATTCTGTGCATAAGGGTAGCTAGTTTTGCTTCAGCTGCTATGTTGGCATCTACAGCTAAGACACCTGGTTTGGGTTGACTTGCTATTCTAGATCCAATACTCGGGTTAAGCGGTGTTCTAGCATTGTCCCATTGCATACTGTTTTCAGCTAAATCCCAGAGAAAAGTCCAGGCATCATTTTCATTTTTGACATAAAATTCCCTTGGCTTACAGATTCTACCATAACCCTAGATGTGGGTGTCAATCCCTCATAAATAATTTGGCACAATTGCCATCTTGGAATTCCGTGATGAGGGCATTGGGTCAGCACACTTTTGAATCTTTCTAGATAGGAATAGAATGGCTCGCTCTCAGATTGAACGAATGCAACAATTTCATTCCTAATCCTCATAGTCTTATGGTTGGGGAAATATTTCTTTAAAAATACTTGAACAAACTCGGCCCAACTCCTAATGGATCTTTCGGCTAGACTATATAGCCATTTCTTAGCGTCGTCCTTCAGTGCTAGAGGCATGAATTAAAGACGCACTGCCTCCTCAGGGATATGCTGGTATTGCATAAGAGAGCAGATTTCCTCAAATTCTCTAAGGAAGAGATATGGGTCTTCCCTAGACGTGAACTTTGGCAACATACTCAGGTATTGTGCCTTTAGTTCAAAGTCGCGACCCGGTATGGTGGGCATAACGATGCACGATGGCTGAGTAGCCATCGCTGGGTAGCATCGATCCCTCAGAGTTATGGGCGGGTTCACAACATTCTCACCCATTGGATCCGGGTGAGGTGGTGCAGTAGATGGATTGGGGCTAAGTTCCAGACTAAAATCTAGATGAACTCGTAAGAGTCGATTACTCAAGTCCCGAATCCAAATCTGAGTGCACCGGGTTGAATCAATTTTTGAATTCAAATTCGAAATTTAAATTCCAAATTTAATTTCAAGAATTAATTACAATTTTTTTTGTTTTTTTATGTTTTCTTGTTTCAAAAGGGAAACAAACAATAGAATGGGGAAAGATGAGAAATGAATCCTAATCTACAGAATTGAGGTGAGAAGAGAAAGAAGACTCAGATGAGAAGGGAAACTTAACTCTAAAGATAGAAAAGAGGGTTGGTCAGAAATTTCCTAAGAAAGCACGGTGCAAACAATCCTACACCTAGTGTCGCTTAAATCTAGACGACTCCTAACTGGTTGAGTCGAATTGATTTGCTTGATTCACCTCCCTCACTAATCAAACCAACTTGGCCAGGCCGTGTATAGCTGGTGAGTGCATGACCTAGATGGCAAGAAGTCTAATCTTTTGCTTTGAGTTTTATGGTCCAAGTTGATTAAAGGGGATTGAAATTAAATCTGGGAGCAAACTAAAGATCACAGCATGCACAATTGGGCTCCCAGATAACTAAAGTAAAGCAATAAACCACCAGAAGAAATTTGAGAGGAGGCAGACCTCACCAGGCCGCCAATTGGCGGTTTACAACCGCTGATTGGCGGTCCCTTTGTGGATTCTTTTGCTCCAACTTTCCCAGTAGCTTCCCCTTGATGTTCTCGTTCCCTGAAACTAAGAAAAACTAAAAACAAAAAATTAAAAACCCCTCGAATCGTCCAAACCAATGTCTGGACAGAGCACCTCCCCGGCAACGGCGCCAAAAACTTGATTGATCTTGTTTTATATTTCTACCGCAAGTGCACGACCGCGTTGAAGCGGTGGCAAATACGGGTCGTCCACTGGGAGGTGTGTCGACACTTGGTTTGTTCGAAGGCGAGAGGTAAAAGAAAGAGAGAAAGGATGGTTACACTAAACTACACTAAGAAGCAAATGGAAATGGAGATAAGCAATAAACTAAGCCCCAAAGGGGGTAGAGAAATAATGTGAACATAAAGAAGTGTGTGTGTGTTCATTAAGCTCCTCACAACATGTAGTGCATGAAATCATAAAACTACATCCAACTTTGCCTCTACATGAATTAAGATTTCACTACATCATTAAAACATACAAGACATTAATTGGAATGAAGCTACATGAACTCAAGTATAAAGACTATACCCTACTATGCCTCTACATGAATTAAGATTTCACTACATCATTAAAACATACAAGACATTAGCTAAGGTAAAGGCAACAAGAGCACATACACTACAAATTGTGTTTCCAACATTAACTTCATCCATATCCTAACCTTATCATTCCCCATAAAATAGGTCCACTAATCAAAGCATAAGCTAAGCTTCATTCAAGAGCATTAGCCTATCAAAGATAAGAGTGAAGACCCATTAGATGGTTATGGAAATCATATAAAGCTCAAGGGATAAAAATAACACACACTTAATACACTACATGATTATATCACATATTTCTCCACCCCCAAATGGGGATGAAACTACTCACTACTCATTACACTACTGATTAGACTAAGCAAACAAAGCATAATACTGAAATCAAAGTTAACTAAGAAGGCAAGAAGCATTAAAGAAACATAAAAGGAAAGGAAAGACTAAACAAACATGCACAAATTAAAAGACAAGATTTAAAGAAACTAGAAGAATTATTTTATTAACAAAATGACTCACATTGAAGGTAGCATTCTTCTCCACCTTGAGTTTTTGCTTCAAGGCTCACTCCTTAGTAGAGAGAATGCCACCAAGCAATGGGTAATTACAATGGAAGGTGAAGAGTTCTATTTATAGGCATGGAAAAAGCTAATCCGGGACAATCCCCCGATGTGGGACTAAACCAATACCAAAAATAGACTAAGAATACACTAATACAAGCCCAGCACAAATCTTAGCGGATCTGGAGACATATGGACCGCCAATTAGCGGTCCAAGACCGCCAATTGGCGGTCTATAAGCTTTGGATTCATCTGGGATTTGTTGTGGGCTTTTCTGGTGGTCTTTGTTGGTCCTGGATGCATCTACTTGGTTTGTTGGAGCTCCGACCCGAATCGAATTGCCAAAATACTCCCCATGATGGTGTGGAGTTTCCTGGTTTGCTCTTAGGTCCTTCGGTCTTACGATTAGGTCCTTCTCCCTTGCATCTTAGTCCCCAGGTCTCACAATTAAGTCCTTTTTCCTGCTTTTGAGTCCTTTCATGACTCTTCTCTTCAAACCTCTTTATTCCTGAAAACTAAACATAAAACTCGTCACGTAGCATTGCTTAGGTGTAAGATAATGGATATAAGATACAAATATAAGCATGAAATGATGTCAATCAAATACCCCCACACCTATATTTTTGCTAGTCCCGAGCAAAACAAAGAAAGAGAAAAGCAAACGAAAAACAAGAAATCCTAACTCACTTTCGTAGGAATCAAAGGGGTGCGGCGGAAACGCCACAATTTGCATGTAGTGTACGGCGGAATCGCCGCAATTTTGTCTCAGATTAGATCCGGATTTTTCCTGTGTGTTTATGGTATGATTTAGCTGTCTTTTGCGCGTCCGAATTGATTTCTTTCCTTTCTTTTGAGCTCCGAATTAATTTCTTCATATATTTGGAAATCGAAATTGATTTTTTCTCCAAAATAATATTTTGGTACTCGTAATTTGCAGTCGGGTTCTCGTGTTTTTGCAATTAAGTCCCTGACCTTTTTGTAATTAGGTCTTTGAATGCTTTTATGCTTCGAAGGACTTCAATTTGAACCCCGATAATCTTGAACTTGGTCTTTGTGATAGAAATGAGCCTCTTGCACGCGTTTATGCTTGAGATATGGGTAATTTGCATTCAGATCCCTGTATTCTGTAAATAAGACTAAACACATACCTTAGTAGCATTTATTGATATAAAATTAATCTAAATGAAAGACATATGATGCAATGTATGCAATGCATCATATGAGCATGACAAGTTTGTTATTAAGAACTTAACAAGCATGGAATGTACCTAAGCATTATGGCAGAAACCATCAAGTAAAAGTTCTTATTAATTCAAACAAGCATACTAACATCTTTCACAAACAACAATGTCTAGCATTCATTCCATCTACATAACATGTATAAACATCTACTCCACCCCCAAAGAGAATGGAACTACTCACTAATCATTACACTACAACATACATTAAAATGAAAAATTCTACTGAAACGAAATTAACCTAAGCAAGCAAGAAATATTAAAGAAGCTAAAAGGAAAGGAAAGTAAAACTAAAGAAGCATGCAAGAATTAAAAGACAAGATTAAATGAAACTAAGAACAATTATTTTATTAAAATGACTCACATTGAAGGTAACAAACACTCTTCTCCACCTTGAGTTTGGCTTCAAGGCTTACTTCAAGTAGAGAGAATACCACCAAGCAATGGGTGATTACAATAGAAGGTGAATAGTTCTATTTATAGCCATAGAAAAAGGTAATCTGGGACAATCCCCAGGTATGGGACTAAACAAATACCAGAAATAGACTAAATGCACACTAATACACACCCCACATAAATCTTAGAAGATCCGGATCAAACGTGACCGCCAATTAGCGGTCTCGGACCGCCAATTGGCGATCTACAGTGTTCGGATCGCTCTGGATTTTCTTGTGGGCTTTTCTGGAATGTTTTGTTTGTCTTTGATGCATCCTTACGTCTTGAACTGTAAGTGTTAATGCATCATGTTCAAGACAATTTTGGGAGCTTTCTTTTTACTTTGCCTCTCAAGGGTTTTGCACATGTTAAACACGCTCAAAACCCACAAAACATTTTCTTTTGCAAACACATGAACATTTTGAAAGAAATGTGAAAATTTTAAAGCACCAGGCAAGGAAAAGAAGACAAGTCACCCAAGGATCATGGCAAACAGATATATCGATATTAAATGCAGTACACTAACATGACCATAGAAATGTAAACAAAATAAAACAAAAGACACACAAAATATGTACAAACGTGAAAACACCCCCCCCCCCCACCCCACCTAATCCATGCATTGTCCTCAATGAATGGCAAAATGACACCAATGCATGGATAGGGTGTACCTGACTAATGATGGTGGCCCGAGGTTCTCAAAGAGGCACCTCGCTCAAGAGCCGATGACTTCCTATAAATTTTCTGATTTTGCTTGGCTAAAATGATATTTTGCTGCTCTACCACCATCTCAGAAATGTTGATGTTAAAGAGCGTTCTCGAGCTCACAAATGAGTTTGGGGAACTATCTCTAACAACCTCCTCCATGTAATCAGGCACTTATGCCTCCTGAAGATAGTGGCAAAATGACGAGGTTATCTTCGCAACCTCGAGGTCGATGCCTTGGTACCCCAGTAAGCTCTCAAATCGTGGGATGTCCAACATGCCACACAATTTGGTGACCAGAGTAGGCAAACAGTGTATTTCTTTAAGCTTGACGTTCACCAAAATGTCAAACAACGTTCAACAAAATGCAGTGAGGTGAACCATCCATGAGACTATATATTATTCGCAAACTATGTGTGAAGAATGTGAAGGTCCGCTCTTGGCCCAACACCCACCTGGCTACAATGTGCGCATTGGAGTAGATGTGCGCATTGGGTATTCCCCCATGCGATGAAATGGGTTGCCTGCGCCCAAGCATAGATTGGTAAAAATTAATGTCATAGGTAGGCGCGAGATCATCGACTAAGGGGATCCTAGTCGTGTCGGAGATGAATTGGGGTGTCACGGTGTGTTTCACCCCTCTAAGAGTGACACTAAACTCGAGTTGTCCGGTCTGGTCACACTCGACTTTAGAAAAAAAACTCATGTACGAGAGGTTCTACGTACATGGTTTCATCACCCTCATACAACAAATGATGCCACCCTTTGGCTACGATTCTATCGTAGAAGGGTTCTCCGAACTCGAGAATCAGGGAGGTAAAATTAAGTTCTGGAATTAAATGTGGGCGGGTCATACCTACACCTACTTTGGTGAGCTTTAACGACGGAATACGTGGCAGCAAAGACGAACATGACGCTCGAGTGGTGGAGACCAAAGCACGCGACGTGACCAGACAAAATCCTCCACACCAACAGAAAACGACGCTCCACAAAAGTTCCAACTCCTAGCCGAAGACGGATGCGAATATCAGCAAAGTGGACCGTTGGTCGGCGGTGGGAGACCGCTGGTCGGCGGTCTGCTCGTTAAATCCGGCCCCAAAATTTCTGTAGGGAGGTTGCTGGAAGAAGAAACACATTTTCGTTTGGGGGGAAGATGGGTAGGGTAAAGACACACGCGTTTTTAACAAAAGAAAATGGAAAAATATAAAAGGCACTCAAGTTTTTTCTTTTCTTCTTTTTCACTTTTTTTGTTTTTGTTAAAGATATGTACAACCAAATGAAAGGATGGATTACGTCAAGTGACCACATCCGCGGGGGAGTTCATGTAAAGACACGACTTCCGTCTCGACCTCTGTCGTGGTCCCTTCCAAGTACGGTTTGAGGCATTGTCCATTAACTTTGAACACGTCCTTATTCCTTGGGTTCGGAATCTCAACCGCCTCATGAGGGAAGACGGTTAAAACAATAAAGGGCCCAGACCAACGAATCTGAAGTTTCCCTGGAAACAAGTGGAGGCGAGAGTTATACAACAAGACCTTTTGTCCCACCGTGAAGATTTTGATTCGGACCAAGCGGTCGTGGAAAATTTTACTGCGGGACTTGCAGATTTTGGCATTCTTATAAGCCTCGTTTCTCAACTACTCCAACTCGTTGAGGTCCAGCTTGCGATTGGCACCGGAAACATCAAGACTCAGGTTAAGATGTTTGATTGCCCATAATGCCCGGTGCTCAAGCTCTACCGGAAGATGACAAACTTTGCCATAAACTAGTCGGTAGGGGGACATGTCAAGGTCGGTTTTAAATGCAGTGCCGAAGGCCCACAATGCATCATTAAGCTTGACCGAACCTTGGGCGGTCGATCGTTCCTTTACCGGTCGACCGAACCGTGTCCTAAACTGCCAACGGTCAACCGAACTTACCGATCCGGTCGACCGAACTTATGCAGAAATGCATCCTGCAAGTTTCTGTTTGTGTATCTTCAACAATCTTTTACCAAACTTGTCCCAACAACTATAATTCACTTAGAGCTTATAAATAGGCGTTCCTTTATCACAATTACACATCTCCCACACTTCCATTTCACATACACTAGAGAGAAACTCCCAAACTCTAATTTTCCCAATCCTACACTCTAAGTCTAAATTCCACACATTTGATCATATCCAAATCATACTCAAAGTGTGCTCAATATTTAGAGAGTGTTGTCCCACTCATTTGTTGTGCAAGAAGCAAGGATTTCGGTGAAAGCCCGAAGTGTTCCCTCTCAGATTGTGAGAGGAAGAAGGTCAAGCAAGTGAGGGTGTTCGCGGTGCTTATGTTGTAAAAACGTTCTCTCCCGGCCCGGAACGGGGAGTGGTTAGTGAAGTTGTGAGCGGAGTTCTATTTATAGTCATAGAAAAAGGCAATCGGGGACAATCCCCCGGTATGAGACTAAAAGCATAATATAAATGGACATAAAACGACATAACCAACGACCCGACTAAACCGTGAACATTTTGGGCACATTTGGACCGCCAATTGGCGGTCTGTGATAACCAATTGGCGATCTGGGACAGCTAATTGGCGGTCCATATGTCTTGGATTGAGTCTGGATTTTTGTGGTTCGTTTTTGGCTTGATTCCGTGATGTTTTATGAACCCGATTTGGTTGTGGATGTTTGGGCCCGGATCTAATTGCCAAAATACTCCTCCTGATGGTGTGGAACTTCTTGATTTGCTCATTGATTATTTTGGTTTATATCCGGGTCATCTCTTGCATTTGAGTCCATAAGTCCTGCAATTCAATATTTTTTCTTCCTTTTAAGTCATTTTATAGTCTCTTCTTCTCAAACATGTTTATTCCTGAAACTTAAACATAAAATTCGTTACGTAGCATTGCCTATGCTTAGAATAAAGGATATAAGACACAAATATATGCATGATATGACGTCAATCACAATCCTAAAAAAATATTGGCCATGTTAATTGTTTCGTGAGTGCATGAATGAAATTAATAAGTAAGCATTACCTTAAAATGTGGGAATACCTTTGGATCATTCTTGATTATATCAGGAGTACCAGATGAGTGATCAACTATCAAAATATCATGAAGCCAGCACAATTGCATCAAGCATCTTATTAAAATATGTGCTAACGCTCCAACTCGATCTACGAAATCGTTACATAGTCACCCTATACTGTTGGTCTTTACCCACTATAACAAGAAACATTGCTAGTTGTTCTTGCACTGTTATATTCTGTGTCGTTGATAACAGCCTCAGTGGTTAATAAATTACAATTTTTTGGAAAACATGTTGTCGCATTCTATAAATTTTTCTACAATTAAATATTTCATTGGGGGTAGTGTAGGATTCAATAATCTACGAACGTAAAATTGACCCTCTGTATTGTAAATTCTTTCAGCTGGTACATGACTAAGCATTTGTGCATTTGCAATACTGAGCACATTGTACGACAAAACTAGTGTTGTTTTCATTGTATTTCTCCTTATTTCTTCATCTTCTTCAACTATATACCAGAAAAAAATTTCTCCGCCCATTTTCAAAGTCAACCTGTTAATATCATGACGTGTAAACCAACAAGAAGACTAATCATAAGTAATTGCTATCATTTATTAAACGAAATTGCAACATTTATTAAACAAAATTGCAACACCAAACCAAATTGAAATCATGATTCAGCCATTCCAAACAAAACCAAACCGAACTACAAACATTATACTCTGTCATAAAAGTGGCAAAGTTTTCAGTAGGACTTCTATTTGGCCACTATATTTACTTATACTAAAAAAATAAAAATATCATTTTCATTCTAGAAATTGTTTTTTTTACATATTTGCGATTTGTACATTGTCATGGATAAATGTTATTATAACTCCTTCCCTTCCTGTCAGTAAGTAGCCTTTTGAAATCAAGCTGCGAATCTGTCGTTCCCTACCTTCTCATGTTCCCATTAAAATGCTTTAAATGTTTTGACATGCCAGTGGGCCTTATAGTTTTATACATCATGTTGCATCAAACCACAAGTTAATACGCTAGTTGTTTTTTGTTGCAATTTGCAACATCTTTATTTACATTCAGCACGGAGAACCACAAACACCAAACCATTATACAGTGTTTTTTATACCAATAAGAAATTGCAACACCAAACCAAACTAAAATCATGATTCATCCATTCCAAACCAAACCAAACCACAAACATGATTCTCCACAAATGCAACATTTATTAAACAAAGTTGCAACACCAAACCAAACTGAAATCATGATTCATCCATTCCAAACCAAACCACAAACATCTAAATGAAATCATATCCTCATCCATTCCAAACCAAACCAAACCACAAATTGCAACATTTATTAAACAAAATTCCATCTCCCAAGAGATCATGAAAAAAGGCTTACCCTCTTGGTGGTGACGGTGGGAGTGAGAGGGTGTCTGGTTGGGGTTGTGGTGGGCCGACAATGGGTTGGATGGCTGACGAGGGGTTGTGGAGGGACGACGTACGTGGTCGCCGGCTGAGTTCTCAGAAGAGAACCTAGAGAGGGTCGGGATGGGGGTAGGACGGAGGGGGAGGGAGAGGACGAGGAGGGGGAGGGGACGAAGAGGATGGGGAGCGGGAGGAGAGGAGGAGGGGCAGATGGGGGTGGTGGAGAGGAGTGTGGAAAGGAGGGAAATGATTTTGTTTGTTTCCTTTAGGGGTGTTTGTGCACTTGGAAACATATAGAAAAGAAAACACGACATACTCCTCCAATAGCATGTTTGATTCCTCCGATAGCATGTAGTGGCATCGATGGTCGTCCACCTGAAAAACGAAAATGTACAAAAGACTCACCGATCTACTGAGATCATAGGATTTAAATGAAACAAGGTATGTTAGGGTTGAAAAATACAATACTAAACGCACCAAATCCCGACTACACTCGAAGAGTTTTCACGTGAAACTACTCACAACTGGGCCAATAAATCGGAAGGGGCCATAAGTTGCAACCGGAAGAAACTTATCCACTGTTAGAACTTAGAACTATCTATTCAATCTCTACCGTCCATCCACTTCTATCCCCGGCACTAGCGCCGCAAGTATAAGTTCCGTCTGTCAATCTCATCTGCCGAAAACCTACTTTTTCTCTCTCCTTCGTTGTCCCCAAAACCCTAGTCGGCGATCTGGTCGGTTTGCGATCCTCCGGAACCCTAACCGACGTCTCGATGGCGTCCAAGTTCGGATTGGCGGGGGGAATCCCGGAAAGGAAGGTGCGTCCGATCTGGGACGCCGTCGACTCGCGCCAGTTCAAGTCCGCCCTCAAGCTTTCCACCGCTCTGCTGTCCAAGTACCCGAATTCTCCTTACGTGATGGTAAAAATAAAATCCCGTTCATTTTGTTCATTTTTTTATCTTCTGGTTTCGGTGTCTTTGGATTTGAAGGTGGGATTTTGGGGTAATTGACGTAAAGAGGTTTTGAGGTTATTGACGTGAAGTTGGATTTTGAGGTTATTTCGTTTGGTTGTGGTGTTAATCGTTGATTGATGAGGTAGTTGGAGTACATCTGTACATGTGTGATTTTGAGGTTACTGGCTGGCATGAAGGTGAGATTTTGAGGTAATTGACGGTAAGTTTGAATTTTGAGGTAATAGAAGTAAAGTCGGTATTTCACTGATTAAAAGAAGAATTGAAGTGGGGATTTGAGGTGATTGACGCAGGATTGGAATTTTGAGCTAATTGAAGCTAAGTTGGGATTTTAAGGTAATTGTCGTAAAGTTGCGACTTAGAGGTGACGTGAAGTTGGGATTTCGAGCTAATTGAAGCAAAGTCGGGTTTTCGAGCTAATTGAAACATAGTCGGGATTTAGAGGTAATTGACGTAAAGTTGGGATTTTGATGTGATTTTGTTTCGTTCTGGTGTTAGTGGTTGGAGAACATGTGTGATTTTGATGTAACTGACACGAAGGTGGAATGTGAGATTTACAAGTGATTTGGTTTGTTTCTGGTGTGAAAGGTCAAGTTTTAGGTCACTAGCCCAATGATGATGTAATTGGAGGATATCCATTAATGGGATCTGTATTACTAGACTACTAGTCCAACCACCGGTTTGGAAGTTCGGAGCTCAACCGCTGGTTCAATGCTAGAATTCGTAGTTTGAATCAATCATATCGAAATATATGTCTTTTGATATATGATTCTGTGACTGATTAAAAAGAGATATATGATTTTGTGTTTTGACAATTTGTCTTTTTTGCTATTTGTTATGGTTATCGTTGTTTCTTGGTTTCATATAGGCTCTGAAGGCTCTTATTTTGGAGAGGATGGGAAAACCAGATGAAGCATTAACTATTTCCATAAATGCTAAGGAGCAATTATGTTCCAATAATGTTGTTCATGTTGATGAGCTAACACTCAGCACTTTGCAGATTGTCTTCCAGAGACTTGATCGTCGTATGGATACTTCCCATCAAATAATTGCTTATTGTAAAATGGTTATTCATTATTTTTAATTGATTAATCATGTGTTTTTATCTTTTAATGACATTTATTTTGATTAAAGACATCTTCTCTTAATTCTTAATAGTTGAATTGGCAACTTCTTGCTATGAGCATGCATGTCAGAAGTACTCAAATAACTTGGACTTGATGATGGGTCTTTTCAATTGCTATATTCGGGAGTACTCATTTGTGAAGCAACAGCAGGTTTGTCAGTTCTATTGATGAGATTCTCTATTTCCTACACTTTGCACAATGCACCAATTGTTATCTGATTAAAACGTAGTATACTTTTCTTGGCAGACAGCAATGAAGATGTACAAAATTGTCGGTGAAGAAAGATTTCTGTTGTGGTCTGTCTGCAGCATCCAGTTACAGGTGAGATCAGCCTGGTGCTTGATAAACTATGCCACTTTGTTTCAAAGTTTCTATTGGATTTTTTTATTGGTAATGTTTTTATAGGTTTTATTCTATTATTTATATTTATATTTATATAGGTTTCATGAATGGATTGAGGAATACGAGATTTTGTTGCAATGATCAATGAGAAGGTTGTTACTTACCATGCATAGTCTTTTAAACCAACTACATTACACACTTATAGGTATCTTCCTCCTAGTCCTATGTCCTATATACCTCTTTAAAAAGAGAATATAATTGGTCCTTTTTCACGATTCCAAAATTTTCCCTCCCATCTCCAGAATTTACACTTCCACCCATTCCACACCCAACCAAACCCTACCCCACCTCTCCTGACATTGGCCACCAGTAAACATGGTGGTGGCCATGCCCGTCGACATAGGAGCTTCAAGAAACCGGCTGAGCCATCAGGAACCCCCGCAACAACGCCTACTCCTCGAAGTCTGCATCCTTCGTGTGACGTGTCGAAACCCTAGCCAATCAGGGGAGCTATGGAATTCCAATTAATATCAACTGTAGAAGTTTTTTTGTGTGCATATTTTTAGTCTTTTTCACCCATTAGATGTCTGAATTTTTTTTTCCTGAAATGAACTCACATATTTCATATAAGGTTCAACTTAATATGTTGTAACTGAATCCAATACTGCTCAAGTAATGTCAACAATGAAGTTTTTTTTTATGGGTATATCAACAATGAAGTTATACATTCAAAACTACAACAACCTTATTTAACTTAAAATATAAATTCATTAGATGTGGTATGATGATTGTTAATTGTTGAAAAAAAAAAACAGATTTGAACTCAACATTGACCTCGATGTATAAGTTAGTTTGATAGAATTTTGACTAACCATTTGCTGAACTCAAACTTGAATCGCAAACCAATTTCAATGCTTGGTTCGTTTTGAATGTTGCTGTGAATTCCAAAATCTTGAAGAATCTATTAGGATATGACGTGCAACAAAATCATCTCTAACAATTGTATTGTGGCAACAAGCTTGGGGCACCCAAGGCGACGGAGTAGGGCAAGGCGAAAGGGGCCACTTATTAATTTGTAGTTTGGTGCAATCATGTCGAAACATGCACTAAATCAAGAAAATCAGCCATATTATTTTGGTTCGTTTATCAGTTGAACTGTTTGTCCTGGTTTGGTTATTCTAACCATGCGCATATGTGCATTGGCGATGCATCATCTAGGTTTTCGATTTCATACTTGATTGTTTATTTTTGGTTAGTGGTTCGAGTTTTGCTTCAATTAATCAACAACAATGACAATGTTGCTATTTGATGGGGTGCTTTTAATTGGAAGTTCATTAATTATTATTATTTTTTGCAAAACCTTTGGTTTGTAAGATGACCAAATGGTTCCGTCAACTTACATTACTTTTTCACGTTTTTTATTCAATTTCCTTTATCGCTCAAAATAATAGTTCTTTTATTTTATTTAATACTAAGCTTGTACATTTATAGTTTTGCTCCTATTTGGATGCTTCTTTAGTTCATTTGCATTGCAACTTTTGTTGATGATTTTAATTTCCAATTTTACGTTGTTTAGGTACTTTTTAGGAATGCAGGGGACAAATTATTGCACCTTGCAGAGGTTTTGATCAAGAAGCACATTAATTCACATGGTTTACACGAGCATGAGGGTATGTTTCTATAAAGGCCAATTACAAGTTGCTATTTGAATTTTGACTGGATTTCAATGCAATCCTTTGAACTTGAAGAGTGTCAAATATGCCCTCAAACTTTTGTTATATTTGTTAACTCTTTTTTGTAATTTTTTTCGAAATTACTCTTTATCCTCTTTGTAATCTAACTCATCCCTCATCTTCTATCTTTTCCCTCTCCTTTTTTTCATTAAGTTTTTTGTTTTCCACTGTCAAGTCCTTTGAATTAAGAACCTTGATAGTGGCTTTGTTGTCAACCTAAGCTTCAACAAAGTAAATAAAGTGCATTTAAATAATCGATTAGTGAGAAAACATTCACTGTGTCAAATTATGTGCGTGGTAGTTTGAACCTTTCAAAATGTTTGATGTGGATTCATTCTAGAATTTCCTTGACAAGTTTATCAATCCTTGTTGTAGAGTATTAGAATTGTTAAGCAAGCTGATCATATTAGTATCTGTTGTTTACATAAGAGAGAGTTGTTTGGGGGTATGGTCATTGTGTCTGTGTTTTTAGAAACAATGGTTGTGGCAAGGGTTTCAAATTAAATTGTGGGAACTAGGAATCCGCAATTTGTAGTATGCCGATGATATCCTCCCTTTCTTTGATGGAGACCTTGAATTTGTCAGAATTATTGGTTGCCTTGTGGCATATTGGTTGGGTTTTTGGTTGTAAGCGTAATCTTAATAGATGAGATTTTGTTCTCATGGATTTGTTGCACTGTAAGGTGGATCTTTTCCCACCAAATACTAGGCTCAGTTGTCGCCAAATATCCCATAAGCTGCGATTAGGCTCTAGTCATACAAAGGATGGATAAAAGGTTGACGTGTTGGGAAAGGAATTTCCTTTTTTCATGGGGGGTTAAAGTCTTACCTTTATTCAATCCTCTCTTGTTAATATGCCTAATTACTACTTCACTATCGTTAGACTTCCAATTACTCCTACAAAGTAACTTGAGTTGATCCAAAGGAACTTCTTCCAGAAAGGTGGTTATGGTCCCTATCTCCATGGCCTACCCCTTGTGATTTGGGGTAGATCTTGTAAGCCTATGCCTTTCAGGGGGATTGGGGATAAGGCAGATTAAAGAGTTTAATTTGGCATTCTTTTGCAAATGGATCTTGCACTTTTTGACTTTTACTGGGGGCAATCCATCTTTGTGGGTTAGTATCTTTAGAGAGAATTATTACAGGGTAGACTTTATATTGGTGGCCTAAGAACTGAAGGAACGTTGTTCATGAGGCAGAGACCCTAGGGGATGACAATTAAGAGTGAGGCATGAGTGTAGGTTCTTTTCTTCAAAGTTGTGTTGTGGCTGTGGAGCCTGCCTTGGGATTTGTTTTGCAAATTTTTGTTATTGCCGTTAACAAATATACCAAAATTCCTTATTATTGGGTGATGACTTCTTCCAACTCAAGTTGGGATGTTCCTTTTCTACTTAATATTTCTGAGAGAGAGTTTGAGGCTTATCTTTTCCTTTTGGGCTCGATAAAGGGCTTCAAAACATGTTGAGATTGTTTTATTCCCGTGTCCTCTTAGGTCTCGCTCCTGCCATGATCATTTCTCGCTGATTTGGAACCACAATGCTCCTTACAAAACCTTTGTGCTTGGTTGTGTATCATAATCATGCTTTGACACAAACATGCTTCAAACTAGGGGACCTATAGGAAGCATTAGTCACCTGTCTTGAAGCCATGAAGAGGGCTTCCATTAATTTATTTCTTGCAAAGAGGTTGTTACACAAGAGGTTTGCAAAAATTTGAGGGATTTAATAATTAATATATCATCTATAGGGTCCCTTTCTAAGGAGTATTGGGATTTTCTGTTTCTGTTGGGGGATAGGGTGATCTTGTTCGTTGCCTTTCCCATTTGCATTATGGTGGATAATCTGGACATCTGGAAATGACCTTATCATCTCAGCTAGTCTAGGCAAATACTCTCAGTTGCATGATCCTTTGGTGCTAGGGGTTGGATTGTTCTGTAGATCATGGCTTCTCATTTCTAATTGGGCTTGGAGAAATAAAGTTATTATTATAAAGTAGTATTGTTATTTTGTTTTTGCTTGTTTCTTGAGCTTTTGACTCCTGGTGAGTCTTTGGTTGTTCTTTAACCACCAAAGCTTGTTGGCTTGGAGGTTCAAGATTGGACACATTTCTTTAGTTTAATTAAATCTTGTATTTGATAAATAAGTTTGGTGTGGCACCGCACTTTCATTATTGAGAATCTTAAACAAAAATACTTAAAAATGAAGAAGTAAAAGGATAATAAAGAATGAAGAAGGGTGAAAAGAAAGAAGAGGGCATGGGCATTAGAGGAAAAATCTCGTAGGTTGTAACTTAGTACAACACTAAAGTTTAGGGATGTGTTTGCAGAGAACAGGAAGAGTGAGGTGATCATTTATTTTTGGGTTAATTGCAGTTTGTCCCCCTAAACCTTAATATCACTTTGCACCCCTCAACTTTAAAAGATGATAGTTACCTCTCTGAATTTTCGTTTTGTAACACTTTGCCACCTGAACTTGAAAAATCTATTATTTAAACACATTCACAATTTGTTTTTGCAATTTTTTGCGTTGTATCCCTAATACACTCATAAACCTAGTTTTACGTGAAAGTTCGGATCGAATCGGGTGTCAAATGTGGTGGGAATTTGGGTCGGATTGATACTGACTCCGATAAAACATACTTTTTTTTCAGATGTCAGATATGGTGGGAATTTTGATCGGAGTGGTTCAGGGGCCAAATTGTAATTAACCCTTTATTTTTCGGATGCGGTGAAACTACCCGTTTGTTCCAATGCTTTGTAGTTTTGTCGCAGACTCAGATCCCAAGCTACGGTCACTCCCTATCAGACTCATAGGAGGATTGGTCTTCTGTGGATGCCCGTTTGTCTGACAGGTGGTTATTGTCCCTCATGTTTTGTGTTGGTCGATTTGGAGTTTGAGCAATCACCTTATTTTTCATAAGGTTCCCTTTGATGGCATCCATATAATCTATGACATTATGACATTGTTTGTGCGGTGTGTTGGTTTTTGATGTCTAAAGTTTGCTACCAACGAGACAGGATTATGGTGATGGAAGCTATGGGGGAGATGAGAGAGAGAGTGTGGGTGAGAGAGAGTTCCGACTCCGACCAAGGGAGACCTATCTTCATGAAAGCGAATCCCATTACCAACTTCACCATCGAGAGCAAGTAAGGTCCCGAGGGAGGTCGCCCAGGTTTCAAAGGAGAAGATGGACTAGTAGGGAGAGACAGAAATATAGAGTTTGGTTAAGAGATGAGGAAAGGAGTTTGGAGGAGGAAAAAGCTTGCACCAAAGGTTTGAATAACCTTGCTCTATGGATTCCAAAGAAGGACATTGCAAGATCATCACATCCGATCCTCCTGCCGGTGAAGCTGAATCCAGATGTCACATACCGATTTATGTTGAAAGGAGCCCAAGTGATAAACAGTTTCGAGTCTGAAAAGCACGTCAAATCCAATGGCCAAACCTATATCCTCGCTCATCGGAATAGTGGAGAAGTTGACAGACGAAAGCTAGAGGAATGGCTCAAGCGTGAGTTTGACATGGTGATCAATGTTATTAAGTGGCTTGACGGTTATGTCTTAATTAAGACAATGAAAGACATTGCTGGTGAAATCATGTCGCGAGATAGTGCCATGATTGAAGGCGTGCGTATAACTTTCTCACTGAGGCGCTTCGTCTTGCAACTTTGAAATGGTGGGTTTTCCAATAGGGGTTAGACTTGGGATCAAGAACCTCCCGCACTACTAATGGAAGGAAGAAATTTTCAAACAAATCACCAATGAGTTTGGGGTTTTCTTGAAGGTGGAGGAGATAACTAAGTCCTTTGCACAACTAGACATAGCGTGGATCCACCTAGTGGCTCGGGACAAAAAAGTAATCCCTCAAAGGAAAATGATCATCCTAGATGACATCCACTTGCTTCTAACCCTTATGCTTGATGGAACAAGAGACGTGGCTGCAAACCCTAAGCCTTGCCTGCTCGTCGGCGGCGAATCGTCGCCGGAATCACCTCCAATAGCGTCGGGAGCTGGTCAGTTGCAAGATGTGGGTATGGGGAACACCAATCGACATTAGGAGTCAACTGAGGAGGCCGTGGGTGTTGTTGCCAATGTAGAAAGTTGTATGCCCTTTAATGCGGAGGGGAAGACAAGGAGACGTCTTGGGAGAGTTTTCTGCCGTTGCATGCTGATATGGATGAAGGAGATAGCCATCTAGGAACCCTAGATAAAAATATCCACGTCCACATAAAGGAGCCGGTTTGTGGTGGATCTGTATACCCGAGTTCCACTAGTGCTGATTTAATTTCTGGTATGGATCTGATTAATCCGGCCCATTACACCAAGCCCAACGAATGCCAGCTGAGGAGCAAAACCATGCATAATGGATCCCATCCACTTCAGGCCGGATCTGACCAACCAAGGATTTTGTTTGCACAAAATGACACTTTGGTCTCACCTTTGCTGCTCGACCACAACAATGAGTGCCCTCCTCTGCCGCCAGCAGGAGCATCCCAGCCCACTCCCGATCTTAGTTGGACTTATACCCAATCTCCCTCGCTGGTCCCTCTGAATTCAGCCCCTAATCCCAAAGCATGTGGACGGCACATCGCAGTTCCTGAGGTCGAGTCTGGTAGTTGGGCGTGCACCATGGAATGGATCACCCTGAGGTTTCCCCCCAGCCTAACACTCCGATTATACCGGTTCCATCGACTATTTGGGTGCCATCATCCAATTCTTTTGTTCTGAGTCTCCATGGAAGCAGTACAAACTTGGGACAAACTTTGGGGGTAAGTTCGGGTCCGAATCAGCGATGGGTTCGTCTCTTGGGCTCTTCCCAACCCTTATTTCTGTTCCCAGCCATTGATCTTTCTAACCCCTTGCTAGCATTTCCTTTACTGTGGAATCCTAATTTTGTGGCATCTTCTCCCCTAATTGGTGACGATGACCATGGTCAATTTTTTCAATCCACATTGGAGGAGGGTATGGTGGATGGAGTAGGGGGAAAAGTTTATGCGATAGGTGAAGTGGCCAATGGTAATGGGACTGAGTTTCAGGTTTATTTGGAAGAAAATAGGGTGAAGTCCGTTCATAACGAAATTAAGTGTGGAGAGGTCGATAGGGTGGGTGGTGACGAACCTAAAATGATATGATCAGGTCGAGAAGTTGGGAATTCAGGAGTCAATTTCAAACGGTTGACCTTAAAATCGCTATTCTCATTGGGAGGGATAGAAGTATCCGATATGTTGATAAGGGTTCAATTGGGGCCTCAGGTGGTCTAATCACTTTCTTGAATAATAATAAGCTTAATCTAATTGGATTGGGGATTTTTCCATTTCGCTTCATTTTGGGTGTCTCTTCGGACTTCGAGTTTATTTTCACAAATGTTTATGGCCCTTGTGAGGACAATCAAAGGGATGATTTTTTTACCGAGCTTAACCAATTGGGGTCTCAATTTACCAAACCATGGGTCATCGGGGGTGATTTTAACATTAAAAGGTTTACTTTTGAAAGGAGCTCGGTTGTTAGGCGTGGGAGATCTATGTCTAATTTTTCAAACCTTATCAATGATCTTGATTTAATTGACCTTCCTATGTCCAATCAGAATTTTACCTGGTACAATTTTAGAGATTGTCCTGCGCTTTCCAAATTGGACAGATTCCTGGTGAGCATCGTGTCATTTCTGATCATGTGCCTATTTGCCTTGACACAAAGTGTCATAATTGGGGTATTGTTCCTTTTCGATTCGAAAAAATGTGGTTCGAAAAAAAAATCCTATTTAAAAAAGGGTTAATTACAGTTTGCCCCCCGGAACTATGCATTGGTATCACTTTGCCCCCCTGAAGTTTCAAATTTAACAGTTACCTCCCCTGAACTTTAATTTTGTAACACTTTGCCCCTCTTGAACTTCAAAAACTCATTATTTAACACACATTCGACGTTTTTTTCCATATTTTTTTGTTGTATCCCTAATACAATCCTAAAGTTATATTTACGTGAAAGTTTGGATCGAAACGGAGGTCGGATATGGTTGGAATTTGGGTCGGATTGAGCAATTTAGGAAAAAAACGTCGAATGTGTGTTAAATAATGAGTTTTTGAAGTTCAAGGGGGGGTAAAGTGTTTACAAAATTAAATTTCAAGGGAGATAACTGTTAACTTTGAAACTTCAGGAGGGCAAAGTGATACCAAGACATAGTTCATGGGGGCAAACTGTAATTAACCCTTAAAAAAATTGAGTGGTAGTGGAAATTGGTGCCCCCAAAAAAGAATAAAATGGTGACCTTGACCCTCAAGTCAAAAGAAGTTAAATCAGAATTTGGAACAAAGAAGAATTCAGGAATGTTAATGCCAATAAGGATAAGATCCTTAAGGAGTTTCATTTGTTAAATGTTTTGGAAGAGGAACAATCGCTTTCTGAGGATCAAAAAATTAGTCGTGAGAAATTAAAAATTGATTGGGAACAGATGCTGAAAAATGAAGAATTGTTTTGGAAGCAACAATCTGGAGTTAAATGGTTAGAAGGAGACAAAAATACAATTTTTCCACGCAAATGCAAATGGTCGAAAACGTTTCAATAACATTCGTAAATTACAAACTGATTCAGGGGTTGTGTCGGATAAAGAGGGTCTCTGTCAAGAGATGATTGGTTTTTTTCAAAAACCTCTTTGAGAAGAGGACTTAATCGTTCCTGTGGGCCACTAATGTTAATTATAAATCTCTTACTGAGGAGGATCGCATGACTCTTGAGGTTGAAATAACAAAACAAGAAATCAAGGACACTGTTTTTAAAATGCGACCAGATGGTGGCAATGGACCTGACAATTTTCCTATTATGTTTTACCAAAAGTGTTGGGGAATTGTGGTCCCAGAGGTTGAGGGTTTTATTAAGGACTGTTTTGATAGTCTTGATCTGTCCCTGGTCAACTCAACTTTCATCTCCCTAATTCCAAAATCGGCCAGGGCGATCACCATGAATGACTGGACCTATTAGTCTTCTCAATTGTTGTCTTAATTTTTTTTCCACAATACTGTCGGTAAGGCTCAAATCAGTTCTACCCAAACTATCTTCGTTCTACTAGTCTGCGTTTGTCAAGGATAGACTAATTACTGATGGTTTCCTAATCGCTTAAGAATGTGTGGAGGCTAGATTACGATCTAAAAATCTGGATTACTGTTTAAATTAGATCTAGCAAAAACATATGATTGTGTGGATTGAGAGGTTTTTGACAAAGTGATGCAACTTATGAACTTTGGAAATAAATGACGGGGGTAGATTAATGCTATTGTGTCTACTGCCAAATTCTCAATCCTAGCAAATAGTTCACCCTGTGGTTTTTTTAAGAGTTCAAGAGGGATTAGACAAGGGGACCCAATTTCTCCACTATTTTTTACTCTTTTCGGAGAAATCCTTGGGGGATGGTAGAGGTACTCAAACAACATAAAATGTGGGAAGGATTTAAGGTGGGTAGAAGCGGGGAGGAAGTCCATTTCCTTCAATATGTGAATGATTATTGTTTTGTAACGGGGATAAGGAATAAATCATAACTTTATTTTGCCTAATTACGATCTTTGAGTGGGTGTCAGGACTATCTGTTAACTGGAATAAATCTCCTGTGATGACATAAATATGGGTGATGAAGAAATATCCGATCGAGCAAAAATGCTTGGGCGTAAAGTTGAAACTTTCCCATGTAAATACCTAGGGCTTCTTTTGTCACCAAAAAAAAATCGCAAACAAGATTGCGATCCGATTTTGGAGAGAATGGATCTTAGACTTGCATGCAGGAAAGGAAATTTTTTGTTGACGGTAATCCAATCCGTTTTGACTAATTTACCAATATATTTTATGTCAATCTTTGTGGTCCCATCAAGTGACAAATAAAATAAGTAGTCAACAAAGGAAATTCCTCTGGAAAGGAGGAAAATGTGAGAAAAACACAGGTTACCCTCTTGTCCCTTGGAAGATTGTGTCAACCAAAATCGAGGGGACACATGGGTATTCAAGATATTAAGTCTTAACCAAGCTTTGTTGGGTAAATGGGTGTGGAGATTGTCTTGTCCGCCTGACCCAGATCCACCTTTGTGGAATCATTTAATCAGTGATAAATACTACCGTGACTCTTCTGAATGGTTCCCTACTCATATCAAAACTATTAAAGGTCTATGGAATGATGTTCTTGAAGGGGAGGATGTGGTACAACTGGGAATGAGGTGTGGTGTAGGAAATACGGAGGTTATTAGGTTCTGGTTAGATAGATGAGTGGGTCAGTCGTCACTTATTGTAATTTTCCCCCTACCCTATAGGTTAACGGTGGATAAAGATGTGTGGGTTGTTGATCAATTTACATGGTAGGATTCGTCACCAACTTGGAATTTAGCTTTCTCCTGATCCTTCACAGATCGAGAATCCTCTCAATTTTGTTCTCTTTTGGACTTCTTAAATTCGTGCTCTATCTCCATTACTGTTGCCAACTCTCTTATTTGGAAGTTCCGATCTAATCTTTCTTTCTCAGTCAAATCCCTATATCATATTCTTCTTGCCCTAGGACCATACTTAGACCTCGTATCGTTGATTTAGAACAAGAATGCGTTGCCGAAAATTTGTGTCTTTGCTTGTTGATTTTTCATGGTAAGACTTTGACGGAGGGCGCCCTGAAACCTCGGGGATGGTACTTGGCTAGTCGATGCCCACTTTGTCTGGAGGAAGAGGAGCATAATGATCACATTTTCAGAAACTGTGAGGTTACCAGAGCTAAGTTAGATAAGCTTGCGTCTAAGCTTGGTAAGGGTATGGCTGATGTGGGTGATGATTTCAGAGAATTTTGGTTTACGTGGACCTCGTACATTCCTAGTAGCCCTGTTAGGATGGCTGGAAATCTTGGCCCTCTTGCCTTATGGTGGAATATTTGGGTCGCACGTAATAGACTACGATTTGATAACAAGAGAATCGTAATTGGGGAGATCTGGTAAAAGACTGTTCGAGATGTCTACCTGTGGCTACAAACTTCGGGGAGTACAACGGATTTTCTGTTTTAGAATAATATCTTGTTGGGGTTTATTGCGATTTTTCTTGTTCCCTATATTTCCCCACATCTTGTGGGTTTATTTGACATTTTACCTATGCTTTTGGCTGTGACGGGGTACTGTTCCCGTCTTTTTGTTTTTCTTTTCGTCTCCCTGTTTTTGTTTTAGATTTATCACCTCTTGTGTTCTTTTTATTAAACTCTATCAATGATAAAAAGAAAAAGAAAAAGAGACATTGTTTGTGCTAGAGAAAATGTCTAAAAATGAATTCTCGAAGCCAACAAGAAAACAATGGAAAGTGTAGCTAACAAATTCCCACCCCCCCCCCCCCCCCCCCCTTTGACTAAGTTTTTGTTGTTTGTGACTGTTATTAGAATATGTTGAAAAATATAAAAATTAATTATTTGATTGATATATGATTATGAACAAGATAATGTTAAGTTTAAGATAAGTTGTAATGAGTATTTTCTGATGTATTTGTATAATCTTGTTGTATATTACTATGAATATTTATAAATAATATAATGTAATTTGTGTTTTTATTATTAAAAAACAGTTTCAGTGTTTTTGTCATTAAAAGTTTTATGTCAATTATAATCAGCAAGTTATTTGATAGGTTTATACATGATTCTTAGTTTTCCTGCATTTTCCCTTTGTTTTTTGGGGCATGAGAAATAGAGGGAAAAGATTCCTATATACTTAGCATTGCAAAGGGAAACAAAGGGTAAATAATTTTCTTTTTTAGACCTACAAACAATTGAAAAAATATGGTCCAACCGTCAAAGGGAAATTGTCGTTTTCCCTCATCTTCCCTATGCACAAACCCCCTTTAGTGGCTTATTGGGTGGTGGTTGAGCGATGCAGAGTTGAATAACACTGAGGTTGGGCGCCTCAAGAGTGTTTGGCGACAGTTTGAGACGTGATTTGTGATTTTTCTCTCTTGTGAGGCTTTGTAGCGTGTGCTTTCGGCGGGGTAGCCTTTTGGAGAGGGTAACCTAATCTCTTTGTAGGCCCATGTGTGTCGTTTGGCTACCTAATCTCTTTGTACAATTTTTCCTCTTTATTTATATAGTTAAATCTATGAAAAACATTTTTGGTCACAAAGCGGGGTGCGTTTGAAACTTAGTTTCAGATGAGGATTTTGGAATCAAATCAAAGTAGAAGAGAAACAAGTTGTTATTTACCTTTCCTCAATTATGTTTTACCATTTCATGTGTGTTTTTGATTGGGTTATGTTGTGATTGGTAAATGAGTATCTTTTTGTGTTTCAGCACTTCTGGTGTACATTTCTTTGCTAGAGCAGCAAGGGAAATATTCTGATGCTTTGGAAATTATTTCTGGGAATTTAGGATCCCTTATTGCTATGGAAGTTGATAAGTTGCGTTTACAGGTACTATGTGGTTTACTTTTTATGCAACTATTCTTGGTTTAGGTAGGTTAACCTTTTGCACTGCTGTTTTACATAAAGTCTTTTTTGGGTATAATTATGATTCCATAGTTACAAGAATAAAGCCTTTAATCCCATACTAACAAGGTTTCCATAGTTAAAAGAAATTAAATTACAAAATAAAAATCATCAAACAAGGAGAGAGAGAATCATAACCCACGTACGTTAGCTGAAAAAGCAATAGGTAGAATATAAAGTGCACTACAAAGAAAAGAAAAGTAGAGCTTCAAAAAACTAATGGCCAACAACCAACACGTTAAGCCAATAGCTTAATTCTCCAATCACTAATAAAAAATAAAATTAAAATTGTCCAATCAACCAATAACACTAGTGAAACATGAATTGATTGAACCATCACAATACTGAACACCATTGTAAATGTCATCCTATTGCTGTCTGCCTATTTTCCAAATAGGAAGATTGGAAGCAAATACCAGATTTGAGCAATCGTTGGTTTCCATGGCACCACCACTCCCAAAGGTGCTTTGAAATTAAGAATCTTTTCTATGAATAAGATCTTAAAAAAAGTTCCCTGGTTGCAGGGCTGTCTCACCCAGCAACAAAGCAATGCCCTTGCCAACAATGATCTTGTCAGGCCCAAGATTGGACGCAGTAAAATGTTTAAAGGGTGGGTTAATGGGAGAAATCTTCACCCTGTCAAAACTTCCTACAGTCATTCTTGTCAAGAGTTTGAAAACGGAAGTGAGGGCATATATATAAATAAAAAGAGGGTAACAACATTTTGTGGAGAAAAATGATGAAAAGAGATGACTTGTTGTAAACCAGACCTAGGGAATATGTTTGAGATTTAAAACCCTTGGGAGGGTGGCTTGTGACAAGTCAAACATAGGGATTTGTTTGAGACTTTAAAATTCAACAACATCACCATCAACATAACCCCAAATGCCTCAGAAGAGGCTCCCGCCTAAGCGAGGTAGGGGGGGGGGGGGGGTCGGATGTACGCAACCCTACCACTGTAAAACAGTGAGGTTGTTTCCAATTGACCCAAATGATGCAAATGTAACTGACTATCTGCGATTCCACAATAAAAGAAATGCAGATCGTTTAAAATTCAAGCTAGACATTAAAATTAAGCCAAAGTTCGGAGGGTAAATTATCCAGAAATGTATAGTAGAAGTGATTTTTTGCCATCACTTCCTTGATTTCTGCAAGTTCCTGTGTCAATGTTGTGATTTCGCACTATGGGCTTTCTTGTCAACCATAGTTTGGGTTTGACATACAATGGACTATTGGACCCACACTTTGGGTAGGTGTCGGAAGTAAAATTGTATTAAAATAACAAAAAACTGTACATCAAAGCTGTCCGGTTAGGGAGGCCCAAACAGGAAAAATGGAAAACAAAAAACAACTTCAAGGGAAACAAAGCAAAACTACGTCAGTGTCAAACCGTCCAAGCCCTAAAAAATGATCAAATCTGGGCTCGTCCATCGAACCATTTCCTCTACACCAGAAAACAACAAGCTTACAGCCTGCGTCCAAACCTGTTGTACTTTTTTAGTTTTTAGCTTTCTTTGACTTTTCTTTTCTAAAAGGGTTGGACAATTGTCACTTGTCGAACACACTATGAGGCTCACCTTTTAAAAGTTGATACATGTTAGTGATTGTAATATGGGTCACGGTTGCTTTTGTGTCATCCTTTTGCAGCCTGATCTACATGAGCCCCAAACCCAAACCATATTTATATTTTTCTTTCATGGGGTAAAATGACTTGTCTTTTCATGATTTTGTTATGTGTCCATTATAAAATTGTATTGTTTTGCAAAAAGTAAGAAGATGAGTATTGAATCGGATCGAAGACATAAAAAGAAGAGGTAAACCACGATTGACTTGGGAGGAAGCGGTCAAAAGAGATTTAAAAGATTGGAATGTTTCTCGGGAATTTGCATTGGATAGAAACGCGTGGAAGAAGGCGATTCACGTACCTGAACCGTGACTCCTTAGAGTTTCATTTCTAGTCTACCCCAACTAGTTTGGGATAAAATGCTTTGTTGTTGCAAAAAGTAACAGTTTTGGTATTTATTATTTATTTGATTTTCTTCCCTTGTTCGACTTCAAGTTGACAGGGAAGACTTCTCTGTCGTGCAGGTGACTATGCTGCCGCTGCAGATATTTACGAAAAAGTACTTGAATCATGGTAAATGGATCCTTGCTTATGTTTTGGGTATTTTACGGTCTAAAAGAAATAGTGCAATTGTTATCATCTAAATCTAGTTAGTGTCATTCTTCTTTTGGTATGTGGAGATGAATCATGGTATATGTGAACCCTTGCTCGGATTTAGGCTTCCTTTGGCCTAGTAGCGTACAAAAAATCTTCTTCATTGTTACCTAAATCTGCTTGTTATTTTTCTGTTGGTATCAAGAGGTAACTTGCATTATCATACTTTTTTTGCTTTGAAGCGATTTCAGGAAGTTAAAATAACTTATCTGTTAAGGGAAGGTATGCTACACAAGACACATCGATCGATGTAATAGTGACACATTTTAATTTGAGGAGTTGGCTTTAAGATTTATATAAGACAAAAGCGTCTTCCATATGATTGTCTTCAGGGCTGACCTCGTTTCATAAATTAACTTTCTTTCCGTCAAAACTTTAACTTTACGTCTCATAAATTTGAAATTCACATTGTTAGGTTCTTCTAAGTTGACAGCCCACCTCGTTTTGTGGTGTTTACGTAGACGAGACTTTGCAGCCAAGATACAACCCTTGGCTTGGTGGGCAATATGTTAGAAGTCAACTCATGGGCGACCAATAGCTACAAGCTGGCATCTATAAAGCAGTTCTGCATTGTTTTGAATGGGATAATTCAATACACTTGATTATCGTCGAAACCTTGTAAAACATTAGAAGCTCCTATGAGTATTATCTTCTCAAAGACAAAGATATAGATCCGTTGGTAGGAGGACCCCCATGAGAAACATCTGCATCTGAGTAATAAAACTACATCTTTCTGTACCAGTTAGATAAAAGAATTTGCTAATGCCTATTTAAGTGGCAGTCAACTGCAGCACCAGCAACCCGTGTCAATACGGTGGAATGCTGGTTATTCGCTGAGAGTTGGTTTCTCTGTTTTCCTCTTTTGGTTCACATCTTGAGTTCCTTAAAGTCTAAAAATTGGGGGAAATTTTGTTAATTTTTACAGTCATGTATGCACTCAAATATATTCACAGAAGCATAATACATCCTTTTTGGTATTTCGATAAGCTGTTTGTTGTCTACTATAAATAGTTTTCTTCCATTTGTCAGCCCTGATGATTGGGATTCATTCATCCATTACCTGGACTGCTTGCTTGAGGTGGACATCTATTGGCCTGGTTGCCTTAGCAGCTTGCAAATTCCTTCATCAGAAGATTTGAAGACCTTCAGATGGCCTCACTGTTCCGTTGAGATGGTAGTCCTTATCGTCTTTATGTGTTGTCATGCTAGTCCAAGCGTAAATTAATTTTGGTTCATCACCACTAGAAATTTTGCTTGCTCTGTCTGAATTCAACTTTAACTTGGCAGCATGATTTTGGCACCAACTAAAGGCCTGATGTGGAGTTGGCAACCTAAAAATAGTAGTTTTAACCCTTCCCCCCTCTGTTTTTTTATGCTGCTCATTGCGGTCCTTTATGCTGTAACATGGCTTGCTGATCTTGACATGTATATTCTTTTGTCTTGCTTTATTTGCAGTGCATTTTTGCTGCTTCAAAAAAGTAAAATAGTTGTTTTCTTTATTATGTGCTTACTCCAATTCTTAGTCAGGGCCACTGTTGTCATGTTTTTCATCGTACCCGTCCATTTAGATTTTTTTGCTTTCTTTATTATGATTTTAACGTTTTTGATGGGAACATAAAGTCATAAACAATGGAAATGAAGCCAATATAATGAGGGGAGTGAGTAAGCTGAAACGAGTTTGGGAAACCTCATTGTTCTACTAGTTCACCTCATACAGACACTCCAATGGTTTTTTGTACATGACTAACATTTTGTGTTTATGATAAGAGACCACCTTGAACATCTCTTTTTCCCCAAAAAAATGCAGTTTGCTTCTCGTATGTCACGTGCATCAGCATTCGTGAAGGATTTGCAATCTAAGGTAGAAGGCGAAGTTGTAAGGTGCCCCTATTTAGCAGATGTGGAAATTGAAAAACGTCGTCGAATTAAAGGTGAAGTGGGTGGTGACGAACTAGTGGAAACTCTTTTTAAGTACTTCTGCAGGTTGGTCTAACTTTTGATTTTATCTCCTTGCCTTTGTTTTCTCAATGTAATTCTTCCTTATGGACCTGTTCAGTAGTGTCCTTTAAGCATGTCGTGAACTCCTTGGCTTGTTCTCTGGTGGAACGGTTGTTAAACAACAAAAGTATAATCTCTCTCTCCCCCCTTCTCTCTCCTCCCTCTCTCTCTCCTCCCTTATTTTTGCGTAGTCTACATTTAGGGAGTGTGGTTCTATAAGGATTTTGTTCTCTTAACTTACTGTCTTATGTAGTTTTGAGGCAGGTCCAGTTCTTTTGTTTTTGAGTTCCCTTGTTTACTGACGAACTTTCAGTTTAATTTTCTGGACTAAGTTTAACTCAACAATCTAAGTCCTCTTGCTTTCTAAATTTCAGGTATAATTGGATAGGCTATAATAGAAACTCATCATTTAACAATTGAAACTAAACAAGAATCACTATCCGTCACTGGGCTTGCCTCCTTCCATGATGTATTGTAGGTAAGACTGTAAAATACATTTAAACATTGGTAAAATAAGAGTTCTGTTGGTTAAGAGTGAAAATCCCACTCAAGAAATATAGTTGTTTCCAGTGTTCACCACCTCGTTGCTAAGTGGTTCTGAAGAGGTAGTTGGCCAACAAAAAATAGCAGTTTTCCACTGCAACTCTCACAATTGTATTTTTTTAAATAATTGCTTGTCTGGATGATTCAGGTTCAGCCACATGTCTTCTTTTGCTTCTGACGTAGAAGACTTCCTGTGTATTCTTGATCAGCATGAGAAAATGGAGCTCTTAGAAAGATGCGAGAAATTACCTGTGTCTTGCTTTAATACACCAACAAAAAATGTAGGACATGCTATAACAGTTTTCAAACTCCAAGATATGCTTGGTGCATTATCCAGGCTCCCCCCTGCAGGTTAAACAGTTAATTGTTTTAGTAAGGGTTTTTTCATTGAAATATTTTCTTATGGTTACTTTTATTTTACATATATCATGCAGAAATCTTGTGCTATTCTGTAGTTTGTCTCCACAGAGTGTTATCCAGCATTAGGCATTGTTTTGCTCTATACAAGGCCTAAAGTATTATTGTAGCTAATAAAGTGTACTTTTCGTATGTTAAGAACATTTATTTCTTTTTGGAAATTCTAAGTCAGTTGTTTTAAAATATTGAAGCAGTTAGGTTGTTGGTTAAACAATTGCTTTTCTGATACAAGTCTCTTGACAAACTTGAAATCACTTGCCCATTCTTTCGTTTTTAATTGGTAAAATTAAATTGAGCTAATGAAGAGAGATGTATAAAGTATACTAGTTAGGCCCATGTTTTTCTGTGCTTAAGTCACATTAGCAACGATAGCAAAGAGAAATTTATAAAAGTATACGCACATAAAATTATTCTGACAAATAAACAAGCGCTTATATCAGAAGCTATTGTTTCTATTCATGGTGGCACTGAGGTGGTATATGTATAGAAACAAAGTTGTCTTTCAGTATAAGGAATCTCGGGCACGCAGGAGTCATTTTTTAATCACTAATAGATATGAAAGAGACACAAGGTCAGAAGAGGAAGATAAAAACAAAGAGAAGACCAAAGGATAGTCTCCCAAAAACAAAAAAAGCAAAACAAAACCACAGTGCAAGCATGGGGAGAGGCCAAAAGACCAAGAGATGGACTTACGACCCCAAAAAAAACACAAAACAGGTTAGCAGCCTAAAAATTCAGCCTTCAATCCAACATCAGACAACCATCAGGCATATCAGAATCTTTAACCAGAATTCTAACAAGCTGGTGTATATAATTGGCTGGTCTGAAATGCTTGAATGCCTAGAGCACCACAGGATCCATAGATTGCGGTTGGTGAAAGGTTAAGGATGCAGTAAGAAAATCCACGGATGCCATTGTAGTATGGTTTGCAGCTAGTAGGAGTGCCTGATCTGGTGTCAAATATGAAAGGTTATGTGGGAGTGTGACCATCTCCATTTTTGTTCATTCTCTTTGTTCAACTTTGTTGTCCTTTAGATTTTGTGTCCTCTCTTTAGTGTGTGTGTGTGTGTGGAGAGCTACACAGTTATTCGTTGTTGAACCTATAACATTACAACAAACTGTTACCAATTCTACGTTTTTGGCGTAAATAGGAATGTGTACAATTGGAGTGATTGCAGTTTATCTATACGAGTTCAAAATTTGACCAAGGGACATTAATGTTTCCTTGTTCATCTTATTGGAACATTCAGATACCTGTCTCATATCATGTGGTTGTGATTTGTGCCAACATAGATCATTCAACTCTCACTTCATATTGTGAACTATGATATGTGATTTGACTACTTTTTTTTAAAAAAATGTTTGCCACCTTGTTACTATGCACATATAGTGAGTCACATCTGTGTGAGGCTTGATGATACATTTCTTTTGCAGAACTTAGAAAAACAGCTGTAAAAATGCTGGAGTTATATGTTAAGAACCTTGCCCTTTCAAAAGATCTTGATCCACAAGAAAACATACACGGTGAAGAGCTTCTTTCAATGACATGTAATGTTCTTGTTCAGGTATGGATAACACTTAACACAACATATATGTGGGGCATTTTATTTAGTATTGGGTTATCTTTCAATTGCAGTGAATTACCCTTTTTCTATATAATTTGGTTTTCAACTGTTTCTAAAAGATAAATTCGATATTTCATAGCACTGCTTTGATATGTCGTCAAACACCTTACGCACGAGGACACAAATTGATAAATATCTAAGTTAGTTTATCTTGATCAAGTTGAAGTGCTTAACTTATTAACACGTGATGGCGCTTCAATTTCGACCTCAACCTTCAATATGTTGTAACTTATACTTCAATAATACTTTATCGCACTCTAATGTGTCAAAATTATTTTTGTTTACCTTTCAATATTTAATGTAGTTATTTTGGCGCACAAATTGCTTCGGTTATTTGCTGGAGGCTATTCTGATTTTGGAGTTTGGCTTGAAAATTCGAAGGTTAGAGCCTTTGTTCTCTATGTCTAATTGATTTAGGGATGAAGAATTCCTTCCGGTTTTCTGTTTTTTCTTTAATTCTGATGCTTTGTTGACTGCTGAATTGTCAAGGGAGATTCATTATTTATTGTGAATGTCTAGTTTTGAACTTAATAATGCATGATGTTTTGGATTTTATTTGAGGTATATATTCTTTGCTTCATCTTTGAGTTAAAGATTCAAATGTTTATGATTCTCAAGAGTAAAAAAAACTTCTTAAATACAATTTTAATCACATGCAAGGTAAATTTGTGAGTTTGTTTTATACCACTGAACTAAAGATGTTATTTTTCAAATAAAGTAATACTGATTCATTTGCATCGTCATGGGCACTTAGTTACTTGTAAAAGCAGTTCAAGTTACAGAAACATGATGTTAACTGAAAAATATATCTTAAGTTGGAGTCCTTGGGATTTAGTGCAAGTTGTTTTAGCAAGGTTCTTTTATTGTTTATGACCCAAGTATTTTTTTATGAGACAAACACAAGCTATTCGGCATCTCATAATGTTATATCTAGTGGCTAATATACTTATAAACGTAAGACCTTAGTTGGTCAGAGATTCTTTAGGTGCTGCACTAATTTTTTGGTGCTTGTGGATCCATGGTTCGTTCTACCCTTTTTTGTGGGATCTCATGGCACCTAGTAGTCTATGTACTGTCCAACCAGGAGGAGAAGGGACTTGTGTTTCCCCTTTCCCCAATCATGTCCTTATTAGGTCCCTTGGTGTCTATTGAATGGTTGAATTGAATCTTCCTATGTCCAGAAGAAATGGCATCTGAAATTTCCAAATGTTAAAGATGGAAGATCAGATCATGCGCTACTGCTCCATCATGTTAATAGTTGTAGCTCAACGCAAGCTAAATTTGCAAATGGAATGATATTTCTAATTCGTATTTTCCATTTACTTTATTTCAATAATCTAATTACCTTAATAAAATTGTGCATTCACAATTTGATATACTTGTAAACTTTTTGTAAATCAATCTTATTGTATTTACATCAAGTTTTTGATACACAATGGTAACAGATGCTTAGGTATTTACGCTTATCTATTATGTAAATATATGTTATTATTTGATCATTCATATATGTAATTGGTATATACGATAAAATATATATTGGTAACTGATATAAGACTGGTGTCTCTTTTACTTGTAAAGGAATCCATTGAGATCTTCAAACTCTCACTTATAGCTTGGGTTCCCTTATTTCGCAGGCAAGATCTAATATAGTGGGTTTTAAGAACCCCAAGCTTATACATTGAGGATCCATGAAAATGCAATTAATAGCAGAATTTAATATTTAAGTTTGAATGCATTTCTATGTCATGCAATTCTACCTGCTAGTTCTGATATTTCTGTCTCTTCTGAACATTCCATCTGTAATGACAATTCATGAATTATATCATATCCTGCATGGTTCTGATACGATTGGTATAACTATAACATGGTTACACAGGTGTCTTTCGTGTTTTTACAGGTTCACATGGCAATATAAGATTCTATTGGTGCACTTGTACTCTCATTTGGGGGCCATTTCGTTGGCATTACAATGGTAAGCATTACAATTTTTGTTTGGCATCATGTAAATGTTTAAATGTCATCGAATTAGATTCACTTCAAGTGCACACTGTTGCATATGTCGCAAACTTCAGTGTATAGCTTATGTGGCCATGGCATAGGAGGCATATTTGTGACACAGGGTGGCACACTTAGCGTAATCATTTTTTTAATTAATTTTTAATTTTTTCATATTATGTTTTTTAGTTAGTTTAGTAGTACATTATCAATATTTATTGGCCCAGGCTACTCTGTACGACTTGTAAGTCCACTAGTGTACAGCCTGCACAAACGGTGCAGATTGCATATTCCATAAGATATTGTATTTCACTTTTTCTTTATATTACATTATTACCCCTAATGGTGTGTCATTCTCTAAAGTACTTTATGTTCAGGTATAAAACAATGGATATAAAGAATATTCTTCTGGAGACAGTATCACACCACGTAGTGCCCCAGATGCTAAAATCACCTTTCTTATCAGATCTTTCAGATATTTTACATGAATATTTGAAGTTCATGAATGAATATACAAGGGAAGCTGCTGATCATACATTTCTAGCATGTCGACACCGTAACTACACAAAAGTAAAACCTTCATTCTATTTCAATCCGATTTAGGTTTCAATTGGTCTTATTTGAAATCAAGTATCTTTTCATTTTATACCATTCTGTCTTCGGTACAATTTCCCTAGCTTGTAAGTGGTGCTGTATAGAAGCCATTTAAGTTGGTGAATGCTGAGTTCTTGGTTTGTTACTATCATACTAACTTAGTCCCTTTTTCTTTTATTTCCATGAATGAAAGTATCTTTCTAACTGTACTCTTCCCCTTAACATTTTTTCTTGATCATTACACTTACCCTGTTTAATGTGGGAGCCTCTTTTGAGGTTTCGGGGTAATGTTGATTACACTTCCCCTTCACGTTGGTAATACATTTTCTATGATACCATGTTTCTGAAAATTCCTTTCACATATGTTGACTAACTATTGATAATTGGGACTCAAAGAAATTATACTCTTCTTTTATTGCAACTAATGTAGTCCCTTTTTAGTTAGCCACTTCCCGATCTTGTTGATAGTGCATCTACTGTGATGTGTGATCTTTTTTTTTTTGAGAATTGTTTTGGCATACTTCGACTGGCCTTTGATGGTTGAATGTTGTGACGGAAGAGTTTTCATTTTTCTATAAGCTTGTTCTAGAAGTTCATTTTGAAGGATGAAGATCAGAAATATACTATACATTAAGGAATCAGATTCCAATGATCCTATGCACTAAAGTGTGACATTCAATGAAGACACAATGAAGACAGAGAATTCGGATAGTTCGACTAATGGTTGGTTGGCCTACAAATGTGTGGAGCCTGATAGCTCATCGTGATGTGCATCCACAGAGTAGAGGTGGTGAAGGAAATGGCAGAGGTGTAGGAAGAAGGGAAGGCATTTTGTTTAAGAGTCGGGGTATTGGTCTTTCTTAATGAAATAATCGGATGGATTTTTATGGAGGGAACATAGTGTTACAATTTGAAAGCTAAGGGTGACGTTCTAGAGGTTGTATCTGCTGTTATGGGTACAATATATACTTGGTTGTTACTTGATTGGTTGAGTGACACATCCCATGTGTATTGGGTAGTTACTTTTAAAAAAAGGATGGGTGCAAAAACACGAGGTGTCACACTTACAACGTAGAAGCAGCCAAATATGGATTTTAACCATAACAATAGATCCAAAGAGGAAATTTTAGGGTTTTGAAGGTGAGGATTGAAAAGTGAAACCGACCTAGAATTGAAGAGGATTAATTGTAATTTACACTAGCTTTAGCTCAGGTAAGATTAAATTGGGAGGAGGTAGTCAAAATAGGCGAATTATATGCTGGTACCATGATTCTTGATGAGATCCATTCCTAGTTGGCCCAACAACATTCAAGGCTTAGTTGTTGCTGTCTTTGTTCGTAGATAGGTGAAAATTTTCAATTGATGCTGTGAAAATGTGTTGGGATAAAATTTTGTTCAAGCTTGGTGGGCTGTGAAATCAATCGATGTTAGATAATTTTGTGATTTTATGTTTGAACTAAAATCAAAACTATTTGAAGGAGAGGCTTGAGTTGTAGTTTGTAAATTTCTGTTTAATTGCATAACATCATTTATGTACGGGTGGTCTAATAAATGAAATTGAAGCAGCATGCCAGTAATTCTACGGGCACACAAACTGATAAAAAAGAATTACAGGCATACGGCAAAATGTTATGCAACAGAATCATTGTGTCGCACTGTATATTAGTGTTACACGTTAACTGGCATTATTTCTATGGTTGAGTTTACATCATAATTGCATTCAACAATTCTGTTTTTCAAAATATTAGATTTGTTATTGCTTCTTTGTGCAGTTAGGACCATTTCTCTGTATTTTGCTTTGTCTTAAGTTATTTCAAGCTTGCTGAAGAATTTATATATGGCTAAAAGGCAAACCATCATTGGTATATTTATTACGAATTTTTCCTGTTGTCTTTGTTCTTATTGAAATTTGACATCATTTTGTTCCACTAGATAATTGAGTTCGTTCAGTTTAAAGAAAGGCTGCAACATTCACATCAATATTTAAATGCAAAACTTGAAGCTTCTATCTTACAGCTGAAGAACAAAGCAAACAATCTTGAGCAAGTTGAGGTGCAGATTTTTAGTTAGGCTCGAAGAATCTTTTCTTGTACTTTTATAGTTTTCTTGTTAAAAAAGTGGCTAAACCTGTTTTCTCTTTCAGAACATTTTACAAACACCAGAAATGGGTAAACATGAGGTTAACCTATCAAATATCGATCATGAATCCTTAACGTTCAACCATGATCTTCGTTCACGACCTTGGTGGTCTCCTACTACAGATATAAATCATCTCCGAGGTAAAATCTGTGATATACTGTGCAATACACATGTTCTTCCTTATTTTTCAATATATAGAAGTTTTGTTTAGTATTTCGAACTTATTTAAACAGTTTCATTTATATTTTGCAGGTCCATTTAATGCCGATATTGCTTCTTCCTGCAATTTGTCTGTATGTGTTTTGAGCCTTTTCTTGTTTCCAATTAAGTTTTCCAAAGTGATGGACGTGCTTGCTTCTTTAGCAAGAAAGTACTTTTTCCAGCTAGTCATGTCTACTCAATTGGTACATGCGATTTTAGTAACATCCAGATTTTTTATTTACCATATAATGTTCAGAGTATCCAGAAACCAAATTAGGTACCTTGCACCCGTACACAAACACAGATAGGGTCAAGAACTAGTGAGCCCAAGACTCATTCTCTTTTGGGTGCCATTTTGTGTAAAATGTAACACAAGTTCAACCGTAATATGAATCATGGATAAGTAATGATGTGCATTGCTGTAATACAGAGATGAGAAACAAATTATGCAATTACTACCCTGGCATTGTTGTTGCCACTGTTGCATGGCATACTCTTGTTTTGCAAGGTTCTCATTTTACTTAGTGGGACAACCTGAAGTATTTTGTTATGTTTATGTTAAAAGAATTACCAGCAATGCTACAAAGAAGGCTGTTTAGCCAGCTGCAGCCATTCAACCGTGGAGGTGGATACACAAAAAAAAATTAAAAGAAAAATAGTATAAAAAGTTTATGGTAGATTTATGATTTGATTCATCCGTCGCTTCTTTCAACTGTTCATTATAGCCAAAAACGTACATATATGCTTCCAACTATACCTAAATAATGATCCAATTTATATAGCCATTTGTGTTATCAACTCATAGTGCGAGTTGTGGAGTCAAAATTGATCTCTGCATGTATGAATTTCATAGATGCAAAAAAAAAAATCAAAACATTATTTAATAGATGCAAAAAATTCAAAACATCATCAATACTGTTTTAACTTATTTGTGTAATCTTTCTTGGGAGAGATGGATTTTTCCTAATATCCTACTTTCAATTTGTTGCAGTCCCAACAGGATTTTGAGAGAGAGAAACAACATGTCTTGAAATCCATTGGTAAACGGTCCCTTTTGTCTCGAATAGTTTACCTCTCAGTCCAAGCTGCTACATCTTGTTTAACAGAAACAGTTGATATTAATGGTTCTGGTTCTCCATCTGATCCTGAGATTACCAGTGAATTGAGATTCCTTCTAGAAAAGTACTCAGCGAACCTTGGCCATCCTTTTGATGATGCAGTGGAGCTCATTCTTGACATTTCCGAAGGTCGCAGATCACCCAAGGTGCTGGGTTTTTGCTCATTCTTGTTTCATATTCGTTGGTGACTAGGTCTTTCCATTTGAACTAAAAATTCAATCTACAGATAGACAAAACTTAAAAGGCTCATATCGATAAGACCTTAACATGAATGTCTTAACAACTATAGTTGAAAATTGACCTTAAATTTTACACTGCTGTGTAACGTCAAATGCTTCAGCAATGGTTGACTCTGAGCGAATGAAGCTATTAAAACTGGCAGGTGCTGGAAATATTTTAAAAAGTTGTCCGTGACTGCAGTTATTTAACTGAAGAAATGATTGAAAGTTCAATCGTGGATTGTAATCCATTTCAGTGTTTTTAGCTGCATGACTTGTGAGGGTTGGTGACTGAACCAGTGCTCATTTAAAAAAATTCATGGTTCTTGTGCTGCTATTGAAGATGTCTAAACTGCTTAGGTGCACCGTGCAGGTGCTTATCGAGTGGGGTGAGATATGTCATTGTCGTGTATTATCTGTCAAGGTGGACTTATATTTACTAGCTCGAATGAGTGGACCCACTTATGTCTTCAAGGGTAAAACAGGTCGCTGTGCACAACTCAGAATCCCATATAGAATCTTGGTGTTAAGTGTATGAAATCTAACAACTCGTCGCAAAGGATATAATAAAACTGAATCTGGCATTATATAGTTATATATATTGTAATTTCTTGGTAATCTCCATATAAATATATAATTTTCTTTATTGGCTTTGCACAACAAATATATTTATTGGCTTATTGCTGACAATCTGCTACCGAACAGGATTTTGGATCCGACATGGTCTACTGGATGAATTTCGCCATCTTTTACAACTCATGGAACTTGTGTTCCAATCATCTGAAACAAGCAAAGGGAGTTGAGTCTAGTTCGTGGAATGTTGTTGATCAACTTGTTAAGAAATGTATTGGTGAGCAATTGTCGTCTGCAGAACCAATATTAGCTTGCCCTGGAAGTGGAAGCAATACTTCCTTGTTGGTACAACTTATCTCAGAATCATGTGCTTCGCACATTTTAGTGATACGGTCCTGTGTCAGATCCATGCTTCCGCCGCAAAAAAGGAAAAAGAAAGGTAATTCGACAAGTCAATGCAACCATCTGTTAACTAAGGCTTTACAAAACTCAGTTAACTCCATGCACAGTGCAATATCGGAAGTGATCAGATGGCTGGATGATCAGCTAAACAGGCCAGTTGATGAGACTCTGGATCTCCTTCTCGCTAAAGTACGGTCCGACCAGGAAGATGGCAATGGGAAGGTTCTCCAGATTTTGGAAGAAGTTTCTTCTGCGAATAACCATGACGTGGGTGATGGTATCTTGCAAGCTGTGCAGTCATGGAATTCTATTGATGTTATTAGAAAAGTAATTAATGGACAACGGACAACATTATCAGAGTTCCGTAAGATTTGCGACTCCAAGTTGAAGATATTGAAATCAATGAAACTTTGAAATACTTATGTGAGAAGTCACCCATGATATCTCCGAGCATTCCAAGATTTTTATCTTACTCGATGCTGGGAATTCCCTTTAGTTGTATTTATATTTAAACTCGCTGGGAAATGATTTGGCATTTTACTTATTTTTAAATCAAAGTTTTCTTTAAGAGTAATTATTCTTTTTGTATTTGTAACTTTTAATGTTTTGGTTGAAAAGGCTTCCAGTTTAGGTTTTGAATTGCAATTCTTGAAAATGTGCTACTGCGGGGAAATCCAGTTTTGCCGTATTTTGTACTGGTTGTTACATATGGTTTGTTTTGGGTTTGTGCAGACTTGTAACTCGTCGACACCACTTAAGTCACCGTAGCCTGGTAGCCAATGGTTATTTATTTTGTTTTTATAAGAAAAGTAACAAATTCCATCCGTCCTGTAAAGGTAATATCCAATACTAGTGTGGAGATGTACGTGCTTTCTCTCGAAAATTCCAAAAAGAAATCATTCAAAGAAAACGATATGGATATAAGTAGTGCATGAAGATTTTCATCAGAACATTCTTGACAATGTGTCGTCGCTAATATGTCCAAGCACGTAGTTACTGGCACAGCTTCTGACAAACACGTTTCAACAACAATTGCAACGTGTAGCTAGACTTCGGCTCCCAACAATATCGAACGTTAACGACCGTCCACCTACATACATATACACAACTCCACAGCATATAAACTTGCGAAGCATAGATTAGAATAGAATCATAGAAACACAACTCAGGAAGATGGCACAGGCAACAGGTTCTTTCCAACATGCAAACGCCTGGTGCTTCAAACTAGTGAGTGGTCAAACCATTCCCTCTGTTGGACTTGGCACATGGAGAACTGGTTCTCACGCAGCCGAGTCTGTCTCCACAGCCATACTTGAGGTGCACTTACTAATAATCCGTGCATTAAAACTATAAGGTGCTCTTTTGTTGTTGGCGAAATCAAATCAAAAGCTCTGCATATTCAATTGAATCACATCCCAGCATAACAGATTATGAAACATATATAAGAGGTTTGTGATTATAGTTTCACATGCCGGGATTTTGTTTTAATCAATCAATCTAGTTGGTTGGTCGTGATTTTATTTTTGTCCGGGGTTGCCACTAACAAGGAAATAATTAATTTGGTCATCTGTCTTTGCTAATTTAAAGCTTTTTTTTAAATCTTCAGGATTCATGTTACAATATTAATTTGCACTCGAAGTGTATCTATTTTGTGAAATTGTTATTTTGATCGTATCTCGGGATTGTTTTGATCATTGTAAGTACGTTTATGTTATTACCAGAAATTAAATTTGAAACGTACCAGTTACGATGAAATTATCCAACAGAAAGGAGGCAAAGTATGTCTTGGGATAAAGTATAGGCCTAACAATGAACGATTTTCAATTACATCCAACGTTGTATACCTAAGAAACATTAGTAGATTGTGTAAGACAATAACATGAGTTTATGGCAACATCTTTATTTGTATAGATTCTGATATCCCTATAAAAACTTAAGCATGACCTATAATTATTTATATTAGAAAAATAACTTGTGATATTAGTGAGAATTCAAGTAAAAATCCCAAAACTAATTAAGTTAGCGTGAAGAACCAGTACGAAGTTGTCACGACCTTCTCTATTTCTTGACCACCTCGCCTGGGCAGTTTCCGGTCGTCCGATTTTCTCTTTCAGTCATGTCAGTTTCTCTCTCCGCCACGTCAGCTCAAACCAATCTCCTAAATTTTTCTTAACCATACCCAGAAACAACTCAAACGTCATACATTCTCTCTCATCCACGTCATTATTCTAGGTAAAACACAAAAAATGTCAATTTTTTTTTAAATATAAACAAATAAAAAATATATTTTCATATTTTTTTTTGTAAACATTGTTGAAGTACTGATATAATTGATGTGCTAGTGAAATGTTTTGGTGTTATGAAAGAGAAGTCGATGCTAATGGCATAATGGACATAGAACTTTGTTGATTGAAAAATGTTTTACAAGGCTCGAATGTAATGACCTGCACGCATTTTCGTCTATGACGCTACTTGGACAATAGTCAACTTGCGATTCCCGGGGGTTAGTATGTGACCCCTACTTATAGAGTTGGTCATCCTACGTACCATACACATGTCCATGTCGAAAATTTAACCTAAGTTTTTTTTTCCCTAACAATCCATTTTCGAAAATAAAATTTCAACAACTAATTTTTCTTAGATGTATAATTTCGGGAATTCATCAATAGACTAAAAAAATCTTCCTTAGATTGTGTAACCTTCCCAGAATATCTTCGTAGATTTTTTCTTCCAACGTGTCAAAATGGTACTCAAACACACACACACATATATACATATATATTTATTTATTATATGCTCTAGGGTCTTTGTCTTGTTCAAAATATCTCCATGGACGAATATAAGAAAGTACATAATTTCAACAAAAGGTGTCTAATCCTTCATAATCAAAATTATCAATAAATATCTAATTTGGGCATTGTGGTTTGTTGAGCGAACATATCACTTGTAGAATGAAAAGTAATACACCTAGCAACGAATATTAAAATGTGATATCGCTAAAGTCATTCAACAAATTAATGTTTCTAGTATTGATTACAATGGAATTTATAAAGGAAAAATATTTTAGAAGTGGGTTCATATTTTACCATGTAGACAAAACTCTGAACTTATGTATGGGAATTTCCCATGTTTAATTTATTGTTATCTACACCTTAAAAAGAAGGTACATTATAGCATGACAACCTTATTCTACGGTCCATAACATGTTGTTTTGTCATATTTTGCAGATTCACTGGCCTTTCCACTTGAAAGAAGGAGCACAAAAACCTCCTAAAGGCCGGAGACATCCTCGAATTCGACATGGAAGGTATATGGACGGAGATGGAAAAACTAGTCAAGGATGGTTTAGTTCGAGACATTGGTGTTTGCAACTTCACCATCAAGAAGCTTGATAGGCTTCTTAAGTTTGCGCAAACGATGCCCTCTGTTTGCCAGGTATAAATTCATTGTATTCGGTTGCGAACACATATGTGTAAGATTTATAAAATATTCATTAATTTATTCAGTCGTTAAGATGGAAATGCATCCTGGATGGAGGAATGACAAGATGCTTGACTACTGCCAAACTAACATCCATGTGACTGTAAGACTACTCTTCTAGCTATTGTTCTGATTTCACGGTATAATATGTTTTTAGGTACAAGTATTCTTCCTTTGGAATGATTTCATGCAGGCATATTTCCCCTTGGGTTCCAAGGATGATAGGGATCTTGTGCATGATCCAACTATTATGAAGGTAAGACTGTGCTTCCTATATAATTTCATTTTCCTAGCATAGTTGGCTGGAATTAGAGATGTTATTACTCAATCGTCTTACAATTATTCATATATCTATATCGGAGTTAGGAACATAGTAATTAATTTGTTAATGTAAAGTTTAGACGAAAATGACGGTACATGCTAAGGAAATGAGGTTAGAATAGTCTCATGCATGTATTGCCATAAAGTGAAAGGGTGGTGTTTCAAATGTACTTACGCAACAAACTTATTTGTGGTGATATCGAGGGTTTATTGGCAACAACTTATATGGTCCGTAAATAAACATTGCAGGTTGCTGATAAGCTGAAGAAAACACCTGGTCAAGTTATGGTGAAATGGGGAGTTCAAAGGGGAACCAGCGTCATTCCAAAATCAGTTCATGCCGAGAGAATAAAAGAAAACATTCAAGTGTTTGGATAGGAGATACCAGAGGAGGACTTCAAGGTTCTGAGCGGCATTCCTGAACAGGTAAATTGCAATACTTAATTCTTAATTCCAGTCCAGTAATTATATAGGCTAGTGGATTATTGAATCATGTTTATAAGCATATGGGACCTTTACATCAGTACTACCATTTTGAACATATTATATCCATGTTCATTGATACCCACAAATTTCATCCGAGTCTGTTAAATATACCACGAACATAATTATTTCTTCTAATACTTTTCTTCTAATAATTCTAAATCGTAGGACGGTCCAGTATTTTTAATGATATCAAAATATTACTAGAAGTGAACATGTGTTCTTAGTGATAACAAATGGCAATAATATTAGTAGAAGGGAAATACGATAACATGTATGACCTACGTTCAATCAATGTAACAAAATGATGTGTTCATGGAAAAAAAAGAAGCTTAAATTTGGCATTGCATCAAATTGTACCGTATGAGACGACTCATATTCATGTCCTCCCTGTGTTTACTTTTGACAGAGAAGAGCGTTGTCTGGCAAAGAACTGTTCGTTAACGCAATTGAGGGGCCGTTTAAAAGCGTTGAAGATGTTTGGGATCACGAGGACGGGAAGCAAAAACTTCGGTTTAGTGTATCTTGGCACCAGGCCCGGCCCGAGCAGGGTGAGCTCCTGTTCCGGGTCTTATTTCGAGGGGGCCTCAAAGTCTCATTTTGAGGGGGTCTCAATTTTTTTTATTTACGTACATGGATTTGTTGGATTGCAAAGAATATTAGAAATAACGCATAGATAACACATAAACATTGATAAATTTGTCTCAAAGATTGTTAGGAAAACAAAAAAATTCAAGTAATATTGTAATAAGTTAGTGAAAATTTTATTATTTAAATAGGAGGACAATTTTTTTCAAATTTAAGAACCTCATTGTTGATTTTCACACAGACCTCGGATTCCTAAGAAGGCCCTGCTCGTGTATGTCCTATAATCTGTATGCGGTACAATGACACTGTATGTATGTAGTAATATGATGTGGCAACGAGACCTTAAGAAACTTAGAATAAAAGCTATTATATGGTTGCATTCTTGCGAAGATCGATAGAATATAGAGAAATGGGAAACCTTAAAAGCCGTAAACACGCCTGCAAGTTCTTAATATATGGTTGCATTCCTAGAGAAACTAAAACAATTTTAAAGCTCATATATGGACCAATGCATACTATTTTTATATTCATAAGAAAAAGACTTCCGTCGCTTCATAGTTTTGATATTTCTTATTGAAGCCTTAACTAAGGTTCGAGAATATGGATGCAATGTGGACGTCACGCGTCCACTCCTTTCAACCTGTCGTGATTTTTATAAAAAATTATTCGATTTTTTTTCTTCTGTCACGTGAACTTTTTACTTCACAATATTTATCTATAATTTTTTTCCATCTTTTCGATCATAATTTCATATAAAAAGATCATACTATCAAATCAATTTTTTCCCCACTGGATAAATAAATTTATCTGATATATATATATACATATACATATATATACATATGTACACATATATACATATGTATTACCAAGCTCTGGTAAGTCTAATGTTCATCTAATTTAGTTTAAGATCCTTACAATCTCACCATTGGATCTTATTTACGGTTAATCTCACATTTCATTAGCATAATTGGTTTTCTCTTAATCTACCTTACAATTTGAAATGAATGGTGGATATTGTGCGGACTTAAGTTTTCTAAATTAAGCTTGAGCTCACTAGAGAATTCCTACATGCATATAAATATATATATGAGTTTTTTGCTTCAGTACCGATCAAAACATTGTTAATTGGCGATATATCCATGGTTCAGAGAAAATTGGTCATGTATGTATCAAAAATAATGTAATTGACATCATACCTATCCGTTACAGTGGGTCTACATTCGTCTGACATCGTTTACATTTTCCGTGACGTCCTACTCTTTATCAACGAGTTTTTTTTTACTTCCGTACCGATCAATATATTGTTAATTGGTGATGTACCCATAGTTCGAAGAAAATTGACCCTGTACGTATCAAAAATAATGTAATTGACCTACATTCGTCTGACACCGATTATGTTTTCCATGACGTCCCGTGATTTATCAACCTTTGCCTCCTATCAACACCTTAAAACTCTAATTAGTATCCAGACCCGATGGTGCACCCAACCCGACCCCAATTGCAACTTAAAATCTCAACCCAGTGGTGAACCCAACCCGACCCCAATTGCAACTTAAAATCTCAACCCGGTGGTGCACCCAACCGAACCCTATTCTCCAGCAAAAAACTCGTTGCTAAATAACGGGACGTTACGGAAAACGTTAATGGTGACAAACGAATATGGGTCCTACCGTAACAGATGGGTATGTGGCCAATTACATTGTTTTTGATACGTACATGACCACTTTTTCCGAACCATGGGTACGGAAGCAATAAACCGATATATGTAGAAATTATAAAGTGAGTCATGTGCTAGTTTAGCTTAAGTGAGTCACCTAAACACCCACCATCCAAATTAAATCCAAAAAATGGATATGAGATCTTATTTTTACTCACAAAATGATAAAATTGGAAATCAATCTTTCACTCTCAAACCAAACCCACGTTTGTTAATTCTTTCCCACTTCACCCCATTACACCTCCGTCAAACCAAACCCACAATCCCTCTTGCCCACATTGTAGGATTTCGTGTCCCTATGTATGTGTATATTTAAAGAAATTTAATACAAACATACAAGATCGATTTCATATTTTCATTGATTTTATGTACATGTATTTGTTTATTCTAATATCATGCATTTCCACACATATTAAAATAAACAAATGATATAGGATCATACCCAAAGGTTCTCTAAAACATTTCAGAAGATCCGGAGTTCCATTGCTCGTCGAATCGCCCGCTGATTCGCCTCCAAGTGTTCACCAAACTCTAAACAAGATTAGAGAGAAATGAACTAGTCAATCAATCTCTAATTAAGATTAGAATCTAGCTAATAACCCCTCATTAATCTCATGAGATTTCTATCTCCAAAACTAAAAACTATTAAGAGATTTTCGTGGTGATTAAGGGAGAGATTAATGAGAGAGAATTTATGCATTAACATAAACAAATAGGATGAGTGGTCCTTTTATAGGCTCCCAAAATATCATTATCAAGAACTATTCTTTAGTCATGATCTCTTGCTTATTATCTCCTAAAATTTATCCCAAAATGCCACATAAGCATCCTAAAAAATGTTTGATCAAATCTGAAATTAGTCCAACCCATTCAGGCAAAAATCGTGTTGTTCGGTTAATCGAGAATTCTTCTCGGTTAACCGAACCATTCGGTTTTAACACACGTTCGGTTGACCGTAAGCTAGACGGTCGACCGAATATACATGAGAAAAATTCTCTGGAAAAATTCGAACGATCTGCGTCTTGCTCCGGTCGACCGTTGACACACCAAAATTTCTCCTAGTCGAATCTCATCGGACGACCGTGTTACCTTCGGTCTACCGAAAATATTCCAAGATAGCTCCTGGATATTTTCTCTCAGTTGACCGTTCACGCTCGGTTGACCGAACCCAATTGTCCAGACACTCTAGACAATTTCGGTTAACCAATTGTGTTTATCCGTTCCTCGTTCGGTTGACCGTTCCGGAGATACCTTGGTCGACCGAACCCTAAACAGTTTACCATGCTGACCCCGATTTTGCCTTTGTGAAATTTTGGATTTATATCCAACAAAATTTGATCTTTTGGGGTTTTTAGGAAATTCACATCTTATGTAATATATCATCCTATGTAATATTAAATTATTACACCCCAAAATATATACATCTCATATGAATTTATTAATGATTCTAATTATGTCAATTCTCATGACATATTGATTTTATTCATTCACCACATGTGTCCCTTTTTCACATGAAACCCGACACATCATATGAACTCAAAATTAAGTTTCTTGTTTTCCAGTTTTGTGGTGTGACCTATAGGAGGATCTAAACCAAATTGACAACGATATTAAACACTTAATATCTCAAACTATAAGCGGTATCTAACAACACATTATAGTTACCCAATTAGCATAGATGTCTTTGTTCCACTCGAACTAAACACGATCCATTTAGTGATGTAAGTGCACCACTTGTGTCCGTCCCTTGCCTCATGATATTAAGAATATATACAAATTCGAAATAGGTCACCTTTGTATTATATTCATTTCTTGATCTCTTTGAGTTAATTATAACTATGTAGTTTAACTCAAGTTACATTGTGCATATTATAATTTTGCTATATCAAGTGGCTCACTAATATCATCCCTCAATTAAAAGGAGCAATGATAATCGTTTGACTAACTATCTTTTCTAACACAAGTCATGTTCAACCAACTATTGCCTTTATCACTATACTCATTGATAGACAATAATCAAATTAAACACTTCTTGAGTGAAAAAATATAAGTCTCATATCATAGAATCCAAGACATAGTAAAACATTAATGACATGAAACACAATTCCATAATGTTTTACTTGTTAGGTCAATCAATATATAAAAGTAATATTTTCCTCTTTTATGTACTCGTGTCGTCAATTATTTGTAGATCTATAACAATCGATGACCAACACGACAATATTATCTCGGTAATTAATGTTCCATGTTAATAACCATGATTGTGAACAACTTTTGATTTATGTAAATCATTATCTTAGAGCTCTACAGTTAAGGACATTGCCTGTAATCCTTCTTGTCACCGTTTTTGCACTAGTCCCACCATCCAAATTGTCCCCTCCTGGGTCATATGGTTTACACATCACAGTGAGAATGAAGGCAATCGAAGTGGATCCACGTTCCTTGACTAGGGGTTTTTCTCGGGGCACCACGTAAAGGAACCCAATCTTGCAAGAGTTGAAGTATTGAGTCCGCGCCAACATTCCAAACTCCAAACCAAGGAGTCCTCAACATGAACTAATCATGTTCCCAACCATTTTCTTGTTCACATCAAATGTTATTCTCATAGGAAATTCTTCAAGCACCTTTGTTGAACCCACCCGAGCAACCTCTTCGTTGGAACCCGATAATGGTAAACCACAATTCGAACTACCGAACTTCATAATCTATGAATGTTCGCTGAGCACCTTACTTGCATATTCGTTTGTTATGTGGGTAACACTGAAATTACAATCCTTTGCTAGATTGATTGGCTTTAATGGTGGTGGCTTTGATTCGGACCACTGTTGGGGAAAAACATGGTCAATTTTCTGGGGTTAAGCGCCCCACACTTCAGAATACATTCCTTTCACGTGGGTAACTTTTCTCTATCCACATCATTGAAGACCCATCCACAAAGCCGTTGAGGCCTTCCATCGAACAAGGTTGGAGCGTACCTCTGCCCAAAGCATCGATGTGTCACACATCCAGGCTTAGCCTCGTCGCCAATGGTTCTATCAGTGGACTCATGTGAAAGGAATGTATTCTAAAAGTTTTACTTTTATATGTCGATTATTATGAATCGAATGTGCAAATATTTTGTTCCTTGATTATGGTATTCGTCTTTTGGAAGTGTTAAGGAAGATGCGCTTGATCCTTAACCGTAGAGCTCTAAAAGATAATGGTTTACATAAATCAAAAGTTATTCACAATCATGATAATTAACATGAAACATTAATCACCGAGATAAGATTGTCGTGTTGGTCATCGATTGTTGTAGCTCTACAAATAATTGACGACACGAGTATATAAAAGAGGAAAAGATTACTTGTATATATTGAATAGACCTAACAAGTAAAACATTATGGAATTGTGTTTCGTGTGATTAATGTTTTACTGTGTCTTGGATCCTAAGATATGAGACTTATATCCTTTCACTCAAGAAGTGGTTAATTTGATTATTGTCAAAAGCTATCAATGAGTGTAGTGATAAATGCAATAGTTGGTTGAACATGACTTGTGCTGGAAAAGATAGCTAGTCAAACGATTATCATTGCCCCTCTTAATTGAGTGATGATATTAGTGGGCCCCTTGATAAATCAAAATTATAATGTGCACAATGTGACTTGAGTTAAGTTACATAGTTAATTAGCTTAAAGAGATCAAGAAATTGATATAATACAAAGATGACACATTTCTACTTTGTATATATTCTTAATATCATGAGGCAAGGGACGGACACAAGTGGTGCACTTACGTCACTAAATGGATCGTGTTTTGGTTCGGGTGGAACAAAGACATCTATGCTAATTGGGTAACTATAATGTGTAGCTAGATACCGCTTATAGTTTGAGATATTAAGTATTTAATATCACTGCCAATTTGACTTAGATCCTCCTATAGATCACACCACAAAACTGGGAAACAAGAGGCTTGATTTTAAGTTCATATGATGTGTCGGGTTTCATGTGAAAATAGGACACATGTGGTGAATGAATAAAATCAATATCTCATGAGAATTGACATAATTAGAATCATAATAAATTCATATGAGGTGTATATATTATGGGGTATAATAATTTAATATTACATATGATAATATATTACATAAGATGTGAATTTGCTAAAAACCCAAAAGATCAAATTTTGTTGGAGATAAATCTAAAATTTGACAAAGGCAAAATCGGGGTCAAACACGGTGAACCGTTCAGGGTTCGGTCGACCGGGGTATCTTCGGATCGGTTAACCGAATGGGGAACGAGTAATCACAATTGGTGGACCGAAATTGTCTGGAGTGCCTGGACAATTGGGTTCGGTTAACCGAGAAGAGGTATTTTTGGTTGACCGAATGTGACACGGTCATCCGATGACTATGCTCCAGGAGAAATTTTGGTAGGTCAATGGTCGACCGAGTAAAAGACGTGGTTCGTCCGAATTTTTCCAGAGAATTTTTCTCGTGCGGATTCGGTCGACCGTCTAGCTCACGGTGCACTGAACACGTGTTAAAACCGAACGGTTCGGTCGACCGAATAATTCTCGGTCGACCGAACAATGCGATTTCTGCCTGAATTATTAAGAGATTAATTAGATCATGTATTAGATTGATTCTAGATTTAATTAAAACGTTTTAAGGGTGCTTATGTGGCAATTAGAGATTAATTTTAGGAGAGAATAAGTAAGAGATCATGACTAAAGAATAGGTCATGATAAGGATGTTTTGGGAGCCTATAAATAAGACCCCTCCTCCTACTAGCTAATTACACGCACATTTTGTATTACATGAATGCAAAAAATTCTTTCTCTCATTAATCTCTCATCTAATCACCACGAGAATCTCTTATTAATTTTGAGTTTAGGAGATAGAAATCTCAGGAGCTCAAAGAGGGTTTATTAGCTAGATTCTAAGCCTTATTAGAGATTGATTGACTAGCTCCTTTATCTCTAATCTTGTTTAGAGTTTGGTGAACACTCGGAGGCAAATCGGTGGACGATTCTACGGGCAACGCGACTCTGGATCTTCGAAAAGGTTTTAGAGAACCTTTTAGGTATGATCTCTATTTGTGATTTATTATAATAAATGTAGGGTTGCATGATATTAGAATAAACACAAAGTAATGTACATAAAATTGTTGAAAGTACGAAATCGATCATGTATGCATGTATAAAATTTTTGAAAATATATACATACATAGGGACACAAAATCCTACACCATGGACTCATTGCTCAAACCAAGAACACTCATGACCCTTACATCTCCTACCATGAGCAACATCGACCCGTGCATTCCATCGAACACCTCTGGGATCCTCTTTCTTGTAGTACCTGAAAGCTCTATTTTGTTGGAGTCCAACAACGTTGGCGAGAAAACGGCATTAACATCTCTATGTGGAAACGTTGGATTCACCACGACATCATCAACCCCCTTGAGCTCCATGGCTTCTAGCATGACGCCATTGTTGAGGTTCAAGATGCAATTCTCAAACAACTTTGTCGACATGTGAAGAGTCCTTGCTGGAGTTCACGAATTGAGTTGGAGTATCGTTCTGAACAACCTCCACTTCTACCTTATCTCTCACCACCTCGTGGTTGGCGTTGACGGGCTCTGGCATGGGCTAGAACATTGAATACTTTCTCAATGTTCCCGTATAATGCCCACGAGCAACATCTCCTCCACATGTCTTGCTGGTTGACCGAAAGTCGTCGTCTTCAGCGTGGGTTTTACCATTCAAGATTTGGACCACCTTGTGATTTTGAAACGATGGGATGGCCTTCTCTGCAAAATTTCCAAGAAAACAAGCATTCGACGTAATGGTTTCTTTACCACAATTTCTTGATGCATCACAACCTTTCATGGATGTGCATGCTCTTCGTGCATCATTGGGAGGCTAATGTCCAACAAACTTTGAATGAAGCGAAGGTCGTCGTGCAAGATCTCCTTTTCGAAGTGGGACGCACTCTCCATTCCTTTCTCTTTGCACTTTGTCGTTGCTATCTTTGGAAGTGTTCTCCCTTTCGGCCCCGAATCGAAAAGCCAAAGCTCGTATAAATTCCAACCATGTAGAAGCTTTTGAATGAGTGTGGTACCACGACCGAAACCATTCATACGCCTCCTCAACGAGATAATAACCCGCCATACGGACTTGATGGGATTTGCGTATTTGTTTGGAAGCAAAATACTCCATATTCAAGATCCAACATTCCACACTTTCGTTGCCGTAATAGTTGTAGGGGTTAATCTCATCTTTCAAGACTCTTCGAACTCAGTCTAAAGAAAGTGATTTCTTCATCGTAGTTGTGTCTAGAGGAGGCTCTGCTACCAATTGATAGTGCCCGATGGATCCTCTCCAGACGGAATCACAAATGCGATCACCAACTACGAACACGATATGATTAGTGCTCTTCGAGTGACACCAAACTCTTTACAAACACAATAACCCAAACTAAGATTTCATTATTCAAATTGATGATTATCTAAATACGATTGATGACCTATTTATAGGCTACAACAACCACTCCAACTCAACTAACTCTAACTATTAAAACTAACTCTAACTACCATGTGATCTATGTGACCTCAAAGCACCCAATCAAATTGTGCCACCTCATCAATCCACATCACTTGTACAAGACCAATTACAAATTGCAACATCACTTAAGTATTTTGACCGTTAACACTGTCGCTCACTGTTTGCTCCACCAGTACTCAAATCCTTGATTCGTCCTTGAATTAAACTACAAGAAGAGAATTAGAGCCCGACCGTAATGGCAAGTGAGAGCGAAGAAACCAAAGAAAAGAAAGAAGGCAAGAAAGGCCAATTTGTAGCAGCGGTGATTCGACACACCCTTTAGCTACAAGATTAGGATCACCTTGGATCAAAAAGAAAAGCACAAGAAGGCCGGAGGGTGTGATCTTTTGCTTGTTGTGGGCTGGTAAGGAAGTGATTTTCCTTTGAAAATTTTCTTCAAATCTAAAATTCAATGTTTCGGGGGCACGAGTTAACCAAAATTGCGAGCTGGTAAGGTAAAAATCGTTTAAACGCCCTAACTACGCAGACAGATATGGTTATGCATAAAAAAATAGTAACCATAAACAAGATGGGTATGAGTATAAATTTTTTAAACGTTTAACAATCGATACGATTAAAGGTACATTATTTCACCCGCTCATTTAAGCATTTAACCATAAATTTTTAATACGATACAGTTATATATAAATAATTTATTTATTTCTAATCAAAATTTCTAACTTCTACCTTGTGTTTTTAACCACTTCAAGGTTATTTATATGTGTGTATGTGTGTCATAATGTGGAACACTTGTGTGCTTTATGTCGTTTTTCTATGTTTGATTATTAATTTATGGAAGTTTGATATTAAATGTTATAAGAGTTACAAAGTTTAGCTAAATATTTATTTAATTAACAAAATTTTAACCGTCTCGTTTACCGAGTCTATTTATCTATTTTAGTATACATCAAGTTTTACCCATATAATTATTTATCCACCCAAAACTATTTATTTAAATAGGACGACGGTACAATTACCGATAGAGATAAGAATAAACTGGTTTAACCAAACCATAACCATATAATATATGGTTACGGTCTTAGGGATACCGGTAAACCATTAACTAAAAGTATTGTCCGTTCTCACATGCCCATTGTGAATACTGAGCATGATTTAATCTCTCATTATTATTATTTTTGAAGGAACTCTCTCGTTATGTTATTCTTGACCAAACCACGCTCTGTTCATGTGGTTTGCTCTTTTCTTTTTTTATTTTACTGTACTTGTGAATAGATTTCATTATCTTGTCTGTCAATTTCTCTACATATCATAATTATGATTGAATTTATTGCATTCGAATAGCAAATGATTCCAATGTCAAATTAGGTAATATAAAATAAACCCATCCAATATAGAGCTCAAGTTAGATACATCGCTCCACACTCAGTCTGTAAGACAATGCTTTTCCAAAATCTTACATCCTGAAATGCATGCTAACATAAATTTTTTAATAAATTGATATAGCTTCTGTCCAACATTCACCTTATGAAGTTGGAAAGGGGAGTGGTAAAAGAACAGACTTACTGAACCAGATTACACATACCAGGGTGATACAAACACCACAATGGCTGTATAGGCTCTGCATTTGCCCCTCGAGCCACCATCCGGTTGCGCCACTGGTTTAACCTATCAGTTGCCTCAGCATACCTTTTCTTGCCATTTCTATATCTGTTGCCTGACCATAATGATTCTGCCATAGCCGACGCCCTTGGCCACAAACGTGAGTCCAGCACGGTTGGATCCGCTTGCTCTGACCACAAGGCCACCTCGCCACCAAGAACTAGCTTTGCCTCTTCCTTAGTTAATCCGTACGTTATGTCATAGTCATAAATTCTTTGCCATGTCTTGAAGGGCCCGCACCATGATCCGCCATTTCCTCCAAGATAATTAAATGGTGGCAAGGATGGGTCATCGATCTGCTGATCGTACCTGAGATCAAAGAAAACTTTTCATTATCAAGCCATGTTTTCCTGAGCACATACCACAGCTAATTAGTGACTCGATATTCTCTGTAAGATTTGTGATTGAACAATTACATAACATAAACCATATGGAGTTAAAGTTGCATCTGAAATGTAATTCTTCATTTGGAAACAAACATAAACTCGAATAGGAGTTATGCATATAGTTAGGAACTTATGGTTCCAGTCCGACAGCTGGTACTACCATTGCATAACAGAAAAATAGACTAAAATCAAAATTCATTTATCACCTAACATTTAGAAATGAAATTTTAATTTCATTGTATTAGTAGATAGCCAACATACAATCAAAATAAAAGGAAATGCTTAGAAATATAGAACTTAAGCTAGGAAAGGCAAGAAATCTTCAAAAGATACTTTTGTGCCGTGCTGAAAAGGTTTCTGGAATACATGATAAGTGAATTCAATATCTATATTATGAAGGAACATGGTACAAGAAGATTACCTAACCAAAAGGATCTGTAGAATTATACACCTACCGACTACAAAGCTAAGATATATACAACTAAAAGTAAAGGAAATTTTGAACATTGTAGAAACTGTGAGATATGAAAGAATGACAGGTAGAGGACTACATGATAATTGAATTGACTATCTGCACTGTAGTGAATGCAAATTAGAAATGATTCTTGAGATTGCACTGTTCTTAAACTTTCCATATTGATTTTCAGACGTAATAATTAATGTGCAAGGGCATTACCTACTGTCATTGCCCACAAAACCACCATGCCCACAGTCAAGATAATAGAAATCCGCAGACGACACAATCACCCGATACCCGGACTCAACAATTCGTTTTGTGTTATTGGGTCCATTGTTCCATGTCTGCAACACAGTACTCTCCGGTGGGAGTATCGATGGGTCAACCCTCACCTTATCCCCGAGCAACACATCCTCCCAGTACACAACCGTGCGGTGGAGTTCCTCGGCAATATAAGGATGTGTTGTATTGATAAAGATCTCCAAGAGTTGGCTTAGCGTGCCATTGTTTGACAGGAAGGATTGGATTGCTTGATCCGTTTTCCAGCAGCCTGGGGAGACTTCGTCGGCTCCAGCATGCATAAAGGGATCTGGGAAGAGATCAGCTGCATCACGTAGGACGTTGAGGTAGACTTCGTAGGTTTTGGGGTGGAGCGGGTTGAGTTGGCCGGTGCCTGGTTCAGCCGCAAGGGGTTCAGAATCCGGTGGTGCCCAGAATCGGTTGGCGCACGTTACTATTTCGGGGTAAGCTCCCGCCCATGATGCTGTGTGCCCTGTTCACACCAACAGGTCGACATTATTACCTTATAGAAACTGTCAACATTAACTTGTATGATTCGTTCTTTCTACATTTGTCTTTCTTCTCTAAACTCATTACAGAAGCATGAAGCTAACTAAACTCAAATTCAGTGAACTCACTAAAGACATAAGGAAGAATTAAGCTACTTAAACTCAAATTCGATATTGTTTCACTAAGAAATATTGAAGGTGTATGATTAATTGACACTATCATATGAACTTTGGAAGTTTAGGTGAAAATTAGTGGAACTTGCTCCATAATAATTAAAGCATCAACTTAGAGACCAATTAATAGAAGCTATTTTATTTTCGAAAACCCAATAAGGCATGGCATGATTGGGAGAGTGTTTATTTAGAATCAACTTGTTCCACTTGAATATCTTTGACGTTTTAACAATATCCCTAAGGTACCTCAACCGTCCAAAATAGAGGAGAAAGCACTTCTAAGGGCATTTTCAAACCTCTTTTCGGATCCAATGCGTCAAACAAGCACAACCTTAAGACTCACTCAACTTGAATTTTTATGACCAACTCAGACTTAAATTAGTCCACGTTTCATTAATAGCAAGACATGTTGTTCAAAATATAACATTACTATTTGCATTTGGAAACTTCTAAAAACTATATCTACTGGTCTATATATGGAATCTGGATATCTTACTATATTCCAATAAAACACCGACCACTCTTAAATAATTTAATTTTCTTACAAACAAGATGAAGCAACTAACCTGGAGCATCGAACTCGGGCACAACCCTGACCCCACGTTCGAACCCGAACTCGACTACCCTCCTGACATCCTCAACCGAGTAAACCATATCCGGCCCGTACGCCCCTTTTCGTGCCAACTCCGGCTCGGACTGTAATGTCACCGGAAACGACTGCGAGTCGGTAATATGCCAATGAAACACATTCATATTATACCAAGCCATGGCCTCGACAGTCCTCATTAAATCCTGGACCGGGTAAAAGTTCCTGGAAGTATCCAGCAACAACCCGCGGTGCCCGAACATCGGTCGATCCTCAATCACCAATCCGGCAGGGATGAAAATAGATCGAGTCGCGGGGTCGAAGAAGGCGAGCTGCGAGAGAGTGGTGAGGCCGTGGAGGGCGCCCCAAGGGGAGGCGGACACGAGGGTGGCGGACGGGGGGTGGAGAGAGAGCGAGTATGACTCATCACATGCGGGGTGGAGAGGGGAGGAGAGGTTGCGGACAGTGATAGTGAGGGAGTGGAGGGGTGGGGAGGAGGGAGTGGTGGAGATAGGGTGGTGGGGAAGGGTGGTTGTGGTGGAGAGGAGGAGGTGGGTGTAGTGGTGGGAGGAGGACAGGAGGGATGGGTGGGGGGTTGAAGGGAGGTGGAGTCTGAAGGTGGGGGAGAGATGGGTGAAGGTGTGGTTTGGCCATGAGAGGGATGTGGGTTTGGGCCAGAGTGGGAGTGGGAAAGAGGTGGTGGTTGAGAGAGTCAGGAGAAGGAAATGGAAGATGAGGGACATGTTTTGGGTTTTTTGTTGTTGGTTGGGCGTCTCAAGTGGGTTGTTGGTGGCTTTGTTTTGTTGGAGATAGGTTGGGAAGCGTTGATGGCTTCGTGGGCCCTCCGTTGACTTTCGTTTCTCGAGTTTTTTTCCAAAGATAGTTAATTGCATAGATAATATAGTAGGATGATGGTTGTCGCGACCTTCCAAACAAAATACAAAGTAATATTACAACCGTGAATAGTTTTGTCCAAGTTATAAAACAACCTAAATGGTGTAAAAGGACTTAAAACATCAACGAATCAAAACTACACAAAAATCACCTTCTTTTCGGTGTTAATCGTGATCCCAACCACCTTCTATTAGGCGTCTGCAGATGATGAAGGAGCTGCTCGGGGTAAGTATCTCATCTCCTCAAATATTCTCACCCGCTCTGCTGCCTCGGCTGCTTCTTCAGCCGCCCGCCTTCCCTCCACCTGTGCTAGTTCTTCCAGTCAAGCGAAGTGGTGAATTTCATCAAGCTCACTATCAGTTGGATCAGCAACAACGATAGCCATCCCATCTGGTTGAGTAGGTGCATTCAATGCTGCAAATGGTGGATTGTTGGCACTCTTTCGAGTAGTGATAAATGTTGGTAGCGTGGCGAAATGTTCAATTCTTGTTCGTTTAATTCTATTTTTAAAGAGCTCATCCGCTCCCCTTTTTCTTGACCCTGCTCAAAGTACCAGCAAATCATACATTCAATTGTGCAACTTAAAAAATTGTATTCCAATTTTGTTATTGAAAGTAATAAAATTTTGAATATTATCCCATAGATATACGTCTAGATTTCCTATGTTTTTTAAGCTTTGCTGTGAATTTGTGCATGTAATGGTCTTTATAGAGCTACTGGGGTCATTGAGGTTTCTAAGTAAGGCCTAGACTCTTCTATTGAGTTAATTTGGCTCAAACCTAGGTTCTGATGTGATGCATTACTATATCCATCATTATACAGAGGCATTCTATTATACTTAATACGAGTAAAGCAGGTATTAGTAGGAGTACCTTGCCCAGAGCCATTTTGCTTAGCATTAAATTTCTCCAGTAGTGCTCCTGCTGCCCCTTTCCCCATTCCAAACTTGCTCCTCATGTTGCAGTCCCCAGCTATGGGATTTTTTGGGGTGGCATCGTTTGACGTAGGCATGGAAAAGCCTTCACCGATTCGTAGGCCAGATCTACTATCATGTTTTTTTTCCCTTTATCGGGTTTTGTACCTCATCGGCCCAGCGGGCTTTCCTATTTTTCCTTGCTTTTTCGTCACCACATGGGGCACCTTCATTAGGACAGTCATGGAAGGTGGGGGGACCTTTTGTCATCTCCAAGAGTGGGTTCACTTTGTGATTGCCTACTGTCAGCATGATCTCCGCCTAGAATTTCACCATCCTATCTGCAACCTGATTTTTAATCACCTCCACTGTTCTGTTATCCACATTCTTTACTAATTTTTTCCCTTCCATTATGTCTGAGGTACGTTTCTCCTTAGGTGGATCTTGTGGTTTCTTGGGAGGGAATCCCTGCTCCATATTTTCCTCTGGAATTTGGGATTGGCCAGAGCCATCAACATTTAATGCCTAGTCCATGATGTCTCCGTTATCGGAGAGTTGTTCGTACTCATTGCCTTTCCAAGCCTTGTGTTGTACTCGACGACTGCTTTCACCATAAAAGCTATCCTTGTTGGGTCCCCCGAGTAGTTGGGAGCAGTGTTTTGATATGCGGCCGGATGCGGCCGCATATGCGGATGCGGGTGCGATGCGGCTGGTATCTGCATCGCATCCTAAGGATGCAGCCTTCTATATGCGGACCACATTATGACCCGCATATGCGGCCGATGCGGGCACATATGCGGTGCATATCAAATAAACATATTTCAACTTAATTGGGTCCAAATTCAGAAGATATCCGAATATCCGATTACCCATTTAACTTTGTTTGTGTTTTTATATTTTATTAATTGCATTCCATGTCATGAAATTATTAAAAATTGTTGGATCTTTTGCTCGTATTGATTGTAGTTGAAAATTTATTATGTTTTTTTAACTGTGTTGGATTGCACACGATTAATCGTGATATGTTATGTTTGAATTAGATAGATCACTTCCGAACTAAAAAATTTAATATATTACTTGTACAATTGTATTATTAAGTCATGTTTTGTTTAATGGTGAATTATTGATGTTAGGAATTATTCAAAATTTTATCTAATTTTTTAATTATATATATACAATTTATACTTATTATATGTATATGTATATTATTTAATTATTAAATTCGTAAACCGCATATGCACCCGCATCGCATCCGCATTCCTCATATGTTCGATGCGGTGTCCCTCCGCATCCCGCATATCTGAACCTTGGTTGGGAGTAGCCCTAAGGTTGTTTCCTTGATATCGATCAAAGTCTCTTCCACCTCTACCCGAGTTGCGTCCACCTCTACCTCCTCTACTATGCCCATTTGGATCCTTTGGCAAGGGTCCCCCTTTCGTTGGGGGTAGCAGTGGGTTCAGTTGCGAAATAAACTTCATATCCCCGTCCTTCATAATGGAAGAAACATTATTTTGGGACGTAGCAGTCATCCCGCGTGCATACTTTTATTCTTGCTACCAAAATGACTGATCGAGCTCAGGTTTGAGGGTCGATCTCCATTAGTTCTTGGAATCCCATGATAATATCATGGAAAAAGGATGGACTATAGAGATTCTGAGGTGTTCCTCTTACACGCACCCAACAACCTTTTCTTTCAGATACTTTAATGGACCCGTATATGTTGTTCCATTGGTCCAAGGTGTAAGTGGCTGCTTTGGTGGTTTCTATGGATGTCTTTGACCATTGTTGTGCCAGTTCTGGAGAAGGGCAAGTAACAAGGAAGGTTTGGGCCATGAGAGCACGTATGTTCCATCCTTTGAACTCTGGAATTCTTCGAGTAAAGGCTTCATGAAGATCTTCTTCCTTTGCCAAGCCACTTTGTAGAGTGGTGATTAGTAGCATATCATGCATCATATTCATGCTATATATCCTTAATTTTACCCCAATATTGTGTTATTCTAGTGTTTGTTGTTATATTTCAGGTATTAGGTAATAAAGAAGAGAAGGGAAGAGAAAAATGACTGGAACGTAAGAAGAAAGGACTTAAATGAAGCAAAATGGACCACTCGGTCATACACAAGGACCCATCTGCAAGAGGGAATGACCTTGATGTAAGCAAGAATGACCAAATAGAAAACCGAGAAACTCCACACCATCATGAAGAGTATTTTGATATTTAGATTCAGGCCAAGACTCCATTGACCGATCCAAGTGCACCCCACGTGAAGAATTGAAGCATTAAAGACGATATCCGAAATCGGACCACATCCAAGAAACGTGACCGCCAATTGTCGATCCTAGACCTCCAATTGGCGGTCGATATTGATTAGAATCTGACTCAGCTTCTCTTGATTGTGTATTATGTTGTTTTTATCTATTTGTAGAAGTTTCATTAGTCCCACATCGGGGGATTGTCCCCGGTTGCCTTTTTCATGTCTATAAATAGAACTCATCTTCCTTCTTTATAATGAAGTCCTTGCTTGGTGGTCATTCCCTCTACTTAAAGTAAAGCCTTGGAGAAAAACTCAAGTGGAGAGATGCTACTTGTAATGTGAGTCATAAATAAAAGAAATCTTTGTGAGTTTCATGTTGCATCTTTTAATTCTTGCATGTTTAGCTTAATTTTATTTTATTAATCTTAGTAGAATTAGTTAGAATGTTTTCTCTTCTTAATATAAATGTTAGTTTAATGATTAGTAAGTAGTTCCATCGTCCTTTGGGGGGGGGTGTGGAGATGATGCACATTTATGTTTTGATGTTTCACGAATTTTGATTGTGTAGACTTGGATTTTGTATGTTCATCGGGTTTGTTTTAATCATCTACATGTTGGGGAATGTTTTGATGGGTTTTACCATATGTTTCAGACACTTCCCATGTTTGGTTTCCTCATGTTTATTGGCTGAGATTTTCTGTTGGATATGCTACATGTTAGTCGTGTGTTTGTATTAGTGTTTGCCCATTTGATTGATTGAAGAAACTTTGTTTTGATGAGTTTTTCCATGATTTTCAGACACCTCTCATGCTTAGCTTTGTTCTTTACATGAGTTCCTGGTTTTTGATGAGTTTTGCCATAATTTTAGATACTTCTCATGCTGAGCCTCGTCTTATGATAATCAAGTAGTCATTGCTAATATGGTGTGCGACTGGATTATAGATCTTGCCAAATCTTTTTCTATGCATGAAGACACACACATGACACACATACACATACATGCTTACATGCATCATTCATGACTTCTCTCACCTCATATGTGCACTGATTGATATGTTTTAATTAACCGCAAGTGCACGACCGAAGCAGTGGCAAATACGGGTCAATCCACAGGGAGGTGTGTCGACATTAGTTTGTGCGAAGACGAGTGGTAAAGAAAGGAGATAAAGGAGTTATGATCTACACCACAGTACAATGCGAAAGTAAATGGAAAATAAGCAATAAAACTAAACCCCAAAGAGGGTAGAGAAAAGAGTGTGAATACAAAGATATGTGTATGTGTGTGTGTGTTCAATTAAGCTCATCACAATATGTAGTGCATGAAAATCATAAAACTACATCCAACTTTGCCTCCACATGAATTAAGATAACACAATATCATTAAAACATATAAGACAATAATTGGAATGAAGCTAAATGAACTCATGTATAAAGACTAGACCCTACTATGCCTCCACATGAATTAAGATAACACATTATCATTAAAACATACAAGGCATTAACCAAGGTAAAGGAAATAAGAGTACATGCAACTACAAATCATGTTTCCTTCATCAATGCCATCCATATCCTCACCTTATCATTTCCCATAAAATAGGTCCACTAATCTAAGCATAAGCTAAACTTCATTCAAGAGCATTAGCATATCAAAGACAAGAATAAAATCCCATTAGATGGTTATGGAAATCATATAAGACTCGAGGGATTAAAATAACACACACCTAATACACCACATGATCATATCACACATTTCTCCACCCCCCAAATGGGGATGAAACTAGTCACTTATTATTACACTACAACCTACATTAAAATGAAACATTCTACTGAAATGAAACTAAACTAAGCAAGCAAGAAATATTAAAGAAACTAAAAGAACATAAAACAAAAGAAGCAAGCAAACATATGAAAGGAAATTAAACTAAGAAAGAAACAACATAACTATAGAAAAACATCTATTATTACTCACTCAATTACAAGTAGTCTCTCTCCACCAGGGTTTTTGCTTCAAGGCTTTAACTCCTAGTAGAAAGGATGTCCACCAAGAGAGAGATGGAGTACAAGAGAGGAGGGAGAGTTTTATTTATAGCCATAGAAAAAGGTAATCCGGGACATTCCCCCGGTATGGGACTAAACAAATACCAAAAATAGACTAAACACACTTTAATACACGACCCAAAGAAATATTAGCGGATCCGGAGCAACCTGAACCGCCAATCAGCGGTCTACAGGGTTTGGATCCGTCTGGTTTTTGTTCTGGGCTTTTCTGGATGGATTTGTTGGTCTTTGATGCATCTACTTCGCTTGTTGGAGCTTCGACCCGAATATAATTGCCAAAATACTCCCCATGATGGTGTGGAGTATTCTTGTCTGCTCATTGGTCCTTCTATCTTGCATTCAGGTCCTTCGATCTTGCATCTTAGTCCTCGAGTCTCACAACTTAGTCATTTTTCCTGCTTTTAGGTCCTTTTAGAGTCTCTCCTTCTCAAACCTACTTATTCCTGAAAACTAAACATTAAACTCGTTACATAGCATTATTTGGGTGAAAGATAATGGATATAAGACACAAAGATCTGCATGAAATGATGTCAATCATGCACACACTCCACCCCTTAGAGGTTCATTCATACCCGTTCCACATCATTTGCTGAATTTCTTTCGTTTCCATTTGCATCGTAATCTATTTTTTTATATTCTTAGTATAATCATCTTTTCAGTTTTACTGTAACAATCTCTTCTCTTCCACCGTTATTTCCCACTTGATTTGACTCACTCAAAGGTTGGCAACGCTCCCTGCTGATTGACCTAGACTTGCCCCGTCTTCACTGACGGCTGTGCACTTACGGTTAATTAGTATAACGTTAATGATTGACATCATTTCATGTTTATATTTGTATCTTATATCCATTATCTTACACCTAAGCAATGCTACATGACGAGTTTTATGTTTGAATTTCAGAAATAAATAGGTTTGAAGAGATGAAGCATGAAAGGACCTAAAAGCAGGGAAAAAAGACTTAATTGTGAGACCTGGGGACTAAGATGCAAGGGAGAAGGACCTGAACGTAAGACCGAAGGACCAAAGAGCAAAACAAAAAACTCCACACCATCATGGGGAGTATTTTGGCAATTCGATTCGGGTCGGAGCTCCAATAAACAAAGTAGATGCATCATGGGGAGTAATTTGTGCATGCTTGTTTAGTCTTTCCTTTCCTTTTAAGCTTCTTTAATGCTCCTTTCTTGCTTAGTTAAATTTCCTTTCAGCATAATGTTTCATGTTGTTAATGTAGCTAGTGTAATGATTAGTGAGTAGTTCCATCCCCATTTGGGGGTGGAGAAATATGTGATATGATCATGTAGTGTATTAGGTGTGTGTTATCTTAATCCCTTGAGCCTTATATGATTTCCATAACCATCTAACGAGGTTTCACTCTTATCTTTGATATGCTAATGCTCTTGAATGAAGCTTAGCTTATGCTTAGATTAGTGGACCTATTTTATGGAGAATGATAAGGTGAGGATATGGATGGAATTAATATTGGAAACACAATTTGTAGTGTATGTACTCTTGTTGCCTTTACCTTGGTTAATGCCTTGTATGTTTTAATGATATTGGGTTATCTTATTTCATGTGGAGGCATAGTAGGGTCTAGTCTTTATACATGAGTTCATTTAGCTTCATTCCAATTATTGTCTTGTATGTTTTAACGATATAGTCTTATCTTATTTCATGTTGAGGCAAAGTTGGATTTAGTTTTATGATTTCATGCACTACATGTTGTGAGGAGCATAATTGAACACACACACACACACATCATTATATTCACATCATTTCTCTACCCCCTATGGGGTTTAGTTTTATTGCTTATCTTCATTTCCTTTTGCATCTTAGTGTAGTTTAGTGTAACCAACATTTCTCTCATTTCTTTACCACTCACCTTCGCACAAACCAAAAGTCGACACACCTCCCTGTGGATCGACTCGTATTTGCCACCGCTTCAACGCGGCCGTGCACTTGCGGTTTAATATAAAACGAATCAATCAAGTTTTTGGCGCCGTTGCCGGGGAGGTGCTCTGTCCAGACTTTGGTTTGGACGATTCGAGTGGTTTTAATTTTTTGTTTTTAGTTTTTGTGTGTTTCCGACATTCTGAGGATCCAGGGGAAGCGACTGGAGGAATTTGAGAGCAAAACACCCAAAACAGACCGCCAATCAGGGGTCTGGGACCGCCAATTGGCGGCCTGGTGAGCCTCAATCTCTCTCAAAAATTTCTGGTTGTTATTTTGTTCATTGTGGTTATCTGGGAGTACTATTTTGCATGCTGTGGCTTCTAGTTTGCTCCCAGATCATTAAACCAATCCCCATTAATCAACTTGGCCTTAAAATCCAAAGCAAAAGATTAGATATTCTTATTTGTTTAGGTCACGCATCATGAACTTGACTTAGGCATACAGTCGTCTTTTCTTTTAGCTTTATCTTCAGTTGTTGAGCGCTGGCGTGAGGTACGCATTTCCTACACTCATTCATGCCTCTTATATGCCCATGCATTAGTTAGTAGGAATTGCATCAGGACAAGAGTGAGTTGAGCGTTTGATTGGAGCGTTGATTGCAAGATTTAGGATCAAAACGCTACTAAGGAGGGGCTGTCCCGTAAAAGATAAGGTGGGGGATTTCATCACCCTTTCCTTCACCCCAAAAATCACTCTTAATCAAGCCTTAACTAAAAGTAAGTAGACATTGGCCCTAGGATTTCGGACGCACTAGGAGAGTAATCTAGTTGAGACCGTCATGGCCTGATCGACGTTGCCTACCTTGTCAATAGTAGGAGGTTGTTGAACGTTTTATTTTAAACCGCAAGTACACGGTCGCGATGAAGCGGTGGCAAGTACGGGTCGTCCTCAGGGAGGTGAGCAGCCTCTTGTTTGCACGAAATCAAGTGGCGAAAATAATGGAGAAGAGAGTTGGTTACGCTACTCTACACTAAACTACGCTAAGAAGTACGAAATGCGAAAGAAAGAAATAAACGATCAAATAAAAACTAAGCTAAGAACAAAATAGAAGTGTTGGATTTTCAGGAATGGAAAACCCCTAAGGGGTGGAGTGAGTGCACACAAGCAAAGAGGTGGGTGTAGAATACATTCTTTAAGCACATGAAGGTGGTGTTTATCAAGCATAGGAAGTGTCTAAATGTTATGGCAAAACCTATCAATCTATTCACCAACTTGGTTGATTAACATTTACATATGCAAGTTGTTTATTTCAGAACCTAAACAAGCATGAGAGGTGTCTAATCATTTTGGCAAAACTCATCAAGTTATAAATTCTATCCTAAACAAGCAAGCATACATTCATGTTTAATCAACACATTGAAATTAAAGCATTCATCCCATTCTCTAATGCATGTATGTACATCTACTCCACCCCCCAAAGGGGATGAAACTACTCACTAAACATTACACTAATTATTAAACTATGGAAAGAAAGTATATTAAAACTAAGCTAGAATTAAAAGACGATTAAACTAAAACATGCACAAACAATAAAAGAAGCATAAAATAAACAATGAAAGAAACACACAACTTTATTGATAAAATGACTCACATTAAAAGTAGCATCCTCCTACTTTAGTGTGTGCTTCAAGGCCTCACTTCTAGTAGGAAGAATAGCCACTTAAAATATGGAGTGATTACAATGGAAGGTGAAGAGTTCTATTTATAGTCATGGAAAAAGGCAAACCGGGACAATCCCCCGATGTGGGACTAAACAGATACCAAAAATAGCCTAAACATCCACTAATACATGTGCTCGAGAAATTTGAGCGGATTTGGGCCAAAATGGACCGCCAATTAGCGGTCTTGGACCGCCAATTGGCGGTCTATATGGTTCAGATCCTGCTCATTTTTGTTGTGGGCTTTTCCTTCTGGTATTGTTGGTCTTTGATGCGGTTACTTGACTTGTTGGAGCTCCGACCCGAATCGAATTGGTAAAATACTCCCCATGATGGTGTGGATTATTCTGTTTTGCTCTTAGGTCCTTCTGTCTTGCAATCAGGTCCTTCTTCCTTCCATCTTGGTCCCCAGATCTCACAATTCAGTCCTTTTTCCCAGCTTTTGGGTCCTTTTATCCTTCATCTCTTCAAACCTATTTATTCCTGAAAACTAAACATAAAACTCGTGACATAGCATTGTTTAGGTGAAATATAATGGATATAAGATACAAATATAAGCATGAAATGATGTCAATCAAATACCCCCACACCTAACTTTTGCTAGTCCCGAGCAAAACAAAGAAAGAGAAAAGCATACGAAAAAACAAGAAATCCTAACTCACTTTTGTAGGAATCACGGTTGCACTTAGCACGTGCAACAAGCCGTTAAACCTCCTTGTCACCAAGGAGGAGGAGTGTTGTCTCCTGAGGGTTTTCAGCGGATATACCCACAAAATCCGAACAAGATGCATTAATCAATCTAGCTACACGACTCGTTGGACTCATTTTGTCGATCATGGGACGCGGTAATACTACGGGTCGACTCTATAAATGTAATCAGTCCACACACCTAGCCTAATGAGTTATTCGTGAGAGTTAACTAAGGAATTAAGTGAAAGACATGGGCAACCTTAACTTCTGAATGTGATACAATGTGTAAAGTCCATTTTGGTTCTTATTTGACTCTCTTTTTTCTTTTCTTCTTTTTTTTCATTTTTTTTTCATTGGAGCATTTTATTGGTTGGTGTTTGATTCTCCCAGGGTCAGGTTTCGTGCATGATTGCCTATGAGGACTTACACTATCACGTACACCTTCCCCCAAGTCTCCACATAGGGCGATCCCTACCACCCGTGTAACGGGAGTTCGGTCGGTGCATCCCAAGTCAGATGACTCGAAAGCACCAGGCACAAAGGCCCCTCAGACCTACTTTCCCGAGTGATAGGAGCCGTGCGAGAAGAGAGAACACCACTTATTCATTTATCTACATGGGAACCAAAACCCCTACACTTAAGTTTCACAAAAAGAGATTAAGGGCCATTGACCACGACAAACTTCCTTATACTAAAAGACACGAATTATTTGACTCACTTGGTTCAGGGTGGACTTCTTTAAATGTTTGAGTGCTGAAACCCTATGATTACACGCCCCCCGAGGGAAAACCGGGGTGCATCCTAACGACTCGATAAGACCTAAAGCCAGTAAACTAGAAATCCTAATGCATCAAGTTCAAGACAATTTTGGGAGCTTTCTTTTTACTTTGCCTCTCAACGGTTTTGCACATGCTAAACATACGCAAAACCCACAAAACATTTTCTTTCACAAACACATGAAGATTTTGAAAGAAATGTGAAAATTTTAAAGCACTAGGCAAGCAAAAGAAGACAAGTCACCCAAGGATCATGGCAAGTAGATATATCAATGTTAAATGCGACACACTAGCATGACCCTATTAGTACACACGAAAGAAAAGAAAACCAAAGGAAAAAGACTTGAATATGTACACACGTAAAACACCCCCCCACACCTACTTCATGCATTGTCCTCAATGAATGTGAATAAGATACTACATGGATACATGCATGAAAAAGGAAAGATCTCACCAACATTAAGTACAAAGGGACGTTCAGGGTCATGTTGATGGACACAAACCCAAATTCCCTCAAAACCTGTGAGAAGCTGAAGAAGGGAGATAAATACGTGAAGAAATTGGGGCCCAAGTACACAAGGGTTGGGGCCCACAACAATCGATGCTCATTGAAGGAGTCTTTTATTATTATTATTATTATTATTTTTTTTTTTTAAAAAGATATATACATCAACCAAGATATTCTCATAATGATTTGGTCAAGGAACATCAAATGAGAACATCATGTTTTGAGGACCAGAGACTTGCCGAGATGGGCAAACTCCACTGGTACTCTGAGGTGTCATGAGGGGTAAAAAGTCAAAGCTGAAAGGCTCGAACCCCTCATGATATTGGTTGGGTGTGGGCAACAAAGAATGAAGTTGTGTTGCCTCGCTAGGATTTAATTGCTCATCGAAGTAAACCCTCCAACCAATAGGCGGGTGCATCGGAATGAGTTCCTCAGGCTCATTCGATGGATGCAGCAGACATGCATCACTAAGAATGGGGCTTCTCCCCAAGTCATCCAACAAGGACCTCCCACCATCATTTAGATCATCAAGCATAAGCTCGGTCAAAGGTGGGTCCTTGTTGGAGTCAATATGAAGCTCAAATGGCTCAATGGCCATGGGACATGAGGTAGAGACACCTTCTGGTATAGGCATATGATGAGGTGTCTCACTCTCACTAGTACTCTCAACTGAATCATGCAACGAACACTCCCTTTGGACATTCATGTTCGAGGCCAGGTCACTCTGTTGCATTGCGAAGATAGGCAATGAGTTTTCGCTGGGCCCACAATCATTCTCAACGGATTGCATTGGGGTTAGGGGTGTTCGTTGATTCTGTGGTGCTTTCTCTAATTGGCGCATGAGATTTAGATTTAAAGGTTCATCCATGGGTTCCTGTTGCCTACCAGAGTTGAACACATGAAACTCGACACTCATGTTACCGAATGAGAGCTTCATGAGACCATTTCTACAATTAATCAAGGCATTGGAGGTTGCCAGAAATGGTCTACCCAAAATCAAAGGTATTTGAGAGTGGGTGTTCGCAACAGGATTGGTATCGAGGACAACAAAATCGACTGGAAATATAAAATCTCCAACTTTGATAAGCACATCCTCGATAATCCCCATGGGAATACGAATGGATCTATCCGCCAATTGGAGGGTGATCTTAGTTGGTTTCAATTCTCCCAAGTTCAACTGTTTATAAACAGAGAATGGGAGGAGGTTGACCGCTGATCCTAAATCAAGCAAAACATTGCGCAATCTAGTGTCCCCTATCGTACACTGAATAGTAGGACACCCAGGGTCCTTGTATTTTGTGTAGGTGGGATTGGACAAAAGTGAGCTGATATTTGCAGCCAAGAATGCTTTCTTAGGAACATTGGTCTTCCTCTTGGTTGTGCAGAGATCCTTCAACACTTTGGCATATTGAGGTATTTGTTGGATGACATCCAACAAGGGGATGTTAGCCTTCACTTGCTTAAACACCTCTAATATCTTGTCCATGTTGTCACTCTGCTTTTTGTTTAACCTACTTGGATAGGGAGCTTTTGGCAGGTAGGTTTTCTGCTGTGCCTGAGAAGAAAGCTTTGGTGTATTACCCTCACCCTCAGCTTCTTCTTCACCACCATTCCCACTGAGGGGCTGCATAGATGGTGGTGGGTGTGGCAAGGAAATGTGATTGTCAACCTGTTTTCCATTCCTTAAGGTCACAATGGAATTGACATGGTGAACAGGTTCCTCCACATGGTTCACTTGCGTCCCCCGAGGGACCACATTCTCATTTTGCATTTGTTGTTGTTGATACATGCGGGGGTTAGCCTCAGGCTGGCTAGGAAAAGACCCTCTCTCTCTCATGTACAGACTGAGTCAATTGGCCCATCTGAAGCTCTAGAGATTTCATGGTCTGCTGATTTGAAGTGAGAACTTGACTTGTGGTAGACATAAAATTTTTCATTGAGTTTTCAAGTCCACGAGTCAAGGTCTCAAGCGAATTGAATCGGGTTTCCATACTATTGGAATTTGGGAAACCCGATGGATAGGTGGTTTGCGCTTGGGGTGGCTGATAGGAATGTGCATGCATGGGAGGTTGGTGTGATTGGTAAGGTGGTCTAGAGGAGTTTGAAGGACCACCCGGGGCATTATTTTGGTTCCATGAAAAATTGGGGTGGTTCCTCCATCCAGGGTTATAAGATGATGAGTATGGGTCATTCCTTGCTCTGTCATAGATGTCGTTGACACGCTCCATCTCAGGAGGAATGGACTCACACTCGCTCTCTACATGACCTATCCTACCACATGAATGACAAGGAACTGGACCAGATGTGGACATGTGAGGTGCACTTTGTCGGTTTTGGAGCTCAATCGAATCCATACGGCGCAATAAGGCCGCCATGCATGCCTCGGTGGCCGTAGTGGTATCGATAGCAAATGCGGCACCCGATCTAGTCGAGTTTGCGTTCGCGATCCTCGCTCCTATACTAGATGATGCAGGTGGTTCCCTCACACTCTCCCATTGCATGGTTTTCTCAGCGAGGTCTTCTAGGAAGGCCCATGGCTCCCTTTCATCCTTTTCCAAGAACTCTCCTTGACACATGGACTCAAGGAGCGTTCTGGACGGGATGTGAAGACCCTCATACACAATCTGACAAAGACGCCACAACTCAATGCCACGGTGAGGGCACGAGGATAGTAGCTCTTTGAACCTCTCAAGATATGCATGAAATGGTTCGGTCTCATGTTGATAGAACGAATTGATTTGGTTCCTCAATTTTTGAGTCCGGTGATTAGGAAAGTACTTCTTGAGGAATGCAGATTGAAACTCATCCCAAGTCCTAAAGGAATTCGCCTGGTTGCTGTACAACCACTTCTTGGCGTCATCCTTTAGTGCAAAAGTAACAAGCCTAAGATGGATGGAATCTGTGCTAAGTTGTTGCAGCTTGAACATAGCACATAGCTCCTCAAATTCCCTGAGAAAGATATAGGGGTCACCTTTCCCAGTGAAATGAGGGAGCATGGAAATGAATTGAGGCTTAACCTCAAAATGGTTCCCATTAGCCTCTGGTAATACGATGCATGAGGGTAGAGCGGTACGGCTCGGGTAGCATCGATCACGAAGAGGTATGGGAACGACAACTGGAAGCACAGGTGGAATAGGTGGGTCCAGCAACTGCTCCTCCTCAGGGAAATTAGCAGCCATTGGACCCGAACTACGTACGACACGAGAGGAGGAAGGTGTCGAGAAATCGATGACCGAAGCCGGATTGACAACGCTCCTCGTCAAGCGACCACTCTCGTCTCGTGTCCACGAAAGCATGCACAACGGTGCACACACACAAACCTTTTTCTTTTTTTTTAAACAAAGAATGTACGTAGGGGAGAAGACGGGGGAACACAGGAGAGAAAGAATGACTCAGGATGGAAAGGAAGAAGTCCTTAAGCTACGGCGGATGGGTACAGGTAGAAGCACACAAGCAAACAAGGCTCAAGCAATCCTAAGGTCGCTATAGGTCCTTACAGCTAGACGACGCCTAACTGCGAGGTCACACGGCCTCAACGCGCCTCACCTCCCTACAACGAGTACCACAAAGCCCAGCAAGTGAGCCAAGATCCGGGGATCTCGTCTCTCCTACTATCGACAAAGTGGGCAACGCCGATCAGGTCATGACGGTCGGGACCGGATCACTCTCCTAATGCGTCCAAGATCCTTAGGGCCAATGTCTACTTGATTTTAAAATTAGGCTCTTGCTTAGTGTGGTTTTTGGGGTGAAGGAAAGGGTGATGAAATCCCCCACCTTATCTTTTACGGGACAACCCCTCCTTAGTAGCGTTTTGGAGTCCTAAATCTAGCAATCAACACTCCAAACAACGCTCAACTCACACTTGTTGCAATGCACTTCCTACTAACTAATGCATGTTCATACGAAATGCATGAATGAGAGTAGAAGGTGCGTACCTCACGCCAGCTCTCAGCAACAGAAAATAAAGCTAAGATAAAAGACAATCTAAGTGCCTAAGTCACATACATGATGCATGGCCTAAACAAAAAGAATGCCTAATCTTTTGCTTTGAGTTTTAGGGTCCAAGTTGCTTAAAGGAGGTTTGATTATTGATCTGGGAACGAACTATAAGTCAAAACATGCCAAATTGAGTCCCAGATTACTAGATCAATTAGAGCAACAACACAAAGAAATTAGAAGATGAGAGAGCTCACCAGACCGCTGATTGGCGGTCTGAAGTGCTCAGATCGTCTTGAAATTTCTCCAGTAGCCTCCACTTGCTATTCCCAATTTCCTGAAACAAAGACAAACTACAAAAAACAAATTAAATCCACTCGAATCGTCCAAACAAGAGTCTGGACTGGCACCTCCCCGGCAACGGCGCCAAAAACTTGTTGAACGTTTTATTTTAAACCGCAAGTGCACGGCCGCGATGAAGCGGTGGCAAGTACGGGTCGTCCTCAGGGAGGTGAGCAGCCTCTTGTTTGCACGAAATCAAGTGGCGAAAATAATGGAGAAGAGAGTTGGTTACGCTACTCTACACTAAACTACGCTAAGAAGTACGAAATGCGAAAGAAAGAAATAAACGATCAAATAAAAACTAAGCTAAGAACAAAATAGAAGTGCTGGAATTTCAGGAATGGAAAACCCCTAAGGGGTGGAGTGAGTGCACACAAGCAAAGAGGTGGGTGTAAAATACATTCTTTAAGCACATGAAGGTGGTGTTTATCAAGCATAGGAAGTGTCTAAATGTTATGGCAAAACCTATCAATCTATTCACCAACTTGGTTGATTAACATTTACATATGCAAGTTGTTTATTTCAGAACCTAAACAAGCATGAGAGGTGTCTAATCATTTTGGCAAAACTCATCAAGTTATAAATTCTATCCTAAACAAGCAAGCATACATTCATGTTTAATCAACACATTGAAATTAAAGCATTCATCCCATTCTCTAATGCATGTATGTACATCTACTCCACCCCCCAAAGGGGATGAAACTACTCACTAAACATTACACTAATTATTAAACTATGGAAAGAAAGTATATTAAAACTAAGCTAGAATTAAAAGACGATTAAACTAAAACATGCACAAACAATAAAAGAAGCATAAAATAAACAATGAAAGAAACACACAACTTTATTGATAAAATGACTCACATTAAAAGTAGCATCCTCCTACTTTAGTGTGTGCTTCAAGGCCTCACTTCTAGTAGGAAGAATAGCCACTTAAAATATGGAGTGATTACAATGGAAGGTGAAGAGTTCTATTTATAGTCATGGAAAAAGGCAAACCGGGACAATCCCCCGATGTGGGACTAAACAGATACCAAAAATAGCCTAAACATCCACTAATACATGTGCTCGAGAAATTTGAGCGGATTTGGGCCAAAATGGACCGCCAATTAGCGGTCTTGGACCGCCAATTGGCGGTCTATATGGTTCAGATCCTGCTCATTTTTGTTGTGGGCTTTTCCTTCTGGTATTGTTGGTCTTTGATGCGGTTACTTGACTTGTTGGAGCTCCGACCCGAATCGAATTGGTAAAATACTCCCCATGATGGTGTGGAGTATTCTGTTTTGCTCTTAGGTCCTTCTGTCTTGCAATCAGGTCCTTCTTCCTTCCATCTTGGTCCCCAGATCTCACAATTCAGTCCTTTTTCCCAGCTTTTGGGTCCTTTTATCCTTCATCTCTTCAAACCTATTTATTCCTGAAAACTAAACATAAAACTCGTGACATAGCATTGTTTAGGTGAAATATAATGGATATAAGATACAAATATAAGCATGAAATGATGTCAATCAGAGGTACTGGATCTCCGGATCTCGTATCACTTGCTGGGCATTGTGGTCTTCGTTGTAGGGAGGTGAGGCGTGTCGAGGCTAGTGACCTCGAAGTTAGGCGTCGTTTAGCCTAAGGACTCATTGCCTTACATTGTTTGAGTAGTGCTTGCTAGTTAGGCTTCTACCTTCACCCTTTACCCACGCTAGCTTTAGGGATTCTTACCTTCTCCTCTGAGTCATCTTCTTCTCACCTACTTCTATGTTCTAGTCTCCTCCCCTTTACACTCTCTGGTAGCGTTTTAGGGTCGAGTCGAGCACGTTTTGCGAGTTTAGCCTCGTGGTGGTGAGAGTGGTCGACTCTAGAGTTCTTTGTTGAGATGGATGATTACATGGGCGACCATCCATATCATTGTTGGGACCAGGACAATTCATACTGGTATTCCGGACCCATGCAACCTGGGGTTGCTCAGACGAACACCCCGTATGGTTGGGATAATCCTCATTGTGTGACTGAGCAATCTTCATATTGGGGTAATATGAGAGAGGCACCGACTGCTAGACCACCATCTAGTTACGTCGGACCATATGTGGGTCATCAAACTGAGACATTGCAAGAATCGTTGGCCTCTTTCATGCATGTGGTAGAAGACATGAGTGCACCAGTGGCTCCAGTAGCCGTACCGTGTCACTGTTGTGGGTTGAGTGATCATGTTTTCGGGGAATGTCCTTATGTTCCCCCAGAGCCTGAGTATGAGCATACATTTTCCCAAAATGCTCAATATGACCATTACGCATCCGCGTACAACCAGAGAGGGATGGATTCGTGGGGTGACAATTCTTCTTCAAATTCTTATACTTCATTTTCACCCCAGTATCCTCCTCCCGAATACCCAGAATTCTACCAACACCCCACTTCAAATCATTGGACTCATTCTCAGCCCATCAACACCCAACCCCAAAATTTCCCAAGCTCTGACTTGGACCTCATAGTTGACCGCATACCTGATTCCTTGAAACAAACTTTCCTTACGTTCATGGAAACCACTCAACAGTCCATACAAAATATGGCACTGCAAGTGAGTCAAATGTCGCAGCAATTACGTGAACGTGAGGAGAGTAACTTTTCTTGTCAACATGATGATTCATCTTTTGATATCGAACCACCACCACATCCACAAATTCAAAACACAATATTTCAAAGTCAAACTCCTAGTCAGTCTGAGGGACTTGAGGTTTCAATTCACGATAACTTAGTGGAGGATTTGATTCAAATTGAGAAAAACAAGGACCAAATTCATTATGAGTCAGCACACGATTGTGCCTTATCTTTTTGTCACGTGGCTCTTGAGCCACATGATCTCCATGTTGTGCCTCTTAAGGACTCACCTCTGGTGGAGCAAGAGCTCCCTAGTACCCTCAATTTCAAACAACCGGATGAGAGTTTGCCTCTCACTATTGTTCCTGATCATCTTGGAAATGATGCAACATCAAACAACTACATTGCTCATGAGGGTATTAGGAGTTCCTTGGAGGATACCTTGGGTATGAGACCCACTTTTTGTTTGCCTGGTGTGTCGGACATGCCTAACGAGGTTCTTGACCTCGTTCCGATGCACCAGCCTGCTGGTTGGGGAGTTTGGATTGACGATCACAACTTCAGCACCGCAAAGGGAGAAACTCTTCTTCCGTTGCCCCATATTTCCCAAACTCTTGAGAGGTTCAAGCTCTTTCAGTTTGATCCTTTGAATGAGACACCTTTGCGTCCAATTCATGAACCTCTCATTTCATCTTGTGATCTTTGTGAAGGGGGCCCACGCATAAGTATTCTGGCCCCACGTGGTGTCATGTTCCCTTTCCAAGTGCATTTACCCACTCTTGAGGTTCCCATTTGATGTCTTTTGACAAATGAAGATGGAGACTTATGTTTGTACATAGTTATATTAAAAAAAAGAAAAGAAAAGAAAAGAAAAAAAAGTACAATAAAAGACTCCTTCAGTGAGTATCGATTGTTGTGGGCTCCAACCCTTGTGTATTTGGGGCCCCATTTCTTTCACGTATTTGTATCCCTTTTTTAAGTATCTCACATGTATTGAGGAAATTCGGGTTTGTGTCCATCAACATGACCTTGAACTTCCCTTTGTACTTCATGTTGGTGAGATCTCTTCTGTTTCATGCATACATCCATGTAGTATCTTGCTCGCATTCATTGAGGACAATGCATGAAGTAGGTGTGTGGGGGGGGTGTTTTACGTGTGTACATAGTCGAGTCTTTTCCTTTGATTTTTGTTTTCTTTTGTGTGCATTGTTAGGGTCATGTTAGTGTGCTGCATTTAATATCGATATATCTGCTTGTCATGATCTTTGGGTGACTTGTCTTCTTTTGCTTGCCTAGTGCTTTAAAATTTCCACATTTCTTTCAAAATCTTCATGTGTTTGCGAAAGAAAATGTTTTGTGGGTTTTGCGTGTGTTTAGCATGTGCAAAACCATTTAGAGGCAAAGTAAAAAGAAAGCTCCCAAAATTGTCATGAACTTGATGCATTACGATATCTAGTACAGTGGCTTTAGGATTTATCGAGTCGTTAGGATGCTCCCCAGTTTTCCCTTGGGGGTGAGTAATCATAGGGTTTCAGTGCTCAAACATTTAAATAAGTCCACCCTGAACCTAGTGAGTCAATAATTCGTGTCTGTTAACTTAAGGAAGTTTGTTGTAGTCAAGGACCCTTTAAATCTTGTTGTGAGACATTAAGTGTAGGGGTTTTGGTTCATATGTAGATAAAAAATAAGTGAGTAGGTGTTCTCTCTTCTCGCATGGATCCTATCACTCGGGAAAGTAGGTCTGAGGGGACTTTGTGCCTGGTGCTTTCGAGTCATCTGACTCGGGATGTGCCGACCGAACTTCCGTTACACGGGTGGTAGGGATTGCCCTATGTGGAGATTTGGGGAAATGTGTACGTGATAGTGTAAGTCCTCATGGGCAATGATGCACGAAACCTGACCCTGGGAGAATGAAGCTCCAACTAAGAAAAAAAAGAAGAAAAAGAAAAAAAAAAGAAAAAGAAAAAAATCCTCTTTTCACAATTCAAGAAGGATGATTCGGGCTTTTGCCGGAGCCTTTACAAACTTTGCTTGACTGAGAACTTGAGTGGATCACACACTCTAACTTGAGCACACTTTGAGTAGATTAGGAATTGATCAAAGGTGTGGAATTTAGGCTTGGAGTGTATGATTTTGAGCTTTGAGGATTGAGAGACTTCTCTCTAATGTATGAGACCATTGGAAGTGAGAGAGTTGTCTAAACAATGTATTTGGACCTTTATTTATAAGCTCCTAAAGTTTTATTTCCGTTGGGGAAGGATTGATTGATTAGTGTGAAGAACACACAAGACAGAAATTCAGGATTCACAATTCTCTCCTCAACGGTCGAACAAAACAAGACAAACGGTCGACCGAATGAAGTCCAAAAATGTAGTCCAGAGAGTGCCAGGAAAAATCAGTCGAACGATCAAAGAGGCGGTCGAACCAACAAGGACAAATCTCAAGTTCACTTAAGTGAACGGTTAAACAAAAGAATTGAGTCGGTCGACCGTTTAGGGGTTTTTGGCCAGGGTAAAGGTAATTGGTCGAACGAAATGTGCTTCGACTGAAAACATGGACTTTAAGGCTCAAGATAAGTCTTCATCCGGTCGACCGTTCTAAGGTCAACGTTCGACTAGTGGCCAAGTTGTAGGTGTTGGTTGAATCGAATACAGTCGTTGTATAATACGACAAGGTTAACAATCATCTGAAAAATAAGAGAACGGTCGATCGAAAGGTCAAAAGAGGTCGATCGGTGGAGCTAGGAAAATACACTTAGAAGGTTTATTATAATCGGTCGAACAAGGAACTGGTTCCAATCGACCGATGGGCACAGGTAATTTAGGTTATGGTTTAGTGATTTTCCGGCTAAGGTTTGGGTGATCTATTGAAGTCCAATTGATGTGAAATTTTGTGTGTGACTTCTAAAATGAACCTAGTGTGTATGTGAGTAAGTTTCAACTCTTGTATGCTCAAGATTACACCAGTTCTTAAGATTCAAAATAAAGTAAAATTATATGTCTTCAAATAGCTTTGATTACATGTCTTGACTTCAACACATTCTTCTTGAGTCTTGATCACTTGTATATGTTAGCACAATACAATATATCTTCTATGCATTATGTGTACTACACTACATTTTATTGTGATTAAGATGTTGATTAAATCATCAAAATACGGATTAAGGCCAAAAGGCCAACAATCTCCTACTTTTTGATGATGACAACCTATATCTTAATATTTGAAATTTTAAGATGTAAACTATGCATATATGATGTCCCCCCTATGGATGTGCATAATTTTTGTTCAATTAATCTCAATTTCAAGTTTCTTCTCCCCCTTTGACATCCATCAAAATTTTAAGCAATTGTAAACATGAGATGTCCAATTTCTTCACCGCTTGGCTAATGTAATGAATTTGTTCCCCCATTAAGTTTGCAATTCATTACTCTATCTAAAAGATATTCATTAAGATCCCCCTATCAATATGAATAGGTCTATCAATTAAGCTTAATTTTTCTCCCCTTTCTAACATCAATCAAATATGGGCATATAAGCAAATGATGTTTTTCTCCCATTTATGTGATGCAATTGTATGAAACTAAAGATATGACAATTAAGCAATCATAATCCTATTGGAACCAATTCTCTATGCTTAGGAGGATTAAAGATTGTTACCCAATTTGCATTCCTCAATTTTGGTTCTGATTCTCCTTTCGATAGTGCAACCAGCTTGATATTCGACTTTCATGCTTGGCCGATCGCTACCGATCTCCCACCTTCTAGCTACCTACTGTTGCCTTTTTGGCCTTAATCTATATTTTAATGATTTAATCAACCTACTCTTAATTATAATAAATGTAGAGTAGCACACATATTGTATAGCATATATATTGCTTTGTGCTAACTTCTACAGGTGATCAAGACTCAATGAAGAAATGAATTCAAGTCATGTAATCAAGCTATTGAAGACATATAATTTTATAATTCTTTTGAGTCTTTGGAACTTTGTGTACTTGAGCATACTAGAGTAAATAATACTCACACACACATTAGGTTCCTTATAGAAGTCACACACAAATGTCATATCATTTGGACTTCAATAGGTTACCCAAACTTAGACCGGAAATCACTAAACGTTAACCTAAATTGCTTGTGCAAAATCGATCGACCAAACATTCTCCGGTCGACTGAATGTTAGTTTATTCTGTTAGCCCAATAGTGATTTACCCAGCTCGACCAGTCGACCGTTTTGACCTTATCGGCCGACCGTCTACACTTGTCATTTGAACGTTAGACTTGTCGTTTTATACCAACGGTTGTATTCAAATTATTATCCATACCCAGGAAGACAACTTCTGGTCGATCGTTAGACCTGTTTCGGTCGACCAAACTTGCCCAGCACTGTGCTCTGTGCTTTTCTGTTTTGTGCTTCTTACACAAATACTTACCCTATTAATCACAACGTCTATAGCACCTTAGGAGCTTATAAATAGATGTTACCAAGACACAATTTAACAAACTCTTCCACTTCAAATTGTCATACACATCTAAGAGAAACTTCGAAGCTTTCAATTCCCCAATCCTACTCTCCAAGCCAGGCTTTCCACACTTTAGATCAATTCGAATCATACTCTAAGTGTGCTCAAGTTAGAGAGTGATTGTTCCACTCAACAATTGTCTATCATCAAGCAAGGACTTCGGTGAAAGCCCGAAGTGTTCCCTCTAGGATTGTGAGAGGAAGAAATCAAGCTAGCGAGAATTGTTTGCGG